>JAPXFQ010001415.1:0-626380 GCA_028564705.1 Apricaphanius iberus
TTGGTTCCTAGCCTCTTTGGTTCCTAGCCTGTTTGGGTCCTAGCCTGATTGGTTCCTAGCCTGATTGGGTCCTAGCCTCTTTGGTTCCTAGCCTGATTGGTTCTAAGCCTGTTTGGGTCCTAGCCTGATTGGTTCCTAGCCTCTTTGGTTCCTAGCCTGATTGGGTCCTAGCCTCTTTGGTTCCTAGCCTGATTGGTTCTAAGCCTGTTTGGGTCCTAGCCTGATTGGTTCCTAGCCTGATTGGGTCCTAGCCTCTTTGGTTCCTAGCCTGTTTGGGTCCTAGCCTGATTGGTTCCTAGCCTGATTGGGTCCTAGCCTCTTTGGTTCCTAGCCTGATTGGTTCTAAGCCTGTTTGGGTCCTACCTGTTGGTTCTGGTCTAGCCTCTTTGTTTCCTAGCCTGTTTGGGTCCTAGCCTGATTGGTTCCTAGCCTGATTGGGTCCTAGCCTCTTTGTTCTAGCCTGATAGCCTTTTGGTTCCTAGCCTCTTTGGTTCTAAGCCTGTTTGGGTCCTAGCCTGATTGGTTCCTAGCCTGATTGGGTCCTAGCCTCTTTGGTTCCTAGCCTGATTGGTTCTAAGCCTGTTTGGGTCCTAGCCTGATTGGTTCCTAGCCTCTTTGTTTCCTAGCCTGTTTGGGTCCTAGCCTGATTGGTTCCTAGCCTGATTGGGTCCTAGCCTCTTTGGTTCCTAGCCTGTTTGGTTCCTAGCCTTTTGGTTCCTAGCCTGATTGGGTCCTAGCCTCTTTGGTTCCTAGCCTGATTGGTTCTAAGCCTGTTTGGGTCCTAGCCTGATTGGTTCCTAGCCTGATTGGGTCCTAGCCTCTTTGGTTCCTAGCCTGATTGGTTCTAAGCCTGTTTGGGTCCTAGCCTCTTTGGTTCCTAGCCTGTTTGGTTCCTAGCCTTTTGGTTCCTAGCCTGATTGGGTCCTAGCCTCTTTGGTTCCTAGCCTGATTGGTTCTAAGCCTGTTTGGGTCCTAGCCTGATTGGTTCCTAGCCTGATTGGGTCCTAGCCTCTTTGGTTCCTAGCCTGATTGGGTCCTAGCCTCTTTGGTTCCTAGCCTGTTTGGTTCCTAGCCTTTTGGTTCCTAGCCTGATTGGGTCCTAGCCTCTTTGGTTCCTAGCCTGTTTGGTTCCTAGCCTGTTTGGGTCCTAGCCTGATTGGTTCCTAGCCTGATTGGGTCCTAGCCTCTTTGGTTCCTAGCCTGATTGGTTCTAAGCCTGTTTGGGTCCTAGCCTGATTGGTTCTTCCTAGCCTGATTGGGTCCTAGCCTCTTTGGTTCCTAGCCTGTTTGGGTCCTAGCCTGATTGGTTCCTAGCCTCTTGTTTAGTGTTGGTCCTACTTTGGTTCCTAGCCTGATTGGTTCTAAGCCTGTTTGGGTCCTAGCCTGATTGGTTCTTCTAGCCTGATTGGGTCCTAGCCTCTTTGGTTCCTAGCCTGTTTGGGTCCTAGCCTGATTGGTTCCTAGCCTGATTGGGTCCTAGCCTCTTTGGTTCCTAGCCTGATTGGGTCCTAGCCTTTTTGGTTCCTAGCCTCTTTGGTTCTAAGCCTGTTTGGGTCCTAGCCTGATTGGTTCCTAGCCTGATTGGGTCCTAGCCTCTTTGGTTCCTAGCCTGATTGGTTCTAAGCCTGTTTGGGTCCTAGCCTGATTGGTTCCTAGCCTCTTTGTTTCCTAGCCTGTTTGGGTCCTAGCCTGATTGGTTCCTAGCCTGATTGGGTCCTAGCCTCTTTGGTTCCTAGCCTGTTTGGTTCCTAGCCTTTTGGTTCCTAGCCTGATTGGGTCCTAGCCTCTTTGGTTCCTAGCCGATTGGTTTACCTGTTTGGGTCCTAGCCTGTTTGGTTCCTAGCCTGATTGGTTCAAGCCTGTTTGGGTCCTAGCCTGATTGGGTCCTAGCCTCTTGGTTCCTAGCCTGATTGGTTCTAAGCCTGTTTGGGTCCTAGCCTGATTGGTTCCTAGCCTGATTGGGTCCTAGCCTCTTTGGTTCCTAGCCTGATTGGGTCCTAGCCTCTTTGGTTCCTAGCCTGATTGGGTCCTAGCCTCTTTGGTTCCTAGCCTGATTGGGTCCTAGCCTCTTTGTTTCTAGCCTGTTTGGGTCCTAGCCTGATTGGGTCCTAGCCTGATTGGTTCCTAGCCTGATTGGGTCCTAACCTCTTTGGGTTCTAGCCTGATTGGGTCCTAGCCTCTTTGGTTCCTAGCCTGATTGGGTCCTAGCCTCTTTGGTTCCTAGCCTGATTGGGTCCTAGCCTCTTTGTTTCTAGCCTGTTTGGGTCCTAGCCTGATTGGGTCCTAGCCTGATTGGTTCCTAGCCTGTTTGGGTCCTAACCTCTTTGGGTTCTAGCCTGATTGGGTCCTAGCCTCTTTGGTTCCTAGCCTGATTGGGTCCTAGCCTCTTTGGTTCCTAGCCTGATTGGGTCCTAGCCTCTTTGTTTCTAGCCTGTTTGGGTCCTAGCCTGATTGGGTCCTAGCCTGATTGGTTCCTAGCCTGTTTGGGTCCTAACCTCTTTGGGTTCTAGCCTGATTGGGTCCTAGCCTCTTTGGTTCCTAGCCTGATTGGGTCCTAGCCTCTTTGGTTCCTAGCCTGATTGGGTCCTAGCCTCTTTGTTTCTAGCCTGTTTGGGTCCTAGCCTGATTGGGTCCTAGCCTGATTGGTTCCTAGCCTGATTGGTTCCTAGCCTCTTTGGTTCCTAGCCTGATTGGTTCCTAGCTTGATTGGTTCCTAGCCTATTTGGGTCCTAGCCTGATTGGTTCTTAGCCTGATTGGTTCCTAGCCTGTTTGGGTCATGGGTTCACTCCAGTGAAATAAATGTATGTCAGTATTTTTATGTTTATACTCCCTGACAGTTTCGTTTCGTCTCCTTTCTAATGCAACCCTTCTCCATCACTGGTCGTCACCGTGAACTTACAGAATTTATATCAGGATTGTTCTCTCCATTCATAAACATCTCTGACCCTCACGGTAACTGTCAACTTGTTTGTTTGTTTGTTTGTTTTTGGGGATGGGGGGCGTCTGTGTTTCTGTGAGTTTTCTCGCTATGGCCGGCAGGTTTAGTATGTCTACATGGAGGGGCAGGCCGGCCTCCTGGCAACAGCAAACAGCAGCCTTAGAGGAGGGGGAGCCTCCAGAATACTAGGGGAACAGCGTTTAATTTAACAGTCCATTTTTGGTTTTTACCGCGAGTCCATCTCCCTTTCCCACACCGTGGAGTCCGTCTATCAGCTCACTCTGTGTACAGACTTCTTCTGCTGGGCTGAACAGGTAGCCACCGGGAGGGAGGCACGAGGAGTGGCTGGGGGGGGCACACTGGAGTTCATCAGCACCAGTTAACCTGCAGCTTCATTAAGGGGCGCCCTGGCGCCCCCCCTGGGGGGCGGGCCCCAGTATTTGAGAAGCACTGGACTGATTGGACCTTTAGCTGTAGATCTCATCTCCCAAACGTAGACCGACTCTTAGTCAACTGGAGGTAGAGAAGTATACCTCTGCTTTTCTATTTCTGTCCTATTTTAGCCTTAACATGATGGACATAAATCCAACACTTTCTCTACAGTTAGAAGAAAAACTCTTTAGACTCAAAGAAAAGGCTTCAACAGATTCTATGTGACTACAGAGTAACACATTTACAGGGAGGAGGACGGTAACGGCTTTGAAATCTCAAGTATCAAGAGACAAAATGCGTCTCTTTGCAGATGATACAGTCATCTACATTAACATTTACACAAAGACGCAATCAGGATCAGGCTGAATCAGGTTAATTAATGTGTAACAGAAACTGACTGAAGGTCTGTGATCCTCTCGGGAGGTTTATTCTGGGAGCTTAAAGGTTCTGCAGGTGCTGCTCAGGGACTGAGGCAGAACTGAGACTCCTCCAGCTTCCTCTGTAGTCTCAGAACCGCCAGAGCGTCGGCTGAAGCTGGGCTCATCAACATTCTCCTCAGAGCGGCTCTTGTGAAGCAAGGAAAGACGGATGACGCTGCTGCTCACAGCTACGGACGTCATGGCAGCGTCAGGAGGACGGTAATGTGTTTTTACGTGGTGCATCAGCAGATAGCAGGTTAGCTCTGACCTGGAGCGGGAGGAGTGTGTGTTTCCTGAGGAAATATGGTGTGTAGCAGCTGTCCACACACACACACACACACACACACACACACACACTCTCCTTCCACTGGAGGTGCTGATTGGGTTTTGTTGGACTGAAAACGTCAGAATGAAAATATTCTATGAATATTGGTATGAACCAGATCTGGTTCCTTTAACTGGCCTGATGGATCACCTGGTTGACCTGAGTACCGCATGTTCTCAGGATGGTAAACTCTGCATTAGACTACAGGTTCTGGTTCTGGTTAGACCCGGGTAACTAGAACCTTCCCACCCCACAACAACAGAAGCGTCTGTCTCTATGCAGACGACATTCACCCATCAGGGAACCAAACTGACCTTCCCGCTGCGCTCCTCATTGTCGCTCCCTCCTTGGTCTCTATCTGCTCCCACCTGGTGCTTCGTCTTGAAGGGGCGCTTGCCCTTCGGCACATAAAGGTCATCGTCATGGCAACGGAAGAGCTGCTGGTCAGCTGGGGGGGAGGAAAGAGGAGGCGTGGAGACCCTCCGGCTCTCCCTGAATGCCTGGTGTTTGTCCTGCAGGCGTGGGGAGGTCGAGGACGAAGGAGCCGGTTGGTCCTGGAGAGGACGGGCGTCAGAGGAGGGCGGAACCACGCTGAAAACTGAAGGAAACACAGACCAGGAGTTGGTTTAATGGACAAGTGAAAAGAAAAGTTCAGGAACCAAATCAGAACCAGGTTATCGACTCCCAGAGGACCGCTCTGGTACGGAGGAAGTGCTGCTGGTCTGACCCTGAACCTCTGAATTCTGTCAGACAGACCAGAACCCTCAAGAAGGGTTTGGCTGCTAGTTCTGTAGTTTAGTCCCTAAAAACTGATGGCTGGTTAGGAAGCTGTAAAACTCTTCCTACTCCAGGTCTGAGGGCTCAAATTCATAAATATGTTGACTGTATTTTCCGTAAGTTCACATCTAAAACAAAAGTTAGAATCAAACTGATTAATAAGTTCAGCCGACGTTCCTCGGTTGTCAGGATGAAGAGGCTGCTAGTGCTCTGCAGCTCGTCTGGATTCAATTACATTTATTTGGCCAGATTTAAACTCAGTTTGACTGTTGAGGAACCTCAGAGAGCAGCTCAGAGCAGCCTTCAACAAACCGAGGGGTGGGGGGGGTGGGGGGGGGGGTTTGGGGCGGGGGGGCTGACAAGTCTCCTGAGCCTGACTGTGGAGGTGACAGCTCCATCTGGGAGATGTTAGATGGCTATTAGCACGCCACCAGGCCCTGACAGCTCTGCCAACTCTCAGGAACACACACATCGGCCGGTGGTGTTCCTGGAGCGAGGAGGAGGAGGAAGGAGGAAGAGGAGGAATGATGACAATTGAGACAGATTTCAGCATCTCATTTGCAACCTGAGGACTGGTTGGGTGTAGAATATTATTTTTAGTTGAATCTAGAACCTGAGGACCGGTTGATTCTAGAACCTGAGGACAGATTGAGTCTAGAACCTGAGGACCGGTTGAGTCTAGAACCTGAGGTTTGGTTGAGTCTAGAACCTGAGGATCGGTTGAGTCTACAACCTGAGGATCGGTTGGGTCTAGAACCTGAGGATCGGTTGAGTCTACAACCTGAGGATCGGTTGGGTCTAGAACCTGAAAACCGGTTGGGTCTAGAACCTGAGGATCGGTTGATCCTAGAACCTGACGACCGGTTGAGTCTTAAACCTGAGGATCGGTTGAGTCTAGAACCTGAGGACCGGTTGAGTCTAGAAGCTGAGGACCAGTTGGGTCTAGAACCTGAGGACCAGTTGGGTCTAGAACCTGAGGATGGGTTGATCCTACAACCTGAGTACCGGTTGAGTCTAGAACTTGTGGATCGGTTGATCCTAGAACCAGAGGATCGAGTGAGTCTAGACCCTGAGGACCAGTTGGGTCTAGAACCTGAGGATGGGTTGATCCTACAACCTGAGGACCGATTGAGTCTTGAACATGTTTTAACACAGAAGCCAACAAACCTCCTTTACCTTTTGGAACATCCCGCCTCAGGAACCTGGTCTCACTCCACCTTCCATTGACCTCTGACCTCTCCCTCACATATGGGAACTTTGTGTTCAGGTCTGCTGATTTCTCCCCAGAGGGCAGCCATTGGCTGAGCTCTCCATGTGGGCGGGACTTGCTTAGTCGGAGGCCATTTAGCTCGATGCGGACCTTCAGCTTGTTCACCTCCTCCAAAGTAGAGTCTGTGGAGACAAGCAGAGGTCAAAGGTCAGAGACTGAGTCCTAAAAACCTGTCTGAAGTCAGACCCAGCGTAGCTTCCGCCATACCCTCTTTAATAAATCACAACCAGAATGATTAAGGTGAAATGAAACAGCCAACAAGGAAGCACCACCACTCAGTAGGTTCTGCAACAGAAACTGAACATCATCCGAATAACGGGAGACCTAGAATAGAAAACAGTAAAGACCCGACTACAAGGCCCAGAGGGACTCCACAGAAAAATAGATAGAAACTTTAAAATCATCGGAACATTTAGAATCATTTCCCACCAAAAACACATTTTATCTACAGAGGAGAAACTGGCTCTCCTATTGGCTGGACACATGGACCTATCACTTCTTCTAGCTACATCCAGGTAAAGGTAACAGAGGCTCTCACCGCTGGTGGCTTTGGCTCTCTTGGCAGGACTCCCTGTCCCACCCTCGTCCTCTCCTTCGTTATCCCGCTCCCTCTTCTGGCGGCCGCTGATGATGCTGCTCTGATGGAACGGCTCCAGGCTGAAGAACCGCCGCCGGCTCACTTGGACGTTTGGGTTGGACCTCGGAGAGGACCGGTTCCCCTGGAACGGACCTTTGGTTGACAGGAGAAACGACTGCAGCTGATCGGGCTGTGAGACCCATCTGGATCCCTGGTTCCTCTTCTCCTGCTGACCATCAGCTTCTTCATTCATAGTTCCCTCCTCCTCCTGCAGTGGGTCTGTGTGGCAGCAGAAAACGACTTCAGTTTAATGGAGCTATTGATAAACTGGTGACTCATCTTGTGCCCTCCATGGGACATTATCCAAGCACCAGAGCGGTTCTTCAACCTGATTCTAGACCTTCTTACCAACGTCTTTGGTCTCCAGTTTAGAACATGAAGTTCCCACCAGATGCTCTACTAACTAGGGGTATGCAAAGCAGCCGGTATTTGTATCTGTATTAGCATTTGTTGAGAGGAGGAAAGTGTTTGTATTTGAGTAAAATTCAAAATAGGCAAATTTTTTCCCTGTTACACTTCTAATTTATGTTATCCATTATAATAATTATGCATATGCAATATTGGTTGATGTTCTTCCATAAATCCAGCAATGAATATGTAATGGGAACGTTGTTAAAAAGAGACCAAAATAAAGGCCACGGTGGCCAGTTGAGGGACGGCTGTACGCCACTAAGACGTATGGATAATATGTTTGTGTTAATGGTAGAAGTTGTATGTTATAGTTTGTGTTCCAAATGTAGCCGTGCTCCTTAGTAATCGTCTGAGTTATGTTGTTGTCAGTGTTTGGTGATGTTGGGTCACACACAGCCATCAGGTGGTGCTAACCTGCTCTCTTCCACCAGGATTCAGCTAAGCAGAACCTACAAAGAGAGGTGCTCAACCGGCTATGCGCTCTTTTGCATGCTGCTTCAGGCCTGAGGAGCAACAGAAGACAATAGCAAATCTCCCTTGCTGGCAACAGGAAGGCCCAAGTTTCTGTCAGAAACTTGCTCCAAAGGAACCCAAAGACCACTCCAGCTGAATCTTAAACATTGATAAACAAAGGCGTTGTTTATCCCCAGAGACCGACGAACCCCCTCTCTGAGTTTCAGGCTACCGACAGCTGAGAAACCGGAGCTGTGAACCACGTGTGCCGAGGGTTGAACCAGCCATAATCAGCATTTAGCCGCCACCACAGAGCCGATAAGAGGTGAATGCCAAACTGGAGACCTCCAGAAAGGTACTGTTACGAGGTGGATGCCGGGGGCCCATCGCTATGTAGCCAGCGAGAGGAAGCTGGAGCCAGAAGCTTCCAGATTAGCGATCCTTTGTTAGCCTGCTGGCTAACGCCCTTTGGAGACCCCCTTCCCTCATCATCGTGCAGCAACTTGGAGGACTTTAAACGTTCATAACGTCTGTTTGGGCAGAGGCAAATTAGTTAGGATAACAAATTTTAAAGGTGTTTCCCTTTAATCAACTTGTATAAGTTTTCATTCTATGTTTGGGTAAACCAGGCCTCGACGGAAACTTAAATCAGTATTTTAAAAGACTGTTCCTGACAAAGAGTTGCTTTGAATCCTGCAATTTGAGCTGCTCAATCCAACAAGAGCTAGGGCAAGACCACATGTTTGGCCCAGATGTGCATTCAATCCATAAGCCATCAAAGTTGTTCAAATCCAGATCGGTTCAGAGAAGGTTAAGAACAGAAACTAATTTTATTAGTCATGTTTGAGACTCCCTTTTGTATCAAAATACTGGAATTTGATAGTTTACTGCGGTAATCAATTCAAATAGAAGTAATTTTCCAAAGATAAACCACTTCTTATCCAGATAATTTTAAACAAACATTTCTTTATCCAAATAATGTTTTAAATTTCTTTACATTCTTATATGAGGAAATTTGTCACTGGAGGGAAAAGGACGTCAAAGGACGACTATTAATAGCCAAATAGCTGCATTTTCCTCTTAAATCCGCAACATTTAATGGTGCCCCGTGTGAGGGCGTTAATCTTGATCAGCTTTGCCATGTTGTGTGTTGAATAAAATTGAAGCATAACAAACTTCCCAGATACAAGATTGATAGATTCACAACAGTAATAATTGTGGCCAATCTTTTTGATAGCTCTGAGATAGGAAGTCATTGCTCTTACAAAAAGCATATGATCAGTGACATTCCTGCATTTCATTGCCTCAGAAATTAGCCAAAATTATCACTATAACATCTCTTTACTAGTAATAAAAACCGCTACATGATTTAACTCAATCATTCCACTTAGTGTAATCTATAGGTTGTTGCTTTTGACCTAAGAGTTAATCCAAACGTCCTGCCAACATTTGCTACACATTTTTCCAGATGGTTATTCTGACGCTTAGACTTGGTTTTGTTAAATTAACTTCAAAGTTAATAATTTATCCGTCTGGTATCCAGATGCTAAATTAATCAGTGGGTTTTGAGAAACCACTGCATGCAGTTGGATTAACTCAGGTTAATATCTTTTTGAATTGCCCACCCAGAAGCATCTTAAAGCATCCAGATTCTTCCAAGCAAAAATAAGAATTCATGTTTTCTATCTTTAATGCAGTTTTCATCCATTTGTTTCTTTTATTTTTAGTTATTCATTTAGTTTCATCAGTAGTGTTGGTTATTAGTTTGAGTGATTAAATGTTTCTTTTTCTCCTTTTGTAAATAAACCACTGTTGTCCCTCCTATTCAACTTACACACATATGGCAAGGTTTCATGATCAATAGATGGTAAAGAACTCACTCCTTCAGATTATGAGACTGATATAGATATTTGGCTATTAAAATAGTCCCTGGTAGTCCAGGTGGTGCCCTGAAACATTAATACTTTTTCATAAATTATTTATCTCGTTGACTGCCATAAGCAGTCGTTTGAGTATTAATAGCTAAATAGCTGCATTTTCCTCTTAAATCCGCAACAGTGGTTATTGCCCGCGTACCATCATAGAGAGGGCGGATTACGGGAGTCGGGACTGTTATGATTGTCTATGCCTGTTTAAGCAAGAATTATAAAAAATACTGCCCCCTCCTGATCGTTAAGTGCAAGAACGCGAGGAGTGTAGGCAAACCTTTCCCTCCAGTGACTAATTTCCTGGATGTTGTTTCACAATAAATTGCTCTTGCTCCCGAAAACAAATATTTTTTCAAGTATTTTTTTGAAATAAGTATTCGTAAAAAAACATGTAATTTGTGCCTTTCCGAATAACGTATTTGGGTTTGGCTCCATCCCTAATACCAACCCAACAAGTCAGTCCATGAAGTAAGCTTTAAGATGTCTGAAGCTCTGCTCAGACCTTCAGAGTTCTGTTGATCCACTCTGGTCTTTAGTCCGTCTGAAAGCAGCTAAGAAGCCTTAGAAGTTCCTCCATTTCTCCTTCCAGGTGTCAGAAGAAACCCAGACCATGATGTCGCCACCCCCTAACGTCCTCCTTGGTGGCCTTGGTCATGTTCAGAGACATTCCTGGTCATTGATCTCTTCCAAGCAGACCAGGTTCTCCCTGGGCCATCCAGAAGCTCTGCAGCAGATTTCAACATGCTTTCCTTCACCAGTGGAGTCTTGTGCAGTGGCTGTTTATGGACTCTATGATAGTTTAAAGAGTCCACCTCTGGCTCTAGGGAGGACTCTCCTGACTGGGTCAGATATTTTCTGAGGAGCACCGGGTCGAGGCGTCTGTATGGTCCAATGATCCCCTGGTCCTGGTTGTGATCCAGTCCGGACCACTCTGAGGTATCTTCAGAGGGTTCTGGTGGGACGGTAGCTTCTCCTCATAATTGGATCAGAAGGATATATGGGCGGATTTTTTCTGGTTGTGTTGGTTACCTGGTTGGTCTACACATCAGGTGGGAACTTCCTGTCCTCCTCATACAGAGCCGAACTAAGCGGTTCCTTAGGCATTACTCAGTTTGATTTAGTTTTGTTTCTGCATAGATTATTTAAAACTTTTTTTTAAATACACTTTGTGTGGTAACTAGGTAACTTTGTTTGTAACAAATCATTGTATTAATCTTTAAAATGAAAATATATATACTGTACCTTTTAATATACAAAATGGTTCATTATATTTCAACATTTTATTTTTATTTAAAACAAATATATAAAATGTAAGATTACCTTTTTAGTATTTATTGTTTGATTGTTGTGTTACCATGGTTTCAATCGTAGTAGTAGTGTAATAGTTTAATCTTTCTATTTTCTTTGAGCTTCAGATTTTCTCAGATAATATTAACAATTATCTCTGATTGATTTTTAGAATCAGCCAAATAAACTCCGCCTACTTTCCCAGATAAGACCAGAGCATGATAGAAACGCTGTCATTGTGTGTAGGGGTCTTAACAAAAAGGGGGGGCCGCTGAGTCATAATCTGTTTAAGACCCCAGAAGACTTTGGGCCGGCCCTGTTCCCATAAATCCAAGTTTAACAGACCAGAATCTAGATGTGACTTCAACCCAGACTGGGGAGGAATCCTGTTCAACTGCAGATTAAGCCTGAGGAGGCGGCGAAGGCTGCGTTCAGTATCGCTGTGGAACAACAGAGCTGGGTTACCATGTGTTCATAGCCGCCCATATAGAGTCCCAACACACTCAGAAGAGCCAGAAAACAGGCGGAAAACAGGTGGAAAACAGGTGGAAAACAGGTGGAAAACAGGCAGAACAGCAGCCGTTCAGCTTCCATCTGCATTAAGCAGCTCTAACACGACTGAGGTGTGAACACTCGGCTTTCTGCAGGAAACCAGGCCAGCGCTACGCCGGCTTCATAAACAGACGGGTGCACCCAGAGTTCAGGGGCGTGTGTGTGTGTGTGTGTGTGTGTGTGTGTGTGTGTGTGTATGTGTGTGTCACTCATTGCTCAACACTCTGGGGAGGTCGAAGAGACAAAGAAAGCAACTTCAAGTGAGGGAAACACAACAAAGTGGGTTTTCATGTCGTCCTGAGTGGGTGAGTGAGCGTCCATGTAGGAGTGTGCATGAGTCTGTGGGAGCGTGCACGAGTCTGTGGGAGTGTGCACGAGTCTGTGGGAGTGTGCACGAGTCTGTGGGAGCGTGCACGAGTCTGTGGGAGCGTGCACGAGTCTGTGGGAGCGTGCAAGAGTCTGTGGGAGCGTGCATGTCATCCAGCAGAAATCTTCTTACCTCCCAGAGTCCCAGCGGCTGCAGAGGGACTTCCTCCTCCTCCTCCTGTCTGCTTGCAGCGCTCCCCTCCTCCCTCCTCTTCATCCCTTCTTCCATCTTCCTCCTGGCCGTCTGCCAGCTCCTCCTCCTCCTCTCCTCCTCCTCCTCCTGTCTCCCTGAGCTTCAGCTCAGAGAGCTGCAGCATGGTGCGCTGAGAGAAGAACGTCAGAGTGAAACAGCAGCAGCAGACTCATCCCTGTTCTTACACCCAGGAGGTTCTAGCTGGGTTAACGGTTCTGCTCTCATCATTTAACAGCTTCCAATCAGAACCTGTCCTGCTGGAACCACAACAGTAGAACAGCAGCAGGTTCTCCTCATCTGAATCATTAAAGCGTTCCTTAAACGTCCCGTTCCTCCCAGCAGCACACTAAAGTCCACATTAACCCGGTTCACTGCTCCAACAGAACCAGAACAAACCACCGATACCATAGCCATACTTGGATCTGAGTTCTGGCTGATAGCAAGTACTAATGCTGATAGTTCTACCACACCACGAAATGAAATTAATTAGGTTTTATTTTCTGATCTGTTACAATAAATGATTGTGAATTAGATAAAAAAGTTCAATATTAATAAAAATGACCACTAAACTAACATTTAAAAATTTTCTGTGAATTTATTGCAAACGTTCTGTATCGCTTCATGATATGGATCAACTTTAATCAGTATGAGTATGTTAGAACGGTATCAGCGCGTTGCTAGAACAAACCAACATCCATCCAATCATAAATCCCCAGAGACAAGCAGAGCTGCTCATCAAATGTACCTAAAATGGATGAGGTAATATTCCCCCTATTAATGCTAATCAGCACAGCGTCTGATGGTTAGAGACCAGCGCTGTGGGATCCAGTTAGCATTAGCTGCTCCTACAGCGGGAAGGAGCTGCAGCCCAGTTACAGAACGCCAGTCTGCAGCTGGTTTTTAGTAGGGGTTCATATCTCACGATTTATATGCAAGCGCTATCATTCAAATTTAAAACGATTTGTTTAAAAAATATTTTCCCGCATTGAAGTTTCTTTTTTTATTTCATCCAGTTTTCCCTTAGCTGAAGAATCCAAATTTATGTTCTGACTTTTAATTTTGTGAAACGTCAAATAACACCAACACATGCCCAAACCAGGCTTTATAAACATATCACGGTCATAAGTAAATGTAAAATATTTTTGGATTTTAACATATTTAAAGTATTTCAGTTCTATGTGGTTAAAATACTTTTTAATTAAATCAACTTTAAATCAGCTTTTACAGTCAACCATTACAGAAATTACTTTAGAATCTAAATAGAAATAATTACTGTTATCGTTAATCTTTATTGAATTACAGGGTTCCTACAGGTTTCTTCCTTTATTACAACCCTACCGACAGAGAAAAACAATAAAAATTCTTTAACTTGTGTTCATTTATTTCTCTGAGAAATGTGTGAAAGACGACAACAACCAATCAGAGGTGTGAAAAATCTAAAAACATTTCAGCCGGACAGCATAAAGTCTGCCTATGTTAGGTTCTGTATTAACCTTAGTTATTTTTATTTGTTTGACGTTAATCTTCATTTACAGAACATGTCAGGTGTTCCAAATATTTGGACCTTCCCAAAGCTTCGTCGCGTTCTCCATTATTGGTTCCACCACTCTGTATTTATGCTTTATTCAATTAAAATAATCGTGTTTGACAAATGAAACTTTTGTGGAAAAATGCAACACGAAGAAGTTTAATACAGCACAAATTTTAAGAGCCAGATATCAAGATTTTAAGGTGTTATTTTCAAATTCATGAATTCAGTGTTTTTAAGGCTTTTTCAGACCCTGTAGGAACCCTGATTTATGTTGAACTGACCCACCCATATTCAGTAAGAACAACAACGGGACACCAGAGAGTCCATCGCTGCTGCAACAACTTATTAGAGCGATCTACGATATGAATCTGATGCTGAAACGATGAGAACAAGCTGTGAGCAAACTGCAATGCTAATAAAAATAACTCTTCTTTCAGTTTTGGGTCCAAATGAAGCAGATATTGTCCAGAAGATGAAGTTACTGCTACAGACACTGAGATGATAACTCTAATATGAACTAAGGAGAGCAGTAAAAAGCAAAAAGCTGCAGAGAAATCAGAATTTTCATTCTGAAAACTGAGCTGTATGAAAACATCTCCTCCTGTTTCAGCAGAAGGAAGCAAACTGACCTCTGTTCATCACCAGGCGTAACGTAACCCCCTCCCAACCCGGCAGCCTGCTGCTCATTGTGGCACACCTCCATCTGCCCTGACCACAAACCCATTTGAACGTTAATGGCCCGTGAAACGACCTACAAATCCATCCGGATCCATCGGCCCCCGGAGGAGAAGGACGAGCGAGTTAATGAGAGCGCCGTCGTCCTTCAGGAGCTACGAGCCAACGACAGCTCAGGCTGGAGCCGGATAACACAGGAACACTTTGATTTACTCTCTGCTGGCTGAACACGGCTGGGAGGTCAGCTCTGCTCACAGCTTCTCCCCTCAGCCTCCTGCAGATTTCAGCCGTCCAGCACGCTTTCAGCCGTCCCAGCTTTCTACAACTCCTCTGCTGTCACACAACCTGAACGGCACCAGGAAAAAAAGCCTTCGTGTCATTAATATCCCTGATAACAGTATCTAGAGGTGAGGGGATGGCGTACAGGCAGCAGTATAAAACACAGAAACACCTTTTTAAAGTTTCCTGACCGTGCACAAGGTTCTGCACATTGACTCCTAGCATGTGCTCAGAACCAGCGCCCTCGTTGTTCGGTAGACATCGGTAGGATTGAATCGCTGGTCACTGAACAAACTAGATCCCAAACACATCCTCAACCGATGCCACATTTCTACCTGAGATCTTCCATACCACATTGTCCTGTCCGATTCACATTACGACACCTGGGGGTTAGGTATCTGCCAATACAGACTACTGATCCATTTGCTGCTCAAATTCTCCAAGAACACCTAATCTTTGTGCACTGTCACATGATGCTAACCAAAATGTTTTATAAGCTAGCCGGTGTAAAACTAGCAGCCGTTGTACATCTGGAAACTGCAGCCCTCCATATTAGGTAATTAGAGTAGCATTCTAGCAATGTGAAACACCTATCAGGAGGGATTTTGTCACTTCCTGTGTCAGTCAGAGCGTTTACATGCAACAAGAGAAAATCTACTTATTATCTTAGTCTGACTAACATCAGATTTTTCAAATGCATGTTTAGACCTTAGCTTGGATTTACCAAACCACAAATCGGACTAAAAGATCCAGATAACACGATCAGCACAAACAGGTGCCCAGAGCAGCAGAAATAAGAGAATCAGCATGGAAGCAGCCGGGCTTATTGGTGAGTTTCTGTTTTATCCGACTCTATCCAGCCATTGCTGAGTACATACACCCTGCAGGTACTCGGCTGGTTCCTGCACTTGCCTCGAAAACGACTCCGACTGCCCGGCCTGATGAAGTGGAAATAAGCGGGTATCGGGACGTTCTGGTGAAATTACCTTGAGAAACATGCCTAGTAACCCCACAACGATGTGGTTTAAAGACTCCAAACCCCCCCCCCCCTTAATGATCAATACTGGAGAGCCAACCTAGTGTCTAATGAACAGACCAAACACTATTAGGAGTTTTCATGATTATTTAAGGAGGGAAGCAGTAAGTTGTCCTACCTGCAGAGCGGTTTGCTCTTTGATACGCTTGCTGACAGAGGGATCTTCTCTAATCTGGTCACCAGAGGAGTCATTGGTCTCCTTCAAGATGGACTGCCCATTTCTGAAGCAATCCTGAGGATTATCTTCCAGGTTTTCATCGTCCTTAATCTTCAAACTCTTCTCTTCACTTCCAGATCTGGTTGTTGTGAGGTCCTTGTGTACATGTGGGGTTGGATTGTTGTGAAGCCTGTTAACGTCTCCACTGGGAGTAAAACGCTTCAGACGGGATGGGCCGGGAGTAAAACCTCCAGGTGAGGGGAACCTGGGTTTGTTATGTGGAAACATGTGGCCATCTGAGGGACCTTTCCCATGGCTACAGCTGGTTTTTCCCAGTGCTGGACTTCTGAGACCTACGTTAGGCCATACAGCATTGAAGCTTTCACCGTTTGCCACAGGGTTTCCATTTTCACCAGTATAGCCACTGGATTCACAGGCTGATTCCTTCAAACTATCATCTGTGCCACTTTGTCTCCCAACATTAGGATTATCAGTGGAATCTGTGGGGTCTTTGGGGTTGATGCTGGCAGAAGATAAGACCCAAGAGTTTCTGATGGCTTCGATTGGGAATCGGGGGTTTGCCAGGCTCAACAGTGGGACCGGAGCACTGGAATCACTGGACTTAGTGGTGGAACCTGGACTTTCTGATAGATCACTACCCTCCACAGCTGCAGTCTTCGGACCGGTGACTGAGGACTGGGTTTCATTGTCAGTGTTTGTCAAGTCACCATGGGGAACCAGTGAGATTGTGTTAATAGGACAGCTTTGCTCACATTTAGTTGAGGATTCGGGGTTTACGTCCTTTAAAGCTTTATTTACATCACAAATCCTTCCTAGTGTCACTGGTTCCTCATCAACAGAAGGTCTGGCTTTAGAGGCTCTAGAGAACTGCCATGGGGAGGTTCGGGCGCATTGCATCGTCAGCTCCTCTGGAATGTCTGGGAATGGACTTTCTGGGGTTTCCTCTTCTGAGATATCTTGGCTACTACAAGGGACAGATGAAGCTGGGCAATTGACCAAAGTTTGTGGTGAGTTTAGATTCTGATCTGCATTCTGGATTAATTGAGTGGTCTCTGGAGGACAAGACTTCTTGCCTTTGAATTGGTTCCCTCCACTGGTTTCCTGTTTGTGGGGAACTTCAACTTCAACCTCCTCACGTACCAAGTCAATGCAAACCATCTCATCCCTGCAAAGAGACAGGGATTTATCTGGTGCTGATCTAGAGCCATGTTTGGTGCTTTTATCAGTCTCATCGTCATTCTTGTGACAGTTGGCATCTTGCTTCTTCTGATTCACAAACTGTTCTTCATCTCTGATTTTATTGTGGGTCTTTTTAAACTCATGATTCTGCTCTTTGTTTTCCAGACCTAAACATGCTGACATGGAGGCTAGTTTCTCTGAGCTCTGATAGGGTAGCAGCCCATACGGCAGGCCATGTTTCAGTGCAGTATGTGACTGGTAAAAGCTGCTGCTGCCAAGCAGAAGTGGATGGGGATACACATGACCCTTGTTTGTCACGGGCAGTCGTTGCATTGACAGAGTCTCAGCGGCAGAGTATGGGATGTAGCGACTAGCGTAAGCTAAGCTACGAGGTAGGTAGGTATCCCTATAGACCTGGTGGGGGGAGTTTTTGTTTTCTGGAAGTGATGGTTGATACAGCGACGGATCAGACTGGTTGTCTTTAGTTTCAGGAGGGGGTTTACTCTGTTTTCGAAGGTATGTTTCCCCTTTGCTGTTTCTTTCAGATGAAGCAGTAGAAACTCGGGGCCATTCAGCTTTTGATTTTGAGGCATTTACAGAACACTGTCCTGCAGGGGTTGTGCTAGGGATACTGGTAACCAGCCCTGTAGGTTCAGCTGAGACTGGAATGGTATCTACAGCACTACTTAAAGTTTGGGAACAAGGGCCCACAGAAACCCCAGAAGAGATGATTTCATGGTCTGGGGTCCTTGTTGAAGAACTAATAGGTAGAGGTCGTCCCTCTTTGAGCTCTTGCTTTTGATTGGCTCCCATCCTGTAGTGGGATGGTTGTAAATACCCCACATGACCCTTTGCTTTGGCTGGGAATCCATTTGGGAATTCTTCCAAGTCTTCAGGAGGATTTGCTTTACGTTCCAGGTTTTTGGTGGCTTTCTGAGGTACAGCTGTGCCCGGTGATTTCTTTGTACGTATTGAATGTTTTTCAGTGTTATAGGTGGAGTCTTTGGTATTGCTGCTGCCTGAGGTCACGGAATGGTTGTTCTGGGAACTAAGGTAGAAGTGATGTGGAGCAGGAAGTGAGGATGAGCTGCTGCTCTTGTAGAGATGCTTCTGAGCATCTGTGTTGGCACTGCTGAGCATCTGTGATTGAGGAACTGAGGTGGGAGGTTGGGACACTGAAGACGGGTTTACATGAGCACCACTGCTGACTGTGGTCTTGGTAGAACTTGGCTGACAGGTCTTAACTCCACTGCTTCCTTCACGTTGATGATCAGAGTGCTCAAGCTGCCTCTGGGGTTCCTGGTGAGTCTGAGAACCAGGGCTGAAAGCAGAAAGTTCTTGAGGCAGCTGTGGTCCGAAGCCCGGCAAAGTCTTTTCCTGGCCGTGGGGCAGGGGTGAGAGCACAGTATGCGTGAGGTTGGCTGAGGACATCCTGATGGGAGGAGCCAGAGAGGAGGCAAGAAGAGCTGGAGAATAGGGAGAAATAAAGAAAAGTCTTTCATCTCCAGGAGTGTTACTTCCAGTTGCACATAAAGACTGATACGCCAGCTGTTGTTGGGTAAAGGGTGATGCAGACAGGAGGGAGGTCTTGTATGCCATGTCCAAGAAGGGATACATTGAAGCGTCCATGTAAGGGCTAAACCAAGGCAAACGTAAAACGTTCCCAGCACCATTTAAACCCCGTTCTGTCTGCTTCTCAATGGGTCCGGGTCGGGGGTTCAACCCCAGGCCGCTACCTTCAGCAGTGGAGACAAGCCCTGCAGATGGGCTTTTATAAAGTTCAACACATCCATTAACAGACTTCTGTCCATCCAGAAAAGGTAAAGAAGGCTTGTAAAGGAGGTCATAACCCAGTCTGAGGGAGGGGCCGGGCTCCTGGGGCTTCTGAGCAGAAAGAGGATGGATTCCAGGGTAGATGAGTCCTCCGTGGGGGCGGATACTTTCCCCCACCAGACCATTCCGGTCGATGCTGAGAGCTGCTAATGGGTTCATCTTCAGAGCCTAACGGGTATTTACCTGAAACAGAAAAGGGGTAAAGTTAGCAGCATTCTGTTTTTACATGGAGTTACTTAACAGATATATTCTCAGTTAATCATTGGGGTTAATGTTGACATTTAGAACAGACAAGGGTGGAACCACAATGTTCAGAGGCACTAATCAGAACATTTCACAGTAAACAATGAGTGAAGGTCACAAGACACTGGAAGGCCATTAGACACCCCACCATAACTAGATGGGTTTACAGTCGGTGTTTGCAGGGGGGTCGTACAGCACAACGGCTTGGAATGTGGCATGTGTAGATATCACAGGGGGCAAATGGTTCTTACTAACATATGTTTTACACATTAAAAACACACTCCTTCTAACATCAGGGATGAATTAACACTGGTTCCCATACCAGATATCCAGGAATCATCCAAGACTGGTTCTCTCACCAGAAATCAACCATCTGATGAAGGACCTGGTTTAGTTAGTAGAGGATTAAGTGTTTTTCGCTAGGACTACTATGACCATATTTTCAAATAATAAGCATTTTGTGGGACTATTATAGTTCTGTTTCTACCTAAATGTACCATCATGTACTCATCCTCAGCAGTGAGACAACATTAAACCAACAACTTGAGCTCTATATACCAATTCCTGGAGATACTCCTACCGCGCATCTGGACACAACCAGGAATCAGAGGAGGTGACAAAAGCAGAGCCTCCTGATTGAATTTCCTGTCACACAACTCTGTGAGGCCTCCCTGATTGGCCATCAGCAGCAGGGCAATTAGGAACAAATTAAGAAAGTACAGCCGCTTGAGAGGACGAGGAGGAGATCCTTCAAAGCTCAGGTCTTTAAAGGCACCATGAAGAAATGACTAACCTCAGACATAACACTTTGGATCATTTCAGCTCGTCAACAGAACCAAGACAAAATTTCTGTCAGTGGATCTTCTGGTTCTCGACACGCAGCAGGACGGCTGCTCCTCTGGTAGAAAACAGCTTATTGAGGTGAAAGGTAATCTAAATACTAACACCACCGACTCAGTATGCCATGATGCATTAGAGAAATCATGACCCACTGCAGCGCATGTCGTCCTTTAAATGTCATAAAGAGATGTATGAGGCTGTTTGAGGGCTCAGTGAGTGGAGATGAAGATCACAGCTTCTGTGTAGCAACATTTTCTACAGAAAGACTGGGTCTTCTTCCCTCATTTAGTGAAGCTGCAGGAACATTTCTTCACATGGTGCTTTGTTACATTAATGAATGAAAAGCCTCTCCACTGTAGAGTTTTCTACCTTCACGATATCTCCAGGAAAGGATCAAACTAGTTCTGTTCAACTCGTCCAATAAGGGCCGGTCAGGGAGGAGCGTTAATGTGTGGTGAGGACAGTTGACCTTTCGCCCCTCACCATAAGACTACCTCTGGATTCAGCTTCAGACAAGAGCGTCTGCCTGGAGGAAGCCACTTGATCGACCACGTCTGCAGGAACACTCAGAAACCACTCAGAAATGTTTCAACTTGTGCTAATAATTTTTGAAATTTTTTGGTGTACTTGACAGATAATCCCTGACATTGTGTCCTCTCTCTGTTTTGCAGTTATTTTTTGGCATCCTGACTGATGAGCAGACAGACAGAAGTGCCACCTAGGGGCCATAGGGGCCGCCTCATTATTTTGTCCCACAGTCGTGCGAGACGCAAACACGACCATAGGCTCGGAGGTTGTTTATCTTACGCCCAGTGGGTTTTTGGATGAGGTTCTGCAGCGGTTCAGATAATTTGTCATCAAGAAGGATGTATTGATTAGACCATTTTGTTCAGAAGATTTACTGTGACTTGTAATGCAAAAGTTTGTTGGTTCTTGATTTATTACTGTTGTTTTTTTTCCTGCTGCCTGCCTTCCCAATAGTGGTCATTTCTAATTGTGTCATTCTTAATTATTACTTTTTTTGTTTATTCGTTTACCACTGTGTTATGATAAAAAGGGGGGACTGTAATGGAAAATTTATATTGAGAAGTTATATTGAATAATGTATATTAAGAATTATCTTTTCTGTGTATTCTTACATACTGAGAGAACTGTGTGCCATTTCTTCATGACATAGTGATAGTCTGATTGTGTGACACTGTATAATATTAGGTTAGGTCAAATTAAAAAATAATGGAATTCTTACATCTAGTGGAGACGACCCTCGGAGCCCTGGATTATGCTGACGCTCCTTAGATTAGGACCTTTCCTATCTGACCCAGATGCCATGGAGTCTGGAAACTTCACCAGGGAGACTTATTTACAGATTGAAAGAGATTTTAACAAGGTTGCTAAAATCTTTAAAAAGCTTAAGCATTTGGGGAACGGCAGGTCAGCTTTACACGGATCCTGGCGACACTGTGAAACTCTGTACCTCCTTGTGTTTGATCAAATACAAGGAGTTTTTCCACGACACACCGTTTCAAAAGTACGGGTTTGGCACCGGTATCGGATAAAACCTAAACGATACCCATCTCTAATGAAGAGACAGAAAAAGATCCTCAAAGTTCCCCCAAAAAAAGCCAGCTACATATAGCAGACAATACCAGGGGTGATACTGGAAAACTGGATTTATTGTGCATGTGATATCACAGCATTAAGTTCCTGCTCTACTTAATATGTGGCAACCAGCTTTCTAATGAGGCGATAAAGCTTTTAAAACATCCCCAGGTGGACTGCATCGTAACAGAGAACCAGCCATTGATTCATAGTTCTGGAGAGTTGGATTTTTCATGCATTGTTATATTAGTTATTGTGGTAACTCATGACTTAAAGGCATGTTTAAAGTCATGGTGACCAGAGGGCGTTAGGGGACAGAAAGGATGCTACTCATCATATGATGTTGGTGCGATGATGGGGGGATCTCCTACAAAGGTTATGAGGACACGTTGTATTTATATCAATTATTATGTTTTAAAAATAATGCAGTTTTGCTGCTAATAGTTTCTTTCTTTTGTTGCATTTATCTTCTGGCTGATATTGACCGTGGCAAAGAAAAGATTGGGAAACTTGACACGAACAGATAGTTAAAGCTGGTTTTAAGTCGGTTTGGTCCATATTGCAAATACATTTAATGGAGAGCTAATTAAAGTCCGATTTAGAGCAGAAAACCTATTTGACAAGAACTAGAAAAGCTCTCGGAGCGCAGACATCTGCCAAAGTAGCCTTGTGCCCCTCCCCATCACTGGTTCAGATCACCCCCAAATTTTAATCACACGTTCCTCGTCTCCTTACAAACATTTCCTGAAAATTACAGTGAAATCCGCCAATAACTTTATTATATAGCTTACTAACAGACAAACCAACCCTGGTCGAAAACGTGATGTCCTAGATGGTAAGCTATGGTGTAGGTTAAATCTAAATACAGTGAGCTAATGTTGTAACTGTTACTAAGAGTTTTACTACAATGAAAACTCTGCTTCCTGATAGTTTAATGCATGGCTTCCAGAGCATGACTGGTTAGTAGCCTCCTACAGCCCATTCTGATCTGCTGGTGGAAATTGTTCCATATTCTAGTACAGTTCAGAATCGGACATTAGAAACCACAAGTCTATGTGAGCTTCAGTCAGACGTTAGCAGAACAACACAGGTTCTCACTAGTTCAGTGGTGCCAGAATTAATCAGGGGGGAAAACATCCAGAAAGTTTCAGAAACATTTGCAGGAGGGGATCACATGTTACGCTGATGATACTCTGATAAATGTAACCAAAAGACAAATTAGTGACCTATGATAGGCAAACCTGTTAGAGTGACTCTGCAATGATCAATAACTATTCAGCCGTAACATCACCTTTAATATCTATAAATACACTATAATAAAAGAAATAACGCTAACGAATCTGAGTAATAACATAATTGTTATCCGTTATTCACCTGATAAAAACAACTTTCTGGTTGTTTCTGGACTTCCTCATTCATTTTTAACAAAGGGAAATAAGTAGTAGTGGTGTGGGGTATATTTTAACTTAGAAGTGAACATTATTATTATTATTATTATAAGCCTTTTGTCTGAGCTCCACTATTAACCAGTCTGTTGGGTGAAATAATAAACCAGCTTCAGTCTGACGGAGGCTCTAGTTTCTCTTCAGGTCAGATTTTCTCTGCGCAGTCTGTTGTCTGTGTGTGGTTCACATTCCAGCTCAAAACACACACACACGTCTGTTTCCAGCCCTGCTGTGTGTGTGTTGGTTTTATGGCCCCAGCCGGAGGGCTGATAAGGCACGTCACCGCTTTTCCTGAGAAACTCATAATCCGACGGAGAGAAAACGTATCAGCAGCGCTCAGCGGAAACACACAGCAGCCTGACGGGCTGCCACACACACACACATGCACTAACACACACAGACACACGGGGAGTAATTGATGGCTGTTAGCAAGCTGGGATTTCAATAACAGCTCTTATCTGGCGGCTGCTGAAGGATGGCGGTGTGTGTGTAGGTGTGTGTGTGTGTTCTCTGCACGCTTGTGTGAACACATTACAGAGCCATCAAAGACGGGACATTCCAGCTTCGCTTCAGAGTTCATGTCAGGGTTCAGGCCGGCTGGAAATGTAGGCTGATGATGGATGTCCTCACAGACACACAGTCCTGCTCCACCAGCCTCTCTACACCAACCTTGCCTCCACCAGCCCCACAGCGCACCCAACTAATCTGCAGTTTCCTGCAGAGTTTCTCCTCCATGTTGAGCTCTGTGTGTGTTCGGCATCTGCTCTCCAAAGAGCCGTTTCTGCGCGGAGCAAAGCTGATTTCATTCCTCTCACGGCTTCTGGTCATTTACACGTTTTTATTCACAAACAGAAACAAGCAGGTCTGGTGTCAGAAAGGTTCTGTTGAGTTCTGTCCATGTGGGGACAGTAAATAAATGCTGCCTTCTGTTTGGAACCGGAACTCGGAAATTTCCGACTTCTAAATTGTGATAATCTCCCACAGACCCAGAAGTCGGACTTCCCTCATATGAAGTCTGAGTTCAAGATCCAATTTGGCCGCTATTTGCTGTGGTAGAAACAGAACCATGTAAGGCCAAAGTGGCAATATGCAAGTAACCACCAGGGGGATTGTAGAGCACTATTTGACCAGCTGTACGTACACATAGTCAATGCTAGCTAAATCAGTAGGAAAAGTCATCTTTGTTTTGTCACTATCCTTCAAATCCGGCACATTATCCGGTCTGAGAGCTGTACTCTTCCCCCTAGTGGAACTCCAGTACGATGTGCAGTACGTATGCAAGTACGTCACCAGCCCTAACGCAGCATGCAGCTGGTGTCAATGCGATGTTATGCAAGGTTAAAAAGCAAGTATATTCTGGGCCTTGCGTATGTAGTCGCTTTCAGACTGCTGGAACCTTTTGTAGTTCATGTAAACTTTTCAGGAACTAGGTTCTAAACCCAATGGGTACCTTGGTCTAAACCCACTGGGTGCTTGGTCTAAACCCAGTCGGGACTTGGTTCTAAACCAAGTAGGGACCTGGTTCCGAACTTATTCTGGAACTGGTTCTAATTCTAAATCCAAGAAGGGAAATAGTTCTGAACTCACTGGGGACTTGATTAAAAACCAACTAGGTACCTTGTTCTAAACCCAGTAGGACCTGGTTCTAATTCGAAATACAGTAGGGACTTGGTACTTAGCCTGCGAAGGACCTTGTTCTAAACCAACTGGGGACTTGGTTCTAATTCTAAACCCACTAGGGACCTGGTTATAACTCACTGAGGACCTGGTTATAAACACACTGGGAACATGGTTCTAAGCACAATGGTTACTTGGTTCAAAACACACTAGACACCTTAATCTAATACTAAACCGACAAGCAACCTAGTTCTAAACACAACGGGGACTTGGTGGACCTGGCTCTAATTCTGAACAGCCTACAGACCTGCTTCAAAACCCACGGGGCACCTGGTTCTAGTTCTAAGCCCACTAGGGACTTGGTACCCAGCCTTCGGGGGACCTGGTTCTAAGATCATGGGGGACCTGGTTCTAAACCCACTACGGGCCTGGTTTCGGCCACGAGACTGACACTTCATACAACTTACACACAATAGACTAATTTTTTTCAACGAGTGGAGTAAAAATCTTCGTTTAAAAAAAAAAGCCCGGCTACCTGTGGACATTGTCGGTATTGTTTGGTTAGTTTAGAATCATCCAGAGTGTCCAACACATTGCGTCTGGCTGCAGCCATTTTGGGAGTCTTTGTGAATAGGTCTTAGGGAGTTAGTCCCCAGTGGGTGTTTCCAAACCCACTGGGGACCTAATTCTAAACCCAGAAAGGGAAATAGTTTTGAACTCCCCAGAGACCCACTAGGCACCTTGTTCTAAAGACACTGGGGACTTGGTTCTAAATCCACTGAGGACCTGGTTCCACACCCACTGGGGACCTGGTTCCAAACCCACTGAGGACCTGGTTCCAAACCCCATTGAGGACCTGGTTCCAAACCCACTGGGGACCTGGTTCCAAACCCACTGAGGACCTGGTTCCAAACCCACTGGGGACCTAATTCTAAACCCACTGAGGACCTGGTTCCAAACCCACTGAGGACCTGGTTCCAAACCCACTGGGGACCTGGTTCCAAACCCACTGAGGACCTGGTTCCAAACCCACTGGGGACCTAATTCTAAACCCACTGAGGATCTAATTCTAAACCCACTGAGGACCTGGTTCCACACCCACTGGGGACCTGGTTCCAAACCCACTGAGGACCTGGTTCCAAACCCACTGAGGACCTGGTTCCACACCCACTGGGGACCTGGTTCCAAACCCACTGAGGACCTGGCTCCAAACCCACTGAGGACCTGATTCCACACCCACTGGGGACCTGGTTCCAAACCCACTGAGAACCTGGTTCCAAACCCACTGGGGACCTAATTCTAAACCCACTGAGAACCTGGTTCCAAACCCACTGGGGACCTAATTCTAAACCCAGAAAGGGAAATAGTTTTGAACTCCCCAGAGACCCACTAGGCACCTTGTTCTAAAGACACTGGGGACTTGGTTCTAAATCCACTGAGGACCTGGTTCCACACCCACTGGGGACCTGGTTCCAAACCCACTGAGGACCTGGTTCCAAACCCCATTGAGGACCTGGTTCCAAACCCACTGGGGACCTGGTTCCAAACCCACTGAGGACCTGGTTCCAAACCCACTGGGGACCTAATTCTAAACCCACTGAGGACCTGGTTCCAAACCCACTGAGGACCTGGTTCCAAACCCACTGGGGACCTGGTTCCAAACCCACTGAGGACCTGTTGGGTGGTTTGGGGGGTTCCAAACCTGAGGACCTGGTTCCAACCCCGGGACCTGGTTCCAAACCCACTGAGGACCTGGTTCCAAACCCACTGGGGACCTAATTCAACCCACTGTAAACCCACTGAGGATCTAATTCTAAACCACTGTTCCAAACCCCTGAGGACTGGTTAACATGAGGACCTGGTTCCACACCCACTGGGGACCTGGTTCCAAACCCACTGAGGACCTGGTTCCAAACCCACTGAGGACCTGGTTCCACACCCACTGGGGACCTGGTTCCAAACCCACTGAGGACCTGGCTCCAAACCCACTGAGGACCTGGTTCCACACCCACTGGGGACCTGGTTCCAAACCCACTGAGAACCTGGTTCCAAACCCACTGGGGACCTAATTCTAAACCCACTGAGGACCTAGTTCCAAACCCACTGAGGACCTGGTTCCAAACCCACTGAGGACCTGGTTCCACACCCACTGGGGACCTGGTTCCAAACCCACTGAGGACCTGGTTCCAAACCCACTGAGGACCTGGTTCCACACCCACTGGGGACCTGGTCCAAACCCTGAGGTGGTGGTTCCAAACCCCTGAAACCTGGTTCCAAACCCACTGGGGACCTAATTCTAAACCCACTGAGGACCTGGTTCCAAACCCACTGAGGACCTGGTTCCACACCAACTGGGGACCTGGTTCCAACCACTGAGGACCTGCTCCAAACCCACTGAGGACCTGGTTCCACACCCACTGGGGACCTGGTTCCAAACCCACTGGGGACCTAATTCTAAACCCACTGAGGACCTGGTTCCAAACCCACTGAGGACCTGGTTCCACACCAACTGGGAACCTGGTTCCAAACCCACTGAGGACCTGGTTCCAAACCCACTGAGGACCTGGTTCCACACCCACTGGGGACCTGGTTCCAAACCCACTGAGGACCTGGCTCCAAACCTACTGAGGACCTGGTTCCACACCCACTGGGGACCTGGTTCCAAACCCACTGAGAACCTGGTTCCAAACCCACTGGGGACCTAATTCTAAACCCACTGAGGACCTGGTTCCAAACCCACTGAGGACCTGGTTCCACACCAACTGGGGACCTGGTTCCAAACCCACTGAGGACCTGGCTCCAAACCCACTGGGGACCTGGTTCCACACCCACTGGGGACCTGGTTCCAAACCCACTGAGGACCTGGTTCCAAACCCACTGGGGACCTAATTCTAAACCCACTGAGGACCTGGTTCCACACCCACTGGGGACCTGGTTCCAAACCCACTGAGGACCTGGTTCCAAACCCACTGAGGACCTGGTTCCACACCCACTGGGGACCTGGTTCCAAACCCACTGAGGACCTGGTTCCAAACCCACTGAGGACCTGGTTCCAAACCCACTGAGGACCTAGTTCCAAACCCACTGGGGACCTAATTCTAAACCCAGAATGGTAAATAGTTTTGAACTCCCCAGAGACCCACTAGGCACCTTGTTCTAAAGACACTTGGGACTTGGTTCTAAACCCACTGGGGACCCTGTTCAGAACCCACTGGAGACCTGGTTGGTGTTCAGTGATCATTGAAATTACTGTTTTGTGGAAGTTTGATCAAAACCTTGTGAAACACCCTGAAGACAACAACTCAACGCCTCCATGATGCTCTGAACTGCCAGGGGAATAGAGCTAGTGATTGATAACCAAACATGGTGAAATGAAGATTTTTAGTGGCAGGTAATTCCTTATTTAGAGGATGACCTTTGGCTGCCCCATTAACTAAAATGATATGGATAACATTTGAGTGAGTAAATGAATCTAATAAGTGCTACAAATAAAGTCTAGGTGTAAATGGAACAGTAGTTTAACTTTAATTCTGGTAGATTCAGATGAAGAAACTTCAGGGCATCTGTTCTTCCTGTCCTAAAGCATCTAAACCAGAACCATTCAAACCAGAACCATCTTAACCAGAAAAATCTAAACCAGAACCATCCAAACCAGAACCATATAAACCAGAACCATCTAAACCAGAAACATATAAACCAGAACCATCCAAACCAGAACCATCTAAACCAGAAACATATAAACCAGAAAAATATAAACCAGAACCATATAAACCAGAACCATCTAAACCAGAACCATCCAAACCAGAACCATCCAAACCAGAACCATATAAACCAGAACCATCTAAACCAGAACCATCTAAACCAGAACCATATAAACAGAAACATATAAACCAGAAACATCTAAACCAGAACTATCCAAACCAGAACTATAAAAACCCAGAACCATCTAAACCAGAAACATCTAATCCAGAACCATCTTAACCAGAAAAATCTAAACCAGAACCATCCAAACCAGAACTATAAAAACCAGAACCATATAAACCAGAACTATCCAAACCAGAATCATCCAAACCAGAACCATCTTAACCAGAAAAATCTAAACCAGAACTATCCAAACCAGAACCATCCAAACCAGAACTATAAAAACCAGAACCATCCAAACCAGAACCATCTAAACCAGAAACATATAAACCAGAACCATCTAAACCAGAACCATCCAAACCAGAAACATATAAACCAGAACCAGAACCATATAAACCAGAACCATCTAAACCAGAACCATCCAAACCAGAACCATCTAAACCAGAACCATATAAACCAGAACCATCTAAACCAGAACCATCTAAACCAGAACCATCCAAACCAGAACCATATAAACAGAAACATATAAAAGAACCATTTAAACCAGAACCATCTAAACCGGAAACATATAAACCAGAACTATCCAAACCAGAACCATCCAAACCAGAACTATAAAAACCAGAACCAT
Source organism: Apricaphanius iberus (assembly GCA_028564705.1). Classification (NCBI taxonomy): domain Eukaryota; kingdom Metazoa; phylum Chordata; class Actinopteri; order Cyprinodontiformes; family Aphaniidae; genus Apricaphanius; species Apricaphanius iberus. The sequence continues at coordinate 28,934 of JAPXFQ010001415.1, forward strand.
CCAAACCAGAACCATCTAAACCAGAAACATATAAACCAGAACCATCTAAACCAGAACCATCCAAACCAGAACCATCTAAACCAGAAACATATAAACCAGAACCATATAAACCAGAACCATATAAACCAGAACCATCTAAACCAGAACCATCCAAACCAGAACCATCTAAACCAGAACCATATAAACCAGAACCATCTAAACCAGAACCATCTAAACCAGAACCATCCAAACCAGAAACATATAAACCAGAACCATCTAAACCAGAAACATATAAACCAAAACCATCTAAACCAGAACCATCTAAACCAGAACCATCCAAACCAGAACCATCTAAACCAGAAACATATAAACCAGAACCATCTAAACCAGAAACATATAAACCAGAACCATCCAAACCAGAACCATCTAAACCAGAACCATCCAAACCAGAACCATCTAAACCAGAACCATCTAAACCAGAAACATATAAACCAGAACCATCCAAACCAGAACCATCTAAACCAGAAACATATAAACCAGAAAAATATAAACCAGAACCATCTAAACCAGAACCATCTAAACCAGAACCATCCAAACCAGAACCATATAAACCAGCCAGAACCATCTAAACCAGAACCATCCAAACCAGAACCATCCAAACCAGAACCATATAAACCAGAACCATATAAACCAGAACCATCTAAACCAGAACCATCCAAACCAGAACCATCCAAACCAGAACCATATAAACCAGAACCATCTAAACCAGAACCATCTAAACCAGAACCATATAAACAGAAACATATAAACCAGAAACATCTAAACCAGAACTATCCAAACCAGAACTATAAAAACCCAGAACCATCTAAACCAGAAACATCTAATCCAGAACCATCTTAACCAGAAAAATCTAAACCAGAACCATCCAAACCAGAACTATAAAAACCAGAACCATATAAACCAGAACTATCCAAACCAGAATCATCCAAACCAGAACCATCTTAACCAGAAAAATCTAAACCAGAACTATCCAAACCAGAACCATCCAAACCAGAACTATAAAAACCAGAACCATCCAAACCAGAACCATCTAAACCAGAAACATATAAACCAGAACCATCTAAACCAGAACCATCCAAACCAGAAACATATAAACCAGAACCATATAAACCAGAACCATATAAACCAGAACCATCTAAACCAGAACCATCCAAACCAGAACCATCTAAACCAGAACCATATAAACCAGAACCATCTAAACCAGAACCATCTAAACCAGAACCATCCAAACCAGAACCATATAAACAGAAACATATAAAAGAACCATTTAAACCAGAACCATCTAAACCGGAAACATATAAACCAGAACTATCCAAACCAGAACCATCCAAACCAGAACTATAAAAACCAGAACCATAAACAAACATCTAAACCAGAAACATCCAGAACCATCTAAACCAGAACCATCCAAACCAGAACCATCTAAACCAGAACCATCCAAACCAGAACCATATAAACCAGAAACATATAAACCAGAACCATCTAAACCAGAACCATCCAAACCAGAACCATCTAAACAGAACCATATAAACCAGAACCATCTAACCAGAACCATCTAAACCAGAAACATATAAACCAGAACCATCAAACCAGAACATATAAACCAAAAATATAAACCAGAACCATATAAACCAGAACCATCCAAACCAGAACCTCCAAACCAGAAACATATAAACCAGAACCATCTAAACCAGAAACATATAAACCAGAACCATCCAAACCAGAACCATCTAAACCAGAACCATCCAAACCAGAACCATCTAAACCAGAAACATATAAACCAGAACCATCCAAACCAGAACCATCTAAACCAGAAACATATAAACCAGAAACATAAAACCAAACCATCTAAACCAGAACCATCCAAACCAGAACCATCTAAACCAGAACCTATAAACCAGAACCATATAAACCAGAACCATCTAAACCAGAACAATAAACCAGAACCATCCAAACCAGAACCATCTAAACCAGAAACATATAAACCAGAACCATCTAAACCAGAAACATATAAACCAGAACCATCCAAACCAGAACCATCTAAACCAGAAACATATAAACCAGAAAAATATAAACCAGAACCATATAAACCAGAACCATCTAAACCAGAACCATCCAAACCAGAACCATCCAAACCAGAACCATATAAACCAGAACCATCTAAACCAGAACCATCTAAACCAGAACCATCCAAACCAGAACCATCTAAACCAGAAACATATAAACCAGAACCATCTAAACCAGAACCATCCAAACCAGAACCATCCAAACCAGAACAATATAAACCAGAACCATCCAAACCAGAACCATATAAACCAGAACCATCTAAACCAGAAACATATAAACCAGAAACATATAAACCAGAACCATCTAAACCAGAACCATCCAAACCAGAACCATCTAAACCAGAAACATATAAACCAGAACCATCTAAACCAGAACCATCTAAACCAGAACCATCCAAACCAGAACCATCTAAACCAGAAACATATATACCAGAACCATCTAAACCAGAAACATATAAACCAAAACCATCTAAACCAGAACCATCTAAGCCAGAACCATCCAAACCAGAACCATCTAAACCAGAAACATATAAACCAGAACCATCTAAACCGAAACATAAAACCAGAACCATCCAAACAGAACCATCAACCAGAAAAACAACCATAAACCAGAACATATAAACCAGAACCATCAAACCAGAACCATCTAAACCAGAACCATCCAAACCAGAACCATCTAACCAGAACATATAACCAGAACCATCTAAACCAGAAACATATAAACCAGAACCATCCAAACCAGAACCATCTAAACCAGAAACATATAAACCAGAAAAATATAAACCAGAACCATCTAAACCAGAACCATCCAAACCAGAACCATCCAAACCAGAACCATATAAACCAGAAACATATAAACCAGAAACATATAAACCAGAACCATATAAACCAGAACCATCCAAACCAGAACCATATAAACCAGAACCATCCAAACCAGAACCATATAAACCAGAACCATCTAAACCAGAACCATATAAACCAGAACCATATAAACCAGAAACATATAAACCAGAACCATCTAAACCAGAAACATATAAACCAGAACCATATAAACCAGAAACATATAAACCAGAACCATATAAACCAGAACCATCTAAACCAGAAACATATAAACCAGAACCACAGGCTCAGACTGAAGCCATGTGATCTAATAGAATGGAGCTGAATCGGTCCTTTAAGTTCTCAATAAGAGTGCATTCATCTGTGGTTTCAGGTCAGGGAGTTGATGGTAGAATTGATTACAGAAAACATCTGAATATAAAATCTATGAATACAGTTTCTTTGTCAATTTTCTAGACCAGAGGTCTCCTACCCGGGTCTAACAGCAGAACCAAATGAAGAGCTTGTTAGCAGGTGTAGATTGAACAGTAGATCTGGAGGACCAGGGTTGGAGACCAATGATTCATAGATCATAAAACAAAGACAGAAAACTCCAACAACTTTCTCTGTTTCCATCCGGTCATAATCCATCTCCTGTTTTCTGGTTTGAATAGGCAGAATAGGAAATCTTTAGGAAGACTGTAAGAATGACAACCACGTCTACCTGGAGAGGTCATCACCAGAAAAGGCAGCCAGGGACCTGGAGAATCAGAGATGTGTACATGCTGTAATCAGAGATGGAACATGGAGATCCAGAGTTCCCAACAGGGAGACCACAACCGATCTGGGTCATTCTATGATCTGGAAGGAACATTCCCCCTTTATCCAATCAACAACTTCAGCCTGACAGCTACCAGGCCACCAGAAGCTGGGCTCCAACGTTCTCCCTGCATGCTGAAGGTGATGCTGTGGCACCGTAAATAAAATGTATGGTCTGTAAAGGGCAGAGAGGAGATCTACAGGTTCCCCAACACCCTGGACCAGGGTCCCTACTCCAGTCCACCAGAGCTACCACCCTGATTCCATCCTCCAACACACCTACTGTAGGACGGCAGATGCACCGAGTCCTTCACTGAACCATCAGGACTAAAACACACACAGAGTCTGATGTTCTCTGATACAAACTTCTCCAGATGTTGGTCGATAAGCCTTGGACCCTTTCTGATTGGATCCTAAACCTTCTACCAGGTCAGGTTAGACAGAACATCTGCAACACCATCGGCCTGACCTCAGGAGTCCCTCAGGGCTGAGTACTTAGTCCACTGGTTGTCCCTGACTGTCCAGAAGTAACATGTTGATATCTACAGTACAGGAACCAGATAGGTGGTTCAGCTGCCTGGTTTCATAGAAACATTTAACATACATTTAATAATTACATGGAAAAAAAAAACATATATAGAAAACTGTGCAACATTTTTAAAAGCATCAAATAAAAAGCTCAATCTGAAACTTGTGTTTTATTTTATTTTTTGAACAGGTTCATCTGCATATTGAGATTCTAAAAACCAACAAAGACACATAACCGGCAGGAATAAAACATTTAGAGACTCATATAAGGTAACAAATACACATTCCTATATGAATTATGCGACTCAGATGTTACATATTGAACAGTTTTGACAGAGAAACCACAATAACTGAAGATGAAGGACATAATGACCTACTAATATCTGCAGAGGGTGCGTAAACTTTATGAAAGTCCTAAAGTATGGAGACTAGAACCAACCTGATGTTCTCCATCTGCTCTGGATCTACATCCACCTTCTAATCGGAACTTCCTGGTCCTCCACCCCAAGCATCCAACCAACATCCATCCTCATCGATCCGCGCGTCACGACGCGTGCACGCGCTCAGCCGCGCCGCTCTCCTCCCGCTCCGTGCGCGCACTCCTCCATGTAAACACAAAGGGAGTTTACCTGCGGACGCGCAGAGATTCCTCCGCCACGCGCGCACGCACGCACACACACCTGAGCACGCACGCGCAGAGCGTCCCGCCAGCAGCAGTTAATCAGATCCAAACTGTCCACGCGGGGACAATCCACGGACAGAGACGGATCCACGTCCTCTGCTTTCCTCTGATCCTCCTCTTCCTCCTCTTCCTCCCCACGCGGACTCTGCCTGCCTCTTTCTCTGCCGCTCACGCGCTCGCGGATCAAATGACTCCAACCGATCGCTGACGTTTCCAGTGGGAGCCCTTCACAATAAAAGCCCAGCTGTTGGAGAGGAGCTGCGACCAGAACCAGACCCAGGAACCAAGCAGGGTCCAGTTCCAGGATCTCAACCATGAATCAAACTGAAGAGGGTTCTGCTGGTGATGTCATGGCTTTATGACGGTAGCATTGGACCCGGTCCTGCCGAACCGTCCTGGACTGATGGGCCACTCAGAGAGGAAGAAACCATTACTGTAAAATCTGCTTAAAACTTCTGTTCTGTTTATTTCTATAACACCAATTCATAGCAGATGGCATCATCCAGAGGTTTCTCTCCAAGCGGTTCTTCCCACTGATGTAATTTACTGGTGACAGCGTCACACAATCACAGGAGAACTGTTACTGGTAGCAGTGCTCAAAGCTGGGGTTGTGGCCCCACTTATGGTCACAAACATGAACGTTTGGGGTCCTGAGATTCTCTTGAGAAAATAATGTCAATGATTATCCTTTACCATCTTATAAATCAAATGAAAGATGAAAAACAGGACATGAATTTAATAAAAGTCACATATAGAGTCGATATACTGACTGTTGATGTTGGTCATGTTGCCATTCCACCACTTTTTTAGGGGCTTAGAAGAAATAATGGTATGTTTCATCTAGAGTTGGTGTCTCAGACTTCTTAGATTTTTATTTTGTGGGTCAGAGCCTGGAAAGTTTGGGAATCACTGATCTAAAAGGTGGTATGCATGTAAAACTACAATTCTGTGTTAATAAGTAGTATAAACTCACCATACAACCCCAGAAGTGCAGATATTTCTGTCTTCCTTTTTCATGTTGTCCTGTAAATATAATCACATATATCATATAAACCGGATGATTCTCCACTTCAAGGATAAAATTCTAGTCATCAATGATAAACACCACCAACTCAGAACCACAGACTGACTTCATTGCTGGTGTCACTGGTAGTCATATTTGTGTTTTTGGTTTTTCATAGACAGGCAAATAGAAATCTGCATGTACTTTATTTTGAAAATTCTGGGTATTTCACTATGCTCCAATTTCCTGTCTTGTCCAATCTAAGCTGCTGAGATTTATGCGTTTTAGACGCACAGCACATAAAAATAAAACTACCACGTAACTTTAAGACAGAACAGCAACCAAACGCTTCTGAGACCCAACCAGTGGAAATGGTCCCATTGACTTTAATGGCGGCTATCAGCTGTACGCTTCCTGAACGTTACGTACCGCATACGCGTCTGGTGGAAAGGAGAAAGGAGGAGCTAAGAATCCCAGCAGATCGCATCGATTGTCCTTATACATGTCCAACAAGTAGCGACAGGAGACAGTCGCCTGGTGAAAAACTGACAATGCTCTGACAATGAGTCTGACAATAACAGTGTTCCTAAAACACATCCAGGGGGGACACCAGAGCATGAAGGACCTCTGGTGTTTCCTCTGAATGTGTCTCCTGTTCCTCAGCATGTTATAGACATGATCAACAAGCTTCAGCAGCACCTGGTGGATGCAGCAGGTACTGCAACCAGGAGAATCAGGAGCAGAAACATCTAAACCTGAAGGACAGGAGACCCTGAGGAGCTTCAGGTGTCCAACAGAACGATGTCCTCGACCCCTAAAGCCTCCGGTCCTCTGTGAGCCTCAGCTGGGGAGGAGAAAGGAAGGTTTCCACTGGAGAAACTGGGTCGTTTCTGGTTCTACTGGAGGTTCTGATGGGCTGGGAGGTTCTGGGTTACATCAGTGCAAAACCATCATCATCAATAATAATAATAATAATAATAATAATAATAATAATCATTCTCTTATTTTGAAAGGAAAGCAGAATTTCCTTCTGACTGAGGGGTAAAATCCACCTCTAATGAAATATTGAAGTTTTTCTAGCTTTGCTGATTATTTATGAACTGAACTTTTGATTTAATGTCTGAACTGGAATCATCAGATTATAGTTTATGGAGTTTTTCAGGTTCTGGGTCAAAGCAGAACCTTCTGGATCTGAGCTACAGCTGCTGAATGGACCTGGAAATCTGCTGATTCTGACATTAATAAACATCAACCAGGTGTTTAATCTGCAGACACACTGCTCCCCCTGGTGGATTTGGTCAGTACTGCAGCAACCAGAACCAGCACAGCTGTTAGAGACAGACGAGGAAAACTGCTAGAGGGATTCTGAGTAGGACCTGGATCCAGAACATGAAGGGGGTCCAATGGGGTCATGAAGGGGTCAAGGTGGTCCACTGGGGTCATAAAGGGGTCAAGTGGGTCCACTGGGGTCATGAAGGGGTCACGGTGGTCCACTGGGGCCATGAAGGGGTCAATGTGGTCCACTGGGGCCATGAAGGGGTCAATGTGGTCCACTGGCATCATGAAGGAGTCAAGGTGGTCCACTGGAGTCATGGATGGGTCAAGGTGGTCCAATGGGGTCATGAAGGGGTCAAGGTGGTCCACTGGGGTCATAAAGGGGTCAAGTGGGTCCACTGGGGTCATGAAGGGGTCAAGGTGGTCCACTGGAGTAATGAAGGGGTCACGGTGGTCCACTGGGGCCATGAAGGGGTCAATGTGGTCCACTGGGGTCATGAAGGGGTCAACTGGGGCCATGAAGGGGTCACGGTGGTCCACTGGGGTCATGAAGTGGTCACGGTGGTCCACTGGGGCCATGAAGGAGTCAAGGTGGTCCACTGGGGTCAGGAAGGGGTCTAGGTGGTCCACTGGCATCATGAAGGAGTCAAGGTGGTCCACTGGGGTCATTAAGGGGTCACGGTGGTCCACTGGGGCCATGAAGGGGTCAAGGTGGTCCACTGGGGTCAGGAAGGGGTCTAGGTGGTCCACTGGCATCATGAAGGAGTCAAGGTGGTCCACTGGGGTCATTAAGGGGTCACGGTGGTCCACTGGGGCCATGAAGGGGTCAAGGTGGTCCACTGGGGTCAGGAAGGGGTCTAGGTGGTCCACTGGCATCATGAAGGAGTCAAGGTGGTCCACTGGAGTCATGGATGGGTCAAGGTGGTCCAATGGGGTCATGAAGGGGTCAAGGTGGTCCAATGGGGTCATGAAGGGGTCACGGTGGTCCACTGGGGCCATGAAGGGGTCAACTGGGGCCATGAAGGGGTCACGGTGGTCCACTGGGGTCATGAAGTGGTCACGGTGGTCCACTGGGGCCATGAAGGGGTCAAGGTGGTCCACTGGGGTCAGGAAGGGGTCTAGGTGGTCCACTGGCATCATGAAGGAGTCAAGGTGGTCCACTGGGGTCATTAAGGGGTCACGGTGGTCCACTGGGGCCATGAAGGGGTCAAGGTGGTCCACTGGGGTCAGGAAGGGGTCTAGGTGGTCCACTGGCATCATGAAGGAGTCAAGGTGGTCCACTGGAGTCATGGATGGGTCAAGGTGGTCCAATGGGGTCATGAAGGGGTCAAGGTGGTCCAATGGGGTCATGAAGGGGTCACGGTGGTCCACTGGGGCCATGAAGGGGTCAAGGTGGTCCACTGGGGTCACGAAGGGGTCAAGGTAGTCCACTGGGGTCAAGAAGGGGTCAAGGGGGTCCATTGGGGTCAAGAAGGGGTCATGGTGGTCCACTGGGGTCATTAAGGAGTCAAGGGGTCCACTGGGGTCATGAAGGGGTCATGGTGGTTGCCTGGGGTCAAAAAGGGGTCAAGTGGGTCCACTGGGGTCAAGAAGGGGTCAAGGTGGTCCAATGGGGTCATGAAGGGGTCAGGGTGGTCCAATGGGGTCATGAAGGGGTCATGGTGGTCCACTGGGGTCATGAAGGGGTCATGGTGGTCCACTGGGGTCATGGATGGGTCAAGGTGATCCACTGGGGTCAAGAAGGGGTCAAGGTGGTCCACTGGGGTCATGAAGGGGTCATGATGGCCAGCAATGATCTTTAGGGACGCTGTGGAGGGTAAATGAGGCTCAGTTGGTGCTGATGGACCCAAAGTGGGTCAAGAAAATGTCCCCACATCATGATACCTCTGATGACCTCTGACCTCATCTGCTCCTGTCTTACTTGCAGACCATCCTCTGTTATCCTGAAAGAAAGTTCTGAAAACACAGCAGATCCTCAGGTCCTGAGCGACTGGTACCAACAACCCAGTCTGGTACCAATAAAACAGTCTGGTACCAATAAACCATGTCTGGTACCAAAACCCAGTCTGGTACCAATAAAACAGTCTGGTAGCAATAAACCATGTCTGGTACCAACAACCCAATCTAGCACCAATAAAAAAGTCTGGTACCAACTACTATTCTATGTTTGCTGTCACCTAACCCTTCCTTCCTCTTCGTTCTGTCTGAACTTCAACAGGTCGTCTCCTGGTCTTACCACGGTATCCTCCAGGGGGAGCTAGATAGTTTTAGAAGTTGGAACGAGGTTTGGTTCTTGGTTCTTCTGGATAAACGGACCTCAACACCTTCAGATCGTGTTTAGTTAATGTTCTTCTAACAGGCTGCTGCTATCCTCTGGTAGATAACAGTTCCAGTAGTTTAATAACTGATTCTATCTATAGAACCAGGATTTCTATCAGGTTCTCCACCAACCAGACCAATCTGTTTGGTCCGTGTCTCAGTGGTTCTGGTTGTTCAGTCTGTGTGGGCATCAGAGGATGGGAAGAGGAGCCATGGGATGTAATCTGAGCAGAATTATGTTTGGTTAATGATGATGTCTCTGATCTGTGGTTTATAGAGAAGGGAGAGATGATACATAATTAGTTGGAAAACAGATCTGCTGATCCTCAGCAGGACTGAGAACAACTTTCCTGGAACATTTCTAGAAATAAGCTTTATCAGCTAAAAATGAGCAAGTTAAATACAGAAAATATTAAGTAACTGAGTTTATTCTGAGCTAGAAGAAGGTAAAGGAAGCGGAGCTGAAAACATCTTTAACAAAGAGCTTCCCTCAGCTTGCAGAATGAAAAGAGGAAGTGGTTTCAGCAGGTTTCTCTAGAAAACACTCTGTGATTATCAAAAAACTTCCCCGCGGTTTAGCAGGTCTCCGAGTGTGCTCTGTTTCTCTGTAGCTAAATATAAAATCAGGTTTTTCCTTTGTTTGCTCACAGATTTCACCTTTAGCCTCCTAATTCTGATATTATTCTCCAAAATATAACTTTTAAATCATCCCTCTAATTATTTAATTTCGCACAACATCGATCACTTCTGGTTTTCAGTTACTAGATTATTTGAAGCTGCTGCAGGTAACGGCTTCTGGAGGTCTGAACAAAAAATCCTTAAACGTCCCATTTCTGGTGTTTCTATTAATTGTTCCATGTTCTTTGATATAAAGAATGTCATCGGTGTCTGCTTTAAATCATATCTGTCCAACAGATTCCAGTTTGTTCATGTCAATGATAAATCTTCTTCACACTCAAGAGTTACTTGTGGAGTACCACAGGGTTCTGTGCTTGGACCGATTCTCTTTACTATATATATGCTTCCAATTGGTAAAATAATTAGACAACATGGAATGAATTTCCACAGTAATGCTGATGATACACAATTATATTTATCCATAAAACCTGATGAATCCAATCAGTTAGGTAGATTACAAGCATGTCTGGAAGACATAAAAACCTGGATGACTCTGAATTTTCTACTTTTAAATTCAGACAGACAGAAGTTGTTGTCTTTGGACCAGAACCTTTAAAAAGGAAACTGCTAAATCAATCACTCCATCTGGATGGCATTAATTTGGCCTCTGGTAATAATGTAAAAAACCTCGGTGTAATTTTTGACCAAGACATGACATTTAAATCTCATATTAAACAGGTTTCTAAGATTTCTTTCTTTCACCTCTGGAATATTGCTAAAATTAGAAACCTCCTGTCCAGGAGTGATGCAGAGAAACTAGTCCATGCATTTGTTGCTTCAAGGCTGGACTATTGTAATTCCTTATTATCAGGAAGTCCACAAAATGCAATCAAAAGCCTTCAGTTGATCCAAAATGCTGCAGCAAGAGTTCTGATGAATATTAAAAAGAGAGATCACATTTCTCCTGTTTTGGCTTTTCTCCATTGGCTCCCTGTTAAATCCAGAATAGAGTTTAAGATCCTCCTCCTTACTTATAAAGCCCTTAATAATCAGCTCCATCGTACATCAGAGATCTGATTGTTCCATATGTTCCTAACAGAGCACGTTATTCTCAGAATGCAGGTCTACTGGTAGTTCCTAGGACTTCTAAAAGTAGAATAGGAGGCAGATCTTTTAGTTATCAGGCTCCTCTCCTGTGGAACCAGCTCCCAGTTTTAGTCCATGAGGCAGATACTCTGTCTGTTTTTAAGACTAGGCTTAAAACCTAACTTTTGGATAAAGCTTATAGTTAGAATGGCTTAGGTTATCCTGAGGTATTTTTGTAGTTATGCTGCTATAGGCTTAGACTGTTGGAGGACAGACTGACCACTTTTCTTCTCTCTGCTACTTTTCTCTCCTACTACTCTCCAGATATATTTTTTCTGCTGTTATTGTGATTGTTAATCCAGTTTTTTCTCAGTATATTTCTCCGTATAGAAGCTCCACATGGTCTGGTATCCTGCTCAGCTACAGCGCCCCCTGCTGAATGGGAAAATCGGTTCAGATGATGCTCAAAGTCACCGAGCATCCTCTATGTCCTGTTATCAACTTTTTACTTTCTTTAATATATAAAGTACTCCTCCATCAGTCCTTTTGTTCTTTCTGTGTCTCTTCTCTGTCTTCTCAGACACCCAGACGGTCGTGGCAGATGACCGCTTGTACTGATCCAGGTTCTGGTTCTGGTTCTGCTGGAGGTTTCTTCCTGTTAAAGAGGAATTTTTCCTCTCCACTGTTGCTACATGCTTGCTCAGTATGAGGGATTGCTGAGGAATAGCTGTGGTTGGAGTCTGCATGATCCGGGCACAACCTCACATCAATTACTGAGCACAATCTGCTGGGATTCCTTACATAGAAAACTTTTAACTGATTGGAATGTTTGGATAATTGGATTGAAATGATTTTTGTTGGAAAGTGCCTTGAGATGACATCAGGTGGGAATTGGCGCTTTATAAATAAACTGATATGAATTGTTTATGCTGCATTCCCAAACAAAACCTGACCACAGCATGATGGGGCTGTTACCGGCCTCACACTTAGCTTGACAAAATACAAATACAATCAGCTTTGCATCTACTGACGCACACACTGACATGGTTACAAACACTCACATTCACACACACCGTCTCCCTGTATCCTTAATTTTCTCTCCTGCAACAGGAAGCTGGATAACAGCGCGCCTCGATGGCAGCGCGTTACCCTGTGGACTGGAGCTCATACCTGCCCATCCTTCCTGATGTGTCATTGTTAATGTCTGAATATGTGCTTAAATGTTTGTTGGTGTGGTTTTTTCTATTACCTGCGTTGTGAGTGCTGTACGGACCCACAACACAGTTGAGCGTTTTTTCCCCTCACCGTGGAACCCTCCCCTCCCCAGATGTGTATCTCTCTATGTTTCATAAACGGGAGCGCCGCTCGGTGGCTGCATGCCCAACAGTGACCTGGATCTGTTTGTAGTTGTTGTTGTTTTTAATGGTCTTGGACAGGTTGTACTGTATCTGCAAATTCCTTATATGTGTCATACTTGGCCATTAAAGCTGATTCTGATTCTGATTTAAAGACATTTTAGCATTGTATATTACTAAAGCCACAAATAGTTTTAATTTTTAAGTATATTTGTTGATGAACAAAAACACCAACAGAGATAATCTGGGTTGGTCAAAGTAAGAAAGTAAACAGGAGACCTGGGACCTGTACCATGAAGGTAGCTGAACAAACTCCGGGTTACAGGATCGGTTTTGAGTCGACAAAACCAAACCGTTGCAATCAGGCTTTATTGGTACCATGACGCAGCTCATCAACTTTCTCTGTCAACTCAGGTTTTGATCCTTAAACTATGATTAATCCACACACGCGCGTGCACATAAAAGAGTGACGTCGAAACTGAACAACCAATCGCGTTCGATATGGATAGAGCGATAGCTATATACTTTTCAGCGGAGGAGCAAGAGATTATTCTCCAGAAATATTAAGAATTTACAAGTATTTTTCAAGCACGAAGTAACACTGTATCTGCTGCCAAAGCAAGAGAACAATCGTGGAGGAAGATTGCTGATTGCGTTAATGCGTGGGTTTAAAAATTAATGTTCATTTATGTAGGCTAATCATATTAAAAATATATTACAGTAAATGCTAAAATTAAAATGTATTCGTGTTGATATATATATATTTATTTATTGTATATGTGTGTAGATGTATGTAAAATGTGAATGTATAGGCCCTTGCATCCTAAGAAAGATTGATATTCATTGATTTTTAGATGCAACCCCAACTCCAAACGTTCTTGGCAACAGATCAAGACAAAATATAAATAAATAATTCAAAGTGGTGAGTATTTACCATAACCTTTTATTATGTTTTTTGAACATTTAATCGCAAACACTTGATTGCAGAAAACAGAAAAAAATGTGAAATGAGGAAAACTGGGGGAGGGCCACCTCCTCCAGATCACACTGTGGCGGAGGAGTTGGCTCTGAGCAACAATAAGGGGCGGTTGATTATGGATGCGGTACAGTAAGGGCATGGCTTCCACGAGTCACATTTGTTATGTGCGGCTCAAGAAGTTCACAAAGATAAGACATTCCTTCCGCGGAAAATGTGTATCTTTCACACAAGTAAGCATCAGGAAAGTCGAATGGATTTTATCTGTCCCTAAAAACTCTTTCTCGTGGAAGTGCTCGTCTAACAATTTGCGCGGAGATGTCCACAGGATTTGCGAGAAAAGGTGAAGCCATTGCAACAGAGAACAGACGCTGGGAATTAGTTACGTCACATACATGTTTCTTTGCTAACAGCTGATTGGTCAAACTTCAGTCTGAGATCTCGAATCCAGAACATAACCTTCCCTGGAGCAGGTTAGCCGTGCAGCGTAAGATACCATGGCAACGAACACTGATTAAAGCTTTCATAGTACCTAAAACCCAGGGTTGGTGGAAACTAATATGAAACATAACTGGCTAGCCACCTAATCCGGCTTCATGGTACAGGCCCCAGGAGAATCCTCAAATCTCCTGTTTAACAACTGAACACCCTGGATCTCTAGGAAGGTTTTACCCTGATCTTATTCAATAAACTAGTTGAAAAATACAGTGTTTCAAACCAGGACATTTTCTAGTACTTACAGGTCAGTGATTTTATTAGAACAAACACTTGTGGTCTATCATGGGACATATGATACAGAAAAAATGCTGTTTTTTTCCACTTTGGCTACTTTAATATTATAAAGCTTCAAAATGTCACATTTTAGGGAAGCCTACTCATTTGAAGGAATTATGGGAAGTGAAACTTAACTGTGTTATAGAAACTTTGGATCTGAATTATAATTCATTTTCTAAATGGGTCAGAGACTGTTAATGCTGACTCACTGAAGCTGGGATAAAATGGTTAAAGAAACATAAAATAATTTACTGAAGTGATGCAATGGTCACACTTATGATTTGCTACAATTAACTATTGTCTACTCCTGTCTATTAATTTAAATAATCATCCTTTATTTTTGGTTGAAAAAACAACCCAATTATTACTGATAAATATAAAAGAAAGCTTAGTTTAATGCTAATTTTCGGTTCAAGACAATGACTCCCCCTTAACTGGATGACTTAAATAAATAATTTTATGACGTTAGAACGAACAGCTTTTTAGGCTCAGGCGTTTTCTGGATTATTTTGTTTCTTTAACTGATCCTTTAGAATTGAGTTTGGAGAAAATATTGATATGCAGAATGCTTATACTACTCAGAGTGACTGACTGCATTGAAAAAAACAACAGTTTTTATGATTTTCAGTAGAGATCTTTAACAAACAAATTTATTTGCAAAAATGTGTGACAACAATGCTTGACAAGTTCCACCATCTTAATGTTTTATTGTTTTTAAATTAATTAACGTCTGATGTTGAATTATTGCATCCATTAACTTAAATGTTTCAGAAAGATCTTAAAATCATCTTTTGGGATCCTGCAGGTAAATGACAGTATCATCTGCGTGCATAGAAACCGCATATGTTCCAGTGCTGACAGAGGCTGCTGGTTTAAAACCTCAGTGGTGCAGAAACAGAGAGCAGTTCTTGTCACAACCTGCAGAGGTGTGACAGGTCGGCCTGTAGCTGTTTGGTGGAGAAAGGTGTTGTGAAACGAACTGACATGCGGTCAGAGCATGGAAAACAAAGGGGCTGATCCTCTACAGACTCAGTTACCAACACCCCCTTTTTACCAGATGACCCTGAGCTCTTTTCCACTGTAGTGGTTGGTGTGGAGATGTTTGGGGCAGGCCGCGCTGTAAACAGGAAGTCATTGATTATTCAGAATATAATGAAAGCAATAGTTTTCAAACTGAGAAATATATGCTATATGTCTGAGGTCAGGGTTTTCATAACCACATGTAGCTCTGCAGTTCAGCACGGATGCTCCACCACTGCCTGTGGTTCCGCTCTGCAGTCAATCATGTTCTCTGCACCCAGCAATTATCAGTGAAACCTGTGCAGGTTGATATCTGATGACTGGGATAAAGCTCCTTAAAGGTTCAGACATGAAACTGTGAAGAACACCACTGATCTGCAGACATTTTTAGAAACATGATGGTAGATGTTGGGTGAAGCTGATTGTGAAACCATTTGAAGAACACAGAGAGAAGAGGAAGATACCCTAGAACTATTTCTTCATTTCTCTTGTGGGCCAGCTGTCAGACTCTGGTATAGTAGATAAAGAACAAGAGTCGGATCAGAGAACCTTCCTCCACATCTCTGCTGTGTCTCCTACAAGGTTGGTGGAAAACTGAAATCAGGACTGTCTGGTTTTATTTGTCTCTGATTTGTGGAATACATAACTAATAACTCCTGCTAGCAGATTCTCCCACCTGAGCTCCTCCAGAGCTGTAGATTCATCATGGACTTCTTGGCTGCTTCAGTCCAGGTGGACGTCCATGTCCTGGTAGGACAGCATGACAGAAACCAATCTTGTGGCCACCAACATGGTTCCCCTCATCCCCTTGGCTGTGCCTAGAAATCCTGTCCATAAAAGTTATGGACAGAATCTGTGACAAAGGGCAACCTTGGGAGTACAACTCTCACTGGAAACAAGTCCGACTTACTGTCAGCAATGTGAACCAAACTCTGAAGGCGGTTGTACAGGGACCTAACAGCACGTATCAGGGGGCCTGGTACCCCATACTCCCCCTACAGGAGGACTCCCCGAAGGACAGGCTTTCTCTACGTCCACAAAGCACATGGGAGAGTAAGAAGGGCATGTTTCATAAAAATGATCGCCAGCTGTCAAAATGATCGATTAGGGCAGGGCCAATTATATAAGTTGGTTGCATCATCCAATCAGGTGATCATGTTTCATAAACCAAAACATAAGTAGGTCACATAAGCCGATAAGGGGTGGGGTTCTGCACATGATACATAAGAGGAGGGGAGGGGTGGGGTTCCTTGTGGGTTTAGGGGGGACCTGCTGTAGAGGAAAATTTATTATTAAGAATGATCTGTTCTCGGGGTGTCAGCGGGTGGCTGTGGCGCATGGGCGGCATCTCTGGGCCCGGTCAGCCATATTGGCACTGGACGTGGCTCCTGGGTCTTGATCCATGTACTCTGCGGGGTGCTGGCCGATGTCGGTGGGTCTCCGCGGAGGACTTGCCAGGCGATGGTGTGCAGGGCAGGTGGGTGGAGGCGCTGGGTTCAGTTTCTTGCTGGCCATCGGATGGCAGTGGCAGGGGTGGTGGATGTCGGCCTGGTGGGTCGGCCGCCTGGGTCTTCGGTCTGCTCCTGGTCATGGTGGCATATGGAAGGGGTATTACAGCTGGACATGGCGCGCTGGGCTCCTGCCTCAGCATGGGGGCCCTTGGTGCGCTGGCAGTGCTGGGGGCCTCTCTTGTTGGCGGGGAGGCGTTTACTGTCCAGCACAGGTGCTCTCCCCATATGGGGACTTGGACGGGGGTGAGGGTGTGCGGGGGAGGGGGGCTGAACTAATCCTGGGTGCCTGGTGTCCTGTGTTTTGATAATAGTCTGAATGTTGGGATGGATTTAGGTCTCCCCCTGGGATGGGGACGGGGCCATGGGCCCTGATTTTGACTTGCTGAGGCCTCTCACCCCTGGTGGATCGTACTGAAGAGGGGTTCCTATTGGAGTCATTAGGGGAGCTGGCTCCCTGGGAAAGGCATTTTGTAACCCCAGTTGTTTCCTCCCCATCCCCAGACCCCTCTGTACACCTGCTCCTTCATTATACCACTCACATAGGGCCTTGGGGTTTGGGCACGTCACTGGGTGCACATCGTACATTGCTAATAGACTTAAGAATTAGGGAAAAAAATTATCCTTTTTCAGGCTCAACTGACCCTAACACACCTTCTACTTTTCTCTCCTACTACTCTCCAGATATATTTTTCCTGATGTTAATGCAATTGTTAACTCAGTTTTCTCTCAGTGTTTTTCTCCCCATAGAAGCTCCACATGGTCTGGTATCCTGCTCACCTACAGCGCCCCCTGCTGGATGGGGAGCATCGGTCCAGATGATGCTCTAAGTCACAGAGCATCCTCCATGCTGTCTCTTCTCTGTCTTCTCAGACCCCCATACGGTCGTGGCAGATGACCGCTTGTACTGAGCCAGGGTTCTGCCAGAGGTTTCTTCCTGTTAAAGGGGAGTTTTTCCTCTCCACTGTCGCTACATGCTTGCTCAGTATGATGGTTTGCTGAGGAATTGCTGTGGTTGGAGTCTGCATGATCCGGGCCCAACCTCACGCTGATGACTCAACGCAATCTGCTGGGATTCCTTACATAGAAAACTTAACTGATTGGAATGTTTGGATCATTGTATTGAGATGATTTTTGTTGTGAACTGGCGCTATATAAATAAAAGTAAATTGAATTGAATTGAACCAAAAAATAAGGTTTGAAATCTAGGGATAATCATGGACTCGGACCTGAACTTAAACAGCTACATCAATGCAATAACATCAACAGCTTTTTACCAGGTGACAAACATTTTTAAGATCAGAGGAATAGTATGGAAACCAGACTGAGAGAGACTTATCCATGCATTTGTCTCCAGCAGGTTAGACTACTGTAACGGCCTGCTCACTGGCCTCTCTAAACCAGCTGTTAGACAGCTGCAGTACATCCAGAACGCTGCTGCTCGAGTCCTGACAAGAACCAGGAAATACGACCATATTAGTCCAGTGCACTGGCTTCCTGTTGCTCAGAGAATAGAATTTAAAACAGCTCTGCTTGTGTACAAGTGTTTTCATGGTTTGGCACCAAAGTACATCTCTGACATGTTAGAGACATATGAACCATCTCGGGCCCTGAGAACTTCAGGGAGGGGTCTCCTGGTGGTTCCCAGAGTCAACAATAAACACGGTGAGGCTGCATTTCAGTTTCAGGCAGCTAAAATACGGAACAGTGTTCATGAGGATGTGAGACAAGCCTCAGCTCTAACAATGTTTAAATCCAGGCTGAAAACTGTTCTTTTTAAACGTGCTTATGACAACTGAAAGTATTTTATCTGCACTCTTGCTTTTTATTGTAAATAATTACTTTCTAAGTTGATGTTTTTTTGTTTTTTCTGTTGATCCGTTTTCTTAATTTATGCAACTGTGAAGCACTTTGAATTGTGTATGAATTGCGCTCTACAAATAAACTTGCCTTGCCTTACTCAAACATGCGTTAATTAAGCCAAAAACCACTCTATGAGAAAATTGCATTGAAAACTCAAACAATTTGAATTTGCATGATATTTTAAGTAAAGCTGTTTCCGTAGAATGAAACTTCCAGAAACCAGACTGAAAAGTGTCAAAGATATTATTTTCTTCTAAAAAAGTGAAAAGTTGATTGCCAACCACTTTTTCCAGTATTTTGGACAGAAATGAAAGTTTGAATATAGTTTGAAAATTATTTGGAATTGATGGGTCTAAATTTGATTTTTTAAGAAGAGGTTCCACTGAAGCATGTTTAAGGAAATTTGGAAAAGTCCCAGAAGACAGGGAAAAGTTAATCAATTTGGTAACCTATGGGCCAATAACATCCAATACATTTAACAGAAATTTGACAGGCAAAACATCTGAAGAGCAAAAGGAAAGTTTCATTGAGGTTGCCAGCGATACAATACCAGATGAAGTAACAGTTGTCAAAGAAGACCACTTAGGGGGAAGCGACACATCTACAGGGCTACAAAAGGAGGTTACATGGATATTATCCTTAATATTTGGAATTTTGCTGACAAAAAACTTTAATAAGTTGTTACACCAGCTTTACAAGACACATGAGTAGAAGGGACATCAGGGCAAATGTAACAAATTATTTATAAAGTTATTTTATAATCCCTTTTTAAACGTGCCGTTGATCGAAGAAATGATGTCCATGAATTTTAAAGACACGTTTTTATGCAGGGAAAACGCTGATTTTTGACTCACGACAAAAGTTACTCTAGGTTTTGTGTTAAAAACGCTTAGTGAACTACAACTGAAGAAGGAGACAGAGGACCTCCTTCCTCCAGAACGAAAGAATTATCATTAAACATGGAGAAAACCTCTATAAATCTGGCCATGAGGAAAGTAGCAGCCATGCTGGGAGAGAAGAGAGCCATGATGGAGGAGAAGCTCTACAAGGTCTCTGGGAGGGTTTCTGGTGAGAGGTTGCACTAGCTAGAGTTAGCTAGCTACATAATATGTGTGAAAGCAGACCAGAAAACAGCTTTTATCACTCCAGTGACTTCCATTCATTATTTTTTTTCGGCCAAGGTAACCATGGGCCAACAGGAAGGGGAGGAGCCGTAGGCTCCCTACAGGAAGGGGAGGAGTCTTAGTCTCCCTACAGGAAGGGGAGGAGCCCCCATGAGTCCAATTATTGTTAGTCCTGTTGTGTTTCTCTTTAAGAAGAGGACAAGTTTAATGGGTGTGAATACTATTGCATGTTCCTTTGTGTGGTCCATAGTTCCTACTTTGTACCTTCATTGTTTTTTAACCTTCAGTGATTTCCAGCAGGAACACATCAGGATTTAATGGTGAAGCTCTGCAGCTGTGGTTCTCTGGTGAACTGGTTTGGGTTGGCAAAGAAGGTCACACGTTAACGCAGGATGTGGAGAGCCCGGCCTCATGGGGGTATTAACAGTCATTCAAAGCACAATGTGGTTAGCTAGCTGGCAGTGGTCAAATCTGTTCAAACCATATCTAAGGTATGTTCTCTGCTGGTGGGACCTCTTTTATTAAACCAACTACCATCCTCCGCTTGTTTAGGACCGCTGTCATGTTTTCTGAGGTCACTGAGTTCATTCAATTGGACAGAGGGCCCAAAGACAGGAGCTGATGATAATTATACATCCTGTGTTTATTATAGTTATTATTATTATATTTCTGAGCTCAGATAAGAGCTTAAAGAACAATAACTAAAATAGAACCAAATATATAAACAGAAACAGGCTTCATTTACAGCAGGTCAGAGTTCCCATTCCAGACACCTCCAGCTGGTGTCCTTCCTGGTCTGGTTCTATACATAATTACATTCAGACGCAAGAAAATCTGCTGCTTCCTCAGCTCTACAGTCATCAGGTTTACGTAGCAGTCCTGGAGCTTCTCACATGAACCAGCAGCAGCAGACCTCTTCTCTTGATGTCTACTTCTCTTCAGAAGTTCTACATTCGGTGTGGTCCAACTGTCCAGGTATGTGAGTCAGTACTGAAGCAGCCTGGAGCCAGGATACTGAGCTTTATAGTAGATACACTCCGAACCATCCAGAGGGGGAGGCAGCTGGATCTCCTCGTACTGAAACGAGACACCAGAGTAGTGAGAACAAAGAAGTGACAGTAGTTCTGGTTCTGAAGGAGCAGGAACATGAAGAGAACAAGAGAGGCAAATTTTATTAGTATAGCACCCTTTCAGTTACAAGGCAATTCAGTGTGGTTTGTGTGATAAGGGGATACAATAAAAGTAATAATAGTAGCAATAAAAAGAATAATAACCCACACATAGCCTCTTTTCCACTAGGGCCGGTACGATACAGAACAGGTCACTTTGGAACGGTTCTGCCATGTTTCCATTACCTTTGTCCGTTCTGAGCCGACCCCTTTGTTTGGACTAACTCTGCCTTGGTCCGAAGTGTTCTGAAGCAACCCAACACGCCCATCTATTACTGATTGGTCCAGTAATATGATATCCCTCTCACTCCTACCTAGCAGCGGTAGCTGCTGATTGACCTGGAGTTGTTTGTTTGAAGTGATATTAGAACAGTAAAAGCACCAAGATGAGAAATGTTCTCCATGAAATTGGAAATATTCAAAGTGTCAGAGAAGGTTTTATTTTCTTTGCTAAGTAGCTCCACATTTAAAAAAACTGAGTGCTTTATAAACTGTTTTATAGTGTTTTATAGCGTTTAAGTAGGGTTTTGGTTTTTATACAGCTGAAGGCTGAAGGCAAAAGGGGTTGGAGAAAATGTCATGCCCAGCATGAATATGTAGTTCAGAGTGAGATTAGTGAGAGTGAGATTTTAGACAGAACAAGTATTTCACCATTTCTCAATGAATAAGACCTTTAAGAAAAGCTGTGGGTGGGATATGCAGAAAGATGAGGAGCTTAGTTGGTTAATGACTTAATCAAGATGTGATTAGTTTAGTTTATTAATATCAGACATTTTCTCTCTACATTGTTTCTACATGAGGGTGATGTTGCTTTGGTTTTGGTGCTGTTGTCCAGATTGACCTTCTAATTGTCAGAATCTTTTCAGTAACAATGCTGGTATATTCATTATGGGCCCTGATGGAGTGTAGATCAGGAGCTGCTGTCACGGGAGAATTAGTTAGTCTCTCAAATGTTGCAAACAAAGTCAGCACATTATTAATGTTCATCTTAAGGATTTCAGAAAAGAACAATTCCCTTGTATCTTTCAGAGTTAATTTATATCTGTTCAGCCTGTTTGTAGATCTCATAGTGAACCCGGAGTCAAGATTTCCTCCATTTTCTCTCAGCTCGGTGACATTCCCTTTTTTCCCTACGTACCAGTGGATCACTAGTCCATGGAGACTTCTTTCTACCTGAGACTATTTTACCTTTAGTTGGAGCAATAGCATCAATGTTGTCTGAAACTTTAGAGACAAAGTTATCAACCACTTTGTTTACTGGATTTGTGTTGGAGAATGAAGGTGATGGGGGTGAAGCAGAGCAGTAGCTAGGTTTGAACGTTTTAACTGAGATGTCCCAGACCCAACTCTAAAGAGCTAAGGGACGAGTCAGAATAAACTATTGTGGCTGAGAGATATTCTCTGTCCTGGTGTCATGAATGGTTGCTCACCAGCAATACGGGAGGGAGGGGGTACACTTTTATGAGATCTATCAGCGGAGAGGTGTTTGCATAACGCATCCCCAACATGTCTAAGCCCAGATGTCGCTCTGCGGTAGCATTCAACCAACAGACTCTGGTTTTAACACCTTGAACTGTGAACAGTATCGGTAAGACGGCGGTTAGTTACCTGTGGATTCTGCATTTCTTCTGTCTCTATGATTTGTTCTGCAGAGTTCTTTGCTCTGCAGCAGCTGCAGCCTTTCATCTTCATATCCACACAAGTAAGAACTGCAGACAACAGAACATCAGATCAATAAGGTCATCTTACTGCACATGAGAACATGTCCAACATGAACTCACCTTAGATGAGCAGGAGCTGAATACAGTTATGTATTTTAATGATAAACAGATGTGGACGTTTTCAATACATGCCCCAAAATTTTACTAACTAACCCTCCATAACCTCTACTGTCATTTTAAACATGTCAGACAATCTGTCATAGCTTACCTACATATTTTAACGTAAAGATGTTACATATCTTAATGAGCTATGTAGTTTATATTATGTCTCCTCTTTCATTTCCTCATTCAAAGAAGGAGACGCTCACAAACATTCAGAACTGGTAAATATACTCACTGAGAGCAACAGCCAGCAACAAATTCAGAGAGAACGAGACGATGATAACCAGCGTTTTCTGACTCTTTGCTGGTTCACTGGGGGTGGTTGGGCTGATAGTTGTTGTGACTGGAAATAGTAATAAAGAAATTCATGAAATAATAAAAACAGTGGAAATTAATAGAAAATGTATTTCAGTAATTCAAATTAAAAGGTGACACTAATATATCAAATTATATTTAACTTGAAGAGCACTTTCCTGATAAAATCAGCACAAAGTGCTTTACATTAAAAAAACAAATTACAAAAAACAAAAAATTGAACAATAAACAAACAAAAAACATTTAAAGCAAACTCAATTGAACACAATTAAACTCTCAGTACAAACAAGCCAAACCCACCTTGACCTCCACCCATTCACAGCAAAAAAACTCCTCCACGTATTTCTAGAGTAAAATAAAACCTGGAGTAATGATAATATCTGGGAGACTGGCCCTCAATCGAAGAACTACTATGGAAATCGATTCTTTGTTTCCTGATAACCTCCCCAAGTGGCAGCATGTACAGATTAAAAAGTATTGGGCCGAAAATGGATCCTTGGGGAACTTCACACTGAATGTCATGGGTTCCTGAGGCGTGATCATCCATTCTTTCAAAAGTGTTCAATCTGTGGGATAAAAGTAAAACCATTCTAAAACAGCACATGAGAGACCCACCAGACTTTAGAGTCTGTGGAGATCAACTGTGTCAAAAGCTGCACTTGGATCCAGTAGAACCAGAACTGAACATTTCTGTGAATTCAAGTTGCCCCTAAATTCAGTAAAAACCATTAAAAGAACTGCCTTGGTCAGTGGTTTGTCCCTCTTCTCTCCTTGGTCTACTCCAAGTCTCTGAGCTCCATCATTCGCTCACATGGTTCCTCTTACCAATACTATGCTGATGACACTCAGCTCTAACTTTATTTTCCTCCGGATGACACGACTGTGTCAGCTCATGTTTCTGCCTGTCTGTCTGACATTTATGCTTGGAACAAATAAAAACATCTCCAGCTGTATCTTTCCTAGCCAGAAGTTCTTGTCTTTCCTGTACAGCACAACTTCACCCTCAGCTTGGGATCTAGTGATCTCCCCGCAGAGTCAACAGACAATTCAGGGGACATTAGTGATGACCAGCTAACCTTTAAAGAAAACATTTCTACTGTTTCTCATGCGTGCAGATTTTCTCTGTAGAACAACCGGAAGATCTGACCTTATCCCACGGTTTAATGCACCCACCTCCTTGTGCAGACACTTGTTATCTCTTGTCTTTATTACTGCAGTGCACATCTTACAGGTCTACAAGTCTGCACACTCAAACCTCAGCACAAAAAGTTTCTCAGTAAGACATGAGAATGTATTAAGAAAATAGATCAACCTTACAGCCAAAGCATTCAATCAGTAGATCCAAACTATTCTACAGAATGCAAACTAAACTGCTAAATGACCGTAGAAAATAAATAATGTGAATGGAAGAGAGAAGTGAGTTAGCTCTGGGCAAACCATGGAAGCCGTGTGGCCCAGCCAACAAAGGCAGATGAACAGGAACCAAAATGTTGAACAAAATATGATCAAATGTCAAAGTTTGCCACAACCTAAGACCTTTAAGAAAAGCTGTGGGTGGGATATGCAGAATGATGAGGAGCTTAGTTGGTTAATGACTTAATCAAGATGTGATTAGTTTAGTTTATTAATATCAGACATTTTCTCTCTACATTGTTTCTATATGAGGGTGATACTGGTGGTGGCTTTGGTGCTGTTGTCCAGATTTTCTCTGTAGAACAACCGGAAGATCTGACCTTATCTCATGGTTTAATGCACCCACCTCCTTGTGCAGACACTTGTTATCTCTTGTCTTGATTACTGCAGTGCACATCTTACAGGTCTACAAGTCTGCACACTCAAACCTCAGCAGATGATCCGAGATCCAGCTGCATTTCTCGTTTTTAACCAAATGAAAAGATTTCATGTCACTCCTCTGTCCACATCTCTGCACAGGCTTCCACTAGTTGCCCACATCAGATTCAAAGTTCTTAAACTCATCTACAGAGTGGTGAACTCCAAGGGCCTCTGCACTTGAACCTGATCATCCAGGTCTACATCCACAACCTGTGCTCTGCCTATAAGAAGTGACTGGTAGGTCCTGCACCATGTGGCAACAGATCAGTGACTATGGGTTTTAGTTCTCTGAACTCGTATTGCGACACTTCCTCTTGTCACTGCATCATTCCTTGTTGTCGCTGCTGAGCTCCGTAGAGCTGTTTGATGCTCAGACTGTCTTTGATTGATCTATTTTTCTCTGTTTTGAGAGTTTTATAAGTTATTTGAACACACAAGCACACTACTACACTCATTTTCATTTGGTGTACTTTACATTTTGAGAACTGTTTGTGTTTCACACGTTTTTTCTTGGTGTGCTAAGATCTCGCTAGCTTAGCCTCATAGCAACTATGGCTACTTCTCTCATCTTCTACATCCGCTTCTGCTGCTGTCAGCCTAATTATTCTCTCTGTTTTTCTCTGTGTCAGATGTTAAGTTACTCCCCCGCGTCTTTTGGTGATAATGGTAAGTCTAATAAATGTAGCATTTTTGTAGCTTTGGAGGCGAGGGTTTCAGGGTTATGCTTTGTTTACACCGGTCAGCCATCACATTGCTCAAACCATCAAAAGTTAATGCTTTAAAATTAAAACCCAGCTGCTTGCACACTTTGTAGTCTACGTCAGTACGTCAGCGCACAAGCAGGGATTTCTCTGTTGATGGTTGTTTACAACATGGCGGATCTTTCTAGAGATTATCTGGCTTTATTTAATGAATAAAGCCAGATATCGTCATCGGGTGCATATGTGATGTGTGTGGATACATTTTGAATGAATGACTTGCCGATCCATGCATGGAAGTCGTAATAATGTCAGTACAAATAATCGCTGATTGGTTGACGATGGTGATGCTGCCCCAAAGTTCAGTTTTTACAGCGCAGATACACGTAACTTGTTGCATGGCAGCTTGATGCCTTTTGATGCATAGGTACCATAGACTTTGCATGTAATCTAGCTGTTCTGCTGCATGTATGTGCTAACTGGTGTGAACGCGGCAGAAGAGGCCCGAATCTACCCGGTTTGAGAACCCAGTAAATAGTCGAGGCCCGGAGCAAACAAGGATAGAACCACCTAGCGGTCATCCAACAGAACCCACCCAGCTGGGATCTCAGGCCGACTGGGTGACGGTACGTAGAAAGTATAGTTCTCTGCCCAAAGGGAACCACCAAACTGTCCGCGTTTCTAACAGATTTTCGCCACTCAGTGAACCACTAAGAAGCAGACCCTGGTAATTAGCAGCTCCATAGTCCGAAACGTGGCTTTAGAGACACCATCGACCATAGTCACATGTTTTCCAGGGGCCAGAACAGGCGACATAAAATCCCACCTGAATCTGCTGGCTAAGAATAAGCGTACATACAGTAAGATTGTTATTCACGCTGGCGGTAATGACACCCGGTTACGCCAATCGGAGGTCATTAAAATTAGTGTTGCTTCGGTGTGTAAGTTTGCTAAAAAAATGTCGGACTGTGTAATACTTTCTGGACCTCTGCCCGATCGGAAATTGATGGTCTGGTTCAAAGTATTACTTCCTCACTGCGTTTGGCACTAGACAGTGTAGCCCCCTTAAAACAGAAGGTAATCAGCCATAGGAGGCTGGCTGCCTGGTTTAGTGCAGAGTTACGTACTTTAAAGCAGAATACTAGGAAACTGGAGAGAAAATGGCGCTCTACACATTAAAATGATTTCTTTCTAACCTGGAAAAATAGTTTACTACTTTATAAAAACGCCCTTTGAAAAGCTAGAACAGCATAATTCTCATCATTAATAGAGGTAAATAAAAACAATCCTAGGTTTCTTTTTAGTACAGTTACCAAACTTACACAGAGTCATAGCTCTGTTGAGCCAACTATTCCCCCTTCTCTCAGTCGTGATGACTTTTAAAACAGCTCAGCTTGTGTACAAGTCTTTTCTTGGTTTGGCACCAAAGTACATCTCTGACATGTTAGAGACATATGAACCATCTCGGGCCCTGAGAACTTCAGGGAGGGGTCTCCTGGTGGTTCCCAGAGTCAACAATAAACACGGTGAGGCTGCATTTCAGTTTCAGGCAGATAAAATCTGGAACAGTCATGAGGATGTGAGACAAGCCTCAGCTCTAACAATGTTTAAATCCAGGCTGAAAACTGTTCTTTTTCACCGTGCATATGACAATTGAAAGTATTTTATCTGCACTCTTGCTTTTTATTGTAACTAATTAGTTTTTATGTTGATGGGTTTTTTTTGTGTTTATCTGTTTTCTTAATTTATGCAAATTTGAAGCAATTTGAATTGACTTGTGTATGAATTGTGCTCCACAAATAAACTTGCCTTGCCTTTATGGGATTCTTCATAAATAAAATAAATTCTATAAAGAATAAAATCATTGACATTCTCCCAAACATGACTAACTCTCTCTCAATAAATGAGGCAGTATCAGAAAGAACTGTAGAACCATGTTTATGTCTGTACTGTAGTGGCTAGGAAAAGGAGTCGGAGGCGGAGTGTCGAACAAAGGAGCCAATCTTTTTAATGACATTAAACTTGTCTGTCAGCAGGTACAGAGAACAAGATGCTGCCCTTTGGCTTGCTAATCAAAAACTAACACGCTTTTCCCCCACAGGTAAAAACAGTCCCTTCAACCGGAAGTCCCCCGGGAAAACCCCTTTCAACGGTTCCGTGGGTGAATTATGTAAACTCCCCACACAAGCCCCCCCAGAATTCACCCATAGACAAAGTCACTGCTGCGGGAGGGAAGAACCACCCGGCCGTAACGGGTCCGACGGGCAGGGGATGGGGGGGTGGGAACAGGGTGAACGGTCGACCGGAGCGGGCCGGCCCCCGGACGCGGCTGCAAAGGCACTGGGAACGGCTCGTCCAGATTACGGGAACGAGCACCTGGGGGTCGTCCGCGCCGCGGCGCCCGCGCCAATTGCACCGGCCGGGAAACATCCACAGAGGCAGGCTTAACTCTGTCCACCGAAACAGTCTCTGGCCTACCACCCATGTCCACGACCAAAGTTTTATCCCCATGCTGCAGGACCCTAAATGGCCCATCATACGGGGGGCGTAGCGGTCCACGGTGGGCATCATGCCGTACAAAAACGAACTCAGTTGTGCGTAGACCAGGCGGCACCCAGGCTACCGGTCGGCCGTGCCGTGACGTAGGGACAGTCGCGAACATCCCGCAACCTTCTAACAGGGATGAACGCTCCCTCGCCGCACACCAAGGTGTTGTCGCGTCAGGAATGAAATCCCCGGGAACCCTCAGCACCTGTCCATAAACGAGCTCAGCAGACGAAGTCTGTAGGTCCTCCTTAGGGGCGGTACGGAGGCCCAGCAGCACCCAGGGGAGTCTGTCGACCCAGTGCAGTCCGTAAGGCTAGCACGTAGAGCCGCCTTCATGGAGCGGTGGAATCGTTCACACAGCCCGTTAGCTTGGGGGTGGTAGGCGGTGGTGCGGTGCAGCTTAACACCCAAGCCTTCAGCCAGTCCATTCCAAATCTCCGACGTAAACTGTGAGCCTCTGTCGGAAGAGAGGTCTGAAGGTGTCCCAAACCGGGCGATCCATGTTCCGATGAACGCCCGGGCCACGTCATTGGCTGATGTCGAGGCGAGCGGAACGGCCTCTGGCCAACGCGTCGTCCTGTCCACCATCGTGAGGATGTAGCTAAACCCGTGCGAAGGAGGGAGTGGGCCCACTAAGTCGATGTTAAGATGATCGAATCTCCTCTCTGGGACCGTAAACGGCTCTAGTGGTGCCTTGGTATGGCGGCTCACCAATGTAGTGGCTAGGAAAAGGAGTCGGAGGCGGAGTGTCGAACAAAGGAGCCAATCTTTTTAATGACATTAAACTTGTCTGTCAGCAGGTACAGAGAACAAGATGCTGCCCTTTGGCTTGCTAATCAAAAACTAACACCCTTTTCCCCCACAGGTAAAAACAGTCCCTTCAACCGGAAGTCCCCCGGGAAAACCCCTTTCAACGGTTCCGTGGGTGAATTATGTAAACTCCCCACAGTACCTTTTTGATTCTGTTGAACTTTCTGAATTATCACAAATATTAGTGTGGCAAAGTACAGAATGAGGGCCCGGGTGGGATTCGATCCATTGACTCCCAGGTGACAGTAATGCGCACTAACCAGTCAGCCGAAGGGATGTCCCTGTGGCCAAGCAGCCAGGGCACATGATCAAATAGAGCCATTGTGACAGGACCTCCACACCGTCACACTAGCTTCATCTAAACCCTCAACTTGTATGTTAGACCCAATACCAACCAAATTATATAAAGAAGTGTTCCCTCTGGTTACTGGCCCTATCCTAGACATGATGAATCATTATATTTTCTTAGAAAGGCTCAAACATGTTGTAGGGATAAAGGGAACAGCACTAGGCTGGTTTAGATCATATCTGTCCAACAGATTCTAGTTTGTTCATGTCAATGACATCTCGACAGGAGCGTCTTCTGATGAGAAGTGTTGAAGAAAATCGCCATGCAAGTTCACTGCATTTGGCCAAAGCAGTAGAAAGCCAAACTGGAGTGACCATTTCAAAGCCCGGAAAACACACCTAGAATTTGCTAGGGCCCATGCTGAAAAAATGAAGACTACTGGGACTCTATACTCTGGAGTGATGAGACCAAGATCTTTGTTTTTTGAACTAATGGTTTAAAAACTGTATGGTGTCAAAATGGTGAGGATTCAAAGAAAAATGCAGGGTGGTGGCAGTGTCATTATGTGGGGCTGCATGAGTGCTGCTGCATTTCATTGATGGTATCATGAACTCAACAATGTACTGCTCTATACTGAAGGAGAAGATGCTGCCATCCAACATCTAAAGCTGCCGTTGAATTTCTGAAGTAGAACAGGGTGAAGATGATTGAATGGCCAAGTTTTTCTCCTGATCTGAACCCAATCCAACACCTGTGGGGAATTCTGAAGCAACAAGTTGAGAATCCTTCTCCATCCAACATCCAGGCTCTAAAATAGGTTATTGTTGAAGAATAGAAAAAGATAGATGTTGCCTAGAAGACTTGGTGCTGTCCTTAAAATTAATCTTAATTCAAGTTATGGTGTTATATAAGTGTTCAATAAAAATCAGCCTTTTGAAAAGTTTGGAAATTGTTCTTTTGTTCATTGAGCTACTGATTAAATTAGTACTTTTTAAAGGGGGTGTTCTCATTTATGCTGTGCTATACATATGCTTCCAATTGGTAAAATAATTAGACAACATGGTATGAATTTCCACAGTAATGCTGATGATACACAATTATATTTATCCATAAAACCTGATGAAACCAATCAGTTAGGTAAATTACAAGCACGTCTGGAAGACATAAAAACCTGGATGACTCTGAATTTTCTACTTTTAAATTCAGACTGACAGAAGTTGTTGTCTTTGGACCAGAACCTTTAAAAAGGAAACTGCTAAATCAATCACTCCATCTGGATGGCATTCATTTGGCCTCTGCTAATAATGTAAAGAACCTTTGTATAATTTTTGACCAAGACATGACATTTAAATCTCATATCAAACAGGTTTCTAGGATTTATTTCTTTCACCTTCAGAATATTGCTAAAATTAGAAACATCCTGTCCAGAAGTGATGCAGAGAAACTAGTCCATGCATTTGTTGCTTCAACGCTGGACTACTGTAATTCCTTATTATCAGGAAGTCCACAAAATGCATTTAAAAGCCTTCAGTTGATCCAAAATGCTGCAGCAAGAGTTCTGATGAATATTAAAAAGAGAGATCACATTTCTCCTGTTTTGGCTTTTCTCCATTGGCTCCCTGTTAAATCCAGAATAGAGTTTAAGATCCTCCTCCTTACGTATAAAGCCCTTAATAATCAGCTCCATCGTACATCAGAGATCTGATTGTTCCACATGTTCCTAACAGAGAACTTTGTTCTCAGAATGCAGGTCTACTGGTAGTTCCTAGGATTTCTAAAAGTAGAATAGGAGGCAGATCTTTTAGTTATGAGGCTCCTCTCCTGTGGAACCAGCTCCCAGTTTTAGTCCATGAGGCAGATACTCTGTCTGTTTTTAAGACTAGGCTTAAAACCTTCCTTTTTGATAAAGCTTATAGTTAGAGTGGCGTAGGTTATCCTGAGTTATCTCTGTAGTTATGCTGCTATAGGCTTAGACTGTTGGAGGACAGACTGACCACTTTTCCTCTCTCTTCTACTTTTCTCTCCTACTACTCTCCAGATATATCTTTCCTGCTGTTATTGTGATTATTAACCCAGTTTTCTCTCAGTAATTTTCTCCCTATAGAAGCTCCACATGGTCTGGTACGCTGCTCAGCTATAGCGCCCCCTGCTGGATGGGGAGCGTTCGTCCAGATGATGCTCTAAGTCACCGAGCATCCTCCATGCTGTCTCTTCTCTGTCTTCTCAGACCCCCAGACGGTCGTGGCAGATGACCGCTTGTACTGATCCAGGTTCTGGTTCTGGTTCTGCTGGAGGTTTCTTCCTGTTAAAGGGGATTTTTTCCTCTCCACTGTCGCTACATGCTTGCTCAGTATGAGGGATTGCTGAGGAATAGCTGTGGTTGGAGTCTGGATGATCCGGGTACAACCTCACATCCATGACTCAGCACAATCTGCTGGGATTCCTTACATAGAAAACTTTTAACTGACTGTAATGTTTGTATAATTGTTTTGTAAAGTTCCTTGAGATGACATTTGTTGTGAATTGGCACTATAGAGATAAACTGAACTTAATTGAGTTTCACTTGTATTCCTTGTTCCTACTTTCTAAGTCGCTTTAGATAAAATGTTCTACTACATGATAATGTAAATGTATATGACAAAGATGAGGTCAAACACTACATACAGACTCAGACGTTGTGACAATACCTTTGGTGGAAACTGTTATGTTTCTAAACCTTTACTGTAGGAAAGAAAAGAGCAAACTCCATGTTTCCTACCTGTAACCAGCCTGAAGGTGTCTTCATAAACCATCGTCCCATTTGTCTTCCTCCCACAGAAGTACAGCCTGCAGTCCTCCACAGAGACGTTTTTAACCAGCATCCTGTTCTTAGAGATCAGGAACTTGGTCTCAAAGTCAGGAGAAAAGACGATGGAGGATGATTGAAAATAGGAACGTCCGATAATTGCTCTGAGTTTGTGGTTGATCTCCATGAACCAGTAGATATCAGTATGGTTAAAGGAGCAGGTTAAATTAACATCCTGACCCAGTTCTGCTGTAACATCCATCACATTCTGAGCTTCTGCATTGACCAGAACCATCAGTAGAACTATCCAGAACAGATCCATCAGCAGGTTCTAGATCTAGAGCCAGCTGTCAGCTCTGCTGGGAGGCTGCATATATAATGTTCTCCACTTCCTATATTTCTGGCTGAGTATATCAAGCTCTATGACGAGCAGCAGACCATAAATACTGACTCAGAATACGGAAGTGAAACTCGTTCACCTCCAGGCTGCGCTCTGCTGCAGGAATCTGAGATTTGGTTTGGATATACCTGTTAGATGACAGTTCATCTGTTTAACAGCTGCAGCTGGGTCCAAACCGGGTCAGAAACAGAACCATGAGCTTTAAAACAGCAGCATATGTTCAACAGAAGGGCCTAGTCAAAGTATAGACATCAGCATGGTTTAATTGATGTGCTGGGACCATCAGAGAGTTGGAACCTGAAGCCTGACTGGTTCTAGACCCACTGCTTAATGGGGGGGTTCAGCTTTATAAACAGTGTTTACTGGGAACCCTGGGAAAAACTGGAGCAGCTAAAGATCACCATCCCACCAGCTGGTTAGAGCTTTAAAGTTTCTCCATCTTCTAGTCATCACTGCTCCAAAACGTTCAGATGGAAGTTCATAGCAAAGCCCTAGACAAACACAGCCATGACCTCATCATCTACACCAATATATTTATATTTATTATATATATATATATAGTTCAGGGAATTAGGAGGGCAAGTTGCTGACACTCAATAAGCTTAAATGTTGGAATTACTGCTGTGCACAAACATTTGAGCTGATTTTATTTGTACATGGCTTATTCTCAGGTTGGTATAAATGCTAACCCTTGGAAATGTTTACTTTTAATGCACAAGTACAGTCTGTTTATATTTCTAAATATTTTTAACCCGTTCCAATCTGGATATGCCACTTTATTTTTAATAACTCCACAGTACTGTGGTTCTTTTAACTCTGTCTATAATGTACGTATTATTCTTATCTCTTAAATTCTTGTTTTATTCTTAATCTTTCCACTTCTGATTCTTAATGTTGGTATTTCATGCTGCTGCTGTTATGACTGATTTTCCCCTTTTGGAACAATGAAGGATTGTTCTATTATACTACCAGTACTTCTATCAGAATGTAATAATAAAAAGTATAAAGAATAGAAATGCAGATAAGTTATTTACAGCCAGGCTGAGTCTGTTCATTGAGATCTGCTGCCATCATGTGGACACACAAAGACACTGCAGGCAGACTGGATTCTTTATTTCACAAAGATATTCATGATGCAGCAAACAGGTTTGTTTCAGAACAAGCTGTGGATTATTGAAACAGCTGAAAACCATCATCTGTGTTTCCCTTAAACAGCAGGAAAAAAAATCACAAATAAACTTAATATGACTTACATATATTTCTGAAAATACACAAACAGCATTGTAACTTTAACACAAGTCCAACATTTGCTTTGGATGAAACAAAATCTTATGGTTTGCACTTAAATTACTATAAGTAACAATATTCTTTATGACATGTACTTCATTTTCTAGACGTTTAGACATTAAATGAAACAAGAGGAGCAGCTGAAACCCCCCCCTCTATGATCCTGAAGGTCATGACCCCTGGGCTGCTTCGTCTGAGGAAAGGTAACCAGGTCTGCTACACTTTTACCCATAATCCTTTGGGGTGACATGTTACAGACAGTAAGTTAGAAATGTTTGGGAACAATAACTGAAACCAGGGAAGTTTCCTCTGGGTGATAAACTCCTCCACCCCCCAGGCTGGTTGCTGCAGAGCATAAAGAGTCAGAATGAACTTTGTCTCTGTTCTCTGGTCTAAAACAAAGCTTAGAACAGACACATTCAGACCTTTACATCTTAACAGTGTAACACAGGGTGGAGCTAGAGTAACGGATAAATATTCAGTCAATTATTTAGGCTGCTATCATTAATGATAACAGGTTTAGAACGGCAGAAGCTGTAGGAACAAAGCAGCGTTAGACCTTTAGGGTAGAACTAAATTAAGTAGAGAGTTTATAAAGCGTCTAACCAAAGGCACTGAAATCAAACGGACCGGATCCTTCGTGTTTTTGGTAAACAGTTTTCTCCTGCTTCACTAAAAACCTTACGAATTAAAACAGAGTAACTACTTCATCTCCACTAACAAAATTCTTCATTATTAACATCAATAAGGGAATCCAGTGTTTTATGAACAATACTGGAGGTTCCTGCATCCCATATTTTTTAAGGTAGGATCTCTTTAAATAACAGCAATAGGTCCTGTCAGTCCCTTCTTCTAAAGGTGTGCCACACCACAGCTGTGTGAACATTAGAAGGAAGTGGATTTTCTTTGCTTTCCCATCCTCCTCCTGCTCAAAAAGAATTCCCCAACCCAATCCCATCAGCCCCTCCAACCCGTCTTTCTTCCCGTCCTGGTTGTTTAAATCCAAATGTGCCGGCTGAGTGCAGCGTTGCCTCTGACAACGTCTGTCGTCTCTGACAGATGACCTCACAAACTAATTTTCATATTGAACATGTGATAACATCATCACTTATGAGCTTGTCTTTAATTTCTCCTCCAACATGCAACATGAATAAAACCGGTTTGCAATTTAAAAGAAACAAAGTGTACAAAACTAGTCTGCTCAGATGTGTCAATATAAAAGAAGCCAAAGAAAGGAGACGCCACCTCATTAGGTTTAAGAAAGACGGCAGAAACAATGAGAGGAAATCCTGCTACAGGGAAATATGATTATGTCTTCAAGAGCTGCCTGTGGAACACATAATAATATGTTGCCAGAAGTTAAATAATATTCTTTTGGACCAGAACTGGTACAAACATTTCCAAGACAGTACAAAGTGCAGCTGGACATCCCGGTCCCTTAAAAATAAATATGTCTATTTATAAAAAAATATTTGACATATCTTAAGAATTAATAGAGAGACTATAGTTTTACTTTTGTAGCTACTTTGTGAAAATAAGTAAGGCGTATTTGGTATGCCTGTCAACCACATTAAACAGCCAATTGTATTTTTTTCTTTCTTACTAGTTTAAATATCTACATTGTGGAACTCATCGCACATTTCGAACATTCCTGTTATGCATCACAAGTGCTGCTGCAGAGGAACGTCTGCCTTTTCTTCTCATTAAAGACTGAAGGTAAAGAACGATGTTTGTGTGTGGCGTATAAAACAAAGACTTATATACCCGCAGATTTCTATTTGACTTTTCAATATATTTTAAATATCAGACGATAGATACAGCGGGGGAAATAATTATTTAACCCCTGGCTGATTTTATAAGTTTGTCCAGTGACCAATATATGAAAGTATGTGAAAGTCTGAAGTCTTTACTAAAAAGAGAAATGATAAAGATGTGTAGGAACTGCACAATTAATCCGATTTTGATTGTGGTGGCCACAATTAAAAGAACCTGATCGTCAACAATATTTACATTCAAAATGCCAGCTCTTCTTCTTTCCTCTTTATCGCACACCTTCTACACTAATAGTCCACCAACCACCAGGGGGCAAACGCATGGCTTCAAACAAGCTGCCTGAATAAAAAACACACACACACGCCACTCAGCACTCACAATGTCCTACGCATGGCATAACAGCGTGGTACTGCTAAGGTAATTGTTCTTAGCATGTGTCCTAATTACATTTAGCAGACACTTCTTGACCAAAACGACAGTAATTTACTGCGACTGCTTCGTAAACACTAGATTGTGACGAGATGTTCAATGAACACAAACGTTTTTGATGTAGCTGTGTAGCGTATGGTTAGCTCTTTACCAGGCATAGACTATAGGGCAGCAGCATTTTGTGTTGGGGGATGATCACCCGGTTCTGGGTTGGCTAGGGTAGTTAAATGTTTGGTACTAGAGCAGTTTTTAACAGCAGTGAGTTCCAGACGTGGTAACAGTGCAGAATTACGAGAACCTCCTCAGTTTGCCGCTGGAAGGAAGCCAAGATGGCGGAGACTGAGGATCTGTACCATGACGACAACTCCTTAGTCTCAATAAGCTGTAATTGTTTCCGTTGAATTGTACTTTCAGATTGCACTCTGAAATAACATATATATTTTGTACTTTTGAATATAAAAGTATTGGAGTTTGTTTTTGCATCATTTATCATCGATTTTACTCTAAAGTTTCATTTCTACAAAAAGTGTTGCAACATTTACAGTTGATGCAATAAATAGACATATTTTAAAAGAATTAGGTTAATATTGTGATTATTTTGGTCATAATTGTGCAGCCCTAAACTGCTTATTTATTTGCACCATGCAGCTGTTCTGGGCCCTCATTTATCAACCATACTCACAAATCTGTGCGTATTTTCCTGTGTAGGAACAACTCTATGCATTGTGTGGTATATACTATCTTGTATTTGTGTGTAGAAATTTTCTTAAATATAAGAACAGCTCTGACCATTCTCTGCAAGACTGAGGTGGTGTTAGATAAACTGCTGATAATAGAGGGCAAAAACTGTCTGCAATTAAATTAATTTATATGAACTACTACAAGTCTTTTCATCATGAATACTGTGTCCCACTTATGTTCCACAATCTTGGGGTTATTATTATTAATTTCTTTGCTCTCTTGGCTATTATTTTTGGGAACAACACAAGGATTTCATGCATGTGTCAGAAAACGTGGTGTGACCAAATATGGTTAACTGAGGGCGTTTCTGTATGTAAATAGGGACCCTAAGCTCCTCCCCTTCCTGTAGGGACCCTAAGCTCCTCCCCTTCCTGTCGGCCATGAGTCCACTGGATGAATAAATAATGAATGGAAGTCAATTGAGCGATTAAAGTTATTTTCTGGTCCGCTTTGTCTTACATCCTGAATCACACATATGTTTTACTTCGATCTAAATAATAACTAATGATGAACATTTCTACTGCATTTGTCCAGTGATTTGGGATTTATTTCATTGTAAAAATTCTCATTTAAAATGCCTACAAACCAGAAGTCGCATATATGACGTCATGTGGCTAACAGGAGCTAGCACTAGCTATAGCTAGCATTAGCTATAGCACGTAAAACCTTCACCTAGAGCTTGTAGAGCTTCTCCTCCATGCTGGCTCTCACTCCACCGACTGCTTTATCCCCAACATAGCTGCTACTTTCCACATGGTCACATTTATAGAGGTTTTCTCCGTTTTTAATGCTCCTTTCTTCATCCTGGAGGCTACGACATTCACTCTCCTTCTTCTTCTGCTGTTGTAGTCCGCTAAACGTTTTTACACAAAACCTAAAGTAACTTTTACCTCCGGTCGAAAATCAGCGTTTCCTCTGCATCAAAATCAGTTTTTTTAATTCACGGACATCATATGTTTGATCCACGGCGCATTTAAAACTGGATCAGAAAATAACTTTTATCGCTCCATTGACTCTCATTCACGTTTTTTGGCATTTGGGGACCCATGGACAGGAAGTAGAAGGGCGGGGCTTAGGCTCCCCACGTCTCTGAAAAGTCAGAAGCATCTACGTATGCAAGCGGGATTCATCAACACAGTTGCTGAGGAGCATGAGTAAGAGTGACCACCGCACGTTTCATGAATCAGACTTTTGACTGTTCGTACGAACTTTCTAGATTTCATTCGTAGGGTAGAATATAGGACGGTTTCTATGAACGTTTCATAAATGAGGGCGCTGGACTTTGATCAGAGGGTTAAACATAAATCTCTTGATCCAATCGTGGTCAAACAGAATGAGGATAATAATAACAACAGTTCCCTGTATTGTTCATAAATTAAATAAAGCAGGTCTTCCAGGTACAAGCATAGGATAAATACCACTAATATAGTTAGATAATTACAGCTACATACATAAAGCATGTAAGTGCTGATGATATGAGATTGATCAGCTACTGAAGAAGGAAAATTATTAATGGAAATAATAGAGTAACAGCAGAGAGTAACTTAGTGGGTGATGAGATCCATCATTGACAGGATGGGTTTAAGGCTTATAAAGTTCAGTTCTTTCATGGGGTTAAGGTTCTGATCTATATCTATATGCTGAATATTGACTGCATGGTTTGAAACAAAGTAGGCAGAACTAGGAGCTAGAAGAACAAGCTGCAAACCACCCAGTTCTCTCTCCTGGAGCTTCTAGTAGCATGAGAGCAGCAGGCTGAGTAGAGAGACCAGAACCAAACCAAGGTCTGTCTGAACCACATCTGCATCTGATCCAGGTGGTGGTGCTGATGTTATCTTGGTCTCCACTTCAGGTTCACCTGCAGAACAAAGAGCATAGTCAATAGTGCTGTGTAAAAAAAACTAAACTGATTCTGAATGGATTCTATAAAAATGTCAGCTTTAAAAAAAGCACAAAATAGCGTTGTTTTGTGTG
Organism: Apricaphanius iberus; assembly: GCA_028564705.1. Lineage (NCBI taxonomy): Eukaryota > Metazoa > Chordata > Actinopteri > Cyprinodontiformes > Aphaniidae > Apricaphanius > Apricaphanius iberus. Next base: position 67,681 of record JAPXFQ010001415.1, read on the forward strand.
GTAGAAGTATCTGCATTGGTACTTGGTATCAGTAAGTACTCTAATCCAAGTATTGGAATAAAAAGTGGCATTGTTGCATCCTTACAACTATTCTACCACAACCATTTGTGTGGCGCCCTCTTCAGGTTAAAACTGCATATGAGTTTATTAGAGCAAGAAACTTTATTTGTATAGTATGTTTATCCGTTTTCTTAATGCAACTGTGAAGCACTTTGAATTGCCTTGTATATGAATTGTGCTCTACAAATAAACTTGCCTTGACTTGCCTAGCAACTTTCAACCACGAGACAATTCCAGACGCTTTACATCATCAGGCGATAAGATAAAAGCAGCAGTAAAAGCATAAACCAACATTAGAGACATGTAACATATGAAACATATAAACATCTGATATTACAGCTTTTATTAATCTCTAATGAGAGGAGTTTTAATCCTAGAAATGTTCCTCAGCTGATAAAAAGCTGACCTTGTTATTGCCTTTATGTGACCCTGGAGGTTCTGGTCTGAGTCCATTATTACACCTAGATTACCGGCCTGGTTGATAGTTTCTAGCTGGATTAACTGAAGCTGTTGCTGATTCTGGATCGTTCCTCTATAGGTCCATAAATAATTACTTCAGTTTTGTTTCTGTCCAGCTGTAGAACGTTATGGGACATCCAGACATTGATTTGTTTAATGCCTTTATTTAGTGTCTGGATGGGATAAAAACTCACCTTATGACAAAGTAATGCACAGCCGAGTATCATCTGCATAGTTATGGTAACTAATTTTATCTGGGTCAGTGGGAGCATGTAAATATTGAATACAAGAGGCCCCAGGATGGAGCCTTGGGGAACCCCACGTGTGATTTCTGTTCGTTCTGATGAGAAATTTCCTATTGACACAAAGAACTTCCTATTCTTTAGGTAGGACTCAAAGACACATGGGGTGTTTCTCAATGCCCAGGAACCTCGCCTTGATGCCTTGGTCCCGCCCCGGTTGCCTAGGAGATACGTCATCAGTTCCAATGTTCATGTTCTCCGTTTGTTAGCCGTTTAGCTAACTGACCAAGGCTACATCAGAGGTGCCTTGATGCCTTCTCTCGGTCAAACATTTCCCAGAATGCAGCGCGGTAAGAGCCGGCAGCAGCTACTTCGGGAGTAAATTTATAGTTTTAATGTAAGTCAACTAATTTTAGCTATCGGCTTATATCTAAAATGTTTGTTTCATTTTTTATTGTTATTATTTTTTAGATCCAAAGCAGTTATTATGGTTGGTTAGCTGCTTAGTAGTAGCAGCTTCGGTGGCTACAAGGGAACTCATTCGCCTAGACACTTAATTTGAAAGACATTTACACAGTTAAAAAAAAAGTAAAAGTCTCATTATACATTTCCAGTTCCATGGCTGAAGTAACGTTACTACGCTATTATGCCACTAAAACCGGCAGGTTATAAACGGAGCACGTAAGCCGGCAGCCGTGTTCACGTTCAAGTTTCTTCCATTTATCAGTTTTCTTTGACCCAGGAAGGGCATCGTCCTCGTAAGCAAGGCGCCTCCACATTGAGAAACACCCCTGGTGACATTGTAATTTATTGAATCAAAGAGTCAATTAGTGTCCCAAGAGGGGAAATTCATTTCAATACAGCCAGATCAACAGAAGGCAAACAACATAATTACACGCGGTGGCATTGAACCCATGGGGAATGTGGGGGTTTTAACACCCACACTTTTCCCAGTGAGAGGGTTCACCACCCACACTTTATCTTCACATTTGCACAAACGACAGCAGTCACTCCTCCGTTTCTCTGGCCACTCTGTCTGCACTCGCTGCAGATGTCTTTTCCCCCTTCCCTCCCAAACATGACACCGGCTTTTAGTGTGACCGGCTGATGATTGGCTGTTCTGCCTTAAGTCCCACCTCTCTTGGTGTGTCAGATCTATCAGTCAGCTTGTGCTGAGGAGGTGGGAACTTATCGTTCTAGTTAATTAGCGTACATCTCCCTTTTCCAGGTACTTTGAATTACTCTTTTTGCTTTAGAGGTTTCAAGGTTTTTAAATAAGTTTGATAGCCTGTGTGTTTGGGAAGATATTCCATTTATGTTTGGTTGACATGTAGAGTGCTTTCTGTATTATATTTCCTATTTTAGACTGATTGCCAATTAGAATATTGTTCAGTAAATTCGGTTATGTGATGAAGTAGTCAGGGAACTGATGAGTAGGAAGGACAAATTGTTGTTGGTAAGCAGTGTATTTATGGGTTTATTTAATCATTTGAACATTGTTTGTTGATCAGCTGAATACTTTAGCTGTTGATAATTACCTGTTGTGTTTCATTGTACCAGTTGAGCAGAAAAAAAGAGAGAAATTATGTCATAGTTAAGATGCAGAAAGGAAAGAAGCAGGACACATTTTTCAAGAGAAATGCCGCAAGTGAAGTTGAGAGGCCTATGAAGAAAAAAGGTGTGTTTGTGTCATGGGTGGTGCTTATTTCCATCCCATGTGTCTGATGTTTTTATATAAAATTCACAATTTCATTTCAACATTTTTTGAATAGGGTTTATGTGAGGAAACCACAACTTGCTACACCACTGATTACACGGACAGATGCAGGACAATTGTGCAGCCAGTGTCAAGCGCTGCACCATATGCAGAATGAGAGGATTAACATTGGTTGTACTGGATCGTGGGTGGAATAAAGCGTTCATCTTTGTCCTGTTCCCACGTTGGGGGAATATGACCCAGACAACATGACATTAGTTTGGTGGGTTGGGGGGGGGGGGGGGGGGGGTCCCCAGTTTCACAAATGGAAGCACTACAACTGAAGGGCGCGGCACAGATTGCTAACTGAAGTTTGAAGGAGCTTCATAGGAAACAGTCAGGACAGAGATTATTTCACAGGAGAATGCAGAAAAAAGCTCCATAGCAGTAAATATACACTCAACAAAAAATAAACGCAACACCTTTTTTTCTGCTCCCATTTTTCATGAGATGGACTTAAAGATCTAAAATTCATTCCAGATACACAATATTACCATTTCTCTCAAACATTGTTCACAAATCAGTCTAAATGTGTGATAGTGAGCACTTCTGCTTTGCTGAGATAATCCATCCCACCTCAGAGATGCTGATCTGACATCATGATTAGTGCACAGGTGTACTTTATACTGCCCACAATAAAAGGCCACCCTGGAATGTGCAGTTTTTTGCTTCATTGGGGGTCTGGGGACTCAGAACCGGTCAGTATCTGGTGTGACCACCATTTGCCTCATGCAGTGCAACACATCTTCTTCACATAGAGTTTATCAGATTGGTGGAATGTTGGTCCACTCCTCTTCAATGGCTGTGTGAAGTTGTTGGATATTAGTGGGAACTGGAACACGCTGTCGTAAACATGGTCAATGGGTGACATGTCCGGTGAGTATGCTGGCCATGCAAGAACTGGGACATTTTCAGCTTCCAAGAATTGTGTACAGATCCTTGCAACATGGGGCCGTGCATTATCTTGCTGAAACATGAGGTGATGTTCATGGATGTATGGCACAACAATGGGCCTCAGGATCTCATCACGGTATCTCTGTACATTCAAAATGAAATCAATAAAATGCACCTGTGTTCTTCGTCCATAACAGATGCCTGCCCATACCATAAACCCACCACCACCATGGGCCACATCAGCAAAGCACTCACCCACACGACGCCACACACGCTGTCTGCCATCTGCCCTGAACAAAGTAAACCAGATTCATCCGTGAAGAGAACACCTCTCCAATGCGCCAGACGCCATCGAATGTGAGCCTTTGCCCACTCAAGTCTGTTACGACGACGACCTGGAGTCAGGTCAAGACCCCAATGAGGACGACGAGCATGCAGTTGAGCTTCCCTGAGACGGTTTCTGACAGTTTGTGCAGAAATTGTTTGGTTATGCACACCAATTGTTTCAGCAGCTGTCTGAGTGGCTGGTCTCAGACGATCTTGGAGGTGAACCTGATGGATGTGGAGGTCCTGGGCTGGTGCGGTTACACGTGGTCTGCGGTTGTGGGGCCGGTTGGATGTACTGCCATATTCTCTGAAACGCCTTTGGAGACGGCTTATGGTGGAGAAATGAACATTCAATGCACGAGCAACAGATCTGGTTGACATTCCTGCTGTCAGCATGCCAATTGCACGCTCCCTCAATGCTTGTAGCATCTGTGGCATTTTGCTGTGAGACTAAACTGCACATTCCAGGGTGGCCTTTTATTGTGGGCAGTATAAGGTACACCTGTGCACTAATCATTATGTCAGATCAGCATCTTAATGAGGCACACCTGTGAGGTGGGATAGATTATCTCAGCAAAGCAGAAGTGCTCACTATCACACATTTAGACTGATTTGTGAACAATGTTCGAGAGAAATGGTAATATTGTGTATCTGGAATGAATTTTAGATCTTTAAGTCCATATCATGAAAAATGGGAGCAGAAACAAACGTGTTGCGTTTATATTTTTGTTGAGTGTAGAACAAGAAGGTTCTGTTGGTGGAAATCGGGTCAAAATCATTTCTGTCTATGGACAGAATATCAATAACTAACTGTAGAAACAAGACAGGGTCTGGAGCTGCAGATCTGATCTGATCATATGAGGTCTGAACGTTCAGGTGAAGCCATCGTGTGATTTTTGTTTGTTCTGATGAGAAATTGCTTGTTGACACAAACATTTAATAGAGGCAACTTTTTAGATGTGATTGTTGCTCAGGTTCTTTGGACCTGTTGAATAGTCAGAACTTAATTGGTCAGTCAGGATGAATGAAAACTGAGACCAAATATTTCATAATTAAAGCCCGTTTTTCATTAAAACTACAATATAAATTACTTCGTGATCTCACCTGTAACCTGCAGGTTGACCCTCAAGATGATGTCTCGAAATGGGATGTTGCACTCATACATATTGGCATCATCCAGTTGCAGTTTCATTATTGTGACGGAGAAGTTTCCCTTCTTGTATTCATCAGTAGATTGGGACAGCCTATCTCTGAACCTCTCAGCTATGAATGTGTGTTCATTGTTCTTAATGGTGAGCACAGGGTTGTCGTTTTTATCCCTCCATAACACGTCAGCATCTTCTGGTATGGGACTTCCAGCATTACAGCGCAGCAGGACATCCTTCCCAACAATACCGACCAAATCCTGGCAGATCCCTGGAGGAGAACAGAAACATTATTCCCAGAGGTTGATAGTTGGGTTTAGAACTGGAAGTGAGGAATCTATCACAGAGTCACCACCTCCTGCCAGTTACAGCGTTAATCATCTGAAAACTAATCAGGGCAGGAGGTAGATGAAGGTGAGAATGTAGCTGTATTTAGCTAGTCTGGTATCAGCCTGCTCTTTCCCAGCAGCCTAGGAGTTTCTGTAACCTAACATCACTAGCAGTCTGTCTTCAACCATAGGGGTAATTTCCTCCAGGGACGCTGGAGACATGTCCCCAGCACTATTTATGATAGATGGGTTTGTCCCCACCAAACTTGATGCAGAAATTCTTTACTAGAACCAATCTAACAACCACTTGTGCTCCAAACACAGTTTCCACAAAGTCTAATCAGTAACCACAATGGGACCATAGTGGAAATAAGCCCCAGGGCTTTATTGTGTTATCCTGACTGTTTTTGTTATCCTGACTTTGTTTTTTTAAGTCATGGTGCAAAGCTGTATCATGTTTTATAACAAAAACGGTTGAATAAAATCAATCAACAATCAACCAATAATTACAACGTCTAAAGCTGACCTTGCTAATTCAGCTCCATGCAGAAACATATCAGCTGACATACCAGCTCAAACAGCTGAGTTACTACGTCAACCCTCAACATCAGCAGCGATTACAGCGACTCAAGCTGATAATGCAGGTTCAGCTAAACACTAAAAGTACAAATAACCGAGCGATACAGCATTTAAAAATGATACCTTGTAAAAATAATCTCAATCACTGAAAGAAATATCAAAGTTGCTACATTAAGAATCAGATCTCTAACAGAAAAGTCTCTCTTAATCAAGGATTTTATCATTACACATGATATTCATGCTGTTTCTTTCTGAAACTTGGCTACATGACAATACAGAACAAAGAGTACTGATACACACTTGCTCAGCAGAACGTAACTTCATTAGTGAGAACAGAAAAAACAGAAGAGGTGGAGGCCTGGCGGCAATTTTTCACAGCTCTCTAAACCTAAAAAATGTGTACTCGACTGGTTCAAATCCTACCTTAAGAACAGGAAGTTCTTTGTGTCAATTAGCCAGTTCTCATCACTAAACACAGAAATCACATGTGGGGTCCCCCAGGGCTCCATCCTAGGGCCCCTCCTATTTAGCATCTACATGCTCCCACTAAGACATATTATAACCACCAACAATGTTAACTACCATAACTATGCTGATGACACTAAGCTTTATATCTCAATCTCACCAGGTGATGTTGAACCCTCCAAATCCTCAATAAATGCATTGAACAAATTAACAGCTGGATGTCCCATAATTTCCTCCAACTGAACAAAAACAAAACTGAAGTGCTTCTCTTTGGACCCAAAAAGGATCAATTAAATATCAGCACATAGCTTCAGTTGGTCCAACCAGAAACTAGCAACCGGGCCAGAAATCTAGGTGTAATAATGGACTCAGATCAGAACCTCCAGGGTCACATAAAGGCAATAACAAGGTCAGCTTTCTATCAGCTGAGGAACATTTCTAGGATTAAAGGACTGATGACACAAGGAGACCTAGAAAAACTCATCCATGCATTTATGATTACTGTAACAGTATCTTCACAGGTCTAACTAAAAAATCAATCAGACAGCAGCAGCTGATCCAGAACGCTGCTGCTCGTGTTCTCACTAGAACCAGGAAAGTAGAACACATCCCCCCAGTTCTAAAGTCCTTCCTCTGGCTCCCTGTAGCTCAGAGAATAGACTTCTAAATACTCCTACTAGTTTATAAATCATTGAACGGTTTAGCACCAGAGTTCATTAGAGATCTGCTATCATGGTACAAACCATCCAGATCAATCAGGTCCTCCAGCTCTAGTTTACTGATCGTCCCTAGAACCAGAACCAAACATGGAGAAGCAGCTTTTAGTTTCTATGCGCCTCATATCTGGAACAAACTACCAGGAGAAGCAAAGCTGCAGAGACACTGAACTCTTTAAATCTAAAATTAAAACGTACCTATTTAGACTCGCCTATGTGTAACTGTTTTTACTAGCTTGTTTTTAATTTTCACACAAATTACTCTTGGTTACTATAAATGATTTCTTGTGTTTATTTTAATTTTTTATTAAGAACTGTGAGCTTTTTCAGCAAGTGATTCCGTTAGTGAATACAAACTGTTTTTGTCTGCTTGTCCTTACATTGTTGTATTGTCTTGATTATTGTCTAATTGTAATTGCAATCATCAAATTGATTTATGCTGTGTTCCAATTTTAATTATGTAAAGCACCTTGAATTGTCTTGTGTTGAAATATGTGCTAAACAAATGAAATTGCCTTGCCTTGATCCTACACCGCGAGCCGGTCACCAGGCCTCCACCAAATACTCAATTATTGCCATTTCTATAACTAAATAACTCCGATCTACTTCATTATCCAGTCATGTTGTTTTAAGAGCAAATGCTGCTGTCAAGATTTTTAAAACTCTTAGTCCACCCAAAATAAGTTCAGCAATGTCACCGGTACTGTTTCAAGATGCAAATACATATATAAATGTACATGACATAATATAGTCTGACACTGCTCTATTGGGCTGTGATTATGGGGCGTGATTTAACCGAACCAGGAAGAAAATGCCTGGCACTCAATTGGATAGACCTATAACCAATCAGAGCAAAGGAAGTGTGTGACACGTTATCTGTTCTTCTTTTTAAATGAATGCGCTGTCGATATCTTTTAGAACAGAGTCAATGGCAGAATCTGCACATCTCAGATCTCCAGCAGCAGCCATCGTTGTTGGAAACAAATTAAATGGAGGCGCTCTTTGGTGACGTGGTTGATTACGTTACTGATGTTCAACTATCAAACATTATAAACCCAATTTGATTGGTCAGAACAGATCTTGTTCAGGCATAATTGCTCCTCAACGGAGGAATGCTAGACCGAACTTCCAGACCATGTTGTGGGTGGGAATAAGTGTGGCTGGCACACAGGCTACTGTGAATATGTATCAGCATTAGATAACTGTAAAAATTACAGTTTTATATATTTATGTGTGAAGCCTGAAATGATGCAAAAGGTCGCAAAGTTCAAGAGGGCCGAATACTTTCTCAAGGTACTGTAGATTATGTATTTCTTCCATCAGGCTTACATTCTGAGTTTTCTAATACCAGAACCTGGAGATGTTTAGGATGTAATGAAGCTCTTCTAGTTCTGAGGTCACATGACATGGTTGTTGACCTCTAACCCTGCAGGAAACAGGAAGTGTAGACAGACCTACCTGAGTTTATGAGCAGCACCAACCAGAGCTGGGTTCTGGAGAGAAACACACAGAGTTCAGTTCTACATCATCATCTGTAGAACATGATAATAAATATGACTTTATGTCCTGATCTTTATTAACCAGAGGAACCAACAATCAGACCATCAGTAGCTAAAGCAGAGTTACCAGGAACCAGGGCTTCTTCCTGGGGACCTTCTAGTTCCTTCAACGCCCAGTGGCTTCTAACAGTCCACCAGTAACAGTCAGTAACAGCCAGTAGCTTCTAACAGTCCACCAGTAACAGTCAGTAACAGCCAGTGGCTTCTAACAGTCCACCAGTAACAGTCAGTAACAGCCAGTAGCTTCTAACAGTCCACCAGTAACAGTCAGTAACAGCCAGTGGCTTCTAACAGTCCACCAGTAACACCCAGTAGCTTCTAACAGTCCACCAGTAACAGTCAGTAACAGCCAGTAGCTTCTAACAGTCCACCAGTAACAGTCAGTAACAGCCAGTGGCTTCTAACAGTCCACCAGTAACAGTCAGTAACAGCCAGTGGCTTCTAACAGTCCACCAGTAACAGTCAGTAACAGCCATGGCTTCTAACAGTCCACCAGTAACAGTCAGTAACAGCCATGGCTTCTAACAGTCCACCAGATAACAGCCAGTTCTAACAGTCCACCAGTAACAGCCAGTGGCTTCTAACAGTCCACCAGTAACAGTCAGTAACAGCCAGTGGCTTCTAACAGTCCACCAGTAACAGTCAGTAACAGCCAGTGGCTTCTAACAGTCCACCAGTAACAGTCAGTAACAGCCAGTGGCTTCTAACAGTCCACCAGTAACAGCCAGTGGCTTCTAACAGTCCACCAGTAACAGTCAGTAACAGCCAGTGGCTTCTAACAGTCCACCAGTAACAGTCAGTAACAGCCAGTGGCTTCTAACAGTCCACCAGTAACAGTCAGTAACAGCCAGTGGCTTCAACTCCACCAGTAACAGTCAGTAACAGCCAGTGGCTTCTAACAGTCCACCAGTAACAGTCAGTAACAGCCAGTGGCTTCTAACAGTCCACCAGTAACAGCCAGTGGCTTCTAACAGTCCACCAGTAACAGTCAGTAACAGCCAGTGGCTTCTAACAGTCCACCGGTAACAGCCAGTGGCTTCTAACAGTCCACCAGTAACAGCCAGTGGCTTCTAACAGTCCACCAGTAACACAACAGCCAGTGGCTTCTAACAGTCCACCAGTAACAGCCAGTGGCTTCTAACAGTCCACCAGTAACAGCCAGTGGCTTCTAACAGTCCACCAGTAACAGTCAGTAACAGCCAGTGGCTTCTAACAGTCCACCAGTAACAGCCAGTGGCTTCTAACAGTCCACCAGTAACAGTCAGTAACAGCCAGTGGCTTCTAACAGTCCACCAGTAACAGCCAGTGGCTTCTAACAGTCCACCAGTAACAGTCAGTAACAGCCAGTGGCTTCTAACAGTCCACCAGTAACAGCCAGTGGCTTCTAACAGTCCACCAGTAACAGTCAGTAACAGCCAGTGGCTTCTAACAGTCCACCAGTAACAGCCAGTAGCTTCTAACAGTCCACCAGTAACAGTCAGTAACAGCCAGTGGCTTCTAACAGTCCACCAGAGTAACAGCCAGTGGCTTCTAACAGTCCACCAGTAACAGTCAGTAACAGCCAGTGGCTTCTAACAGTCCACCAGTAACAGCCAGTGGCTTCTAACAGTCCACCAGTAACAGTCAGTAACAGCCAGTGGCTTCTAACAGTCCACCAGTAACAGCCAGTGGCTTCTAACAGTCCACCAGTAACAGTCAGTAACAGCCAGTGGCTTCTAACAGTCCACCAGTAACAGCCAGTGGCTTCTAACAGTCCACCAGTAACAGTCAGTAACAGCCAGTGGCTTCTAACAGTCCACCAGTAACAGTCAGTAACAGCCAGTGGCTTCTAACAGTCCACCAGTAACAGTCAGTAACAGCCAGTGGCTTCTAACAGTCCACCAGTAACAGTCAGTAACAGCCAGTGGCTTCTAACAGTCCACCAGTAACAGTCAGTAACAGCCAGTGGCTTCTAACAGTCCACCAGTAACAGTCAGTAACAGCCAGTGGCTTCTAACAGTCCACCAGTAACAGTCAGTAACAGCCAGTGGCTTCTAACAGTCCACCAGTAACAGTCAGTAACAGCCAGTGGCTTCTAACAGTCCACCAGTAACAGTCAGTAACAGCCAGTGGCTTCTAACATCCACCAGTAACAGTCAGTGGTCTAACAGTCCACCAGTAACACCGTGGCTTCTAACAGTCCACCAGTAACAGTCATAACACCAGTGGCTTCTACAGTCCACCAGTAACAGTCAGTAACAGCCAGTAGCTTCTAACAGTCCACCAGTAACAGCCATGGCTTCTAACAGTCCACCAGTAACAGTCAGTAACAGCCATGGCTCTAACAGTCCACCATACAGTCAGTACAGCCAGTGGCTTCTAACAGTCCACCAGTAACAGTCAGTAACAGCCAGTGGCTTCTAACAGTCCACCAGTAACAGTCAGTAACAGCCAGTGGCTTCTAACAGTCCACCAGTAACAGCCAGTGGATTCTAACAGTCCACCAGTAACAGTCAGTAACAGCCAGTGGCTTCTAACAGTCCACCAGTAACAGTCAGTAACAGGACAGGGATCCCTGTTCACAGCAAACATCTGGGTGTGGCTGTACCTGAATGATGCGACCTAAAGCTAACAGCTATAGCTAACGGCATCAGGCTGAGGCCTACAATATGAACTCATGATGTTCATCAGAACCTTATCTGATTTATGGCTCAGTAACACAGTAAAGACTCAGTAGAACCGGTTCTGTTGGTTTCTGTTCCTCCTCGTTTCCAGGCTAGGCTAACTAGCATTGTGCTACTTCCGCTGTTCTTTGTTCAACATTCAATACATTTTAGCTTTATTTAATCGACCGTAACAACAAACCTTCTGACATAAGAGTTCATCACTTCCCGGAGTCTGTGGAAACTTTAGAAAGGGATCAAATAACTTTAATTTAGCAGTATCACAATGCGACACAAACTTTACCCGACAAACTAGAAAGTATCGGAAGTTAAATAATAATGACGCATTTCCGGCGTATTGGAGGAAAACTGTTTTAATTAAAATGTTGAAAACTTTAATAAACTTACCTTTTAGTTTAGGTTGTAGTAGAAGAAAAACATATATAACTAAAAATAATAAAATCGCTAGAATTTAAGATCATAATTGATTATTTGGACGACTCTAGGAACTGACCTCTAGGGGGCGCACTTCTAATGGAGCTGGGATTTGCAGCTAGTTGAAGGGAGCCAAAGTGATTGATTCGTTCTTCCCAAAGAGCCGCTCGAAAGACTGGATCAGGAATAATAAAGCCAAGTTATCAGTGAAATAATTAATGGGAGGGATGATAGATTTTGTTGAATTCTAGTCAGAGTTTTTGTTGTAGGTCAAATAAGTCAATCTAAACTAATCCCCACAGAATCTAATGCAGAAGCATTCAGCTGCACTTTTTGAATTAATAAAATACTTGTAAGTATGGATTGGACATTAAAATGTTTTCTTGTTTTTCAAGAGAATTTATATTCACTATTTCAGCATAATTCATACAAAAAAGATCAATAAAGAACAATATAACAGCTGGATAAACGTGGCGGGATGGTATGAGCTTAATTTATAACGGTTTTATTATTTTGTTAGATCATAGTTTTTTTTAATCCAACCTAAAATAAAAGGTACATTTATTATAGTTTTAAAAGTTTTAATTAAAACAGTTTTCCTCTAACACGGCGAAGATGACAGAAGTTATTATTATTATTTAACTTCTGCTACCTCGGTAGCTAGTCGGTTAAAGTTTTTTGTCGCAGTCTTATACTGCTAAATAAAAGTTAGATTTGATCAGTTTCCACAGACTCTGAGAAGTCATGAACTCATATCTCAGGTTTGTTGTTCTGGTTGTTTAAATAAAGCTAAATCTACCTTGAATGTTGAACAAAGAACAATAGCATAAGTAGCACAATGCCTCTAGCCTTTTGGGTTTCCTGGAAACGAGGATCACGTTCTACAGATGAAGATGGTGATGAACTGAACTCTGTGTGTTTCTTTCCAGAACCCAGCTCATGTTGGTGCTATTCATAAACTCAGGTAGGTCTGTCTCTTTGGGTACACTTCCTGTTCACTGCAGGGTCACAGGTCAACAACCAGGTCATGTGACCTCAGACAGCTGATATTAGAACCAGAACAGCTTCATCCCATCCTAAACATCTCCAGGTTCTGGCGTCAACCCAAACATCTGAAGAAAACTGAAGATCGGATTAGACCTGTCGGCAGAAAGTCCGTGTAGCAGGATTTACTGTTAGGTCTCTTCTCATATGGTCATGTTTAAACGTTACTTTGTTTAATCAGAAACCAATAGATTATTGAGTTCAGCTATAGCGCGACGAGGTTCTGGCTCCAACATTTTCTATCAAGTTTTCTTTACACTAAGATGTTCTATATTCTAACGTGACATGAAATGAGTGGAGTTGAAGTTGACTAATTAATGATGACGTATCAACCTCAGGATGGGTTAAAACCTGTGATTACTTTATGGGGATGGAACAGAAAGTTTGAACTCTTGGTCTGTTTGTGTTCTTCCTCAGGGAACTGCCAGATCCCAGACCTTCAAGGCATTGTTACAGAACAAATCCTTCTACCCTGCACCTACAATGACTCCCAACAGAACATCCGTAACGTCTTCTGGCGAGACAGAAATGGCAACATTGTGTTGGACATCAGAGATTGCATCGAGGACTGGGGCAGAGTGTCTAGCTTCCCAGGGCAGTACAGTAAAGGGAACTTCTCCATCACCATGAAGAACCTTCAGCTAATGGACACATCCATCTATGGCTGCTTCATCCACCCAGATAATGTTCGTAGGTTTGTCAACCTGACTGTCTCAGGTGAGTCCTACCTGAGAAATCAGAACACTCCAAACCTTTCTCTAATGTAGGCAAACATCCAAGACTGTTGCTTTGGCCCTAAAATAATTTATCATTTTGTATGTCGTTTGATTGCAGGATTAATTCATTGCTGATGTTTTAATTGTCAACAGTTTCCAAGAGAATATTTTTGATATTTTATCCTTTTTGTCCTGAAACGCCGATTATTACTACAACACTGTCATTCATCAGTTACAATCAGGCTGACAATAGCATCATAATATATGTAGATAATTGGTTTGGCTGTATCAGATTTATTGGTTCTGATTCTATCCCATTGTCTGTGTTGCAGTTAAACCCACTGAGGGACCAACAACATCTCCTCCAGCAGATCGAGCATCAGGAATGAACCACTCCGTCTGCCTATGCTTGCTAATGTCATTCTCATGTGTTTGGCTTTAAAAATGATCTAAAGGGCAGCTGTTCTCCATCTCTCATATCTCTTTAGATTTAATTTGAGTCACAGCAAGCAGGTTAACTAATCTGAATGCACATCTGGAAGCAAGTAAACCAAACAAAGTCACCAGTTCCTCTGTTTCATTAAAACTAGGTTTTTGAAAGTGTGATATACAAATAAAGTTGCCTTGCCTTGCTGTTGGGTTGAACCCTTCTTCTACTAAACTCATGCCACAATTATTGGTTTAAAGATTTATCTAAACAGGATACTTTGGTTGATTTAAAGTATTGGTGCGTTTTTGGACAGTTGAAAACTTGCAGCTCATCCAAGGCAAACATACTAATGGTAGATACCAAAATGGAACCTTAAAACCAGGTGCTTCAATGTTTCTGGGTTTATTGTTCAGCACTAACATGTTCAACCAACCAAACCCAACAGTTACAAAGTTTATGATAAATGAAGGACAAAGAGGAAGGAAAATATGAGATGAAAAGTCTGAAAATGAGCCTGAAGATACAGATGAAGAGAACATTTTTAGTTAACGGTGGTAATACATTTTTAAACTCTTTCAAAATGTTCTATAATATATAGTTACAAAACTGGTGTTTGCCTTTGTTCATTTAGAAACAGGTAATTTCACTGGTCAGCTACTAATATGAGAATTGTTTTGTTTATTTCTGAAGAATTGTATTGAGTTTCATGTTTTGTGTTTGTACGTTCCTGCTTCCTTGTTGGAGAAGAATACATAATAAAATGACCTGTAGAAACGATAATTCAGTTCTGGCTAGTTATTTGTATTTCCTGGTCTTGTTTATAGTGTTAATGTCTCTGTTTCAGCCAAAGGACCCTACAGTACTTTGCACTCCATTCAGTCATTCAAACATTCACACACACATTCACACACTCGTGAGATTTAAAGGGTTAATTTGTCGTGTCAAATTGTAAAATGTTGTCTAAAGAAATCAAGTTTTACAACTGTCTGACTCATTTTGTGTGAAATAAAGTTTAGACAGAACTGTTCCTCCAGACTGGTTGAACGGACGCTTTCCGTTCTGATTCTGCTACTGCGGAAGATTGACCAACTTTAACTCATATCAACAATTCTACTCCTGTCAGGAAAAAGTCAAATATATTCTAACCCAAAGCAAGAGGCATAAAAACAGAAATCCCACTGCAAAACAGATTCATAGTTCTCAGCTCCCCAGAGAACAATCCAGTCCCCGGCATCATCCAAGGTGATCATGAGAAATCCAGCCACGTGATGACAGTATGAACCCCTAACAAAAGTTCTGATAATCCATTATGGTCTATTACATGTAATGGAACATTTCGGCATAAGAACACTTGTGTTATCAATTGTTTCCATAACACATTAAAAGACATTAGAGGAAAAAATCCAGACAATCCTAAATCAACACCCACAACTGGAAAAGCTCATCATCCGTATAGGATCTACTGATATAGCCAAAAAGTAGTCAGAGATTTTTAAAGAGGAATTTGTTTTTGATCTGCTGCACAGACTGGAGGGGATGAACATGAATATCCTTATCAGCAGACCACTGCCTCAGGGGATTGATGGAAGGTACGGCAGACAGCGTATGCTTCACAGATTCATGTGTACAGTGTTACTTCCAGCTTTCTCTAACATCATCCTACTCGCTATCATCACCCATTAATCTCTCTTTAAAAGCTCAAATTAGTTTTAGAACACCCAGACTTGGACTACGCCAGGACTCTGGGACCGATACTGGATGTAGTTCTTCTCTTCAACCACTGGTAATAACAGACATATGATATAGAAGGGAACCAGACATTAACATCCACCAGGATGAGTCTGGTCACACTGACACTAGTATTCCGGTGCTTATAAACAGGATAATCCATAAAATTAAAACTAAACACTGCCATATTCAACCAAATTGATCATGTCAGGATAAAAATATCTTAAGGTCATTTCTATTGATTAAGTAAGTAGTAAAGACATCTGGGGAATTTGTCATAATAAGAGATCATATAAAGTCGGTTGGAAAGCCTCTTACATACTTTCCTCTTTACAGCGGGAAGTGTTTTGATAATCTTGTGATGAATAAAGACAAAACATGGAGACAAAAAGGCAGAAGCAGGGCTGAGCGCAGGTAGAAATTAAATGATATGAAAGGGAGAGCTCGAGCTGCCCAGAGGAGCTCTTGTGTTAGGGTCTGACCTTAATAAAATATATAATGCCCATATGGATTTCAGCCTTATCCTTATGGCAGGAAGAAGATAAAGCTTCCATGACAGTCACCTGTAAGAAGAATATACTGATTGCCAAAAAAACTCTTAAAATTAGCATTATTCAAAACATAAGGGACGTCACACACTGTCAGGGGGGTGAGTAGACAATTGAGAGCCTGAAGGAGGAGCAGCCTTTCTCAACTTTTTTGGACAATTTTTAAAGGACTGTGATGGACTGTGGATTAACAACACGGCGTTTTGCTCAGCTGAGAACTTTGATAAACTACACCAAAGAGAGGATGCATTAAAACAGCTCCAAGGTATAGAAGCAAAATTACACCTTCTGGAAGTAAATTTGGACATTAACACTGAAATGAAAATGAGACGCTAACGATGAAATGGAAGGAACAAGAACCTGACAGCCCATGTTCATTTGGTCCAGCATCTGTCAGAAACCACAGAACATCACTATTCCATCACTGAGGCATGGAATGGGAAGGACACCTAACTCAAACTATAATGAACACCGGCCAGCTCTATAACACTCCAAAAATATATCTACACCTGTTCCCAGGAAAAACAAAAACAGAAAAAGAGTCACCAACTTAATATCTCTACCCCTGGAATCTCTCTAAAAAAAATAGATTTAGAGTACCGGGATTGGTCAAGGCCAGCAGGAGAAATCTAGTCACAAAAAACCAAGAGTAAGAAGAAACTCCCCAATGAATGACGATGCAGAACCCAGAAATACCCAATATCTAAGGGAAAAAGGCAGGAGTGTGAATCAGACACAATATAAAGTATGAACCTCCCTTAAAACATTCTGATATTGCTCAGGAATCAATCAGCTATATTAACAACTTCAAAGTATTTGTCTCTGCAAGTCATTTATAAAAAATAAAAAAATCAGGGCTATTTCAACAAAGCTGGAATTGGACTGATGGCTTCAAACATCTTTTGTTATGTAAACGAGGAGGCGCCAGGTTTTTCCAGAACGAATAACTCACAACTTTGATTCCTAGAAGGCCAGCCCCTCCTTCTTCCAGCAGGTCTTCATGCCAGCGGATAAAAAAACTGACAGAAACAAACACTTCCAACATCTCCTGCAAACACAGACACTGAACACTCAGACAGCTTCAAGAAATATGTGATTCTCCAGCATCATCTACGCTGTCATCAACAATTGGGTCGCAGTTAAGGATTTCTAAGAAGCATATAAAAAAATTACAAGAGGAATTCAGTTAAAACCAGTACTTGCTTTACGCCAAAACTCAGATAGATATAGTTCTTCCTTCCCACCACTAATGACTGATGTCTGATGTGAAAGATTTCCAGACACCAACTCCAGACCCCTCATCCACCAGGACTTGTCCGGTTACCAGATAAGCAGGATTCCTGTGATTATTAACAGGTCATTGTCAACTTTATTTCTGTAGCTCATTTACTACAGCAAGTGCTATCTAAAGTGCTTTACAAAATAGAATACAATAAAATCAGACATGACTGCAATGCTAAGATTAGAACATCTAGTAAAAGAATAGAATGAGGACAAAATAATTTCAAATAATTAAAAGAAAAAATCATTTTATTTAAAGAAGTTAAAATAGAGAAAGACATAAACTGCTTAGTTCAGTCTTGATTAAAAGCCAGCTCATAGAAATGTGCTTCTAGTGTTTAGGTGATGTTGTAGGGAAGACCATTCCACAGTCTCGGACCTACCACAGAGAAAGCACTGTCGTTGCACCATTTTTGTTTTGTTCTTGGAATCACAAGGACATTCTGTGTGCTTGACCTCTGGGTTCTGGTTGGAATCTGAGTCGTTACTAATTCTGACAAATACACCAGTGCCACACCATTAAGAGCCTTAAAAACATGCTGTCAATATAAGATCCAAGATTTTTAGCAACTAGAACAACTCATAAAATCAAACACTGTGGTATTCAACCAAACTTCAAAATGAACGCCTCAGTAGATTCGGAAGCTTTGTGTATGGTCAGATATTATTATAATAGAACAACTAAGGGATTGTTTATTTATTGTTGGGTTTTTTGGTTGTACTTAATGATGAAAAATACACTGTTCTAGCTTGTGGAAGTGTCTTTTTATACAGTAATAGACTATTTTTCCAGGTTAAATAGGAATTCTCTTTGTTTGTAGAGCAATGTTTTCTATTCCATATCCTAGCATTCTGTTTAATGATGATTAAGTCAAGTCACGTTCCACTGAAGGTTCTGCTGTGTCTACATGTAAATAGTTAAGTCATAACAAGAGATCCATCCATCTATTTTCTGAACCGCTTAATCCTTAATGGGTCGCGGGGGGGCTGGTGCGTATCTCCAGCTGTCAACGGGCGAGAGGGTTCACCCTGGACAGGTCGCCAGTCCATCACAGTAACAAGAGATCATAACATCTTATTAAAGTTTCTATATCAGCCGGGACAAGTCCACATGTCCACAAGTCCCTCTCTAGTCTTTCCTCCCAAGTGTCAATCCATGTCTCCTTAAAGAACCTTCAATCCAGGTTAAGTTTAAAGTCGATCCAGGAGGTTGGCTGAGGTGAGTCCAAGGCATAAATGTTAAAACTAGTCTCAAACAATGAATTGGATCAGAGGAATAATTACTTAATTTATTTTAATTATAAACATCACAAAGTGAGATGAATTATTATATGAACATTAACTGTAATTATTGACAGAAACAAATAAAATAGCTGGTTATTTAGGAAAATGAGAGTTCCTGCTCATGGTGATATTCACTGATATAAACCAGAGTTTTCCATATTCGGCTCCTGAGGAAATATGATGATATGACCTCAATAAATCACATCTACAGCCTGACTTGTTCTGGTTCTATCAGGGTTCTGATCTGTCCTGGATCATAGGTGTTCACTGTAACATCAGAACCAAATCACTGGAAACAATCTAAATGTTTCTATATTATACATCTGGAATAGAAGAACATTTCTCTCTACTTTCCTTTTTAACTGATGGAATTATCCAGCAGCAGGTCAGTAAACAGACACACCTGGTTTAGGGTTGGATGGTAATAATAGCAGCAGATTTAAATATTACCTTTAAACGTATTTGACTACAGCTAAGATCATCCAGGAAGTAGTCTGATCCCATAGCAGGAAGTCAGCAGCTGAGATTAAAGGACTATTCTGTCCTATTTACCAATTCTAGACAACCTTATTGGTTCCAACTAAATAACTAAACAGCTTGCCTCCTCTGCTGAGAGCAGAGCTGGGATGATCTTCTATCATTGTGGTCTAGATCAACTTCAACTCCAGCTTTCAGATCCTCTTGCTACAGTTTCAGAAAGAAGGCCTATTGTCTCTCTCTTTTATTTGTTCA
Organism: Apricaphanius iberus; assembly: GCA_028564705.1. Taxonomy (NCBI): domain Eukaryota; kingdom Metazoa; phylum Chordata; class Actinopteri; order Cyprinodontiformes; family Aphaniidae; genus Apricaphanius; species Apricaphanius iberus. The sequence continues at coordinate 87,052 of JAPXFQ010001415.1, forward strand.
ATAGAAAGTGTAGCTGAACACACCCTGTCCTGCTCTGATGTTGACGCTCTATCAGCTGACTGCTCTTTGAACCAACATAGAAGTGAATTATCACTTACCGTCTGGTGGGAACCAGTTGGTAGGACAGGTTCCTGCAGACATGTCCTGAATGCGCTGCTTGGTTCATGGAGCAGTTCCTCATCCAGGTGTAGAAATGATTTACAACCAACAATAAGTCTTTATCTCTGATGGTTTATACAGTTTTTAGGCCGGAGCTTGATCACATGACCTACTGACAAGATCTTATCTTACCTCAGTCTCCTGACTTTAATCTGACATAATAAATTCAGATCCTGGTGAAATGTTCTGATTTATTGCTGTTTTTCTGAGCCAAGCCTTTGGTCCATGAGGTCTCTGTGTCACAGTCTGCTCTCCTCTCCATCCAGGCTCGCTAACATCTCTCCATCTGCTCCAGTTTATCTCCTCTGGGTTCCTGGTTCCTCTTTAGATAATATTCACCTGGTCTGGGAGTCTGGAGGCCATCAGATGTTGTTGTTGTTCCGTCTCCTCGTGTCCCTGCTGGGTTCACTGATGCCCCACTGATATTCTCCCAAATAAAGCAGCAGATCTGTCAGAACATGTCTGTTGCTCTTCAGGTTACTGGTGGTTCAGCCTCCAGGGATGGAACCAGTGACAGGTTGGTACAGGTGTCCTAGCAGGTAGATCCAGTCCCAGACTAACTAACCAGAACGAGATCAGAACCAGAACCATCACAGGAACAGGTTCAGACTGAAACCAGCCCTGGAGCACCTACCTTCTACACTCACACACTAATGTTCTGTTCTGTCTCAGCAGATAAGGTCCAAATAATCACATACCTACAATAATTCTTTCTAATCCTTCTTTTTGGTTCCAGAACCGCTTGGATCTTCTAGAGGTTTTTTTATCTGACCATCACCTCCTACCTTAGGTTGTCCAGCTCAGTTTGGATCCATCAGAACCACCATGCAGGAGACATCACGGTTGATCTGGAAGAGGAAAAGTTTTGGATGAACTTTGACCTTCTGAGGTTGGACTCTATGATAGACAGTAAAGATCTGCTGGTCTTCATGCTGATGTTCCAGCTGGTTATCATCTGACTCAGGTCTGGTTAACTCTAAACTGGTCCACAGCTCTAGCAGCTGCAGAAGAAGCTGGAAGAAGCTGATGTCTCCAACGGTTCACACCTTGTTAAGCTTCTACAACCTTCTGGAAATTGATGCAACAATTAGCTGAAGGACCTCTCACTACAATATTTCCAGGAGAACTAGGAACCTCCACACCTACTAGGACCAGTTCTGTCCTTAGAAAACCTCTAGTTTCATTGGATAACGGTGAAGCTTATTGGCTGACTAAATCCCTAACTTCCTGTCTAGACCAACATCTACTAGATATCTTCATTATAGTGAGGAACATCTGGTCACGTTCTCCAGCAGCTAAAAAAGGAACTGTATAACTAACTATAAACTGATCTAATATCTGCAGATATATGATGTACCAGAAGATGAGAACTAAACAGACGATCTTTCTCCAGGATTTAACAGAACCATGGAGAACTTTCCTGTCATCATGAAGGAACCAGGGTGGTGAGATCAGGTCTGTAAGGTTACAGTAATCAGTCGGTGCTGTCTACACTCCTAGCTAACAAGCTGAGCTTATCAGATGATAGAAAATCACAACCTTACCGTATAGAACTTCCTGTCCATGTTGTCTTGTTGGGTGACCCATTCAAGGTCGGTTCTGAAATTAAGGACCCATTTAGCTCGGTTCTGATGCCCTTTGACCTTCCAGTGGTTTTCTCTTGGCTTTTCATTGAGGTAGGAAGGATCAGAGTGGAAAACATGAAGCTGTACAAGCAGGAAAACTCAGCGTTGGGTTCTGAACCGGCCTCTAATGGCTGTTTTCAAGTCAATTAATTCAGAATCACTTCATTCAGTCCAGTTAGAAGAAACAAGGAATGATAATAATCATTTCAGCTCCTTCCTGTTAGGTCTGGAGAACAGGAGCCTGCAGCTCAGACCACCACTGCTATAGCAGACCTCATAATGTTCATTTACATTAGCCAATGATCAATTAAAACAAATTATGGATGTCTCTAAACATTAAAACACACCAACAAAATGCTCTTTTCATTCTAATCAACAGCCAAAATAACTTTAAATGAGAACACTTACCATTTTGGGTCATCAGGAGACGGGTGGTCCTCCAGCTCCTCAGTCAGCTCCACCTTCCTGGTTTTATGGTTCCTCATGTTTCCAGACATCAGCGTTAAAATCGTCCTCTGTGGCTCCCAGGACGTCTCCAGTTACCATCCTGGCTGTAGATCTCATCATTGTTTTGTTTTTAGCAGAAATCCATTAATGTGTCGAAGGAAAAGCCAAGTTCTCTTCATCCTGTTACACCGCCACCTGGTGGTGCACTTAGGCAAGTCTTCAGCTAGTTTATTTTCTCTGTCATGGATTTGGTCATTTCTTTAAAACTAGCGCGCTAATGCAGCAGCGACATCGAAGTAATCTGAACCAAACTCCCATGTGTGCTAATCTCTGATCTTATTGTTTCAAATCAACTGACCTCTTCTTAGAATTAGCTCACATAGCAAGCGCTAACACTTTATAACCACTTGGTACATAGACTGAGGGGGACCAGCGGTGGATCTTGGGACTAACAATGACGAGCTGGAACCAACAACCCAGTTCAACACTGAGTCCTAAAGAGGCTACATAACATCTCTCTCTGTTGGATTTGTTTTAGAGTTCTAGCAGATGACGATATGAAGTGTGGCCGTCCCCAGGGGCAGGGAGGTCATCAGAACATCTTTTTCCCGTCAAAATGAACAGAGTGGTGAACAAAAAGGAAACACAACAAATGGCTTAAAACAAAGTAAAAACCCCTGATCGCTTTTTGTTTCTGACTACAAGTTATGTCTCAAGGCCATCTGAATGGACAATTTCCTGATTACTATGAGCTAATTCCTATGGCCCGGCTGAGTAATGTCTGATTATGAATTAATTGTGCGATCATTGTTATCTTTGTTTTTTAATTCGCTCTCTCTCCCACACCACCTGTCAGGTACATAGTTTTCTAGAGTTTTCTAAAGTCCTCTATACAAGCTGACTCTATAGATGGATGGATAACTGGGTCTCATTAGGAAATGTTTTAACATTCTGAAATGATTTTTTATGTGTTTAAAAAAAGGGGGGTTTATAACTTCTAAATTATTTCTATTTAGTGATTAGTAATTATTAGTAAAGGCATCTGGGGAAAATGGCATAATTCTTGGGACTCGATGAAGAGACTGAAGTTAAAAAAGGCTTATGGACTTTTCACCTACTCTTGTCTAACTGAAAGAATCCTCTCGTTGTTGTTATACGTCTGCAGAGTTTTGTAGAGTAGAAAAAGTATTTCTGATAGAAAGCTCTGGAAGCTCGGGCACACAGACAGGCTGATATGTTAGACAGAAGAGACGCTCCAGAGATAGTTTTTGTACTTTCAACAATAAATACTATAAAATGCAGAATGGAGATGGATGCCTTTTCCATATGGAATTCTGCAACAACACTGTTCAGCCATTCAAACATAGAGAGATGTTCATGGGGATTAGATAAGGTTTTTAACCCCATGTTGTACCTCAGGGCTGTGTTTTGGGGCTGCTGTTATTTCGGCTTTACATTTTTCCTTGTTGCCACATTTTGACTAATTAATGATCACTGCTCCACAGAGGATTCATCATTATTATTATTTTACATTTTTAGACCTCTTTTAAGCCTTATCAGGTTATTAAAGCCTAGACTGTATAAAGACCTGGATGGATCAAAGTTTCCTCCAACACAATAAATAAAAAGATGAAACTTAGACTCTGATTTTACCCAGATGTCCTTGTTCAGTCTTTGGTTTGTTTTCATAATTTATGAAATATTAACAGGTTTAATAGAAAACACTCAGAATACTGTTTCCTGTTGCTTTATTTCTACCTGCTTGTTTACATGTTTCCAGCTTCATGACCAGCAACACATGAACAGAAATAAAGGTCATGGTGGCTCTGCTGCAGAGTTTCCTCCTGTTAAACATCTACAATGGTCTTCATGGTAAACCATGACTGAGCAGCTCTCTGACCAATGAACACCAGATCATCTCATGTTGCTAGATGAACACACATGGATGGAGATGATCTCTGAACCAGTCTGTTCTGGGTTTGAGGGATCACTGATCCAGGACCAGTCTGAACCTCCTCTATGGAGGACCTCCTGAAGATGGACAAGCTTCAGTCCTGGTTCACCTCTTGAACTTCTGGTCCAGATAAGTCCTTGTAGACCATCCTTGATGTCCACGATCCTCTCACCTTTGACCTCCAGAAGACGTCAACGTTCCCTGGTAGATCTTCATCATCTTCACAGATGGATGGTAGAAGGATGGAGTCCTCTCAGCTCCCTGAGGACAGACAGACAGACAGGTCCGTTCACTAAGACGTCCAATAGAAACCCCTAACCAGAGCTTCTGTTCCAGAGTCAGAGAGCAGGATGATGACATCATGATGGAGAGGTTTCCATCTGAACCTGGAGGTCAGAAGGTCAGACAAACCATCCTGAACCAGGAATAGATGGCTCCATCCACGCTGGTTTCTCTGAGTCTCACCGGTACTGACCAATCAGCTTCCATCACTATGTTTCCATGGTAACATTCCTGACAGATTTGAATGCTGTCTTTAAATATATTTGGTTACAGCCGACCCATTCCAGGAAGTAGTCTGGTCTGAAACCAGGTTTTATTGTTGGTGTTTGTGGATAATGAAGAATTAATGAAGGGATAATGGTTTCAGATGTCTGTCTGTCCTCCTTGAATAGTTTCTGTTAGACCTAATTGTCCTGCAGACCAGAACTTCTGAGGACTGACTATGTCCATATCTAGTCTCTAATGTCCTCCTCCCTACATGAGTCCAGCTGTTATCTGCAGCCACCAGGTCTAGTGAGACCGTGTTGGTAGAACTGAGAGGATCCTGAAGCCTGCTGGGTCGGCTGAAGGCTAACTCTGCTTGCTGTAGTTAATCAGTCAGCATGGAGACCAGGACTGGTGCGGACTGGACTTTTGTTGTCTACAGCCCTGTAGACACACTGAGTCTGTAGATGGATGGATAACTTGGTCAGGATTCACTGATTATTGGATGTTCTACAGGTTGAATCAAAAATTTCACTCTCCAGCTGAAGCCTCATCTCCAGAGATTCCCACCTTCACATCAACACCTTGAACACAGCCACCTGCTGTTTCTATAGTAACTGATTGAGAGACTGGGTTGTACTTGATGTGCAACATTTTCAGGGGTCAAAGGTCATATTTAGAAATAAGGTCCAGCTGGTGATCAGGTTCTAGGTGCTCAGATGGACTAACATATGCAACATTATTTTCAATATGAGCATGAAAACAAAGCACTATAGAAACAACCTGAATGTGTTCAACCACTGCCTGCTATGACCCTGTTTGACCCCGGACTGGCCTTTCATGTCAGATTTAAGCTGGACACCAGGGTCACCCAGCTACTGCTAAAGGACCTGGCAGTTGACCCTCAGGAGAGGTCACACTCAGTCACTGTAAAACCTAGGCAGATTCTGTCTAACAGTGACCCAGTTATGACCTAGAAACCTGGACTCAGAGCTGAAGGAACTCAAGAGTCGGAACAACTACATTCAAGGATTCCTCATAGCATGACTCAGTTACAGTTCCACGTATCCTCAGACTGAACTTCTGCTCACTAACCAAACTCTCCTTCACAGCAGTGATCTGAGATGTTCATGAGCAGACCTGCTAGGAGGGATAGCAGAGGAAACATTAAAATGAGGGTGGAGCTTCAGAGCAGAGGGAACAGTCTCTGAGCAAAGGGCGGAGTCTCCACACTGGGAAGGAGTTGATGCTCCACTTTGTTGCGACCTTTGTTTGACCTCATCCTACTGTTGAATGACATCCCAATAATCTCCTTGGATATGGGTAGATGACCTAGACCAGCGAAAACCAACACTTTGGATAGTGGTAAATGACCAAGAAGAAGACCTGTAACAGCTCACATCTATCTCCTTGGATACAGGTAGATGACCTGTACCAGAACCAGGCCACAACCATTAACTTATATACTGGAAAATGACTGGGACCTGACCCAGGACCAGGACACTTCCTCTTTTTAGCTTATACTTCCTGTGAGCTGAAGCAGCTGGATCCAGATGGTCCAAAGGACCAGTCCTGGTTCCAGTCTGGAGTGGTTAACCTCTGACCCTTCAAAAACTGTCTTGTCCATCCAGGGATTCAGAGTGGTTGTCCCTCAGTGGGGATGTTTAGGTGGAGCAAGATGTGAACAGAAGCAGGTAGATGGAGGTAAACATATAAAACAGGAAGTAGGAGTTTAGACAGATTTACAGCAGAGACAATAAAAGCTGACAGTTAATAAAGATAAACCAGCTGAATCATCAACTGAACATGTTTCTGAATAAGAAGCAGCCGATGGTTTACCAGCCATCATCCAGAACCGGTTCTACAGCAGACAGTCCAGGGTTGGCTCTGACCTCTGACCTCCAGGTCAGGTTAGACTTTATGCCTTCAATTTAACTTTTAGCTAATGTTTAAATTCTCTTTAACTTCTGGCTGATGTTAAGCCACCCAGTCCAGAACCTGTGTTCTGCTGGTTCTGTTGGAGTGGATCATCTGACTGGGAGACAAGCTGTGGTTTAACCCAGACTGAGACACTTCTTGTTCTCGCATCACTTCTTCCTGAAGCTGCCCAGGGGAATGTCTGATTTGTCCAGACTGAAGACGTCTCAGTCACACTGCTGAGCTCTGTCAGAAGGACCCTGCTGAGATACCAGAGGAACCATAGAGAGAACTTAGAGAGATGATTGGTTCCTCTGGACTTACACCGTCTCTGTTGAGGAACACCGTCTCCATAAAAGGTCTAGTGACTCTATCAGACTTTCAGAAACTGTAATATAGATCACAGAGAACTGGTCCCAGAGTCCCAGATCCTCTTTAGTGGTTTAATGAAAACTGGATCTGAAAGCAGAACCTAGGTCTACATTATATTCATCAGAAAAAAACATCAGAACCACTTGACCCAGTCTGGACAGAACCAGATATAACTCTGTCAGCAGATATCAGAGCTCTCTAGCTGCCTCCAACCAGGCTGGACTCACCGTCTGGGGTATCAGGCAGTACCAGATTATACCAGGTGGTAGCAGGCAGTACTGGGCAGACAAACATTTGTCAATAAAACAATGATCCAAGGAGCGTAACACTATGAAAGTGAGAATGAGGAAGTCATAAAGCTTCCAGACTGTAACAGAGAAGTTAGAGAAACCCAGAGAGGAGAACCTGAGACCATGACAGCGTCTTCTTCTGTCCTCTGGTCTATGAACCATCATGGTGGTCTCTAGGACCATCCAGAACCAGACGTTTGTCCTGGTCCAGCTACGTTGAGTAGACATGATGGGCCTGAAGATCTCCCAACTCTCTGTTTTCAGTCCTGAGCTGAGGTTCTACTCTGCTGCCTTGCCACAACTGCGGCGGCATTGGACTAGCAGCTCTAAACCTGATCTTTGATGCTTCTGGTGTTGTGAAGCCTCAGTGCAGAGCTGCAGGTCTTATCAGATGATCATGGGCCTATCAGAAGCAGCATCTTCTCCAAAACCCAGACATTCCTGTCCTACCTGCTGAAGGATGTTATCATCCAACATGTCCTGATTGGACCTCTGGAACCAGCCCAGCAGAACCATCCTTTCTGCTGCTTTCTGGGGTTCAGAGGCTGTTCTGTTAGTCTGGACCTGACCTGGTTCTACAGAACTCCTTCAGGTTCATAACTGGAGGAGAAACCCAAAAGACTCCAGAGGTGAAGATCTGAGTCCATCCTGATAGAACCTCAGAGCTCCATCTCAGCTGGTAGAGGTCAAAGGTCAGGAGAGGTTAACCTGACTCCACCTGACTGAGGCTGTGGAGATACCCGACCAGAACCTAGAACAACCAGGTGAGTGAGGGAATAGCAGAACCAGCATTAGGTCTCTGGTTCTGGTCCAAACCGGAGCACCATCCCCTGGAACATTCCCTCTCAGCACCATCAGCCGGGCTGAGGAAATGATCCAGAACCACCAACAACACTCCTGGAGTCACTACAGCAACCAGCATGGCCTTTATCTGATGTCTTCTTTGGACCAGAACCAAACAGAAACAATCTGTTCCTAACCTCTGGTTGGGTCTCTAGTTCTACTATCAGGAAACCTCTGACTGTCTTTTGGGGCTTTCTTGAACATGTTTGGACCTTAGCAGAACTGGCAGAACCTGAGCAGAACCTCAAACATCTATATCCGTGGATGTGACCTTGGACATGTTGGAACATGTTGGGACATACTGGGACAGGTGGACCGGTAGATCCAGTCTGACTAACAGAATCTCTACCCAGAACTTTATGAACAGAACACAGTTCCCAGTCTTCATCAGAACATTCAAGACAAACAGCAGTTGTTCCAGCAGAACAATAGAACCAGCAGAGACCCGGAGAGCTGCTGGAACAGCAGCTGGTGGACATTAGTCTGGAGGTTCTGATGAGGTTCTGATGAGGTTCTGATGAGCCCAGGCTCTGTTATCATCAGGGCCTAATGTTATTCTCTGCAGTATTTACATCTTAAAACCAGATAATCACCTCTAAACCTTTTTTAATACCAACAGGAAAAGTTCTGATTGGACCTTCTCTCTGTCTAAAAGCTGTCGGTTCTAAACCTCAAACCCAGAACCTGAACCAAGTTCTTTAGAACCTTGTCCTTCTCGAATAACTTTGATTATTTAATACAATTATGTATTTAGAAAATTAAACATTAAAAAAGAGCAGAATCTGGGTCAGAACCGAAGAACTGCTGCAGGACAGAACAGATATGTGGCAACAAGGATCCAAACAACGGTTCTGGAAGATTCTTCAGGAAGTCTGGACCCGTCTGCTGGTTCTGCTTCTGGGTTCAGTCTCTCTCAGCAGTTCCTGGAGTCCAGGTTTCATATCCAGAACCACAGATTTACAATCCACCCAGAAACATGAACAGAACCTCTGCAGAATCTAAGACCCAAGCGGTTCTGGACTTCATCAAAGCCAAACTGATTCCAGAACCAAAGTTCTTGTGCTGTTTGTTCACCAAGCTGCTCTGATGTTTCATTCTCAGCAGAATCAGAGATCAGACACCAACCTTTGAAGCAGTGCAGAGAAGATTGATCTCTCCAGAACCAGAACCAGAACCAGAGGCTGTGTCCTCCAGGTCTTCCAGTTGGTCCATCAGGACAGCAGACTGTCTCCTCTCTGATCCAGGACAGAATGAGGGAGAACAGGAACTACAGGTGGATCTTCTTTAGGCTTCTCCCACCCTGATCTGACGTCAGAGAGGACCAGGGACTGATGGATGGCTCCATCTGGTGGACGAAAGAAGGAGCTGCAACGATTAACAACAACAGAATGCCAGGAAGGACAGAGAAGAATATCTGGTTTATTCATGAGATCCATCAGAACATCAGAACATCTGTAGAGAATATCAGATCTTCTATGGAGAATATCAGATCTTCTATGGAGAATGTCAAGCACTTATGGATAACATCAGAACAGCAACACGTCTAACGAGAACATATTAAAATATGTGGAGAACATCAGAACATATGTGGTGGAAGAAATAGCTTCTCCTTAAACAAAGATGAGTCGGCAGTCCTTCAGGTATTTCAGATGGTTTATTGGTCATATTAGCAGCCTTTCCCTTTAACTGGACGCAAAAGCACTGGAACGAGTGGAAAGGTTGGAATATCTGTCTCTTAGTGGAACGTAGGGAGGCACAGTAGGCCCATGTACCAGTGGAGTGTGCTGCTTGCAAAAACGATAACTGGTGTGCAATGGATTAATGGAGAAGTCCGCAGTGAATAACAGAATAAGCAAAGCATTGAGACGGTTTAGCTAAAAGAAGAGACAACGAACGCTCATTTAATGCAAGAAATCAATAAGTCTTTCAGAGATATTGCCAATTCAAAATGGCTTTAAGGAAGCCCCCAACCATATTGACTAAAAAAACCTTAATAGTGCTAAAATGTGCGCAAATCATAGCACGCTTGTGCTGAAATAATAGGGCAAATCAAATCAGAGCTAGGTTTGTTAGAAATTGGTTCCCAAATCGGACTTATGAAACCTGTGGTCCCTACCGATTTAAAGATAACATTGGCTTACTGTACTGATATTACATCTATGTTAAGCAAGTATTTTGGTTTTGATGGTCATGATGATAAGCATAGTCATAATGATTGTGTTTCTGATCTAAGTTGCCCTGTGATTTGTTGTTCTTGAATGGCTGTAAGGCAGAAAATGCTGGATTTCATTTTGATCCTGTTGTTTTTTGTTTGCTCAGAACCTGCTAAACTACCAAAATTATTTTTTTATGGTTTTGACCGTTATGCCATAAATATATAGGTGAGTGCATGTGAATTTTGTAATCGCAGTGCACAATAAAAATATGGCTCCTCTAAAAGCTTCTGGGTAATTCGAACCCTGGCTGCAGCCAACCTCTGGCTTCACACTCACCTTACAGTTCTTATTTGGCAATCTGCGTTTTTGGGGTTGGCTCACAGTCCTCCTGCTACCAACGACGGCCATGCAGTTCCTACATCAATCCAGGAAGGCACGATCCATGCATTCCTGGATCCCCATGCATTCTTAGATGGTTAGACGTTTGCCCCCGTCTCCCCAACACATCCAGGATCCGTTCCATCTCCTCTGCAGGAACCGTCAAGCTCTGTTCCTGGCTCTCAACCAGCTTCAGACTCCGTCCTCCGATTGTCCTGCTGATCTGGCTGCCTCCGAGTTTCCCAATGTCCGTGAAGGAAACAGCATGGGGCTACTCTGCCTCCACTAAAGGAGGGCCCTGTTACCGTCTGCGCTGCGCCCTAAGAGGCCACTCCATCCTGCCAGCTGTAGTTTGCTCCAGCGCCAAGTCACCAGCTCCAGAGTTGCTCCCTTCCCCTCTCCAGTGCCGCAGGTTTCGGATCCAGCTTCTAGGGAGCCCAACCTGCTTCCTGCTCCGGTTTCATCTGCCTGTCAGCTTCCCCACATCTGTCCTCACAAGCCTCCTCTCGGTCGGGCAAGGACAGTGCCATCTGGTGCTTGCTGACTGAAGCAGAATTTGAGAGTCCGTTCATTCTGTTTAAGAATAACTCTAGCATGTTGGAGATTATTTTTGTACAGTTTGATGAGTTACTTCAGAGGACAGGGCGATTCTCCAGTGAATCTTCTTTTGAGGATGATTCTCTATTTACTAATCCCGAGCCTTCTGACATTGTTCCTGGATCTGAGCATTCTGAGTTTGTTTCTGGATCTGAGTCTCCAGACTTTCCTGGGGGGTTCCAGCCCGCTGTCCTCTCCAGTAGCTGCCAGCAGCAGGTCGTTATCTTCTCCAGTAGGTTCCAGCCTGCTGGTGTCTCCTCAGGGTGCGTTCAGGAGGATGAACTCCTACATCCTATCTCCCCAGGAGGCTTTGATAGTCGGTGTTGGTTAGTTGCCGCCTCAAAGCTGTCCCATTGGTCTGTGGCAAAGGTGACATCACAGATGACCTCAGAACCAAGCCAGTAAAGGAGGCTGGTGGCCATCTCAAATGTGTCTCTCCCATCAGTGATCCTCCTTTGTGTATTTCTGACCTGCTGGTGGAGAAAGAAATCCCCTTATATGTATCTTTAAAGTGCCACTGTCTATTCAGGTGTACGTGTATCTGGTTTGGTTGACAGTTTGAATTCATCCAAGAAAGGTGTTGTGGAGGACTCAGCTGTTCCCCCTTCTAGCAATGAATGGCTTTTACTTCGTTTTCCCAACTTGACAAGTTTTCCCTCTCTTTCTCTGTGGAACTGGACCTGACTTCAATACAACAGTAGGACTGAACCCCACATTTATTCTAAGCGTATGCCTGGGCAGACAGATGAATTAGGGAGAGAACAGGTGAAACGAGTTGGACTCGTTTCAGTTGTTGGTTAAAAGGCCTTTTTTCAAAGCTCTCTAACTTTGCTCATTTAGCGTCGCTGAACGCTATTGTTGAGCTGTTTTATTTACCATGTGTTTCTCTTACTGGTTGAATCATTGAAGCAGAGCTCATGTGGATTAATTTATCTTAGATTCTAATTATGTTTGTGCTGCATGCCGGCCTCAGCCTGGTCTATGTTGGCTGGTATGTAACTCCTTTGTTCTCTGTCTCTTTGTCAGCTACATCTTAGCCCAAAGCTATATTTTTGCGCTTTGTCCCCATGTATCTGATCTTTGTTTGAGCCCTCTGGAGTGAGGGATCAGCCCCCTACTTTAGCATTTACCCCATGCCTTTGTTCCTGCCGACGGAGGGTGAACCCCCGCCCCCCCCCAATCCTACGATATACATTGTTTTGAACTTATTTTCTGATGCATGCTTCAGTCCATGCTCATAGACTAGACGGGTTTTGATGAAAAGTTTACATATTTTTATGAATAAATCGTGTAAAAAGTTTGAAGTTATCCTGTTATTGTGTGTCTGCAGATAATTACTGTTCACTTTCTGTGAATTAATACTTTCAGATGAGACTGTGTCTGGTACTATTAGGTTGTTATGCACATTACAGAATTGGAGCCCCAGTTGTCTAATTAAGAACACAAAGTTGAACTTAATCAACAATTATATTAAAATTGATTATAATTATTGATGATTACCATGAACCCAAAACACTGATCGCGAATACTGTGGCACGACAAAGTCAAATTAAGAGTTGTTCACTTCCTGTTCTAGCAGCTGATGGTTATCATGTTTCTCTGTTCTGATGGAAAACCACCAACACCGTCAGAGGACAGAAGGAAGTGTGTGACAGTAAACCTGAATGCATGCAGTCAGTTCATCATGTAGCTGCTGATAAAACCCACAGCTCTTCAACATCCTCTTATGTTAAAAGGATGTTAATCTCTTCATAGTTCTTTTATATTACATACAGATTATAATATTTATAAAGACTTTAGCCTTATGGCTCATTCTTTTTATTTTATTTTATTTTTTTATTTTATTTTATTTTATTTTTACTTATGTTAAATGTTTTATGTGCACAACTGTACCGGAAAAAATTCCTAGTTTGTGAACTTGTTCTCGAACAATGGCAATAAAACCGATTCTGATTCTGATTCTGATTCTGATTCAGATTCATGCTCTTTATCTGTATTTACAGACATGAAAACCCCCAACTTTAGGTGAATTTCTGTATTTTGAGACCTTTGTGATTCCGATAAATCCAACGAGACGTTGTGCCTCTACGTCTTGGTGTTGGAGCAGAGATGAAGGAACAAGTTGGTTTTAGGGAGCAGAAGTTCAAGCTGTGGACTCTGGGTGGCAGTCGACAGATCTGCAGCCTGGTTCAGGTTGAGCTGGACCTTTGCAGATTGAGCAATATGGACGATTATTGGATGTTTGAGTCAGAGATGATGGGGAGGAGGAGCCTTCACCGTCATTATCCTTTTTAACACAAGGTGCTGAAGGCAGACATGAAGACAGACCATCAGGAGAACCCTTGGAAACAGAAGAAGAACTCTTGATAACAGCAGGATAACCTTGCCTAACAGCAAATAGAGAACCCTAGCTATCATCAGGAGAACCCAAGCTACAAGGAAAAGAACCCCAGCTAACAACAAGAGAACCATAGCTAACAGCAGAATAAGAATAGCAGCAGGATAACCTTGGCTAACAGCAGGAAAAGAACTGTGGCCGGATTTTAGACTCTTAATTAAATGAGAGAGATTCCTTTAAGTTTTTTGGAGGTTTGAATGTGATTAGAATTGATCCATACAAGAGGACAGTAACGTGACACAGCGACGAAAGAATACTGACCTGTCTGGGTCTTACAACAACAAGCTTATATTATTTCCAGCAAGCTTGGTCTATCTGTTATATTTAATTAAACACAACTCTCAAGGCAAAAATCCTGGACTTAGTGGCGCCTTTCTCTTAGATTAGGAAGCTATGAACTTTGTTAGACATTTAATAAGGCCTGGTCAAAGAGTCATCTCCATGGTAACGGAAGATGGGGACTATTGTTATCAAAACCTCTGTGCTATAAGACGACTGCTGGGGTTAGATCCTGCAGACATGGGGTCAGAGGTCACTGAGGAATCTGACATGAAGCTCGCTGATTGGTTACAGAACTAAAACATCTCCTACATTAAAGATAGAAGACGACATCAAACCAGATAAAAACGGTCAGCCTGGTTTAATAAGGAATATTACAGAATATTAGAATCTGCATGAAGATTCTGACAAAGTTCTAGATAAAGAAGGTCTTCATGTCTTCATGTCCTTGTTGTGTGAAGACCAGAGTCCTTGGTGGTACCAGTGGACTGGACCAGCAGGTTAAAGTCCATCAGGATCTGGTAGCTCCATCAGTCCATGTTCCAGCTGCTGCTCCTGGTTGGCAGCTTCCTCCTCCTGGATTCTCCTCCTCCAAGCAGAACAAATCCAAGCTGCCAACAGAACATCAGCTGAGTCAGTTCACCTTCAGACCATCTCAGCTTCTCCACTGACCAACATCTCCACCACCTGTTACACTGACCTGTTAGAAGGAGCAGGAAGCTGAGGACCACAGCTGAGCGGTAGATGAAGGTGGTCAGCCTCTCTGCTTCACACTGAGGAACCTCTGGGTCGGGGACGCTGCTGGACTCTGGGACATCTGGGGACAGGGAGGGACAGCTACAGATGTTTATATGGATCTGATTTTTAAGATTCCTTCTTCATTCCTCAATTCATGGTGGAAAAAACACCATCCTGAGACAGAGAGCTGTTCCAAAGCAAACAGCCATTCACTAATAATGCTCCATCACCGTTATAAGTCTGAGTTTAGAGTTTCTAGGAAGAAAACATCAGCTACTGTTGGAGTCCCAACCTGGAAACCAAGAAGTTTGTGACCTTTAATCTTCTCATCTGTCCTCTGCAGACAGTGGTCATGATGACGGTTGTAGAAGTTCATTAGCTATCATGGTACAAACCATCCAGATCACTCAGGTCCTCCAGCTCTAGTTTACTGATCGTCTCTAGAACCAGAACCAAACATGGAGAAGCAGCTTTTAGTTTCTATCCTCCTCATATCTGGAACAAACTACCAGGCGAATGAAAAGCTGCAGAGACACTGAACTCTATTAAGTCTAAAATAAAAACCCGTCTATTTAGACTTGCCTATGAGAAACTGATACTACTTTGCTTTTCATTCTTTTTTCAGTAAGTGTTATTCCTTTTTATGATTTTCTTAATGTCTGTACTCCATGTTTTTAAAGCTGCATTGTTGTTTCTTTGTCTCAAATCATGTTAAGCACATTGAATTACCTTTTGTTCAAAGTGTGCTATACAAATAAAATTGCCTCGCCTTTCCTAGCTCTTCTGGTTGTCAGTCTCTGCTAGAGAACATGCCAATGCTCTGTTTCACTTTCTTCTCATGATTTTACAAGTAGGTCAGAACCATAGACTGTAAACACAATGAACAAACCCTCGTTGACGTCACCCATAGGTTTCTGAAGAGCAAAAATGAAGCCAACTGGGCGGTTCCCACCGCCGCCATCTTGTCCACGTCACTCGCCTCGTCACTCTCAGAAACTCCAAAAATGGGCAAAGAGGTGGAGCTGAGAGTGGTGCTGTGAGGCTGGGGTCGGAGGGTTAACGCTCCGAGCCGACGTAGCTACAAGCTATTCAGAAGCTAGTCGGGAGCTAACTGAAGCTAACGTAGGCTGGGGGTGGAGGGTTAACGCTCCAAGCCGACGTAGCTACAAGCTAGTCGGAAGCTAGTCGGGAGCTAACTGAAGCTAACGTAGGCTGGGGGTGGAGGGTTAACGCTCCGAGCCGACGTAGCTACAAGCTAGTCGGAAGCTAGTCGGGAGCTAACTGAAGCTAACGTAGGCTGGGGGTGGAGGGTTAACGCTCCGAGCCGACGTAGCTACAAGCTAGTCGGAAGCTAGTCGGGAGCTAACTGAAGCTAACGTAGGCTGGGGGTGGAGGGTTAACGCTCCGAGCCGACGTAGCTACAAGCTAGTCGGAAGCTAGTCGGGAGCTAACTGAAGCTAACGTAGGCTGGGGGTGGAGGGTTAACGCTCCGAGCCGACGTAGCTACAAGCTAGTCGGAAGCTAGTCGGGAGCTAACTGAAGCTAACGTAGGCTGGGGGTGGAGGGTTAATGCTCCGAGCCGACGTAGCTACAAGCTAGTCGGAAGCTAGTCGGGAGCTAACTGAAGC
Organism: Apricaphanius iberus; assembly: GCA_028564705.1. Classification (NCBI taxonomy): domain Eukaryota; kingdom Metazoa; phylum Chordata; class Actinopteri; order Cyprinodontiformes; family Aphaniidae; genus Apricaphanius; species Apricaphanius iberus. The sequence goes on from JAPXFQ010001415.1 coordinate 103,319, forward strand.
TAACGTAGGCTGGGGGTGGAGGGTTAACGCTCCGAGCCGACGTAGCTACAAGCTAGTCGGAAGCTAGTCGGGAGCTAACTGAAGCTAACGTAGGCTGGGGGTGGAGGGTTAACGCTCCGAGCCGACATAGCTACAAGCTAGTCAGAAGCTAGTCGGGAGCTAACTGAAGCTAACTTAGGCTGTAGCCGATTTCAGCCAGAAGACCGCGCTTAAGAGTTTTACACCGTTCTTCAACAACGATCACTTTAGACCCAGAAACATCTCAAGTAGAGAAAACAAATCAATAGAATAAGACCCAAATGGGTCGGGTCAATACGCCCTAAAATGGTGTTATTTCCATTACCATCGATGGAGGGTGAGGACATAGACGGGCTTAGCCTAAAGAGTAACTCATCCCCCTACCAGAGTATAAACCCGCCCACATTCATTTCTAAAAAACGGCTTAAAAGGAGGCGTTGCCTGTTGGACCAGGGAACAAGCGTGGGGTTGAATGGCTGTGCGTGGTCTGGGCTTTGAACTACATGTTACAGCAACCAAGAGTCACATACGGCTAGAAAGATGGAGAGAGCCATAGAAACGCGATCTCCATTGCCTCAGAGGGAAATAATCTGGAGGTTGAGTTTTTTTCTCCATTTCTTTCTCCAAAAAGAACAGAGAACAGGGCGATAGTTTTTCTGGAGGAAGGTAGCGGCTCTGAGCCGTATCGTTTCAGTCCGTTTTCTTGTTCTCTGCCCAGGACAGTAGCAAATACCGAAGCCTGTTGCGGCATCACGGCATAGAATGAGCGCCGTCTCTGAGTGGTTACCAAATCTTATGCTAAATATAGCTCCAGTAATTTCGTGTGACTTTGACTCGACAGGTGACCTGCAGCTACTGTACGTCATTGTCTGCAACATAAAATGTGTATTACAGAAAGATGCCCAAAGTATAAAGTATCCAAGCATGATGAAAAAATCATTCAGGAATTAGCCAAAAAACCCAACCTTTTAACACCACCACAATTATTGCACTAAAAAGGAACTCTTAACCCGGATTTTATTTTCCATTTACTGATATCAGTTATTCCCTTTGTCACAGGTAATGAGAAAATGTCTCAGTAAGTAGGGGTAACCTCCTGCATAACGGAGAACCCAGGTTTTTGAGCCAGTTGTGCTGCAGGCCGGTCATAGCTATGGAACCATTTATGGAGGTGTGACCGAGACTGCCCGTGTTTTATACCCCAGTAAAGCTGCACTATTGTCGTCACTAATCAAAACCTACATCAGAAACCCAAGATTAGCCGTTAGCAATGCAGGATTACAGTTATAGTGAATTCCAGTGCACTGTTATTGTTTAACCACTTGGGGCACTAAACTAATAGTTTTTGGAACAAAACGAATATTTTCACTAAAATGTAATAAAACACATTAAATAATGACTGGACATGTAGATAGGTCTATTTATAATTTATACAGTTTATTTTATTTAGTTTATTTAATTTATTCAGCTGTGTTCCTCACACCAGTACTGATATAACCAGCGATCATCCAGTCTGTCTAGAGTCCAACTCTGTAGTCTTCCAGCCTGATGTAGCCGTCTTCTGCTGTGGATGCCGCGGTTTATCGGTCCTGCCGACTTCGCTGCTCTGCTGATACCCGACCGGTTACCTGCTCCAACTCGTGTAGAAAGAGATAAAAGCTCCGACCAGAACAGCATTCCTCTCGGCCACCTGACAGAGACCCCCCCACAGCTGGTGAAGCTTCAGCCGGTATGAAGCCCCCCCCCAAAAGCATAAGCTTCTTGGACCGTCTGTTACTGGAATCAACACCACCCGTCTTTGTCCAATAATTGCAGATTACATCCAAAACCGAATAAAAACTGCAGAGGCAACTGATAGTGGAGTTCAGAAACACCAAATGACTGAAGTCTTTACGTTAGTCCCAGGCTGTCGAGAGCTTCCCGCAAGCAGAGGGGAACAGCAGACTACGGAGCAGCTATTAGCTACAGTTAGCCACCATTAGCTACAGTTAGCCACAATTAGCTACAGTTAGCTACCATTAGCTACAGTTAGCCACCATTAGCTACAGTTAGCCACCATTAGCTACAGTTAACCACCATTAGCTACAGTTAGCCACCATTAGCTACAGTTAGCCACCATTAGCTACAGTTAGCCACCATTAGCTACGGTTAGCCACCATTAGCTACAGTTAACCACCATTAGCTACAGTTAGCCACCATTAGCTACAGTTAGCCACCATTAGCTACAGTTAACCACCATTAGCTACAGTTAACCACCATTAGCTACAGTTAGCCACCATTAGCTACAGTTAGCCACCATTAGCTACAGTTAGCCACCATTAGCTACAGTTAGCCACCATTAGCTACAGTCAGCCACCATTAGCTACAGTTAGCCACCATTGGCTACAGTTAACCACCATTAGCTACAGTTAGCCACCATTAGCTACAGTTAGCCACCATTAGCTACAGTTAATCACCATTAGCCACAGTTAGCCACCATTAGCCACCATTAGGTACAGTTAGCCAGCATTAGCTACAGTTAACCACCATTTCCACAGTTAGCCACCATTAGCCACCATTAGCTACAGTTAGCCACCATTAGCTAAAGTTTACCACCATTAGCTACAGTTAGCCACCATTAGCTACAGTTAGCCACCATTAGCTACAGTTAGCCACCATTAGCTACAGTTAACCACCATTTCCACAGTTAGCCACCATTAGCCACCATTAGCTACAGTTAACCACCATTAGCTACAGTTAGCCACCATTAGCTACAGTTAGCCACCATTAGCTACAGTTAGCCACCATTAGCTACAGTTAACCACCATTAGCTACAGTTAACCACCATTAGCTACATTACCACCAAGCTACAGTTAGCCAGCATTAGCTACAGTTACCACCATTCCACAGTTAGCCACCATTAGCCACCATTAGCTACAGTTAGCCACCATTAGCTACAGTTAGCCACCATTAGCTACAGTTAGTCACCATTAGCTACAGTTAGCCACCATTAGCTACAGTTAGCCACCATTAGCTACAGTTAGTCACCATTAGCTACAGTTAGCCACCATTGGCTACAGTTAACCACCATTAGCTACAGTTAGCCACCATTAGCTACAGTTAGCCACCATTAGCTACAGTTAATCACCATTAGCCACAGTTAGCCACCATTAGCCACCATTAGGTACAGTTAGCCAGCATTAGCTACAGTTAACCACCATTTCCACAGTTAGCCACCATTAGCCACCATTAGCTACAGTTAGCCACCATTAGCTAAAGTTAACCACCATTAGCTACAGTTAGCCACCATTAGCTACAGTTAGCCACCATTAGCTACAGTTAACCACCATTTCCACAGTTAGCCACCATTAGCCACCATTAGCTACAGTTAACCACCATTAGCTACAGTTAGCCACCATTAGCTACAGTTAGCCACCATTAGCTACAGTTAGCCACCATTAGCTACAGTTAACCACCATTAGCTACAGTTAACCACCATTAGCTACAGTTAGCCACCATTAGCTACAGTTAGCCAGCATTAGCTACAGTTAACCACCATTTCCACAGTTAGCCACCATTAGCCACCATTAGCTACAGTTAGCCACCATTAGCTACAGTTAGCCACCATTAGCTACAGTTAGCCACCATTAGCTACAGTTAGTCACCATTAGCTACAGTTAGCCACCATTAGCTACAGTTAACCACCATTTCCACAGTTAGCCACCATTAGCCACCATTAGCTACAGTTAGCCACCATTAGCTACAGTTAGCCACCATTAGCTACAGTTAGCCACCATTAGCTACAGTTAACCGACTGTAAACAGACTGAACCTACAACACTTCCTAGTCATACTGACCACTCAGAGAGCTTTATTATGGAGACACATTTATACACTAATATGCAGATCAGTAGACAACTTGTGGTTAAGTGCCTTGCTCATCAACTAGTGACAGGAGGAAGCTGTAATTGAGCCTAAAAGTCTCTAATAGCAAGAAGGTTGTAGTACTGTACCCACTGATCTACCGCCACCCTGGTCTTATTGTTTAACTGACTAAAGCTTCATGCAGGTAGTCTTATTGATCCAAGATGAGAAGATTCCAGGTGTGTTGAACCCACAGCTTCCTACCTGAGATCAGCCTGCAGGTGTCTCCATAAACCATCGTCCCATTGGTCCTCCTCCCACAGAATCACCGCCTGTTGTCCTCTACAGAGACATTTTTAACCAGCAACCTGGTCTCAGAATCAGGAGAGTAGTAGCTTGGAACTGAGGGGTAGGTCCGTCCAATTCCTGCTCTGAACCGGTTCTGGACCTCCATGAACCAGAACATGTCTGGAGAACTGAAGGAGCAGGTAAAAGTCACATCCTGACCCAGTTCTGCTCTAACATCCATCACGTTCTGAGCCTCTGAAAACACCAGAACCATCATCAGAACCATCCACAGCATATCCATGAGCAGGTTCTAGAACCAGACCAGTTCTGCTAGCATGCATTAATAGAACTGCTGTGTTCTTCCTGTTCAGCAAGATGTTTACAGAAAGTGTTGGTAGAAAACCACAGCAGCATCACAGGAAGTTCCCTCTGTGGTCTCTGACCACTTCCTGTCCACAGCAGACTCCAACCACAGCAACTCCTCAGCAATCCCTCATACTGAGCAAGCATGTAGCGACAGTGGAGAGGAAAAACTCCCCTTTAACAGGAAGAAACCTCCACCAGAACCAGAACCTGGATCAGTACAATCGGTCATCTGCCACGACCGTCTGGGGGTCTGAGAAGACTGAGAAGAGACACAGAAAGAACAAAAGAGCTGATGGAAGATTATTTTATGTGTTAAAGAAAGTAAAGAGAATCTGTGAATATTGGAGGCCGGCTGAGGGAAACCTTGAGTTGGCAGAGCACAGACTTTAATCTTGAAAGGCCACAGAGCCGAACCTTACAGAACAATAGCCAGAGAAGCTGGATCTTGTGGCTTGTTAGCCGGGGACCAAACAAGGACCCACATCGTGGCATAGAGGACCCAGGACATGGAGTAGAGGACCTAAAATGTGCTGTAGAGAACCATCAGGGAGGCTTACAGGACCCTCGGGGAGGTGTAGAGAACCTTTGGGGTGGTGTAGAGGGCATATAATCCAGAGCTGTGTTCCCCAGACTTCCTCTATGGCTGGAAGAAAACCGTTCTTGGGCTCCAAGATCTGTTCATTTCTATGTTATTATGATCATAGTGCAGGGTGTTCATTTAGTGCAAAAACAGCTTTGCTCCGTTCTGCTCGTATGAAGGCAAAATTTGATGAAATTATGCAGCTAAAATAAATCTGTAGACGTGCAATGAAAACAGATTTTAGTCCTAAATGACTCAGCAGGGAGTAAAAAGTCATAAAACCTGCATCTCCTGTTGGCCATAGTAGTCCTGCCGCTGCTTTCCCACATACACCATCGCTCTAAATACTTCTTCATCACATCTACCGTACTGTTACTGAAAGGTGAGAGGTTTTAGTCAGTAAAGACACACAAAGAATGTGAAGCTGTGGGTTTTATCAGCAGCTACATGATGAACTGACTGCATGCAGTCAGGTTTACTGTCTCAGATCTTCTTCAGTCCTCTGAGGGTGTTGGTGGTTTTCCATTAAAGCAGAGAATCATGATAACCATCAGCTAAACACACAGGAAGTGGATGACTCCCCATTTGTTGTACGTCTCCCAGCAGAACTGAGACCTGGGTCCAGATGCTGGTGGTTCTGGTCAGTAGCAGTGCAGGACAGATGGAGCCTTACACACCCACTGAACTGATCTAACTTCCTCTTCTGAACCTCAGAGGTTTCTTACCACAGTTTAAAACTTCCTGTTCCTACAGAAGGAGGAAACAGAACTGATATCTGGGTCTGGTTCTAGAGCCTATTAGTGGATCTGCTGTGGATGGTTCTGTTGATGGTTCTGGTTTGTTCAGAGGCTCAGAAGGAGGTGGATGTTACTGCAGAACTGGGTCAGGATGGGACCTTAATTAGTTCTTTTGTGCTATATCAGTTAAAGTTAACCGATACCAGGAACCAATACTTAAAATGTGGAAACTTTCACTGGAAATGTTAGTTTGTGGTCATTTTTATTAATATTTAATTTTGTATCTAATGCACCATCATTTGTTGTAACAAACAGAGAAGAAAATAAAACTTGTCTTTCAATTCATTGCATATTTTTGTGTGTGGTAGAAGTATCTGTATTGGTACTCAGTATTTACTACTTAAGCAATACTAAAATCCAAGTATTGGTATGGTATCGGTTTGGAAAAAGTGCTTTTGTTACATCCCTACTTTAAACTGCTCCTTTAAGCATCTATAGGATCATGGAGCATCCAGATAGTCCTGGGTCTTCCTCTGGGTCTCCTTTAGGTCAGACGTACCATGAACGCCTCACCAGGGAGGCGTCCATCCTGAACAGATACCTGAGCCACCTGGCTCCTCTCGATGTGGAGGAGCAGCGGCTCTACTCTGAGCTCCTCACCCTATCTCTAATGGAGAGCCCAGCCACCCTGCGGAGGAAACTCATTTCAGCTGCTTGTATCCGCGATCTCGTTCTTTCTGTCACCACCCATAGATGAGGGTAGGAACGTAGATCGGTGGCAGTCCTTCCCTGCCTTAACCAGTGTGTCTGAATGGGTGAATGACGGAATGGAGTGTATACTCCATAGGGATTAAATAAAGCGCTATACAAGTACAGAGCATTTAGGTGACGGCTCAACAAGGTACGAGCTGAAGACCCTTATGTTAGTAGAAACTCTGGACCTAGAGCTCCCTCACTTGGACACAGGTCACCAGAGCTCACCTCTGTTTTACTCTGTGGGCTACAGAAACAATGTTTTTATTAAATTATTTATAAAATATAATGTGTAGGAATATAGATTTGGTAACCTGAGCACAGACAAGGTTCCAGGTTCTAGGTTTGGATCCTGTGGTCTCTAGGAGAAACCGGTCCAGTCCTCCTACTGCAGACCCAGACTGCTGAGGGTTCTAATCCTCCTAAACCAGAACTCAGACCAAAACCTGATCCAGGTCAGAAAGCACAGCTTGAATTTCCGCTACCTGAACCCACACTGTAAAATATGATTAGTTAACCTTAATTTTAAAAAGCACGCAAACCGATATCACTGAAAATAATAAGTTAACAGGACTAGGTCATCATGGTTTGGAGCCACTAATGTATAGAAAGTAACAATTCACTTAAACTTCAGTATTATAATTTTTCAAAAATGAAATTCATTATTTAGTTCTACTTTCATATTTTTTATTCCAGTGTAATTAATATTGTTCATTTGGCCAATTGACAGTGTTTAACTTACTGTCATTTTTGTTTTTTGTTATTGACCATTACTTTAGGTTTTCAGTTTTATTCATCTTGATTAATAAATCAATAGATCTTTACAGTTAGTGAAAACAAATTTAGTTTAAAAAACCCAATCTTCTCTCAATAAAAAGAGTTGATTCTAATGATCTGTTGTTGCTGTACAGAGAAGAAATACCTTATTGTATTTGAGGCAATTTACTGCCTCTTAATTATTGCAGACACTATGAGTTTGGAATCAAAACACACCCCTAGAGTTTGAATATTAAAATGACTTCTATATAAAAAGCAAGGGTACCTCCATAAAACAATCTTCCACATCACTCATGGTTTCAAAAATATGCCCCTAAGCATCCTGGAAAATATGATAATTAAGTCACTCTGATCGTTTTCTGAGGTAGTCATGATAACTACTTGACTTTTACAGTGCAACTTGTTGCTTCATCTCCGCTCAAACACCAGGAAGTAGAGGCACAACGTCTCAGCAGAGCTGACAGCTGGCTTTAGATCTAGAACCTGCTGATGGATCTGTTCTGGATGGTTCTACTGATGGTTCTGGTCGGTTCAGAAGCTCAGAATGTGAGGAATGTTACAGCAGAACTGGGTCAGGATGTTAATTTAACCTGCTCCTTTAACCATACTGATATCCACTGGTTCATGGAGATCAACCACAAACTCAGAGCAATTATAGGACGTTCCTATTTTCAATCATCCACCGTCATCTATTCTCCTGACTTTGAGACCAAGTTCCTGATCTCTAAGAACAGGATGCTGGTTAAAAACGTCTCTGTGGAGGACTGCAGGCTGTACTTCTGTGGGAGGAAGACCAATGGGACGATGGTTTATGAAGACACCTTCAGGCTGGTTACAGGTAGGAAACATGGAGTTTAACTTCAGTACTGGACACAATATTAGGCTGAGGTGATCTCACTATTTCACAGGGGTAGAGACGTTATCCAAGAGAGAGCAGGTAACGTGTCTCAGGTACATTGATGTAGATTATCAGTCATCCAGGAAGTTTTAGTCATGAGAGTTTATATGAAAATACCTTGAAAACATGAGAACCAGGAACCAGCAGTGTATTAAAGGAGCATTACTTGCACCAAGGACACTTGTACATCTTGAATGGCTTTCTGCTCCTCCCAGATTCCTGTTCCGCTCCACCAGCCATGAGGCTGTCTCCTGTTAAAGCAGAGAGTTCATGTCTTCACCCATGACCACCAGAGAAATCCCAGTCTTTACGCAACAATATCAGTCTGTGCGGAGAAGGATTTCTGTCTTCGTGGTCTGGTGGTGGCCTGGGTACCAATTTTATTATGCAACTTATAACATTGTCAGCAGATACACATATGTGGGGACATTGCAGTGGGCACACTTTTTGGCTCCAGAGGGGGAGCCCTTCAGTGAGCCTCACCTCTGGCGTCAGTGCCCACTTCTTAACTGCATTTAGACACTGAGGGCCCTGGATGGGGGATGGGGATGTCTGGTTCATCCTAGAGGGTAGGAGATACGTCTCCTTGCTGCAACGACATGCTGCTTTGCTGGGGCGTCGGTGCCTGGACCTGGGAGTATAGAGTGTATATGGGGTGTATGAATGAGTGTAGAGCCTCCTTTCGTTGGTGTCTTAGTGTGCTGATGTAAAGGTGGTGCATCTATGTATGTTTCTTACTAGCAGTCAGGTTGGGTCCTTGGCTCCCCTCTTGCTTGGCGCATCTCAGGCTCTACACCTAGTGGGGGGCTATTTCCCCTCTGTCACTCCCTGCCAGTGACTGATGCCTCTGCCCACTAAAGCATTGGTGGCTCTCCCTGTCTGGGGCTGGGGTCCCGGGAGCGGTCCGGCTCGGCCCTGTTGCATGCCAGGTTGGGCCGGTGGGTCAAGCGGCTGGTGGGTCAGGCTGTGGTCCCCCTTGAAATGATTGGGGCACCTCTTTTGGGGTGCCAGTTTTGAATCGTTGGGTGGTGCCATTCGGTGGCTCGGTGGGGGTTGGGCCTGGTGCTCAAATCCACTGCCTGTTCTCAGGTTTCCCAGCCTGGTTGGTTTATTGGTGGGTTTGTCTGGCCTTGGTTGGGTGCCTGTTCTCTCTCTGGATCTGGACCCGGGGACTGGTAGATCTGGTGTCCGGATGCTGGCTGGGCGTGGCCTGGGGACGCCATCCGCCCGCTGTTGCTGTTCTGCTGGTGCCCCAGTGTGGGTGGAGGGTCAGTGCTGGGGGGTTGGCATGGGGAGGCGGAGCCCATGGGCTCACTCTTGTGTCCTCCTTGGCCCCTGCATGTTAGCTACTGGATATTCCCCGGGGGTTTCCCCCCGTTCCTCCCTCAGTGGAATGGTTGGCCCTGCGGCAGTCCGCCTAGGGTTCCTTGACCCTGGAACCCCTCTGGGCGTCTGTGTCACCATCCTCCTTCATGTTTGCATTGATTCCTGTTTGGCGATTGGCGGCGCCTCACCCCATCTGTCGGCCAATCGTGTTGGCCGACATTTCGTGTCGGCCAATCGTGTTGGCCGACATTTCGTGTCGGCCAACACGAAATGTGTTGGCGCATTTCTTCCGCGGCTTACCGCCGCGGAAGAAATGCACCCCACAGGGGCCAGCCAGCGCCGGAGAGAGGTCCCTCAAGGGGATCCTCCCGCACAGTGCGGCCGCCCATTACCTGCCGGGTTGAATCCCCCGGGCAGACTGTGCGGACCCCACCCGTTTATCTCTTAAACGTTTCTCGCCCTCTTCAACTCTGTCCTCTCAGTTCTGTCTATTTTTCCTTAAGATAGTTGTCGACTATCGGTCTCGTGCCGGTATTTAGCCTTAGATGGAGTTTACCACCCACTTTGGGCTGCATTCTCAAACAACCCGACTCCGAGAAGACCCCGGCATGACGGGGGCCGTTACCGGCCCTACACCGTCCACGGGTCAGGAGGACTCAGACAGAGTGTTAGTAGCCAGGTCTCCTAGTAGCTAGGAGACAGGTTAATGTTAGTAGCTATGCTGCTTTAGGCTGTTGGAGGACATTATTAGGGTCTGTTCCTACTTTCTCTCCTACTTCTCCCCAACTGCATGATGTGCTGTCAATTCAAGCACTAACCTGTTTTCTATTATAGTAGGTGCTCCGGATTAGCCCTGCTTGACGACCCTGACTAAGATGGCATTGCAGTGACGGAAAATTCTCCACGTCCTGCAACAAACTTGTGCATCAGTTCTATTGCTCTTTCTGTGTCTCTGTTATGTATTCTCCAAGCCACAGACGGTCGCGGCAGATAACCGCTTGTGCTGAGCCTGGTTCTGCCGGAGGTTTCTTCCTGTTAAAAGGGAGTTTTTCCTTCCCACTGTCGCTGCATGCTTGCTCAGTATGAGGGATTGCTGAGAATTCCACGACGCAATCTTCTGTGGTTCTGTAATTTCTACACTAAACATTGTATTGTAATAACTCTTTTTGTAAAGTGCCTTGAGATGACATCTGTTGTGAAATGGCGCTATATAAATAAACTGAATTGAATTGAATTGAAAAATATTGTGTGCACCTGCATGCTCACACACACATACGGGTGGGGGACATCGGTGTTTGTGGATGCATTCCTGGGCTGAGGGTGACATCAATGCTTGGTTGGTACCAGGGGCTTATCAGGAACATTGCTGTTGTATTAATATACCCATTTTTGGATGTTGTGGACGTGTAGTTATTGTGTAGTTCATCTTACTGACTGTTTATTTTTCATTTTGTTTTTTTCTTCTCTCTTGTTTTTTCCTTCTCTGTGTCCATAACTTCAAGAAAGTAAACCAACAGCAATCATTAATAAAGAATTTTCTTACATATTTATCAGGTATATATACTATGCTATAGATATATACTATAGCAAAAGTTGTAATACTCTGCTTGAGAAAGTAAATCTGTTGGGCTTGTAGTGGTACTCAGACACCAATTCTGACTACCACACTGAAATACAGGACACTAAAAAAATATCAGTCTGCATACAAAACCCATTCAAAAGTATAAACCAACATAAATGATAAATGTATTTATAGTTTTTCTACTTACATAATTCATCTACGTATTACGTTTCCTATAATCATGGACCTTCCAGATCTGGAAAGTTAAAAACTAGTCAGAAAACCAGGTACCATCTAAATATGAACCAATGAGGTTTCAGAGGATTCTCCATTAATGGAGACTAGAGAACAGCTCCCTCTACTGGTGGAGGATGGTGAAGAAGGAATCTTAAAAATCAGATCCATATAAACATCTGTAGCTGTCCCTCTCTGTCCCCAGATGTCCCAGAGTCCAGCAGCGTCTCCGACCCAGAGGTTCCTCAGTGTGAAGCAGAGAGGCTGACCACCTTCATCTACCGCTCAGCTGTGGTCCTCAGCTTCCTGCTCCTTCTAACAGGTTAGTGTAACAGGTGGTGGAGATGTTGGTCAGTGGAGAAGCTCAGATGGTCTGAAGGTGAACTGACTCAGCTGATGTTCTGTTGGCAGCTTGTATTTGTTCTGCTTGGAGGAAAAGAATCCAGGAGGAGGAAGCTGCCAACCAGGAGCAGCAGCTGGAACATGGACTGATGGAGCTACCAGATCCTGATGGACTTTAACCTGCTGATCCAGTCCACTGGTACCACCAAGGACTCTGGTCTTCACACAACAAGGACATGAAGACATGAAGACCTTCTTTATCTAGAACTTTGTCAGAATCTTCATGCAGATTCTAATATTCTGTAATATTCCTTATTAAACCAGGCTGACCGTTTTTATCTGGTTTGATGTCGTCTTCTATCTTTAATGTAGGAGATGTTTTAGTTCTGCAACCAATCAGGGAGCTTCATCTCTAATTCCTCAGTGACCTCTGACCCCATGTTAACAGTCGTCTCCTAGGAGAGACCTGGTCCTCTCTTTATTAACATTAATTTATTAATCTGATATTTTATCAGAAACATCAGAGTTTCATTCATCTATAGACATGTTGCTCTGACTTACTGCAATAGATGAACTGTTCCAGAATAATATGTCTATAACTGGACAGAGACAAAAATAGTCTTTACTAATTTTTATAATTTTTAGTGACATAAATGTTTCAGATTTTTCTATTATTATTCATTTTAAATCATGATTTTATGAATAAAGAACCAATTATTCCAAACCTCTGCCTACTGGGCCTGTTACCAGCAGGGGGCGCCTGATTAACCCTTCTCAGTCTGTTTGTTTCTGGTTTTATGCAAAGTCAAAATCATTTACAAATAATTAACATCATTATAAAGTAACAAATCAGAAGAAAAAATAATGTTCTACCACCGTTTATAATATAAAACTTATGAATCTGATGCATACTGTAGAAAATGTGTGTAGATATGTAAGTTTATATGTAAGCAACACAATATAGTGTTTACTGTATCTGTAACATGGAGATCGAAACACATCAACACACAATCAACACACTGCTTGTTTATCAGTAAAAGAAACGCAGTAACTTCAACACAACACCGATTAACAAACGTTCAAAGAAGCATGAATGCATAGAGCCAGTGAATATTCTCATTCATGGATCAAGGAAATATCAATCAAACACATCTGGACTTGGTCATTTGTCTTGGAAGACGTTTCAACCCGTATACAAGAGGCTTCATCAGTTCATGCTCGCCGCTGCATAGAGATGCATTCTTAATAATAAGAGATATTCTTAATAACAAATGGAACGCTCTTACTTGAAAGTCCGTAATGATGGTTGATTGCAGAAGGATAAAAAAACAAGTCATTTTTTGGTAAATGAAAAACGAGGAAAAAAGAAAAAGAATGGAGAAGTTACCCAAGTTATCCTGCCTGTCTGTCTGCCTGCCTGCCTGTCTGTCTGTCTGTCTGCCTGCCTGCCTGCCTGTCTGTCTGCCTGCCTGTCTGTCTGCCTGTCTGCCTGCCTGCCTGCCTGTCTGTCTGCCTGTCTGTCTGCCTGCCTGCCTGCCTGCCTGCCTGTCTGTCTGTCTGTCTGTCTGCCTGCCTGTCTGCCTGTCTGTCTGCCTGTCTGCCTGCCTGCCTGCCTGCCTGCCTGCCTGCCTGCCTGTCTGTCTGCCTGCCTGCCTGTCTGCCTGTCTGTCTGTCTGTCTGTCTGCCTGCCTGTCTGCCTGTCTGTCTGCCTGTCTGCCTGCCTGCCTGTCTGTCTGTCTGTCTGTCTGTCTGTCTGCCTGCCTGCCTGCCTGCCTGTCTGTCTGTCTGTCTGTCTGTCTGCCTGTCTATCCATCTAGATATCTTCCTCTACTGCATCTGCAGCTCCTTCTTTCGTCCACCAGATGGAGCCATCCATCAGTCCCTTATCCTCTCTGACGTCAGATCAGGGTGGGAGAAGCCTAAAGAAGATCCACCTGTAGTTCCTGTTCTCCCTCATTCTGTCCTGGATCAGAGAGGAGACAGTCTGCTGTCCTGATGGACCAACTGGAGGACACAGCCTCTGGTTCTGGTTCTGGTTCTGGAGTGATCCATCTTCTCTGCACTGCTTCAAAGGTTGGTGTCTGATATCTGATTCTAATGAGAATGAAACATCAGAGCAGCTTGGTGAACAAACAGCACAAGAACTCTGGTTGTGGAACCAGTTTGGATCAGATGAAGTCCTTCTGGAAAGGTTCTGTTCATGGTTCTGGGTTGATTGTAAAAAAAAAAAAGACCTGAGTAAATATTTATAGGTTAGTAAGACAAAAATGTAATTTTTATTCATATCAGGAAGTTGTAAGCATGGAAACATTTTGTTGATTCATCTGTTGTAAACATGTAAGGCGCTCTTCTTTCCACTAAATAAACTTAATCAGACAGAAAGGATTTTGTTGTGAAATGCAGGAAATCCAACTTCTCATATTCTCTTCACAGTGTAAAAAGATCATTTCCTTTTTTTGGGAATTGAGAAACTATTACCAGTTGTGAAAACTTGACAAACAAGTTTGACATCCCAGAGTAAATTAAGTCAAAGTGAAAAACTGAGGAAGCTGTAACATTATTTAGTTAAGGGACGGCCCAATGCAATGCATGGAGGCAGTGCAAATCCATTGCAAAGCAATGTATTTGCACTGCCTCCATGCAATTGCATGGGCAGTCCCTTATTACTATTCACTTCTAAACGGACTCTTTATTCTTTCACCGTTAATGCGGGTCATACCGTAGCGTGCACCCCCACAATATATACATCAAAACGACCGGCTCGATCGTGTGAGGTGTGCTATTACTTTTATTGGCGATTGGAGTTACCATGGCGACGTAATTAGCGAAGAACCACCCCCAAAAACACCCATTGGAAATGAATGGAAAAACGGCCCAAAATCATGAAAAATCCACTATTTTTGAAGATTTACTGTGTAGCCATACAATAACTTAGCAACACCATTCGAAATCCAGATTGTAGCCACGTCCGTGCTGTGTTCAGCATTGAAGACCGCATGTCGATAGCTGTTACGGTTTTGTCACAATTTGACTTTGTTCGACCCAAAGTTTGCCCCAAATCGACATTTTTAGAGTGGAGCAGCTCGTTAAGCAGAGTGTGGAGTGATGAACTTTTGGAAGGTCCTCATCAAAATTTAACTCGACGTCACGGCCACATATTTCGCACTAGTGACATGATTTTCGGTCATGAAATAGAGCCGCCCTTTGTGATTCTCAGGATCATTTCAAAATTTCCCTATATCGCACGGTTTTCTCTCAGCGAGCTCTAGATCGCTCAAAGTGGAACCCAGTTTTAGGGCTTTTGTCCTATAGTTTATCATTGTGGCTGGTCAGGATGATCTCAGCCAGAGAGATGTTCTTAGTCATTTTTCTCTCGTTCCCTCTCGGACTGTGAATAAGGTAGAGACTTCTGCTTTGGCATGAACGAAGACAAATGATACATCTCGCTCACACTTCAAGAATTTTTCCGATACCTTGTACGGTTTTCGAATGGGAACGATTTGTTCGGCGCACTTTTTGGAGTTTTTTCTTAAAATTGAAGCTCTTAATCATCTTAAGTGTTTGCACCTGCTGCAATTTTCACTCACACTTGTTGCTGGGGAAACGGAGCACCTTTGATCAGAGTTCACTAAAGTTCATTCCACAGTATATACACATTGAAGGCCTATTAAACCCCACTTAAACACAGGTTATGCTATGCAGTACTATAGAGAGAAGTACTACAAACAAGTCCATGTGTCAGTCCATCTGTCTTTGTCTTTCTGACCATGTCTCTGTCTTTCTCAGTCCCCCTGTCTGCCTGTACCATTTCATCTGTGAATAAGATAGAGAGTTGTGCTTTGAAATAATTGAACACAAAGGATAAATATCGCTAACACTCCAATAATTTTCCTGATAGCTGCTATAGTTTTCGAATGGGAAAGGTTCGTTCGCAGCTGTTTAACACTCTGAACATGGAGAGGAGACAACAGAACATATAGCCTAAAAGTCAATGTTGTATGTATGTTTGGATGGCGTAGTGGTTAAGGAAGAGGGTTTGCATCCCAGAGGTACTGGGTTCAAATCCAGGAGTGAGCAGCAAATAATTTTTCTTTGCTGAAAGCTGAACTGGGAGACGAGACAACAGATCATATGGCCTAAAACTCAATGCTGTATAACTGATGTTGTAGTGTAACTGTGAAGGAACAGGAATACAATGCAAGAGGTAGTGGGTTCGAATCCCAGGGGGAGCAAAATTTTTTTTTTTCTTGTTTGAAAGCTGGAACCAAAATCCCTACGTTATACACAGTACTACATTGCACTGCTATGCATTTTAGTTGATTTCAGCTTTTTCAGTATATTTTCATACTAATCCTATTAATACTAATGCCAACATCTTAGCTAGCATTAGCATGCTAGTTAGCATTACCATGCTAGCTGTTGCTAGCATTTTAGCTAATTTTAGCTTTTTGACTATATTTTTGTACTGAATGGGATTATAGTAATGCCAACATGTTAGCTAGCATTAGCATGCTACTTAGCATTAGCATGCTAGCTGTTGTTAGCATTTTAGCTAATTTGAGCTTTTTGACTATATTTTGGTACTGAATGGGTTTATAGTAATGCCAACATGTTAGCTAACATTAGCATTAGCATGCTAGTTAGCATTAGCATGCACACCGTGGCCGTCCCTTCTCTAAATTTCCTGAAATTTTCTAGTTCATATTATTGTCATGTATCTCTATGTTTTAGGTCATTGCAACATGAGAAAGTTGTGCTAACTTTCATACTTTTCATATAAAATGTGTAGAAATAACATTTGTATTGAGTGTGTTACTTGGACAGACAGCTTACAGAAGGACGTTTGGCTCTTATTTAATTAGACTGAGGTGGTTTAATAATCTCGTGTTAAATTATTTATTTTTTTGGATCAAACTCTATAAAAAACGTGGATTTCGTGGATTTTTTCTTTACATCCGGTCTCTCACTTGAAGTGTAACTATGATGAACATTACGGCCATCTCTCATCTTTTTAAGTTCAGACAAAGAGCACAGTCTGCGTAAAACCTGCTGTAACCTTTTTTATTCCATAGGATGTTGGTTAGACGCTTTCTGCAGGACTTCCTGTGCATTTGGTGATTCTTCCAGACAGGTTTTAGTTCTACGAGCAGACAGAGTTATTGGCAGACGGGCTTACTCAGAACCTGCCGGGTTATTCAGAACCTTCTCTTTCAGACGATGGTCTTAGAGTTGCCAAAATTTTACTCAAGTAAAAGTATGACGTAGTATTCAAGAAGTATTGAAGATATTTATGTCGCCTGTAAGTAAGTAAGTATTCAATATGCACTGCAGAGTTTAAACGTGGTGAAAATCACATCTTTATTAAATCATTACAAGGTAAAAGCCGTAGGTTTAACTGTTTTCCTTTTTAAACGTCACCAACTGAATTATTAAAATCCACATTGTAGCACAAAGAACAATGTTGGATATAATATTTACTCGCACCAGCAGAACGCGCAACAATAAAACGAGCTCTTTTTACAATCCCAACACCGTTCTGTGAGGAGAAACTTCACATTTAACTTACAGCTGACAGTCCTGCAGTAGAGCAGCTACCTGTGGGGGATCCGCATAAAGTTGTTGCAGGTGAAGAAAAACCCAAATAGGATTTCACGGCTCCCAGAGGAAGTTTATTTAATGTGAGCGGACATAATCTATGGGGGTTTTTAAGAGTCCCAAAGAGGAAAACGTTCATATGTTGTTTTGGTGGAGGAAGCAGGAGGGAAGTTTTCTCTCTACACAAACCCAGTATGTCAACATTTCTTTGGGAGTCTTAAACAAGCAAACATATAACATAAATATTTTCTTGCTTGTTATCCACCCGCAGTAAAAAAAAAAAACAGACTCATTTGATATAATTTACAATGGTCCCTCATTTATTGCTGGGGTTCAAAAAACAACCAGCAACAGGTGAAATGTGCAAAGCAATCTTTATTTTTTACAATCATTCTTTTAAGGCTATAAACCCTCTCCACACTTTTTTTTTACACTTTTCCCAGACATACATTAACATTTTCTCACATTTCTCACTAGTTTTAATACTCAAACCTTCATAGATATAAAACATAAAAGTATTAATCCGCAGTACGGTTTCTTCAGTGTTGCGCCGCTCGGTGCGTCTTTCTCCACTGAAGGTCTCTGAGCGGGTGTCCTTTCTGAGTGAGGAACATAATTATGGGCTTTTTTTTTTCCTTCTAAATGAGGAAATTATTATAACCAGACATGATAACGTTTGCAAGCACGGGACACATAACAGGAGGAGATTCACAACTGCATCTAATCATTTAAATCCTGCTATTTAAAATAATCCAGCAAACGCCGAAGCAGCAAAGGATGGACCTGCGTTATAGCAAAGTTACTGCAGCTATATGAAGCTTTAACTGCTTCTGCTGCGTAAAAGTCCGTATCGCCTGCCTGCGTTTCTGTCTGTGCTTTTGACCGCTTGCTCCAGATTTCAGGAGGTTTCATCTGACCTGTGGGCATCAGGCAGCTGCTTTATAAATGCAGGAGACTTCTGCATCTTGAAACTTGGGATAATAGAGCATCTACACTTTAGCATTTTCTGTGAGAGCGCAGCGCCACCGCATGTTTTCTGTTTTGATCTGAGAGGAGTGGCTTTTTCACATCATGACGCATGGCGCTGTGCCGGCAACATTTGGACACGTAGATTAGGAATAATGTTAGTGACCCACTGCAGCACTTAATTATTAATTATCGCACTTATGAGATGATCAGATGACCGTTGAAGCCCGACCTGAGACCATGGACGATGATAGAAATTAAGCCCAGTAGGGTTGGAGATTTTCAGCTGTACTGTATATGAGTAGAAAGTAACATGACTTCATAAGAAACTGGAATGAAGTGAATTAAATAATGTTCTGTTTAGATACTGATGCAGAAACTTTACTGGGAGCAGAAGTGGCTGTTAGGTCAGTAAACGTTTCTGCATCAGGTTTGGTGGGGACAAACCTGTCAATCATATTGCTGGGGACATGTCCCCGGCGTCCCCGGTTAGAATGATGCCTAGAGTAAGAGTATTTGGTAAAAAGAGTACTCAAGTATTGAGAAAGTCCTCTGAGACAATCCAGCACATAACAGCAGGGTGTAAAATAACCAAGTCCTGGCTTAGTATACAGAAGGTGGTGGAGAACTTCCAGATCATATATGTTTATGTGCATCTGTGGTTAAAACTAGCATTCAGTTTCGTTTAGTTATGTTCCTTACTGTGGGAAGCAGCCAGAAGCTTTACTCAGCTACAAACAGCTAGATTTCACAGACATATTAATCAAGGAAAAGGTCAATTAGTTCTGCTTGTTCTGTTTATGCTCTGCTGAGCTCCAAACATGTTGAAGTAAATGGTAAATGGACCTAATTTATATAGCGCTTTTCTAGTCATGTTGACCACGCAAAGCGCTTTACACTGGAGCCACATTCACTCATTCACACTCATAAACGCACACACTCATACAACGATACAATTATCGGTAGGCAATTTGGGGTTAAGTGCCTTGCCCAGGGGCACAACGACATGTGACTGGAGGTAGATTCCTGATAGAACTAGAGGCCCAAACAGACCAACTGTAACTTGTTTCTGTGTGGTTCTGGTCCAACTAGACCGATTAGGAACAACAGAAGATTCTTTGTGTTTGGTTCTGGTCCACCCAGAGGTTAGGACCTGTCTGCAGATTGTTTCTGTTTGGTTCTGGTCCAGCCAGAGGTTAGGAACTGTCTGCAGATTGTTTCTGTGTGGTTCTGGTCCAACTAATCCGATTAGGAACAACAGAAGATTCTTTGTGTTTGGTTCTGGTCCACCCAGAGGTTAGGACCTGTCTGCAGATTGTTTCTGTTTGGTTCTGGTCCACCCAGAGGTTAGGACCTGTCTGCAGATTGTTTCTGTTTGGTTCTGGTCCAGCCAGAGGTTAGGAACTGTCTGCAGATTGTTTCTGTTTGGTTCTGGTCCAGCCAGAGGTTAGGACCTGTCTGCAGATTGTTTCTGTTTGGTTCTGGTCCAGCCAGAGGTTAGGAACTGTCTGCAGATTGTTTCTGTTTGGTTCTGGTCCAGCCAGAGGTTAGGAACTGTCTGCAGATTGTTTCTGTTTGGTTCTGGTCCACCCAGAGGTTAGGAACTGTCTGCAGATTGTTTCTGTTTGGTTCTGGTCCACCCAGAGGTTAGGACCTGTCTGCAGATTGTTTCTGTGTGGTTCTGGTCCAACTAATCCGATTAGGAACAACAGAAGATTCTTTGTGTTTGGTTCTGGTCCAGCCAGAGGTTAGGAACTGTCTGCAGATTGTTTCTGTTTGGTTCTGGTCCAAAGAAGACATCAGATAAAGGCCATGCTGGTTGCTGTAGTGACTCCAGGAGTGTCGTTGGTGGTTCTGGATCATTTCCTCAGCCCGGCTGATGGTGCTGAGAGGGAATGTTCCAGAACCTGGCAGAGTTAATGTTTAGGGCCAGTTCAGGAGAACCCAGACCGGACCAGGGTCTGAATAGACCAGGGTGAGGACAGACAGTAGGATGGTGGATCAGTTTGGACCAGAACCAGAGACCTGATGCTGCACTGTCAGATATAATGGTACAGAAGGGGTACATTACTGTGCCCCAAGGTACAAAAAACATATGAACATAGTTGAAGGACAAATATTGAATCTCAGGAATTTTCCTCATGACTAAAAACTACATTTTTGCTCTATTTCTTGGATAGGGTACAATTTCTGGTGATTATTTTTTTAAACTAAAAATACATTCATTAGCAAAGGCAGATTTATGTAAAAGGGCTTCATAGTTTTATTGTTAACACTTTCTTCACGTTTTTAATCAAAAAAATTTTTTTACAAGGATCTTTATGTGCTTTAAAAGTGGTGAACTGATTTTTGAAGTTATTTTGACACGATACATTTTGCTGTCCTGCATAAATATTTGGATAAATTGCAAAAGCTTCTTAGTGCAAGATGAACTTATCCTTCTAGTGGGAAACAAATATTGTTTTTGTGTGACTGTTGGCTACATCGTGATCAGGTGATGTCAATCATGTCAAGTCAGTAATGATGTCAAGGTAGTGCTGATAAAAGGTACAGACTATAGAGGTAGCTTTGAGGGTACCACCCTAGTGACTATGGTATCAGTGATGTCTGAAACTTCAGAGAGAAAGTTATCTGCCAGTTTGTTTACTGGGTTTGGGTTCCCTTCCTTATGAAATATCTGTTATTACCAGTGGTTTTCTTAGGGGCTGTTAACACGACAACGTATTTCAGCAAAACGTTTTGGGGTCGAAAACACATCTTTTCGAAAACGGCTCCCAGAGTGGAGAAATCTGAAAACACTGTGTGATTCGTTGTCACGTACACGCAAGTCGAAGACTTTTGAAAACGATCATGTCACTAGCGGCCGCCTTCGGCCTTTCTGCACATTCCGCCTTTCTTCAGAAAGAACAACAAGCGGATCCAGGTACGCTGTTACTGATTATGTAGCTTCTGAAGTTATTTGGTCTCTATAAGCAAAGTTAGAGATCAAGATACAAAAATGTATACAGTATGTGCAGTAAATAATAAATACGCCTTTCTTTAAGTGGAGGAAAACTAAAAGAAGTTTGTGGAAAAGACCCATTGTTCGTTAGCTTGATATGTTTCTTTTCTGGGTTGTGAGCAGGAAACCCTGGAATCCTACATCTCTATTTAGGGCGCTATACTAGTCACACTGCCATCTAAAGGCCGCACATATGTACTACATCGTTTTCAATCAGGCCCCCCTTTCGTGTAAACGCAGTGCGTTTTCACCCCGCGTGTTCAAACAAAAACGGCGAGGTTGTCGTGTGAAGCGTGCCTAAGTCCAAGTCTTGGTTTAAGCTGGGTTCCAAGTCCAACTTGAGCATTCAGCCTAACAGAGAAATTCTTGAATGCAGAAGACGAGGAGGATCAAGTTGAGGATGATGTACTCGCAGTATTTTTTTTGTGACGGAGTAGTTTGTTGTCACATTTCATGTGCTGCTGGAGTCATCTTTGCTCTTGTGGGTGTGGGAAGCACTTCTCTGTGTGAGCTGTGTGTTTGTCCTTGTATTGGAACATTCAGGGCTGTTTGGTTTACATAGCAGAACAAATTTGATATCAGAAGTTTCCGTCCATTTTGTTCAGATAGCGTTAGTTATGTGTGAGAAGGTGTTTTACCCCACAAAATATTAAGCTAATAGCAGCAAAGGTGTTCTTCAGGAATCTATGAAGCATACAAAGCCTCCTAAATCTTTCATAATTGCCTGCAGGCAGTGGTACTCTGATAAAAAAATCAATGTTCAGTATTTCCAGTTTATGTAGCAAGTTAGTAAAATCCTTGTTCAGGATCTCTGACTGCCTCTTGACTATATCAGTGGCTTCTCCATGTAAAACAAGCTTTTGCATTTTCGGGTGTTGATCAGTGATTATCAGGATCTTTTCAACAATTTCTCTCACCGTATTCTGGTGGCTGCTGGAAACACTCGTCTTGTGGCTACAAAGGTTTTCAATTTTGTTTGAACCATCATGAATTATCAGAACTTTAGCTGAGACGTTTCTTACTTCCTTCTGTGTGCTGCTTTTCTCCTGGGGGCTGTGAATCTGTTTTTCAGCAGGATTTCAGGAGAAATCGTGTCTCTTGTTTTGTTTTCGGCGTATAAATCTAAGGTTAGTGATGTTACTAATTACTTTAATAGTTTTTTTACAACTGCTTCAGCTAGACAGTGAAATATTTGATTCAACCTGTAGAACATCCAATACTCAGTGAATCCTGACCAAGTTATCCATCCATCTACAGACTCAGTGTGTCTACAGGGCTGTAGACAACAAAAGTCCAGTCCGCACCAGTCCTGGTCTCCATGCTGACTGATTAACTACAGCAAGCAGAGTTAGCCTTCCGCCGACCCAGCAGGCTTCAGGATCCTCTCAGTTCTACCAACACGGTCTCACTAGACCTGGTGGCTGCAGATAACAGCTGGACTCATGTAGGGAGGAGGACATTAGAGACTAGATATGGACATAGTCAGTCCTCAGCTGTTCTGGTCTGCAGGACATTTAGGTCTAACAGAAACTATTCAAGGAGGACAGACAGACATCTGAAACCATTATCCCTTCATTAATTCTTCATTATCCACAAACACCAACAACCTGGTTTCAGACCAGACTACTTCCTGGAATGGGTCGGCTGTAACCAAATATATTTAAAGACAGCATTCAAATCTGTCAGGAATGTTACCATGGAAACACAGTGATGGAAGCTGATTGGTCAGTACCGGTGAGACTCAGAGAAACCAGTGTGGATGGAGCCATCTATTCCTGGTTCAGGATGGTTGGTCTGACCTTCTGACCTCCAGGTTCAGATGGAATCCTCTCCATCATGATGTCATCATCCTGCTCTCTGACTCTGGAACAGAAGCTCTGGTTAGGGGTTTCTATTGGACGTCTTAGTGAACGGACCTGTCTGTCTGTCTGTCCTCAGGGAGCTGAGAGGACTCCATCCTTCTACCCTCCATCTGTGAAGATGATGAAGATCTACCAGGGAACGTTGACGTCTTCTGGAGGTCAAAGGTGAGAGGATCGTGGACATCAAGGATGGTCTACAGGACTTATCTGGACCAGAAGTTCAGGAGGACAACCAGGACTGAAGCTTGTCCGTCTTCAGGAGGTCCTCCATAGAGGAGGTTCAGACTGGTCCTGGATCAGTGATCCATCAAACCCAGAACAGACTGGTTCAGAGATCATCTCCATCCATGTGTGTTCATCTAGCAACATGAGATGATCTGGTGTTCATTGGTCAGAGAGCTGCTCAGTCATGGTTTACCATGAAGACCATTGTAGATGTTTAACAGGAGGAAACTCTGCAGCAGAGCCACCATGACCTTTATTTCTGTTCATGTGTTGCTGTTCATGAAGCTGGAAACATGTAAACAAGCAGGTCGAAATAAAGCAACAGGAAACAGTATTCTGAGTGTTTTCTATTAAACCTGTTAATATTTCATAAATTATGAAAACAAACCAAAGACTGAACAAGGACATCTGGGTAAAATCAGAGTCTAAGTTTCATATTTTTATTTATTGTGTTGGAGGAAACTTTGATCCATCCAGGTCTTTATACAGTCTAGGCTCTGATGTAATACAGGAGGTTTAATAACCTGATAAGGCTTAAAAGAGGTCTAAAAATGTAAAATAATAATAATGATGAATCCTCTGTGGAGCAGTGATCATTAATTAGTCAAAATGTGGCAACAAGGAAAAATGTAAAGCCGAAATAACAGCAGCCCCAAAACACAGCCCTGAGGTACAACATGGGGTTAAAAACCTTATCTAATCCCCATGAACATCTCTCTATGTATGAATGGCTGAACAGTGATGTTGCAGAATTCTATATGGAAAAGGCATCCATCTCCATTCTGCATTTTATAGTATTTATTGTTGAAAGTACAAAAACTATCTCTGGAGCGTCTCTTCTGTCTAACATATCAGCCTGTCTGTGTGCCCGAGCTTCCAGAGCTTTCTATCAGAAATACTTTTTCTACTCTACAAAACTCTGCAGACGTATAACAACAACGAGAGGATTCTTTCAGTTAGACAAGAGTAGGTGAAAAGTCCATAAGCCTTTTTTAACTTCAGTCTCTTCATCGAGTCCCAAGAATTATGCCATATTCCCCAGATGCCTTTACTAATAATTACTAATGACTAAATAGAAAAAATTTAGAAGTTATACAATCCCCCCTTTTTTAAACACATAAAAAATCATTTCAAGATGTTAAAACATTTCCTAATGAGACCCAGTTATCCATCCATCTATAGTGTCAGCTTGTATAGAGGACTTTAGAAAACTCTGGAAAACTATGTACCTGACAGGTGGTGTGGGAGAGAGAGCCAATAAAAAACAAAGAAAACATCAGCGATCAGGGGTTTTTACTTTGTTTTAAGCCATTTGTTGTGTTTCCTTTTTGTTCACCACTCTGTTCATTTTGACGGGAAAAAGACGTTCTGATGACCTCCCTGCCCCTGGGGACGGCCACATTTCATATCGTCATCTGCTAGAACTCTAAAATAAATCCAACAGAGAGAGATGTTATGTAGCCTCTTTAGGACTCAGTGTTGAACTGGGTTGTTGGTTCCAGCTTGTCATTGTTAGTCCCAAGATCCACCTCTGGTCCCCCTCAGTCTATGTACCAAGTGGTTATAAAGTGTTAGCGCTTGCTATGTGAGCTAATTCTAAGAAGAGGTCAGTTGATTTGAAACAATAAGATCAGAGATTAGCACACATGGGAGTTTGGTTCAGATTACTTCGATGTCGCTGCTGCATTAGCGCGCTAGTTTTAAAGAAATGACCAAATACATGACAGAGAAAATAAACTAGCTGAAGATTTGCCTAAGCTCACCACCAGGGGGCGGTGTAACAGGATGAAGAGAGCTTGGCTGTTCCTCCGACACATTAATGGATTTCTGCTAAAAACAAAACAATGATGAGATCTACAGCCAGGATGGTAACTGGAGACGTCCTGGGAGCCACAGAGGAAGATTCTAACGCTGATGTCTGGAAACATGAGGAACCATAAAACCAGGAAGGTGGAGCTGACTGAGGAGCTGGAGGACCACCCGTCTCCTGATAACCCAAAATGGTAAGTGTTCTCATTTAAAGTTATTTTGGCTGTTGATTAGAATGAAAAGAGCATTTTGTTGGTGTGTTTTAATGTTTAGAGACATCCATAATTTGTTTTAATTGATCATTGGCTAATGTAAATGAACATTATGAGGTCTGCTATAGCAGTGGTGGTCTGAGCTGCAGGCTCCTTTTCTCCAGACCTAACAGGAAGGAGCTGAGATGATTATTAACCATCCTTGTTTCTTCTAACTGGACTGAATGAAGTGATTCTGAATTAATTGACTTGATAACAGCCATTAGAGGCCGGTTCAGAACCCAACGCTGATTTTTCCTGCTTGTACAGCTTCATGTTTTCCACTCTGATCCTTCCTACCTCAATGTAAAGCCAAGAGAAAACCACTGGAAGGTCAAAGGGCATCAGAACCGAGCTAAATGGGTCGTTAATTTCAGAACCGAGCTTGAATGGGTCAACCAACAAGACAACATGGACAGGAAGTTCTATACGGTAAGGTTGTGATTTTGTATCATCTGATTGGCTCAGCTTGTTAGCTAGGAGTGTAGACAGCACCGACTGATTACTGTAACCTTACAGACCTGATCTCACCACCCTGGTTCCTTCATGATGACAGGAAAGTTCTCCATGGTTCTGTTAAATCCTGGAGAAAGATCGTCTGTTTAGTTCTCATCTTCTGGTACATCATATATCTGCAGATTTTAGATCAGTTTATAGTTAGTTATACAGTTCCTTTTTTAGCTGCTGGAGAACGTGACCAGATGTTCCTCACTATAATGAAGATATCTAGTAGATGTTGGTCTAGACAGGAAGTTAGGGATTTAGTCAGCCAATAAGCTTCACCGTTATCCAATGAAACTAGAGGATTTCTAAGGACAGAACTGGTCCTAGTAGGTGTGGAGGTTCCTAGTTCTCCTGGAAATATTGTAGTGAGAGGTCCTTCAGCTAATTGTTGCATCAATTTCCAGAAGGTTGTAGAAGCTTAACAAGGTGTGAACCGTTGGAGACATCAGCTTCTTCCAGCTTCTTCTGCAGCTGCTAGAGCTGTGGACCAGTTTAGAGTTAACCAGACCTGAGTCAGATGATAACCAGCTAGAACATCAGCATGAAGACCAGCAGATCTTTACTGTCTATCATAGAGTCCAACCTCAGAAGGTCAAAGTTCATCCAAAACTTTTCCTCTTCCACATCAACCGTGATGTGTCCTGCATGGTGGTTCTGATGGATCCAAACTGAGCTGGAAAACCTAAGGTAGGAGGTGTTGTGGATTTAAGGAACAATTCAGCTATTCGGCTGTTATACTTAAAGGACTGATTATGGCAGTCAATGAGGTAAATCATTTTTGACAAATTATTAATATTTGGGGAACCACCTGGTCTACCAGGAACTATTTTAATAGCCAAATATCTGTATCAGTCTCTAATAGTCTAACACCTGCCCAGCTGGGGCTGAGGCCAAAGTTATGAAGAAATTAATTCTTTATGGTATATTGACCATAAAATCTTGCCATATGTGTGTGGAACAAAAATGACAGTGACTTTCCAAAATGCAAAAGTTTATTTACAAAAGAAGAAAAAGACAAACATTTAATCACTCAAACTAATAACCAACACACTACTGATCAACTAAATGCATAACTAAAAATAAAAGAACACAAATGGATAAAAATGCTATGAAAACAGAAAACATGAATTCTGATTTATGCTTTGGAGAAATCTGGCTGCTTTAAGAACCAATGCTTGATTTGCAAATGCTGGGATGAAAGCTAAATTAATTCAGTAATCAGAATTAGTTTAACTAATTTAGCACCACTGGTTTACCTCTAAACCAATAGGCAATCTAAGAAAAAATAAAACATTCTTTGGATCAATAAATGTTATATTTTCAAATTATCTGAATGAAAGTAATTAACCTTTGGATAATGACTGTATTCATGGATTGATCAGCGCAGTAAACAATCTAATTCCAGTATTTTTATTAAATAAGGCAAGTTCAAACACGGCTAAGAAGATTATATTCTGTTCTTAATCTTCTCTGAACCGATCTGTGTTTGAACACCTTTGATGGCTTATGGATTGAATGCAGACCTGGGCCAAATACGTGGTCTTGCCCTAGCGCGGGGCTAGCTGCAGCCACAGGATACTGTTTGGACCAGTTCTAGCATGTTTATTAAAGATTAAACAAAGACAATGAAGCTCTTATTGGATTGATCACTCAGATAGAATGATTTAAAACAACTCTTTGCCGAGAAAAGTCTTTTGTAACACTGGTTTAAACTTCAGGCTGAGGCCTGGTTTACCCAAAGATAGCAGATGAAAATGTTAACAAGTTAACAACAGTAAATAGCACACCTTTAAAATAAGTGATCCTAAACTAATTTGCCTCTGCCCAAACAGACCTTATGAACGTTTAAAGCACTCCAGGGTTACATAGTCTATGAAGGGGGTTTCCAAAGGGCGTTAGCCAGCAGGCTAAAAAAAGGATTGCTATTCTGGTTAGCGTCCTGGCAGTGCTGGAACTCCTGGCTTTGGTCGCCGGCTCCCTCTGGCTGGCTACGTAGCGAACGTCCCCGGCGTTCACCTCTGGACAGTACCTTTTCTGGAGCTCTCCAGCTCGGTCATTCAACTCCTGCCGGCTTGGTGACAATGACTGTGGCTTTTGGCTGGTTCAGGCCCGACTGAATTTGGCTCTCAGCTCCCGTTTTCTCAGCGGTTGGCGCTCTGAAACTCAGGGAACGTTTTGTCGGGCTTTGAGGATGAAACAATGTCTTTGTTTATCAATGTGTATATTCACCTGGTGGTCTTTGAGTTCCTTGAAGCAAGTTTCTCCCAGAAAATCGGGCCTTCCTCCTGCGCCAGCGAGGGAAGGTGGTTGCTCAGGTCTTCCGTGGAACGAGCCGGCCGGGACGTGCTGTGAAGAAGGAGTCGCTGGCAGCGGGGGGTATATATAGACTCTGCCCCCCTCTGTTCTGATCTCGTTCTGGTTAGTTAGTCTGGGACTGGATCTACCTGCTAGGACACCTGTACCAACCTGTCACTGGTTCCATCCCTGGAGGCTGAACCACCAGGAACCTGAAGAGCAACATACATGTTCTGACAGATCTGCTGCTTTATTTGGGAGAATATCAGTGGGGCATCAGTGAACCCAGCAGGGACACGAGGAGACGGAACAGCAACAACATCTGATGGCCTCTAGACTCCCAGACCAGGTGAATATTATCTAAAGAGGAACCAGGAACCCAGAGGAGATAAACTGGAGCAGATGGAGAGATGTTAGCGAGCCTGGATGGAGAGGAGAGCAGACTGTGACACAGAGACCTCAGGGACCAAAGGCTTGGCTCAGAAAAACAGCAATAAATCAGAACATTTCACCAGGATCTGAATTTATTATGTCAGATTAAAGTCAGGAGACTAAGGTAAGATCTTGTCAGTAGGTCATGTGATCAAGCTCCGGCCTAAAAACTCCATAAACCATCAGAGATAAAGACTTATTGTTGGTTGTAAATCATTTCTACACCTGGATGAGGAACTGCTCCATGAACCAAGCAGAGCATTCAGGACATGTCTGCAGGAACCTGTCCTACCAGCTGGTTCCCACCAGACGGTAAGTGATAATTCACTTCTATGTTGGTTCAAAGAGCAGTCAGCTGATAGAGCGTCAACATCAGAGCAGGACAGGGTGTGTTCAGCTACACTTTCTATTGAACAAATAAAAGAGAGAGACAATAGGCCTTCTTTCTGAAACTGTAGCAAGAGGATCTGAAAGCTGGAGTTGAAGTTGATCTAGACCACAATGATAGAAGATCATCCCAGCTCTGCTCTCAGCAGAGGAGGCAAGCTGTTTAGTTATTTAGTTGGAACCAATAAGGTTGTCTAGAATTGGTAAATAGGACTGAATAGTCCTTTAATCTCAGCTGCTGACTTCCTGCTATGGGATCAGACTACTTCCTGGATGATCTCAGCTGTAGTCAAATACTTTAAAGGTAATATTTAAATCTGCTGCTATTATTACCATCCAACCCTAAACCAGGTGTGTCTGTTTACTGACCTGCTGCTGGATAATTCCATCAGTTAAAAAGGAAAGTTGAGAGAAATGTTCATATCTTCTATTCCAGATGTATAATATAGAAACATTTAGATTGTTTCCAGTGATTTGGTTCTGATGTTACAGTGAACACCTATGATCCAGGACAGATCAGAACCCTGATAGAACCAGAACAAGTCAGGCTGTAGATGTGATTTATTGAGGTCATATCATCATATTTCCTCAGGAGCCGAATATGGAAAACTCTGGTTTATATCAGTGAATGTCACCATGAGCAGGAACTCTCATGTTCCTAAATAACCAGCTATTTTATTTGTTTCTGTCAATAATTACAGTTAATGTTCATATAATAATTCATCTCACTTTGTGATTTTTATAATTAAAATAAATTAAGTAATTATTCCTCTGATCCAATTCATTGTTTGAGACTAGTTTTAACATTTATGCCTTGGACTCACCTCAGCCAACCTCCTGGATCAACTTTAAACTTAACCTGGATTGAAGGTTCTTTAAGGAGACATGGATTGAGACTTGGGAGGAAAGACTAGAGAGGGACTTGTGGACATGTGGACTTGTCCCGGCTGAGATAGAAACTTTAATAAGATGTTATGATCTCTTGTTATGATTTAACTATTAAGACACAGCAGAACCTGTTGATCCTTTTTCAACATCCAAAGAATTCATTGAGGTTAAATTAACAGTCAGCAAAGTTTCTCTTCTTTATGACAGACTCTGCCTGGTTTAATTATTTACATACTTTCTCTGAGCAGAACAAATAGTCACTGACATACACTTGTGTCCTCTTCAAACCCCCACATCAACTCTCTCCCTAACATTAGAGCACAGTCTGTTTAAACCATCCTTATCACACATTCACGTGTGTGATGGAGACCAGATGTTCTCCTATTACAGCTGTTTCTCTTCCAAGAAGCCGAGTGTTCAGTTCAGGGTCATTTGACTGAGTTTCTCTGACTCCTGGCCCAAACCCACACATTCCCCTTTGGTTTGGACCAAAGCAGACAAACAGTCCAACCTTAACAGAACCTTAATGTGAGCGACTGTAATCATTTTCCAGAGGAATAGAGCCAGACCAATGCTCACATACACCACTGCTGTTGTTCTTTTATCCAGAACAGAAAGTAGTTCTACTAAACACTGTTGCTAAAAAGTTAACACTTCTTCATTCCAGCTTTGATGAAGCACAAATAACAGCAAAGGTTTAAGATGTATTCATCAGAAAAATGACATCTACATGAGGAGTTTCCAACATGGAGGCAGGTTGTCACTCTGAAACGTTTGAATAGATTTCTCTGAGGTTCTGTGTGGTTCTAACAGGGTATAATCAGTCTGTTTGACCAGATTCTAGTGTGTTCTGGTAGAGATCTGCTAGTTTGGCGTAAACCCTGAACCTCAGCTGGGATGTAGATGTTCTCCAGGTTCCTCTGGAACCATGTGGGTTTCCGTTCAACTTCTCAATGCCAGACTAAGGTGTAAGGTGCTGACAAACAACAATCATGTATCTGAGCATTTAACTTTCTGATATTCCAGTTGTACTTCCAGCTTAGTTTCCGGTTAGTTTTCTCTGTAATCTTATATGGAGATCAGTTAGAGCTCTGACCTGGTATCCAGCTGCTTCAGCTAACTCCTGTTGTGTTTCTGGTTTGAGTAAACTTGCACCAGATCCTCCTGGGAGTTATTCAAACTTCATGCAGCTTTCTGTCTCTGTTCCAAGTTTAGCTTTTCTTCTTTTTATCGTGCTGCTTCAGGGCCATGGAACATATTTTCCACAGATGGGGCTGCAGCATCCACTACTGCCCAAAGCCTTTTGCTAATTTGATTCGTGCCTTTTCTCTACATGTCTTCTCTTGTTATACTGCAGGCATAGAAAATTAGAAATGACTTTATTACTAGCACACACGTTATTTACAGAGCAGCTGGTGTATTTTCATAAGCATACCGATCTCTTATAAACACACTGACTTATGACTAGGGGTTGTAACAGCCACAAATACTCGCCTTCAACATTTAAGGAGAGAAACAGACTCCATAGACCATGACAGCTGGTTAATAGCACCTTATCACCTGATTTAAAGTACGGCTCACTGAGTTTCTGAGTGTGGTCCAATAATAAATCAGTCAAGCTGCTTTGGGTTCCTCCCCTCTGACAGATATGACAGCAACAGCTATATTTGACCATATCTGATTTTATTTCAGGCCAAAAGGATTTACACAACACACCATCATAAGTCGTTTTAATGTAAATATAAACCAGCATCGCGGGCATGACTGAGTACCTGTTTCTGAGAAACTGTTGGCCCAACAATCTGCAGAAACACTTCAGATTCACATTTATTCCATAAATCAAACATTTCACCCATACTTTGAGTCAGATTGTGTAATCACATGAGCAGAAGTAGCCAAGGCGTCCGATAAGGAATAAGGTTACATCTGTTTTTACCAAGAATGGAATTTATTCCCTAAAATGGCACCTGGAAGGGAAATACTGCAAGCTTTACTGCAGATACAGAGTGTAGCAGGACTCGAACCAGAACAGCTAGCTCCACAGGATGTTTATTCTTTAATAACTGACTCCCTTAGGATCAGGGAAGGAAAGTCATTTTCTTCACAATGGAAGGAAACAAACCATAAAAAACAGAAAACAAATGTCCTCTACAGTAAGTTAGTTAGCTGAAAAGCTCTAAGAGAAAAGAAGTTTAAGGGAGGAAGAAATATGTGGTTTATTCTCCTTAAGGATGATAAAATACAGAGAATCAAGCCAAAAATAAGGATATTAGTGGAAGCAGACCGATTCTGACTTTGGGTGAAGTAGTAGAGGGTCTTGGAAGGTGGTAGAAAACTAGCATCAGCAGACTTTGCAGAAGTTCTACTGGTTAAAACAGTTTCCTCACCTCTTTATTTCATCCATATCTTTTCTTCTCATGTTTCAACAATCCTACTAGCTTTATATAAACTTTAAAACCGCACAGCTGGAACTCATCAGTCTATACCTTAAAAATATAGCGAATCAAACAACAATACTCCAAACGTAGAAACAGAAATTACATTTTTCATTTAATTAACCAACTAATCTAAACAACTAAATGATATACAAAATAAAACCCTTTATAAAACTCCAACGGTTACTTTCAAAAAGCAATATAATAGAGAAAAAAGAACCTTTCACATCTATTGCTATGCACCCGGACAAGAAGAAGTGCTGGGCTGGCAACTAATAATTCATTAGTGTGACGTTCAGACAAATACTTAGACATAAACCTGCAACATAAAACCACCACAAACAAAATTATGATTGCACCAGAAATAAGCAAAGATGGAATAAAATATATTAAAGGGAGCAGTGGTGAATCATTTCCAGCCACTTTGTCACACTTTGTACCGGAATCAAAATGTGTTGCAACAGTACAAATATTTCTTCTTTTTTACATTCTGGTGGTGTCTTATGTGGCGCTGCCAAGTTTATACAACAAACATAATTAAAGCTCCAAGCTTTAAGATTGCATATTAGATTATAGATTATATATGTTAGAATATATAGATAGATGCTATAAGCTGCAGCGTTTAATGGCACAACCTGTACTGCGACCAAAGGACTGACTCACTGCCACATCAACGCTATGATGAAATATGTGACCTTGGGGAGATCAGAGTCCAGGAAGAACACAGGTTCATCTGGGGTTATGGAGGAAACATCCTTCTGCATAATATCCAGGGAGTTTTGGGATGTTTGGCCTTGCAAGGCCACCATCAGGAGATTCAGAAAACAGCAAATGTTTTGGATCAGACCAAAGTTTGGTTCACCAGTTCTAGGGTCTTTCATTGTGAGTAGTATAGTCAAATCATGGGTCAGTTTCCTCCAAGCGGCTGAGAGCTTCTCAGAGTTGCTTTCCCTTCCCTAAACCGCATGTAGCATCCATCTTGTGTTTTTGCTCGCCTAACGTCTAAGCCTGAGTGTTCACATCCCGGCACAGTTAATGCAGACAGCGTTGGAAGCGTACGGTACAGCAGAAATCCAATAATGTCTTACATGAGAGAGAACAGATCCAATGACTGTGGCTCCCTTCAGCTAGCTAGAAAGCTCCAATAATGCGCCCCCTACAGGTCAGGTCCTAGATTCATCCAAATCGACAATTATTATCTCAAACGCTGGCGCTTTATTGTTTTTAGTTTATCTGAGATCTACTTTACTCCAATATAAACCAAAAGTTTATACGTACGCGTCGGACAGTTGCTTCCGCGAAGTCCATTATTTTCTGATAACGGACACCTCAAAGGGCATTATTATTATTGGTACATGGTATTATTATTATTATACCATGGTCACTTACAAAAGGAAGACATATTTAATCAATTAGTAATACTTTAATGTGTTTTAGAATTAAAATTGCGAGGTTTTTTAAATAAGTCGAGCGCACTATTTAACATCTCCCGTATACATGCGTTGCCAAGTAACGTGGCCAGAGCGAGCCAACCGCAGCGATTTATCAGTGATGGGAAGTGAGATGATGGCTTTACCTTACGTTATGTGATACAAAATAAAGCCAGTACATTACTTACTGCCTGTGTCCAGAGGATGATGCAAATAACGTTGAACTTCGTTACCATTTGAGCCAGCGCAATAATTTAGAACTGTCATCAGGCAATTTGACGGGACGCCTTTCCTAGGTGTACATTATCACTTTTTAATGTACACCCTCCAGCCAATCAGAATCGAGTATTCACCCCAACCATGGTATAAATATGAATGTTTGCTTCTCCCTATTTGGGGTCCAAAACCCCAGAATGCATTGCGCGCAACGCAGTACTGAAATGGCTTATTCACAACGAGTTTCCGCGTAAACACAAGAATTCTGGAGGAAATGTGTTTATTTGTAAGAGAAAATTTTTTGTCTACCCTCCAACTGAACTTGAGAAATGTACTATTTGGATGCATTAAAAGAAACAGCAGAAAAAAGAAACTAGTTATTTTTTTAAATCATCTTTTCTTGCTTGCAGCCAAATTTTATATTCACACGAGCAAAGTATACCCAAAATTAAACCTCTGTTTTCTGTTCTTAAAAAATGAACCTTTAAATGAACACTTTATCTTCCTCACATAATCTTAAAGTTGGTAAAACTTTGACTTTATTGTCAAACTTTAATATCTTGTCGGCCCTGATATGACCCAGAAAACGATGTACAGAGATGCATAAATTTGACTGTAATTTCTTTATTTGTGATAAACCCTTGGTCTTTTTTATTTAATTCTGCTCTGTATATAACAACAAACTTCAAATAAACTTTATTGAAAGAAAAATAAAGTTTCTACGTGCTTTGAACGCCACAGCGCGTCATTTACGTGACCACGTTATTTACGTCAGCGGGCGTCACGTTCTGACGTAAAACAACAAAAAAGCCAGCCAGGCAAAGCTTGTGCCGCACTGTTAGAGTTGAGAAGTTAAACTTGAACAGT
This sequence comes from Apricaphanius iberus, assembly GCA_028564705.1. Lineage (NCBI taxonomy): Eukaryota > Metazoa > Chordata > Actinopteri > Cyprinodontiformes > Aphaniidae > Apricaphanius > Apricaphanius iberus. The sequence goes on from JAPXFQ010001415.1 coordinate 138,204, forward strand.
TTCTAAAGACTCTGAGAAGGAATGAAGCCCCCCCCAAAAAGGTTTGTTGTTGCGGTTGTTTAAATAAAGCTATGATGTATTGAATGAGAAAAGAACAACTGCGGAGGTAGCACGATGCTAGTTAGCATTTTGCGTTTCCTAGTAACGGGGAGGAACATAAACCAACAGAACCGGTTCTACTGAGTGTTACTGGGCCATAGATCAGTTAAGGGGCTGATGATCATCATGAGTTCATCTTGTAGGCCTCAGCCTGGTTCTTAGCGCAGTTAGCTTTAGCCTTCCGCGTTATTATCAGGCTTCATCCCACTACAGCCACTTCCTGTTTCTAAACGTTCCAGTTCCACCAGTTTATCAGCCAGATGTTCAGGGGCAGCCTAAGGCTCCTCCCCTTCCTGTCGGTCCATGGGTTCCCCAGCAGATAATGAAAAAAGCCAATGGATCAATAAAAGTTCTGCTCCTGAATCACACATATGTTATGAATCAGTTTAAATAATAAGTAATGATGTGTGTTTTATAAGGAAGTGTTAACCTGCCAGAACTGGCGCATAAATTCAGAAGCTTTATCTTGTTATAGGGTTGCGCAATATGACCTAACATCAATATCACTGTTTATTGATTTTAGCTCCCAGCCCTATCTCGTTATAATGAGAAGTTTCTGGTTAAAACAAGGACTGACATAACGTAAACGCCTCGTGGTATGTTCAAGGGTTGTCTACAGAAACAGAGAGAAGAAGTAGAGTCAGAGGCAGCCGCGTCACGTCGCTGTAAGTGGCCGTTCCACCTGGTTTGATGGCTGCTCCATCACCTGTAAACTCCACATGAAGGAAGATGCAGAAACTCGTTGGTACCAGTAGTGATGGGTATCGTTAAGGATTCGTCGATACTTTTACTCTTAACGATCTGGTATGTGATCGGTATCCTTTTTTTTAAAGACTAAAATAAGGTGGGAAAAACACAAATAATGAACTGAAAATCATTTTATTTGTTAATAATTGGAACATATAAATACAATACAGACCAAACGTTTGGACATACCTCATTATGACTATTTACATTGTAGATTCTCACTGAAGGCATAAAAACTATGAGTTACCACACATGGTATTATGTGTGAAATAACCTGGCCTCCAAAGTCAGCGGACCTGAACCCAATGGAGATGATTTGGGGTGATTTGAACCGCAGAGTGAAGGAAAAAGGACCAACAAGTACTAAGCATCTCTGGGTGTTACTGGGTCATAGATCCATCCATTTTCTGTAGCGCTGCATCCTAATGCTGCAGCACTCAGGCAGTCAAAAAAACTCTGTTTGCTTTGGTGTTTTCTAGCAAAGTGTCAAATTACTCGTTTTTTTGGCCTTTTCAAACTAATATTTTATGGCATTTGTGACCGTGTGCATTGTTCGCGTCTGTTTTTGTAAAACGAAGCCAAAGTTGTTTGTTTCCATGAGCTTCTAGTTAAAAGCTTTACAGATTAATAAAAACGTACTTTCCGTCGTCCATTGCTTCATGAGGAATTAATACGTTCACAAGCCTAGAAAAAAAATGGAACGACGCTGTGATAGTAGGCAGAGACGCCCATGAAAAGTTAGCGCCCCCTGCTGTCCTGGTCGAGCAACGCTGAAAAAAACCAATGGAAAAAAAAAGCGAAGAATTATAAACGAAAAAAAAGTATGTAAGAAACATGATCGATCAACTAACGATAACTACCTGCATTTATTAGAAGCAAAAAACTATTTCTAGCCATAAGCTTTTTATTTATGAAAACACAATATGTAAGGATTGTTGAATTTGTCTTGTGTGTGTATTTAGTTAGCATTACATCTTTGAATTTAAGCCCATTGGGTGTTGTCCTCGATAGCACACTCTCTTTTCACTCCCACATAAATAGCATCACCCGGTCTGCATTCTTTAATCTGCGCAACATCTCTCGTCTTCGCCCGTCTCTCACCCCCCACACCACCGCCATCCTGGTCCACAGCCTTGTTACCTCCCGCATTGACTACTGTAACTCCCTACTTTTTGGCCTTCCCAACAAATCCCTCCAGAAACTCCAACTCCTCCAAAACTCTGCAGCACGCATCATCACCCAGATCCCCTCCTCTCACCACATCACCCCCATTCTACAACAACTCCATTGGCTTCCAGTTAAACAAAGAATTAACTTCAAAATACTCCTCATCACGTTCAAAGCACTTCACAATCTGGCCCCCCCATACATATCTGATCTCCTGCACATCGCCACTCCTGTTCGCTCACTCCGCTCCTCCTCTTCCCTCCATCTTTCTGTCCCCCCTGCCCGCCTTGTCACTATGGGGCATCGAGCATTCTGCCGCTCCGCCCCCCGCCTCTGGAACTCTCTCCCCCCTGATCTCCGTACCATCGACTCTCTTCCACTTTTTAAATCCACACTGAAAACTCTCCTGTTCAGACGGTCCTATGACATCTAGTCACTCTCACCTTATCAATGTTGTTCTGCTTTGTTTGATTATTATCTTTTATTACTTTATTTTTATTATTACTATTATTATTGTTGACAATGTTTTAAATTGTTCATTTGTGCAGTGTCCTTGGGTGTTTTGAAAGGCGCTATATAAAATAAATGTATTATTATTATTATTATTATTTATGATGTAATGTAATGCCATAGATTAGTATAGTGTGACCAAGGCTCATTCAAAAGGCAGAAAGTGGGTAAAGATCTGTCTATGTTACACGTTCAAAGCAAGATGGCCGACTTCCTGTGTGTTAGGGACTGTGATGTTTTCAGACTTCTAGGTACGTCTAGGGAAGTTCTACTAGTGTAGCAGATTTCATAGTTCTATGTTAAAATAAGGCCTTTCTGTTCCACAAACATACAGAAATGTCAAACAGGGATATGCTAAAACCTCCAACTAGCTACTGGTTGTTACTGGCTGTTACTGGTTGTTACTGGTTGTTACTGGCTGTTACTGGTTGTTACTGGCTGTTACTGGTTGTTACTGGCTGTTACTGGTTGTTACTGGTTGTTACTGGCTGTTACTGGTTGTTACTGGCTGTTACTGGTTGTTACTGGCTGTTACTGGTTGTTACTGGTTGTTACTGGTTGTTACTGGCGTTGTTACTGGTTGTTACTGGCTGTTACTGGTTGTTACTGGCTGTTACTGGTTGTTACTGGCTGTTACTGGTTGTTACTGGTTGTTACTGGTTGTTACTGGCTGTTACTGGTTGTTACTGGCTGTTACTGGTTGTTACTGGCTGTTACTGGTTGTTACTGGCTGTTACTGGCTGTTACTGGCTGTTACTGGTTGTTACTGGTTGTTACTGGTTGTTACTGGTTGTTACTGGCTGTTACTGGTTGTTACTGGCTGTTACTGGTTGTTACTGGCTGTTACTGGTTGTTACTGGCTGTTACTGGCTGTTACTGGTTGTTACTGGTTGTTACTGGCTGTTACTGGTTGTTACTGGCTGTTACTGGTTGTTACTGGCTGTTACTGGTTGTTACTGGCTGTTACTGGCTGTTACTGGTTGTTACTGGCTGTTACTGGTTGTTACTGGCTGTTACTGGCTGTTACTGGCTGTTACTGGTTGTTACTGGTTGTTACTGGTTGTTACTGGCTGTTACTGGCTGTTACTGGTTGTTACTGGCTTACTGGCTGTTACTGCTGTTACTGGCTGTTACTGTTGTTACTGGCTGTTACTGGCTGTTACTGGCTGTTACTGGTTGTTACTGGCTGTTACTGGTTGTTACTGGCAGTACTGGTTGTTACTGGTGTTACTGGCTGTACTGGTTGTTACGCTGTTACGTGTTACGCGTTACTGGTGTTACTGGTTGTTACTGGTTGTTACTGACGTTGTTACTGGCTGTTACTGGTTACTGCTGTTACTGGTTGTTACTGGCTGTTACTGGTTGTTACTGGCTGTTACTGGCTGTTACTGGCTGTTACTGGTTGTTACTGGTTGTTACTGGCTGTTACTGGCTGTTACTGGCTGTTACTGGTTGTTACTGGCTGTTACTGGTTGTTACTGGCTGTTACTGGACTGGCTGTTACTGGTTGTTACTGGCTGTTACTGGTTGTTACTGGCTGTTACTGGCTGTTACTGGCTGTTACTGGTTGTTACTGGTTGTTACTGGTTGTTACTGGCTGTTACTGGCTGTTACTGGTTGTTACTGGCTGTTACTGGCTGTTACTGGCTGTTACTGGTTGAGTGTTAGAAGCCACTGGGCGTTGAAGGAACTGGAAGGTCCCCAGGAAGAAGCCCTGGTTCCTGGTAACTCTGTTGTAGCTACTGATGGTCTGATTGTTGGTTCCTCTGGTTAATAAAGATCAGGACATAAAGTCATATTTGTTATCATGATCTACAGAGGATGATGATGATGATGGTGTAGAACTGAACTCTGTGTGTTTCTCTCCAGAACCCAGCTCTGGTTGGTGCTGCTCATAAACTCAGGTAGGTCCGTTTCCTGCAGGGAGGTACCAAGTTTACCAATATTATTAAATATTACATTCATAAAAGACAAACAGAAAATTGTCTATGCAATCTACGGTGTAAACCAGAAAGAATAGATCAAACCCTAGAGTTACTGTTTATTTGTTGTTAATAGGATTATGAAAATAATTGATCAAAAAGGAAGGTTTTAAGCCTAGTCTTAAAAACAGAGTATCTGCCTCATGGACTAAAACTGGGAGCTGGTTCCACAGGAGAGGAGCCTGATAACTAAAAGATCTGCCTCCTATTCTACTTTTAGAAATCCTAGGAACTACCAGTAGACCTGCATTCTGAGAACAAAGTGCTCTGTTAAGAACATATGGAACAATCAGATCTCTGATGTACGATGGAGCTGATTATTAAGGGCTTAATACGTAAGGAGGAGGATCTTAAACTCTATTCTGGATTTAACAGGGAGCCAATGGAGAGAAGCTAAAACAGGAGAAATGTGATCTCTCTTTTTAATATTCATCAGAACTCTTGCTGCAGCATTTTGGATCAACTGAAGGCTTTTAATTGCATTTTGTGGACTTCCTGATAATAAGGAGTTACAGTAGTCCAGCCTTGAAGTAACAAATGCATGGACTAGTTTCTCTGCATCACTCCTGGACAGGATGTTTCTAATTTTAGCAATATTCTGGAGGTGAAATAAATAAATCCTAGAAACCTTTTTAATATGAGATTTAAATGTCATGTCTTGGTCAAAAATTAGACCGAGGTTTTTTACATTATTACCAGAGGACAAATGAATGCCATCCAGATGGAGTGATTGATTTAGCAGTTTCCTTTTTAAAGGTTCTGGTCCAAAGACAACAACTTCTGTCTGTCTGAATTTAGGAGCAGAAAATTCAGAGTCATCCAGGTTTTTATGTCTTCATGCTTGTAATCTACCTAACTGATTGGTTTCATCAGGTTTTATGGATAAATATAATTGTGTATCATCAGCATAACTGTGGAAATTTATTCCATGTTGTCTAATTATTTTACCAATTGGAAGCATATATATATAGTAAAGAGAATCGGTCCAAGCACAGAACCCTGTGGTACTCCACCAGTAACTCTTGAGTGTGTAGAAGATTTATCATTGACATGAACAAACTGGAATCTGTTGGACAGATATGATTTAGCTTGTAAGCACGTTTTTTTTAGGAATAAATAAAAAAATAAAAAACGCGACCTTAGTGGTTGTCCCGGATTTGCTAAAAATTCGGAAATAACCACAACAACAACAAAAAAAGTTGCAAAAACCTTTAATTTTAATAGATAACATTTAAACAGGTCTGTTTGTTGCTGAGAAAAAATGTTGCAAACTCAAAATAGGAGCTTCAGCTACTTTTCATCAGTCAGAACCTACTTTCTTCAGTTATCCAGTTAATTAAAATGGAAGCTGACATATGACGAGCGTATTCATATTCTACTAACAGGATACACACGGAGCAGCTTTACGCTTTCAGAGGAAGTGGAAAGAGACCAGCGTCTTCTCTGAACATGTTTTCCCCCTAGTGCTGTTCCCTTTATCCCTACAACATGTTCCAGCCTTTCTAAGAGAATATTATGATCGACTGTGTCAAAAGCAGCGCTGAGATCTAACAAGACCAGAACCGTCACAAATCCATTATCTGAGGCCATTAGAATATCATCAGTAACTTTTACCAGTACTGTTTCAGTGCTATGATCAGCTCTAAAACCTGACTGAAATTCCTCAAACAGTTTGTTGCTGTTTAGATGCTCACATACTTGATTAGCAACTATTTTCTCAAGAATTTTGGATAAGAAAGGAAGGTTAGATATAAAGTCTGTAGTTAATACCATGACTAGCAAAGGAGCGAGAAATCTTCATATCTTTTATTCCATATGTATAATATAGAAACATTTAGACTGTTTCCAGAGATTTGGTTCTGAGGTTGATGTTACGGCGAACTCCTACAGAGTTTCTGCATTTACATTTACAAATGTCCCAATTCTTCTACTTATTTATGTCAGTGACGTCTTAGTCAAGATAACCTAATGCTTTGAATTAAGTGAGTCAGCATTTTGTTTCGGCTGTAGGTCTGGTCATAGTTCAGCCTGAGTATTAAGGGCCACACGTTCCCCAGACAAACAGACAAAACAGGACAAAAAACCAAACTCCCAGAAGACTTGGGGTGGGTGAATAACCAGACAACCAGCATCGTATAACTATATATTAACTGTTAATGCACAGTACAATACACAATCCGTACTCTTCTAAATATTCAGTATCCTGCTCTGTTTGCACACTACAACCTGGCTTTACAACTTTATCTGTACCTAACCTTAATAACTGTACAGTATTCTGCTTTTGTTACTATAGGATGTGATGTAAATATTTTTTTTCTGTTCACACTGGCTTTATTATTGTTGTTTTTTTGTCTTCATCTGAATGTCCTGCTGTCCCTCAGTGAGCAGCCAGGATGTCTCTGTGGAAGGATTCGTTGGAAAGAGCGTCCTGCTGCCTTGCTCCGCTACTACGTCTTCACTAGTGGACGTGTCCTGGAGAGACAAAGATGACAGAATTGTTCTGGATGTCAGGAAAAACACAGAGAACCTGGACTCCCAGGATCAGACGTACAAAGTCCGAGTTTCCAGCTTCCCAGAGGAGTACCAGAAGAAGAACTTCTCCATCTTCTTCCAGAACCTGATGTTGGAGGACTCTGGAAACTATGAGTGCATCTTAACCTCAGAGAATATTTCAGAGAAAACCAAGATTGGACTTTCTGGTGAGTACATGTTTCACTGCAGCGGATGAGTCGGTTGTGATCAGCCCATTAAACGGCTGTTATTAGCGGTTATCACTCCCATTAAATGCCGTCTGACTGCGCCCTCTCTACCTACTGAAACATTCTTTTCTGTTTGGTGTTTAAAACCTCTTCAAATTAGGTTTAGGCATGTAAAAGAAAGTATATTTGTTATAGGTAGTTCCCACCATGGCCACTAGGGGTCCTACACAGCAAAATCATATTCAGTGCGTCACCAACTCTACAAGGTCTAATTTTCATCATATTTATATCTCAACTATTAAAGACGAATGAGAACAAAAAAAATCTAGAATCTTATTATTTTTAAATAATTTATTTTCAAATTATGGTGGAAAATCAATATTTAGTCAATAACTAAAGTTCATCTCACTAGTTTGTTATAATCCCAGAGGTCAAAGGTCACCTGTAGGTCTCCAGCAGGTTTCCACTGTTGCTGCTATTTTGGCCCATTCCTCCATGTTTTGGGACTTTCTATGGGGCTGAATCTGCAGACTGGCTCGGCCAATCAGGGACCTTCTTAGGAAGCCCCTCCTCACTGGTTACCATGGCGATGTGTTTGGGATTTCCCTCTGAATGCCACCATACACGGCCCCCTTCATTCTTCCTGGTCCCACAGCATGATGCTTCCACCCCCATGCTTCACAGTAGCTATGCTGTAGAGTTTTTACCAAAAAGTTCTACTTTGGTTCCGTTCTACCAGCCAGATCAGGCTCTGGTTCACAAATATCATTTTCAGGGACACTTGGATATAAACTCACATATATTACAAATGGCTGAATATGAATTTACAAACAGCTTGTTATTTCTGCTCTCTGGGGGGACAAACTTGTCTTCTGAAGACGTCTCAGTGATGTGGAAGCCATTGATTGAGCCAGTCTACAAACCCTGATGATGTAGTGTGAAGAAGCTCCCATAAGCCCTCTCTGCAGACCAACCAGCATCATGTTCCTCCCATCAACCAGAAAAGACCAACCAGAGCTTCTGGCTGCAGCTGCAAAAACTAACCAACAACCTCGGTTCCTACCATAAACCACCTTGATGCAAAATTATAGACCAATCTCTAATCTCCCATTCATCAGTGAGATTATTGAAAAAGATGGATCTGTACAGCTAACTACATTCCTGACAACATGTTCAATCTGGTTTCATCACAGCACTGAGACTGTCCTAGTCAAAGTTTTCAATGACATCAGCATAAATACAGACAGCGGCAGAACCTCAGTTCTGGTTCTGTTGGACCTCAGTGCAGCGTTTGACACCGTTGATCATAAAATATAACTGGTACAGCTCTTCAATGGTTCGAATCTTACCTCAAAAATAGGAAGTTCTTTGTGTCCATCAGAAATTTCTCATCAGAACAAACAGAAATCACATGTGGGGTCCCCAAAGGCTCCATCCTGGGGCCCCTCCTGTTCAATATTTATATGCTCCCACTAACCAAAATTATAGCAGCCGATCAGATAAGCTACCATAACTATGCAGACGACACACAGCTATACATTACATCATCACCAGGTGACTTTGATTCTATCCAGACCTTAAATAAATGCATTGAACAAATCAACGAGTGGATGTCCCATAACTTTCTCCTGCTAAACAGAAACAAAACAGAAGTAATTATTTTTGGACCTAAGGAGGAACGATCCAGAATCAGCACACAGCTTCAGCTAATACAACTAAAAACGACTCATCAGGCCAGAAATCTAGGTGTAATAATGGACTCAGACCTGAACCTCCAGGGTCACATAAAGGTAATAACAAGGTCAGCTTTCTATCAGCTGAGGAACATTTCTAGGATTAAAGGAATGATGACACAAGGAGACCTAGAAAAACTCATCCATGCATTTATGGTTACTGTAACAGTATCTTCACAGGTCTACCTAAAAAGTCACATCAGACAGCTGCAGCTGATCCAGAACGCTGCTGCTCGTGTTCTCACTAGAACCAGGAAAGTAGAACACATCACCCCAGTTCTAAAGTCCTTCCTCTGGCTCCCTGTAGCTCAGAGAATAGACTTCTAAATACTCCTACTAGTTTATAAATCATTGAATGGTTTAGCACCAGAGTACATTAGAGATCTGCTATCATGGTACAAACCATCCAGATCAATCAGGTCCTCCATCTCTAGTTTACTGATCGTCCCTAGAACCAGAACTAAACAGAAGCAGCTTTCAGCTTCTATGCTCCACAAATGTGGAATAAACTTCCAGACGAACGCAAAAACGCTGAATTATTAGGCTCATTTAAATCAGAAATAAAAACTCTACTATTCAGAGCTGCATTTGAATATTAAATTGCGCTTTTTGATCACTTTTTGTTTTGTTTTGTTTAACTGATTGTGTTTTATCTGTTTTAATCTGTTTTAATTGCATAAATTTGTTCCTTAAATAATTTTTTATTGTTGTGGTTTAATGTTTTATTTCTTTTTTAAGTGATTGTGTATTAATTACATAAATGTGTTCCTTACATTATCTTTTCTTACTGATTGATTACTGTTAAACTTATATGTTTTGTCTGTAATCATGTGGTTTCATTATCGCTGAATCATCTAAAACACCTTTTATTGCCTTGTGTTGAAAGTGTGCTATACAAATAATTTTTAAATAAAATAAATATTTTATTAATCTTATTTAGAGAATTCTTAACAATGAAAAAATAAAACGCATAAGGAAAGCTCAATTTGGATTTAGCTTTCTTAGTTTGGAGGTCTGAATCCTGGTTTATACTACTACGTTTGAACGCAGCGCCATTATCTATTAACACAACAACAGACGGAATAGAGCCACAATTTCTAACTCTCCATCAACGTAGAGCGTCTCCTTGTGATTGGTCAGTTTAATAGCCAGTAGGGGGCGCTATAGTCGCTGTAATCAGTAGTTAGTGCAGCGTTTGGCCTCTATATGCTTTATATTATAAGGATAATTGATCTATTATGGTCTGTAGGTGATGCTGAACACCAGGAGGTGCAGAGAAACAACCAATCAGACGCTGAGTTTGTTTCTGTGAGTTTCTAGTAAAAAGCTTTACAGCCAATCAGAAGTCATTCATTGACACCATGAAAGGTTAGCGCCCCCTGCTGTCCTGGTTTAGAACTGCTTTGTAACAGAATAATTAATGTAGAAGAAAGAGAAAGAAACAGAACCTTAAATAAAAACCCAGAAGTTCTGTCTGTAGAGTGTAGAGAGCTGTTGGTTTCCACACACTGACTGGCAGCAACAACGTAAGAACATAGAGACTCAGAGGAGGAAGTTCTAGCAGACAGACAGAAATCTGTAATGTTTGGATCATTGCAAATAAACTCTTTAAAAATCCAACATAGTTGAGCTGTAGCCATGATGAAAATTAGAGGGACACTTTGTATAGTTTTTTCCCTACTGTATAAGGACCCAACACTGTGAAGGACACCATGAGTCTATCAAGCAGAGCATGCTGATGGATGGAACCTGTTGTTTGTCTTCCAGTGAGAGAATCAGAGAAGAACTCAGCCATGTGTTGGACCAGAGGAACAAAGCTTCTGGAGATGTTGGTCCTCTCTGCTCTCAGCCTGATCGTCTACGTCTGATTGGTTCACACCTCTCACTTCTGTCGCTATCAAGTATTTAGTCAGCACAACATTTATCTTCTCCTCAGAGCATCTCTGCTGGCTCTACAGTTCCTAATGTCTGATTGGTCACATGGTGGATCGTGTTTTTTGTTCCTACAAACACTGGAGATGTTGTTATTTGCACTATATTTATGGACAGGAATGTTTTAGATGAGCAGCAGTCAGAAAACTAGATTTCTCCTGATCATCCAATCAGACCAACAGGGTAACAGACACTGTAGTTTCTTAAAGTTTGATGAAGCCAGCTTGACTCGCTGCGCCCTTCCTCCTTTCCATTGTTTGGTAATCCGACACCGTCATCAATAAAATCCAGGAGACCAAAAATGTGCAGTTTAAAAACTCTTTAGTGAGTATAGAAAATCAGACATTACATGGTAAACGGGGAATTACAAAAAGGGGTAGCAGAGCAGAGGTCAAAAAACTGTTTGGCTCCATTCTGTGAGTCGCTTTCCCCATAATGCACCACAGTGTGCCGCGTCATAATAAGTGAGCCATAACCCAACAAAATATAACAAAACTAAAGTAATGATTATGAAAACTAATACTTAACCAAATAGTATGGAGAAAAGCAAATATAGCCAAAATAACCATTAACCAAAAACCATAACAAAATTACCAAAAAGTTATCAAACAAATTGTAACATTAACTAATTGGAACCAAGTAGAAATGATAGCAAACCAATAAACTATTTACAGAACAAAATATAATCTAGGCTCCTACAGACACCCTGACTCAACCCTCTGCTCATTTCCCTCAAACAAACATGTCAAACCTTCGAGCAGCTCCTCTGTTAGACGGTTTCATCTTCACATGATGGAAACTCTGAATCTATGCATGTATATCTGGATAAAACTGCTCCACCAAGCTGTCTGAGGAAATTAAAGAAAATGTGTAATATTTGTTGCTTTAAAGAGATTTTTTTTCACATTAAAAGGAGACTGCTGAAGCTGTTAGTCTGCTGTAATTCCCTTTTTGCCACCAGAGGGAGCTAGTTCACCAACATTGGCGATGAGATTCTCCTTCTGGGTGTTTCTATGACAGTTTATTTGAAATATTCCTATTTATTTGTCTAAAAATATATTTTTGATGCTACAGTGTTCCTCTGAGTGACATGAATATAAACCTAAAGATAAAAACATGATGGTTGTTTGGCTTTTAGAGCCTTAAGAGTTTAAATGAAGGCAACTGGACTTTTCTTTGCCTCTCATCCAAGAGGCTCCTTCACTTCTCAAAGTATCAGATATAAAAATATAAAAGTCCTGATTTTTAGCTGATACTCCCAATTGTACATTTTTAAGAAGCGAAGAAGCCTCTTGGATGAGAGGTGAAGAAAAGTCCAGTTGCCTTCATTTAAACTCCAGGATGATCATGTCCTGGATAACTGAGAATATTCATGAACATGTAGTTTAATAAAGTGGTTTCAGCGCTAATATTTAGTGAAAGTTATAAGTTCCTGTTTTAAAGTAGAAGTTGAAACTATCTGCTCTGTATTATGAATTTGATGTGTAAATCTGATGATTAATTTTTCAGCTGCAACATGTTTGGATTCAGTGAATTGCTAAGTAGGCAGAGGATTCAGAAATAAGTAGTGATGCTTCGTAACCATCTATAAAGCTGAATGAAAGCTCCTGATCAGCTTCAGTTCTAGTCCAAACCCAGGTAGCTGCTTCCTGGCTGAAGATGAACCACTTCCTCCTCCTGAGACTCCGTCAGTATCAGTGGTCGTCATCAGACGTAGCTCTCTATAATCCCCCAGAGAAACAGGAAGTGGAGAACACTCTGTGCAGAGCTGGTATCTGGTTCTAGAACCTGCTGATGGATCTGCTGTGGATGGTTCTGATGATGGTTCTGGTCTGTTCAGAGGCTCAGAAGGTGGTTACTACAGAACTGGGTCAGGATGTGAATCTAACCTGCTCCATTAACCATCATACAATCTACTGGAGAATGGAGATCCACCACCAGTTCAGAGTACAGATTGGAAACGCTCTTTCTTCAGCATCACCTTACTACAACTCTCCAGATTATAAATCCAAGTTCTTCATGTCTAAGAACAGGCTGGAGGTTAAAAATGTCTCTGCTGAGGACTTCAGGCTCTACTTCTGTGGGAAGAAACAGGACGATAGGGTTGTGGATGTGGGAACCGTCAGACTTCTACCAGGTGACTACATACGTTTTCATTTCATTCAGTCTGGTTTGGGAAGGTCAGACGTTGACACATGGTGATGCGTTCAGCAAACACTGAGACTCCGTGGCACCTTTACTCCGGTTAGGATGGTTAACCAGTTAACCTAAAAAGCGTCTAACATTAGAACAGTCTTTGTACAAGCTGCCAGCATCAGGGAGAAATATATATATAAACACCTCTACGTTTAAAAGCAGAAACCTAATGAGAAAGGAAAATATTGTTCCTCATTAATAACGTTAGATTAGTTTATTCAGTAGTTTATCTCTGATATTATTGGACAAAGATTGAAAAACCCTGAAACAGATCAAGCGTAGCTGGTTCTACAGGTTACTCCTTTGTTCCTTTTAGAAAGAGTTTCTTTAGTCAGGCCAATTTTTCTGTTTGTGCTTCTCACACCTGGAATACAATAAATAATAATAATCATAAAATTAATGATAAAAAAGCTAAAATCATGTACATTAATATATATCATCCCTTCTTTCTCTTTGGGCTTTTCCCTCCATGGATCACCTCAGCCAATCATCTGTCTCCATTTAGTCCTATCCTCTGCATCCTCTGTCCTCACACCAACTAACTTCATCTCCTCCTTCATCCATAAATCTTCTTCCTGGTCTTCCTCTCTGCCTCCTGCCTGGTGGCTCCATCCTCATCATCCTTCTACCGATATAATCATCATCTCTCCTCTGATCATATCTAAACCGTCTCAGTCTGACTTTATCCCCAAACATCTACCGTAATCTGTCCCTCTGATGGACTCATTCCTGATCTTATCCATCCTCATCACTCAGAGAGAATCTCAGCATCTCCAGTTCTGCTTCCTGTATTTTCTACTATGTTTCATACCTGTTGTAAATAAACTCAAACTCACAGTGATGATCATTTCTCTTTAATTTTGTTCAGACTCTGAAGGAAACAGTTTGTGGTTTCTGACTCATATTTCTGCAGAAAGTTGAAATACTTCAGACAAGAAAAGTTCATCTTGCCCCCCTAAAACCACAGACTTCAGTCTCTTCCATGCACTAGTCTTGACTTCTCTCTGATTTTCCTGTCCTTCAGATGTCTCATCAGTTACGCCAACTATACCTTCTACTTCATCTGTCCCCTGCCTGCCTACGCCTTCCAGCCTGACAGCAGAGTTCATCAGAGAACCTGTCCTGTTGGCTTCATTCACCTTGAACATTGTCCTGTTGCTTGTTGTTCTTGGTAAGTAGGTTTCCCAGCTCCACAGCTTTGTGGACGTTATTATTCTGATACCAGTTTTTAGGAAATGTACATTTAGCAGCTGTGAGGTTTGTTTTAAATAATGGAATAACAAAAGTTGCTACATACTATGAAACCAAAGGTGTTCATAAAGGTCATGAGGCTGTTTTTAAGAAGGTGTTTTGGGGTTTGTTTAAACATAAAATGATGGATCCTATATTCATGTGCAGGTTTTATTTGTGCTTATATATGGAGAAACGGCTGCAGCAGATGGAGGGACACCACAGAAAACAACCAAGACAGCCAGGAGATGCAGAATCCCCAGGTAACTAACAGCTTCCTGGGTGATGCTGTTCACAGTTCAAGGTGTTAAAAGCAGCTAAACAGCCAAAGCTGTTCAAGGTCAAAGCCAAGGCAAGGCAACTATATATGTACAGTAGATCACATCTTCAACAAGGCAGTTCAAGGTGCTTCACATTATCAGGGGATACAATAAAACCATCAATAAAACATAAAAACAGCCTAAAACCCATGAAAACAATGATGTTCCAGCTAATAATAAAGGCAGCTCTACACAGATGAGACTTTTGCATTTTTTTAGCCCTTTAGTCTGTAGGAATTCAAAAAAGCATAAATGAGTCTCCCCAGGTTTTGTGGAGATATTTTTCTATACTGTTTACATTTTTCTCCACTATCTATTACGCTTTCTGAAGTATTATGTCACTGAACTTGCACAGGAACTGCTAAACAAGTTCATGGACTTCCAGCTAAGCATTAAATGAATCCAGCATCTTTATTTCTCGCTATGAGTTTGTAATCGTAGTTCAGGGCTGCCAACTCTCACCCAATGAGCATGAGACTTACGCATTGACTGTCTTCACACACTCTTACGCCAAACCTCCATTTTCTCACGGCGAAGAAATAACGTGGCGCTACACACGCCCATACGGTACTGTAGCACATCCGCTTACTGTCAAAGCTCTTTATTTTATATTTGTCTTGTTCAGAGGCGTATTTTTAATTGGGGATGCCAAGGACATGTGATACAGGAAAATTCTATATTAATGTAGATGATTGGCTGATTCAATCTCCATTGGAGGTTTAAAGATATTTATTAGGATCTGAACAGGAACCCATCTCTCTCCAAGCTAGACAGAAGTGTGTTCCGTCTCTGTGAACGTATCTCATAGTGAACTGCTTCAGAGACACAACAATGTCTCTCGCTGTCCTTCAGTTGGGCCAGAGTAGGTAAAATCTATCCTAAGTATTTACTACATGCTTCATAGTAGCTACTACTTGCCTGTTGATGCAGTACATACTGTGTAGTAAACGTCCCGCCCACCATTTTGTCAGATGTTTATGTTACATAAGGTCACCTGTGGTCCCATTAAACAACTTATCAACTTAAATGTTTAATCAGTTGTCAAAAAACAATTAATCAGTAATATCGCTACACTTTTACATTTGTACACCCAAATTGCGGTGGTGTCAATGGTTGTCATTTCCTCCGTAGCCGAGGTCACTCTCCTTCTACGATTTTGGGGCTTCCACTGCATTGTGGGATAGTGTAGCGTCCACCGGCTGCTTACTGTGGCTGTACTAAACATCCGGGAACTTTATGCCTACTACTCTGATCCATACTGGAGATTTGCATCTACTACATTGCTCACATTACTGCTTTACGTCTACTACGTAGTAGGTGTAGTACAGGTATTCGGATGCAGAGCAAGTCTCCTCAAACTTCAGTCTCTAAGTTCCAAGGACACAGCAAGTCTCAAGCATTATCCTATATTCACCGGATGCCTTCACTAATAATTACAAATAATTACTAATCACTAAACAGAACTAATCTTGAAATAAGTTTTCACTTATAACATTTCTCCAGCATTTTTTCTGATTCACGCGTTTTTCCCCAACAAACCTGAATGTGAGAAGCATAGAAACTAAAAGCTGCTTCTCCATGTTTGGTTCTGGTTCCAGGGATGATCAGTAAACTAGAGCTGGAGGACCTGATTGATCTGGATGGTTTGTACCATGATAGCAGATCTCTAATGTACTCTGGTGCTAAACCATTCAATGATTTATAAACTAGTAGGAGTATTTAGAAGTCTATTCTCTGAGCTACAGGGAGCCAGAGGAAGGACTTTAGAACTGGGGTGATGTGTTCTACTTTCCTGGTTCTAGTGAGAACACGAGCAGCAGCGTTCTGGATCAGCTGCAGATGTCTGAGTGACTTTCTAGGTAGACCTGTGAAGATACTGTTACAGTAATCATAAATGCATGGATGAGTTTTTCTAGGTCTCCTTGTATCATCAGTCCTTTAGTCCTAGAAATGTTCCTCAGCTGATAGAAAGCTGACCTTGTTATTGCCTTTATCTGACCCTGGAGGTTCAGGTCTGAGTCCATTATTACACCTAGAGTTCTGGCCTGGTTGCTAGTTTCTACGAAAACCAGACTGATAAATATCAAAGGGGTTGTTCATTTCAATAATTTTACCGATAAATGGGAGATTAGAGATTGGTCTGTATTTTTGCATCAACGTGCTGTCTAGGTTCTTCTTCTTTAGTATTGGTTTGATAACTGCTGTTTTTAAGGCTTTGGGGAAAACACCTGAAAGTAGGAATGAGTTAACTATTTGGATCAGATCCGCTCTGATGGCTGGGAGGACCTTTTTAAGAAAACTTGTTGGTAAGATATCTAAGCAGGAGGTGGCAGACCTTAGTTTGTCAATAATTTCATCAAAGCTTGTTTGATTTATTGTTTGGAAATCTTTCATTTTCTCAGCATGAGTGTTAACAGGGCATAACGTTGGTTCTGGGGATGAAACTGATGTTTGACATTCTGATGTTCTTGATTTTTCAGTAAAGAAGCTGGCAAATTCATTACAGGCCCTGGTGGAGTTTAGTTCAGGGGGTACTGTTACTGGAGATGTAGTTAGTCTCTCCACTGTAGCAAATAATGTCCTAGCATTATTGTTGTTTCTGTGAATAATCTCAGAAAAGAATGATTCCCTTGCATCCTTTAAGGTTACTTGATATTTGTTCAGTTTTCTTTTTGTTTCTCATAATGGACCTGGAGTCGAGTTTTCTGCCATTTTCTCTCTGCACGTCGGCACTCCCTTTTGTAATTACATACCAGTGGATTGTTTCTCCACGGAGACTTCTTTTTATACATTACAGTTTTAACCATCAAGTGGCGCATTATTAGAAATTCATCAGTCAGTTTTTTTTTACTGAGTGTGTGTTGGTGGATGTTGGTGATTTGGATAAGGTTGGAGTGTACATCAGTTTTAAAGTTTTCAGCTTTTTGCTAATAAGTAGGTCTAGAGTGTGTCCTCGGTTGTGTGGTGGTTCGTTATTATGCTGGGTTACGTTGAAATTATAGAGGGTGTCATTTAATGCTTTTGTTTCTCTATCTTGGGGTTGTCAGTATGGATGTTGAAATCTCCCATAATTATTAACTGGTCATAGTCTATGCATATTGCAGAGCAAAGGTTGTTGAAGTCATTAAAAAAGTTTGTGTTAGATTTTGTTGGTCTATATATGTTTAGAAATAGAACTTTGATTTGCTTATTTGTCTCAGCAGACAGATATTTAAAGGAACTGACATCACCTAGTGATATATTTTTCAGATTTAGAGATTTATGGATGATTGCAGTCAGGCCTCCACCTGTTCTGTTTTTTCTGCTCTCACAAATGAAATAATAATTAGTGGGACAAGTCTCTATTAGTATAGCTGGTTCTGTGTTTTCATCTAGCCAAGTTTCAGAAAGAAATAGAGCATGTATATCATGTGTAATGATGAAATCATTGATTAGGAGAGACTTTCCTGATAGAGATCTTATATTTAATGTAGCTACCTTAATATTTCTTTCAGTGATTGAGATATTATTTTGCAAGATATTATTAGATTCTGTGCTGTGCAGTTATTTGTAATTTTAGCATGTAAGGATATATTGTTAATAATTACAGGGACTCTACTTTGAGAGTGACCGCACATATCTTGGTGAGTAATGTGCAGTCTACAAGTGGTGTCCGGTCTATATCAGATATCAGACACAGTCAGGTTTATGGGAGAGCCACATTGTTTATGACTAGTGGTGGCATTCACTCCGATTCTTGGTGTTAGAAGATTCCCTTTAATTACTTGAGTTGGAGGGCGTCAGAGAAGGACTTATATGGCGATATGATCTGTAATGTAGATGATGAGGTTTTGGAGGGGTTACGTCTCTATTTTTCAGTGTGTGACTCAGATGGTCCATCTCTGCTGTCGTCTGCACCAGTTGATTTATCTGAGGGAGCTGCTTGTTCAGAGTGATGTATTTTTTGTTCCAGCTGGTTTGTATCTGCTGTCTTTTGGGTTAGCTGATTTATCTCTGGGTTGTTCAGGGTTGTTCAGAGATGCAGGGAGATCTGAGTCTGATGTTGTTGTCTTGGTTTGGTTTGGTTTAGTTTGGACAGAGTGGCGAGTTCACATATAAAAACAAATTGGAAAGATAAAGCCATCTCATTCTGCTGAATTCTTCATCTGATCCTGCTGCAGGAATTTGTCCAGAAAGGAGAAGTTATATCTTGTGGTTGTTACATTTTTGGATTAAACCCAATAAGTCTTAGAATTTCAGATTGTTTCAGAGAAATATCAGCTGCTCCAGCATGAACTACAACTTTTTCCAGCTCTGGGGTGTTCTCAATAATTGATGAAATTCTCTTAGAAATGTCTTTCACTGTCATCTGTGGACAATTAAGAGCTCTGAGTAGAAGAGCTCTCCTCCTCCTTCTCACACTGGGAAACAGGTAGAGAAAATATATTTATTAAATGTGAAGAGTACAGTAACAAATATCTGTATTTCAACAGTATAAACTCTCTACTACTGCACACACTCTCTGTCTGTGTGCGTGTCTCTACAATGGTTAAAGAAGTGTATGCAATCCACTTCCTTATGCAATCATATTTTCTTTCTGCGTGCTGCTGTCAAGATTTTGAAAGACTCCTAATGCTCCAAATACGATTTGCAAGATGGAAAAAAAATACATAATCTTAATGTCGTTGGTCTGGTGGAAGTTTCTTTGCTGAGGATCGGCGAAAAAAAAAATGTATGTAATATTTTTGGTTGTTTAAGAATCCCGAAGAGAATATTTCCATTGTGTGGACAGAGCTTGTCTCAAAACCCCTCCAACTTTGCACTGAATGCAGAATATGTTGGCTATCTCGGCGTCCAGCGCTCCCAGAGAGAGATTTGATATGTCCACCTGAAACAACGGATAAGCTGTAGGTTCTACTGCAGGACTCTGAACTGCAAATTAAAGTAAAGGTTTCTCTGCACAGAATGGGTAACAACAGCAAAGTTTGCTAAGGGAACATGTTTTATTGTTGCACATTTTCTTCTGGGGCGAATACATACAAGAAGAAATACTCACAACTACAGTTTTTCAAAAGTTGGCAGCCCTGTAATACTGAAGGTACAAGTGGAACAGTTAAAATGCTCAGTTGTTGGAATATTAACACATACAATTCTTTACTCCGTCCTCCAGCATCAGAACATCTGTGAACTTCTTGGTTAAGTTTTATTTTTCATGGTAGTTCACCTTAATCTGTGGGAAAGTATTTTTTCTTTGCGGAAAGAATGATAGCTTCAGTGATCTTCCGATTTACTGAAATACTTTGTTACATTGAGGAGTCAGTTCCTTCTGACAATGGAAATGACAGACACGACAAAGCAATACACTTCAGATAAAACTAGAGACATTCATTTATTGCCTCTTAGAACATTATTCTGATAGCATTAGCCAAGCCAAGCTAACTTTATTTATTTAGCACTTAAAAAACAGCCAAAACTGAACGAAGTGCTGTACATTAAATACAACAATATAAAATTCAGAAATTAAAAACAGTAAAATAAGATGGATAAAATATAAGGCTGTTAATGACAAATATAACTGAAATAAAACAATCTAACTCTCATGCTGAATTGAAAGCCAGGCGAAATAAGTGGGTTTTAAGAAGAGATTTATAAATGGACAGTGAGGACGTTTGCCTAATCTCCAGTGGCAGGGAATTCCACAGCAGTCTTGGGCCTGCCACAGAAAAATTTCTGTCCCCCCCTGAGTTTACGCTCTACTCGTGGTACATCCAGCAGCTGCTGGTCAGCTGACCTGAGGGGTCGCGTGGGGGAGTGCACATGTTAAAGCTCAGAGAGGTATGAAGGAGCAAGACCACTTAAGGATTTGAACACAAATAAAAGGATTTTATAATGAATTCTAAATGAACAGGCAGCCAGTGCAGTGATGCTAAAACAGGAGTTATGTGATCTCTCTTTCTGATACCAGCTAAAAGACGTGCAGCTGCATTCTGTACTAACTAAACGGTTAAGGCCAGACTGAGCAACACCAAAGTACAGAGAATTGCAGTAATCAAGGCGTGTGGTGATGAATGCATGAATCAAAATTTCAAAATGTAGATTGAATAAAATACATTTAACCTTTGCAAGTTGTCTCAGCTGATATAAACTAGATTTTACCAGTGCACTAATCTGCCTGTCAAAAATAAAATCCCTGTCCATTTTCACCCCAAGATTAGTCAGAGTGGACTGTAGGTATCTCACTAGAGGGCCAAGGTCAGGAGGACAGAGCCCAGCAGCAGCACTGGGACTAAAAACCATAAGCTCTGTTTTACTATCATTGAAATGAAGAAAATTGCTAGCCATCCAGGCTCTCACTTCCTCCAGACGCTGTTATAAAACTTCCAAAGGCGAGGAGTTCTCACGTTTAAAAAATACATACACCTGGAGGTCATCAGCATAAAAATGAAAAGCATATTCGTTTTTTCTAAAAATCAAGCCAAGAGGCAACAAATATGTTGCTATGTTTGTGACCTGCTTATGTTAGCGCTATGTGTTCAGTATTTTAGCTCCCTCATGACATACGTCTCTTAATACTACTATCATAGAAACAATATTGGATTATTTAACAGTTTTTAGTCTTTGAAAACACATGATCCTATCACATTCAGCGATGAATAGCACATTCATTCGCGACCCCAATCATTTTTAGCACACTAAAAATGATTGGGGTCTGGATTAAAACATCTGTTCAGAATCGGCGCTATAGAAATAAACTAAATAGAAATGACGACATAATCATCTGATGATAGTAGCGTTACTATAATTACGTTCTATCTGAAAAGTGGGTTGTGTTAATGTATTGTCAGTAATGTGGTCAGCATATGCTCTGGTAAAATTGATAAACTGGGCCAGTAAAGAGTCATCATATTTTTAGTTAGTGGGTATGTTGGGTAAAAAGTTGCAGCTGGATGGAAAATTCTTCTGACATTTGGTAAATATAAAGTTCTGCAACGTTAGATTGCCATTAGATCTCCATCAAACTATAAAAATGGCTGGATGGGGGGAGTGGAAGGTTCTGCGACCTGGATTGGGGTGGAGAATGCAGCGCCACCAACTGGATATAACTAGAACACACCAAAACAAATTATTATCTACACTCCTCAGAAGATGGGTGCAATAGGAGCTACAGTAATGAGGAATTCGGACCTAAGAATTACATATCCACTCTATATAGACTAGAACTGACTGATTTATATGTACACAGGAAGAATTTTCTTTTTAAAGGTTTTATGGCCTTCATTTGAAAGGGAGGTAGACTGTAGAACAGGAAGACATGCGGCAAAGTAACCAAGAACTGGACTCGACCTCGGGACAACCGTGCTGAGGGCTGAAGCTTCTGCACGTGGGGCGCCTGGACTAACCACTACACCACACAACACCCCCAAAAAAGAACAGCATGATATGCCCACTTTAAAGAAACTCCGTGTTTCAGCCACTTTGCAGTGATCAGAAAGTTTGTTCCATATAATGACTTGTATTTCTATAGTGCTTTTTCAGTCAGAGGACCACAAAGTGCTTTACATTACAGTCACTGACCCATTCACACACACGTTCACACACTGATGGTGGTAAGCTACCACATTGTAGCCACAGCTGCCCTGTTATGTGACTCTGCAGGTTCAGGTCTGAGTCCATTATTACACCCAGAGTTCTGGCCTGGTTGATAGTTTCTACCTGGATTAACTGAAGCTGTTTGCTGATTCTGGATCGTTCCTCTTAAGGTCCTAATATAATTACTGCAGTTTGTTTCTATACATACATATTATACATTACTGGACAAGGGAGATTCCTATGATCAGTTGTCTCCATCCTTGTGTTGACCATAGCAGCAGCTTCATGTTCCTGCTCCTTCAGAACCAGAACTACTGTCACTTCTTTGTTCTCACTACTCTGGTGTCTCGTTTCAGTACGAGGAGATCCAGCTGCCTCCCCCTCTGGATGGTTCAGAGTGTATCTACTATAAAGCTCAGTATCCTGGCTCCAGGCTGCCTCAGTACTGACTCACATACCTGGACAGGTGGACCACACCGAATGTAGAACTTCAGGACTGCTACGTAAACCTGATGACTGTAGAGCTGAGGAAGCAGCAGATGTTCCTGTGTCTGAATGTAAATATGTGTCTGTTTTTATTTGATCCTGTTTTAGCTGTTGTTCCTTAACCTCTGTTATGAGAAATGTAATAATAATGATAATAAAATGTTCAATAGATAAAATATTTGCTAGCTAGCTAACGCCATCTTGTTTTTATATGACTATTAACACCTCCATGAAGCTCACCGCTGCACATCCTGTGGTTTTATTTGTCTCCAAAACAACTTTAAGAACTGAAGTCATGTAGATGCGTGGGGGGGGTTGATTTTGCAGTATTTACCCATAAACGCGTCTATGTTCATGTTCGGACTTAAAGCTCTTTCTTGCTGCTGCACACATCCACCATGGCTGATTAACAGGCTTCTGCAGCAGTTTATAGATCCTAAGGAGGTAATGCACTCAGTCTGATCACGTGTGCTGGAGTGTAGAAACATCTGAAACATGTTGGACGGTGGGCCGTGAGGACTAGGGTTGGGGGCCACTGTGTTAAATAGTTCCAGAGAATAAAATTAGAAACGTGAGGACGGTAGAGCATTTCTGGGGCACCCAGATGGCTAGCAGTAGCCCTGCAGAGTGAAAATGAGAAACTGCAAAACTGAACCAAAGTCAGTGTTGCACAACTGCAGAGCTAGATGTGTTTCTATAAACACTGACATATATCACATACTTCACAGAAAACATTTTAAGACTAATGAATGAATAATTTTCTGAATAATCAATGATTTCCTGTTTGCAAGCGTGGCCAACTCCAACCACATCCAGATCAACTGCTGCAGTGGAAAACAGCTCAGGGTTGGCTTGTAGAGAGGAGGTAACAGTCTGTAGAGGATCAGCACATTAGTTTTCCATTTTCTGACCAAATGTCAGTTGATGTCATAACACCTTTCTCCCACAAACAGCTACAGACCAACATGTCACACGTCTGCAGTCTGTCACAACAATTGCTATCTGTTTCTGCACCAAAGAGCTTTTAAACCAGCAGCCTCTGTTAGTGCTGGACCATACGCGGTTTCTATGTACGCAGATGATACCGTCGTTTATCTGCGGGGTTTAAGATTTTAAGAGCTTTTCACATCTTTAAGTTGATGATGTAATAATGAAGCATCAAACGCCTGTTTATTTCTTGAAAAGCAGTAAAACATGAAGTAGGTGGAACTTTTTATGCATCGTTATCACTAATTGTAGCTGAAAAAAATGTGCTCAAGGATTATTTTCCACTTTATTTTAGGATCTTCAGAAGCGTAACCTGCAGCAGCCTCAAACCATCTAGTAACTTAAAACTGCTCCATGTTGAGCAAACGAAAAGGAAGTAGATGTAAGGTTTATTAAAAGCTATAAGTTGGAGCATAATATCAGAATTAGAAGGCTGAAAGTGAAATCTGTGAGCAAACAGATTATGTATTTAGCTACAGAGAAACAGAGCACACTCGGATACCTGCTAATCTGCAGGGAAGTTTTTTGATTGTCACAGAGTTTTCTAGAGAAACCTTCTGAAGCCACTTCCTCTTTTCATTCTGCAGGCTGAGGGAAGCTTTAGGCTAAAGATGTTTTCAGCTCTGCTTCCTTTGTCTTCTAGCTAAGAATGAACTCATAATTTAAAAATCAGATCTATTTATTGATTAGTAATTATTAGTAAAGGCATCGGGGAAATATAGGATAATTCTTGGAACTCAGTGAAGAGACAGAAGTTGAATAATTCTTATGGACATTTAACCTACTCTCGTTAACTGAAGGACTCATCTTCTCATTGTTATGTCTGTAGAGTAGACCAAATGTATCTGATAGAAAGCTCTGCAAGCAGAAGCTCCATGTAGAAGGAAGAGAGAGAGGCCCAAACTTCCGTAACAAACATGTCAGAAACACAGATGGAGACTGAATCATCCTTATCCTCATCTTCATCTCTATGGAATTCTTCAGTGACAATGATGGCGCCCAATGCGACCTTCAAGGTAAGGTAAGGTAACTTTATTGTCCCAAGCAGGGAAAATAGTCTTGCAGGCAGGAAGATGCACACGAAAAGCACACAGATACAACACACAGATGTACAACAACAGACAATATCATAACATAGCATAAGCATCACATCATGGGTAGAACAAAGAACCAATAATAAGCAGGCCCCAACAGCCTGAACCATCAGCAACCAACAAACATGAGCACCAGGAATTATATACCATTGACAAGTGATCTGTCATTCAGCACCTGAATGGCAGCGGGGACAAAGGAAACCTTAAATCTCTTAGTCCGGAGAATAGGCACCTTCCACTGACGACCTGATGGCAGCAGTACAAATTCAGACTGGAGAGGGTGATCTGCACATTCCAAGATCAAGGAAGCCTTTCTGAACACTTGTCTACTGTACAAGTCAGTAAGCTGGACTTGAGTCCTCCCTGTAACCTTACTGGCCACTTTAACCAGGTTGCCAAGCCTGTTTTTATTGGCCAGGGTCAGGTTTCTGTACCAAGTAACAATGCAAAACATAAAAACTGATTCAATAAAACTTCTATAAAAGAGGGTCATCTTCTCTGAACGGACATTAAAGGATGACATTTTCCGCACGAAATAGAGCCGTTGCTGAACTTTTTTAGTTGTGGAGGCAACGTGAGCATCAAAGCATATTTTATCATCCACGACCACTCCCAGGTATTTATAGCTGTTAACCAGCTCAATATCTGCACCTTTAATGCTGGTTAATTCAGGGCAAGGACTTCACCACACAGACCGAGTGGCCAGATTGTTTCTCTCTGGTATTCGATTTTCAGACACCAAAGGAACCACTGGCTGTTTTCTTGGGATGAGGTTGTTCTGAAATTATGGCTATGACCTGAGGACTCTACAATTGAGGTCATTTGTGTTTATTTGTCTTGCTCGTTTATGTTTCTTTTCTTGTCGTCTGGAGTGTACGAGACAGAGCAGCAGCTGATGGTGGACAGAACAAGTGGATAGAACGTTCTTTTTGCATGGAACTGAACCTGGAATAGAAGGAAGGACACAGCCAGCATTATAAAAGGTTTTTATTTTATTGATGTGGTTTTTTTCTTTGCTGTCTAATCACAGAGAAAGTTTGAGAAGGAGAAATAGAAAAACTGTCCTTTCTTCCCTATTTCCTGCATCTTTCTTTCATGCAAGCCTGGAAAGTTCAAAAAGAAGAAAGAAAGAAAGAAAGAAAGAAAGAAAGAAAGAAAGAAAGAAAGAAAGAAAGAAAGAAAGAAAGAAAGAAAGAAAGAAAGAAAGAAAGAAAGAAAGAAAGAAAGAAAGAAAGAAAGAAAGAAAGAAAGAAAGAAAGAAAGAAAGAAAGAAAGAAAAGGAAAACACTGCAGTGATGATTGACAGACTGCATTTGACCGTCGGTTGACAAAATCCAATGCCTGGTGAGGTTAAAATGAGACAGTTTTACTCTCTGATCTTTGCTTTAAGACGAGAGTGGTGCAGCAAACAATGATCACACATTCAGAGGCACACAATGAAGTATGGCTTACTTACTGATACATTCTTAATCATTGTTTTGAGGTGGTCTTGGTCCGGTTCCAAACGGACAGAGGTTCGCTCTGCTTCAGGTATAAATACAAACAGTCTCGATTTGAACCAACTCCACAATACATGAGCCTTTCTGTCAAATTATTCATATTATTGAACCCACGCGTTTGACTCACAGCGCCACAAATCAATATCCTGTATGCTGTAGTGAATATTATTAATTCATGATCTTTGTTTAATCATTCTGCCAACATATCGAATGGTCAGGACGAGGACAGCCCATGCTGAAAAAATGAAGACTACTGGGACTCTATACTCTGGAGTGATGAGACCAAGATCTTTATTTTTTGAACTAATGGTTTAAAAACTGTATGGTGTCAAAATGGTGAGGATTCAAAGAAAAATGCAGGGTGGTGGCAGTGTCATTATGTTGGGCTGCATGAGTGCTGCTGCATTTCATTGATGGTATCATGAACTCAACAATGTACTGCTCTATACTGAAGGAGAAGATGCTGCCATCACTTTTCCAACATCTAAAGCTGCCGTTGAATTTCTGAAGTAGAACAGGATGAAGATGATTGAATGGCCAAGTTTTTCTCCTGATCTGAACCCAATCCAACACCTGTGGGGAATTCTGAAGTAACAAGTTGAGAATCCTTCTCCATCCAACATCCAGGCTCTAAAATAGGTTATTGTTGAAGAATAGAAAAAGATAGATGTTGCCTAGAAGACTTGGTGCTGTCCTTAAAATTAATCTTAATTCATGTTATGGAGTTATATAAGTGTTCAATAAAAATCAGCCTTTTGAAAAGTTTGGAAATTGTTCTTTTGTTCATTGAGCTACTGATTAAATTAGTACTTTTTAAAGGGGGTGTTCTCATTTATGCTGAGCACTGTATGTCCAAACTTTTGTACAGATTTTATAAGAACCATTTAACAAAACGTCCAAAGTGAAAGTCAGCAACTTCACGGAAACAAGCTGACCAAAGGTATGCTATGGATATGGACAAACACAAAAAGTGATGAGAAGTGGGATGCTTCGGCCCCCTCTAGAACATCTAAAGATGATGCTTGTAAGATAGCAAAACCGAACAAAGATGAGGTATCAGGTTCCAGTATCCTTGCTTCTATCAACAAGCAAACAGAGAAGTTTGCTTCACGAGAAAAACATGAGTGAGTTTGATGCTAAGCTAACAGAAAAGTGTGCTATGTTAGTTAGCCTCACCAAGAGGACAGAGCAGAAATCAAAGTCTGCAAGTCCAAGGTTGCTACTTTTGAAAACCAGGTGGCTGGATCATAAGATCTGAAGTAGCTGTGCTAAAAGAACAATCCAGAGAAAACAATCAATACAGATGAAGATGGAACCTCAAGATTAAAGGAAAGAGATTATGAACGAAGGCACACGGCGGGTAGTCATCGAACTCTTCAAGGAAATAGCAGAGCAGTGAGCTGATAAAATGGAAGAGCATGTGGATACTGTGCACCGGCTTGGTAAGAAGGAGAACAGGAGAGTTCTCAAAACTACATCACAGAAACGCTCTTTGGAAGATGACAAAAGATTCAAAGATCTGCCAAGGTGCTGGTATGAGATCTGCTGCAGATATCACCAAGGAGGTGAAAGATGCCAGAGAGATGCTGGGGCCACGTATCAAACAGGAACGTCAGGAGGGAGAGAAGGCATATTTCTGCAGGCCTTATGGTTACATCAACGTCCGTCGAATCACATAAGTATTTCTACATTCCAATGTTTTATGTGGGAGATTTCTGACAGCAGGAAAAAACCACCTTAAAGGGACTTAATGCTTGACGCTTCTGTTCATCTTTGTTTTCCTGTGGGATTATCCAGCTAATGAATATTCTAAAAAACTATTACATTTTCATTGAATGCAATCCGTCTTAAAGACAAACTGAACCAGAAAGACATTTCTTGCACTGCAAAGGAAATAAATATCATTGTGTCCTTCTGCAAGAAACCCACTCGTGTGCCTAGGACGCCACCTACTGGACAGCACAAGGTCAGGCAGGTTTTAATAAGGTTTTGGAAAAAGAAAGATGCAAAACTCCAAGGAAGCAGGAAATTAATACAGGAATTAGATAAATACTGTGAGAAAACTCCAGTGCTGAATTTGGAAAAAGCTGCATTTTTAATTCTGAAATCCAAATTGGGTGAATTAAGTTCTTGGAAAGCCAGAGGAGCCTTCATTAGATCAAGAGCCAAACGGACTGAAGAATGTAAATATAACATATTTTTGTGGCCTGGAAAAACGGGGACAGGAGAAAAATCTATTTGACACACTTATGATTAATAGTGTTGAATGTAAATATCTCCAATTCATTGCTGAGGAAGTAAAAAAAAATGTTATATGGAACTTTATTCGTCAACCTCTGGTAACGTTTTGTCTCTTTTAGACAGTCTAAATCCCAACTTTCCTACCAACAGCCCAGACTTTAAGGATTTTAATTATGCAGACATTGAAATGTTTGAGTTCGATTCTGCAGTTAAACAACTTTCCCTTAGGAAATCGCCCTCTCATCAGACTTCTATAAAACACTTCTGGGAAGATATAAAATCCCTTTTTTCTTTGCTTTTCAAGAATGTGTTAAAACTAAATATCTGATGACCACCATGAAACAAGGACTCATTTCGCTGATCCACAGAAGTGGTAATTACCTTCCTTAACAGACTTAAAGAAGGTATCTTACAAATTACTAGCGAGTCACAATCTGGTTTTCTCATCGGTCGTCCTATCTATAGCAACATTAGGATGATATTTGCCTTATTAGATTATTAGGACAAAATTAGGAAGATGGTTATATTGTTTTCATGGATTTTTGTAAGGCACTGGGTTAAAGATTCCTTATACTAAATATGTTTTGGGAATTGTTTTTGTGAACTTATCCATTGCAAGTCTTTTGAGGAGGGTGGTCTTGTCAAGTTGCGGTTAACGGAGGACCCAGCTGCAGGGCGACGTTTAAAGCATTTGCGGCCCATTTATTAAAATCCAGGAAAGCAAACGTAGAGTCAGACGAGACTAGCTCAGACCTAACAACGACAGTAGATCCAACGAAGACAGGGAAAGCGACGACAACAACCAGACAAAGACAGAAGGACACAGGAAGGTATATATACTGGAAGAGTAGAAGAAAACACAGGGAGGACTGATAGGACAACAGGTGAAACAAACTAGGACTAAAAAACACAGACAGCCGGGGAAGAAACAAACAGGGAATAATGAATAACAAGGAGGCCGGGCGACGAGGCAGCCGGCGGCGTGGAACCTTGTGGTGTGGATGGTGACGGAGCTTGAACTGGAGGCGATGAGTCAGCAGGCTGGAGGTTGGCGGCCTGCTGAGGCTGACAGAACTGAACATTGCAGCATGGAGTTTGGCGGCCTCCATGCCTGGACCACTTCAGAGGCGACAGGAAGCAGAGACATGTTCCCAGGAACACCCTCAGAGGAGGCTTGGAACGGATCATTTTTATTATTATTTTCAGCCGTTTCCAGTCCTGGGGGCTGTGTTGTCTTTTGGAGAACTGAGGTTTTTCAGCAGGATTCCAGGGGAGTAATATTTCTTGTTTTGGGTTGGATTTTCTTTTGTTTGTTTTTCCTTCTTGGTGCTGGTCTGGAAATGTTAGTGCGCTTTAAATTTGGCCAGTGTACATCAGACTGTGAATGGGGTGTTCTAGCAGTAATTGCACCTTTTGCCGGAGGACGTAGCGTTATTCTGTGGCTGTTGTTTAGGACGGTTGGTCTGAGCTGATACCGGTCTGCCAGGCTCTCGTTCCCTGAACGTTGTCTGTAAAGTTGTCTCATTTGAATTCCCAGTGTTTACTTTCCAAGTTTACTTCAAGGCTATGAATTTTCATCTCCACTGCATCCATTATCTGGGGCAGTTTCTTAAAATCCTCGGCTAAGCAAAGCACCATTTTGTTAGTCCTTAAAAAATTAGTCCAAAAAAGGAGATCCTTTCTAATACAGAAACTCCAGAGGCTGAGTGTATAATGTAGGTTAGAACAGAAAATAAGAAAAAGAGAACAAGGCGAGAGATCAGTAGAGGGTGCTCATCTTTCAGTAGCCAGAGCTCACTCTGGTTTAACCCACAGCACCAGGTTTACATCCTGTCCTCTAGAACTGATGAATTTCCACAGTATAACTGGTTTTGTTTGGTGATGTGGAAGCTGCAGCGGATGTTTCTGTTTAGAGGATCAGAACATCAGAGCAAAGCTGGGTAAGGAGGTCTTTCAGTTCTTGGGGAATCCATTGGGTCATGGAAGTCCTCAGCAGACAGAGGACAGACTTGAGTTCAGTTATGTCACTCATCCTGTGCAAACAGCGTCTGAACTCAGCCATCTATCAGGTTGCAGTCTAATCAGAACTAATCATGGGGACATTCTGATGTTAGGAGGACTTATCCTCTGAGTGAGGACCTGTGATCTTCTAAATCCAGCATCCCATGGTTTCTCTCATCAAATGAAGTAATCTTGAGCTCACCTTCCTCCTGGGAAACATTGATCTACCTGCCCATCCTCTGCCTGCTTCTTCACCACTAAGGACTCACAGCCTTGTACTAATCCCTGCTGCATTGGACCTGGCCAAGACCACCACCTCCACTCCAGAACTGTAGCAGGGCAGTTGCAGACTCCTCTTTTCCCATCTTCATTTTCCTCTCCTGAACCATCTGATTACCGGCTCTCCATTCTTCCAGACCTCCTATGTTCCCTACAGGAACCAAGAAGACTGAAGATCATTAGATTTTAACAGTAAAACAACTTTTAACAGTAAACTACTTGCAGTTTCTGAGGTTGGATCTGCAACATAGTCTCACATGACAATGTGTTTAACATGGAAGATGAGGACAAGGCAAGAAAAGAGAACTGCTTTGACCTTTCAGAATAAAGGCTCAGAAGACATCAGAAGTACAGCAGCTGTAGACAATTAAAATAAGAGCTCTGCTCTACTGTCTGCTACAGAGGATTTCATTGGCTGAGGGCCACGAAGTCCAACAGAACCGGGTCCCTGCAGGTGTTCAGGTTCTAACAGACCAGCCTGGGACCAGTTCACTGTGGACAGGAAGTGGTCAGAGACCACAGAGGGACCTTTCTGTGATGCTGCTGGGGTTTTCTATCAACACCTACTATTGACACCTTGCAAAACAGGAAATAGAGCAGTTCTACTTATTCATGATAGCAGAACTGTTCTGGTTGGTGATGGGGGTTGTGGGTATGGCTTGGTGTTATAACGGTGGCCTGGGGGAGTCCGGGCTGGAAGCCCCATCTAGTGGGGTGCTGTTTGGGTGGGCCTGAAGTAGTGGGTCCCTGCTGGGGGGACCATTCCCCAGAGATGTGTAGGGACTACTGTGGACAGCAGAGACTCCATGCAGCTTTGGTTGACATCTATCTTCCCCTATAATATATGATTTCTTCTGTCTTAGTAAATGAGGCAGCATCAGAGAGAAACCGTGTTTATGTCTGTACCTTTTTGATTCTGTTGAACTTTATGAATTATCACTAATATTAGTTTCATCTAAACCCTCAACTTGTATGTTAGACCCAATACCAACCAAATTATTTAAGGAATCGTTCCCTCTGGTTACTGGCCCTATCCTAGACATGATGAATCTATCTTTAATAAATGGATATGTGCCTCAGGAATTTAAGGTTTCTGTAATTAAACCTTTACTTAATAAACCGTCCCTGGATCAAGATGATTTAGCTAAATACAGACCTATATTTAACCTTCCTTTCTTATCCAACATTCTTGAGAAAATAGTTGCTAATCAAGTATGTGAGCATCTAAACAGCAACAACCTGTTTGAGGGATTTCAGTCAGGTTTTAGAGCTCATCATAGCACTGAAACAGCACTGGTAAAAGTTACTAATGATATTCTAATGGCCTCAGATAATGGATCTGTGACGGTTCTGGTCTTGTTAGATCTCAGTGCTGCTTTTGACACAGTCGATCATAATATTCTCTTAGAAAGGCTTGAACATGTTGTAGGGATAAAGGGAACAGCACTAGGCTGGTTTAAATCATATCTGTCCAACAGATTCCAGTTTGTTCATGTTAATGATAAATCATCTTCACACTCAAGGGTTACTGGTGGAGTACCACAGGGTGTGGGTACGAGGACAGATGCGGAATCTCAGCAGCCGCTGAATTCAATTCGGTCTCTTCTCCAGTATCCGTTCGAGAGGAGAACATTGGTTGAAAAACTTAATATCAAAGAGCTCGGCCCAGATCAGCCCGACATAAAGATACGCCAGCAAGACAAGGAGAAAGGTAAAGTGTACGTGCGAGGCTTCTCGCGAAATTGGTGCACCAAGAAGGCTTGGCTAGCTGGATGCAATCACGTACATGCCTTATTTTGCTTTCCGTGTTTGCTATTCAAAACAACTGGGACAGATATGGCATGGACCGTCTCAGGAGTGACAGACATTAAACATTTTTCACAAAAGGTAAAAAAACATAAGTCATCTCGGGCACATATGGATAACACAGTGAAGCTAGCCATGCTAGGCAGAGCCCACATTGCTATACAGCTAGACGAGGGGCACAGGCTTGCAGTTAAGAAACACAATGAAGGAGTGGATCGGAATCGCCACATTTTGTCCAAGATAGTTGACTGTGTTAAATTTTGTGGAGCTTTTGAGCTGGCCATGATGAGACTGAATCATCAGACAACCCGGGCGTCTTCAGGGGCTTCGTCGATCTGGTCGCTTCACTAGATAATGTGTTGGAGGATCATCTGAAGACGCCGACAGTTTTTAAAGGAACCCTCAAAGACCGTGCAGAACGAGCTGTTGGATTGACCACAGCAGAATCAGAGACGTGCTTCTCTACTTTAAAGAGGATTAAGACTTTCCTGAGGAACACCAAGACACAGGATCCGTTGAATGCTCTGGCCATGCTCTCCATGGAAAAAAAAGCTTGTCACAAACATTCCTGACTTCAATAGAAGGGTCATTGAGAGTTTTGCCACTCAGAAGGACAGTAGGGCAAAATTCCTGTACAAATGAAGTATCACACATGCACACGCACAAATGAATCCTCTTGATAATCGTATAAAGTTGACCTTAGCACAACAATCCAGAAATATGTAACACTGTAAATTTCTGACATTTTGTCTAAGTAGTGTTTACTAACATGACTGTATATGTGACCGGCTCTTTTGTTAGTTATTTTAATTAGTAACATTTATCTTGATCATTATTTACTATACAGTATTAACCAATTCCAGTATTCGTTTTTTTGTTCATTTTTTTGTTTCTTTTACATAAAACTGTACACATTTTATACAGACACGTACGTACAATCTTTATAATTTTATGTTGTATATAATTCTCTTTAAACTCCATTCTGGTGATGTGCCTCTTGCATTGCCTATTTTCCACTATGATATTTTTATTTTATGTGCAATTTAATGTACTCAGATGTGATTTATCTGCCACAAGGGGGCGCTGCTGTAAGAATTGACAGCTTTGTGTGTAAAGTTTTTGTGTAAACCTAATAACTTATTTCTTTCTAGTTTGGTTCTAAACTTGTTTGTTAAATATTCTATTTATGTTTCGTATAAGAATGCCTCAGGTTGTTAATATTGGCATTAAGATAATCAGCATTTCACAGAGAACTGTATCCATATGTAGAACTGGTATCCATCCGTTTATGTTCAATTGTTTTGGGTTGATTATTGAAAATTACTTTATAAGGTATTTGGGCAAACCGATCAATCCAGATGTGTCTGACCTCAGTATTCACAACAACAAAGGTCAGACACACCTGGATTATTCAGTTTGTCCAATGATGTAAGACAGGAAATAAAAGAGCTGTACTTAGTACAAGTAGCAGCAGCCCTCAAACTTCTGGCATTTCCTCATGTTTTCAGGGTCCCCACAGAGGATCATTGAGGACCTGTTTCTGTCTCCAGGGCCCCAAGGGAGGGTCAAGGATGAACCACTCCTGATGCCGGAGCTCCACCTTTGCTGCCAGCTGCAGTCGGCAAGGCTTCTCCTTCACTGCCAGCGTGGTTCC
Source organism: Apricaphanius iberus (assembly GCA_028564705.1). Lineage (NCBI taxonomy): Eukaryota > Metazoa > Chordata > Actinopteri > Cyprinodontiformes > Aphaniidae > Apricaphanius > Apricaphanius iberus. Next base: position 172,435 of record JAPXFQ010001415.1, read on the forward strand.
TCCTTGGCCACCGTCTTAACCCAGACAAGCCTCTTTGTTATCGCCGTGAGGTCCCCAGGGGAGGACCTCTGGGCTGTCCGCCCAGTTTCCATCCAGTAAAGGGATGTCCATCCGGCCATCTGCCAAGTCTTCAGGGGAGGACCACTGCACCGTCTGACCCATCATATCCTCTCAAGGGAGGCCTTCTGGGCCATCCACCCAATCGGTGTCCAGTCAGGAGACGCTCTCCCAGCAGTTTGCTGGAACTCCAGGGGTGTATCCATAGAGGACTTGGGCCCTCCTTTTGTGGGCCCCCTCTACCCACTCTTGGAACGGTGTTTCTCTTTCTTCCTTTTCCAGTCATCCAAGTCTTCTTCCTCCTGGTCATCATCACCATTATCACCCTTGAGCCATTTTCAGATATTTTGGAATATTTGTGGACAATTCCATTTGGTCTTTAATCATAGTTGTTTTTTAAATACACCACTTTTTTTACCAGAACATTGCCTTTTGGCTGTTTTAATACTGTAAGATATAAGATATATCAGATATTAAAAAAATGTTATGCATCGGGCATAAATGTGTCATGCTTGTGACGAGGAAGCAGCATAACTCTTCAAAGTGTTCGTCTTTGTGACGTGTGCAATTCTGCACACATGCTTCAGAGACATCAATATTTTATTCTAATGTTTAAACTGTTTTTATCATGTAAAGCAGTTTGTGTTTCTGTTTGCATGAAAAACTCTTTATAAATACATTTGATTTGATCTGTCACAGTGAGGAATCTCATGACTAACATCCAGCATTATTTAACCTCACCTGTAAATATCCAGCCTCTTTTTCAGCTTCTCCCTCTCCTCTACCTCCAGCCTCTCTAATTTCATCTAGTCCAGGCTCTCCTCCTCTACCTCCTCTGGTCTCTCCTTCTCCATCTCCTCCAGCCTCTCTCCCTTCATCTACTCCTTCTTCTCCTCCTCTACCTCATCCAGCCTCTCTAATTTCATCTAGTCCAGACTCTCCTCCTCTGGTCTCTCCTTCTCCATCTCCTTCAGCCTCTCTGCTGTCTGTTACCTTACAAAAATATGTTGATGCATGACAAACAAATTAGGGATAGAATGATCATAGAGTTTGATGGTAAAGTTATTGCCTGAGAAAAAATGCCCTTACTTTACTTTTTTTATTATTATGCGTAGTTTATTTCCCAAAAAATATGGATACGTAAAATCACATAATCATCTAGAATATGATGTTTTATTCTAGTTAAACCAAAAATGTTATCTATGTGTTTTAAACATTTGCTCTTTTCTACACGAAAAAATTTGAATAAGAATAGAAAATAATTTAAATCTAATTTTAATCTCTTTGTCATATTCTATTTTAATATTTTAATTTAATTCTAATTTTAAATTATTTACACTTTGACTCCTAAAGAAGTCTCTTATATCGAGTTTTCTTTTCTTGGACTCACACAAACGGACACAAACACGAAATGCAAATGACAGCAGTAAAATCCCTCTAGCTGACGTGACCCGGACAGAACAAACGTTTTAACAACTTTCACTCACAGATTTCTCTCATCTGGCCCAACCAGCAGTTGTAGCCTGAGTCGTTAACAGACGTTCAACAAGTTGATTTTACCGCTCTGGTATTTAAGAACAGATGGAATGACAGCATGGACGGCCAATCACAATATGTAGTTAGTTAACGAGAACCCAGTAGCCAATCAGGCAGCGATTTCCATCAGAGACCGACATTTAACCCTTTGTGTGCCATGATCATTGACTAAACACTACTGACAGCTGTTGTATTGATAGTGACGACACAGTAGCAGCTGAATATGGGTAGGGACGTGTCCCTACCGTCACTACCCAACTCTACGCCCTAGGCTGAACCGCAGAGTGAAGGTAAAAGCGCCAACAAGTACTAAGCATCTCTGGGAACTCCTTTAAGATTGTTGGAAAACCATTTCTGGTGACTAGAAGCTGAAGAGAATGCAAAGCATTAATCAGAGCAAAGGGTGGCTACTTTGAGGAATCTAAAATATAACATGTATTCAGTTATTTCACCCTTTTTGTTTAAGTTCATACAGTAAATCCATACATCCTGTGTTCATTCATAGTTTTGATGCCCTTAATTGAGAATCTACAATGTAGTCATGAAAATAAAGAAAACACATTTAATGAGAAGGTGTGTACAAACTTTTGGTCTGTACTGTATACTCCAGATATTTGAACATTAAATGCAGGATGATGCAAAACATGACAATATATACAACTGTAATTATGAGGATTTATTGTGAATAAAAGCATTTTAATGAGTTAATCTGGAATATTTCTCTTTATTAATGCAGTTAGATTCTAAGTTACAGCTCTATCATGAGGAATCAGGTCAACGCTGATGATCTACCTGACAGGTGTCCCCATGGACCACCTTTTACAGACACAGCGCCCCCTACAGTTAATAAGACATCCTGGTTCTCTCCATCCAGCATGGGACTGCAATGTCTCCTCGCCTCTGAGCATCAACACACCTCTAGCTGCTTTACCTGAGGCTCATGGAGGCCTAAAACAACAACAGCAGCAAAAGAGATATAGTTTAAACTCAGACCTGATTATTATAAATGAAGGAAAGGTTTCTGTCCTCATGGCAACTCTTCCAGGATGAACTGTGATCTCAGGGTGGAGCAGGTCATGGTTCTGGACAGTCACTAAAGAGCACCCCCCCTACCAAAGTCTTATTCCGCCCACATTTTCTGTTTAAAAAATGCACGAACAGGAGGTGTGACCTAGCAGCCCTGTGAATATTCAGGGGGAGAGGGCTGGACATGGACTCCATTGTGATTGATGCCACAGACACAGACAGTTAGAGAGGATGATGAACAACATGAGCTCCTTTGTCTCAGAGCGATCTTTTGAGCTAGAGGATTTCTCTCCACCTCAGTAAGAGAAAAGAATAAAAGGGAGGGAGGCTTATGGGCAGAAACTCACCTTTTTCCACCAGGGACGGAGAGTGCATTGCATGTATGACGACTCAAAGATGGAGCTGATGGTGGATCATTGAAGGGTGGACAGGTTCGTCAAGGAGGTGTAGTACGGTAAATGGTACTGGGAGGCTCCCAGTCTGGAAGTGAAGATCTAGGAGTCATTTCAGTGGTTGGAGACATGAGGAGATCGACGTTGGGCGATGTCACTACAGTGACACGCTCTGATTGGTTGACACTCAGGGGACGGAGGCGAAGTTTGAGTTAGCCCCACTTGTGCGTTGTTAGCTTTTGTCGCTGTGGTGGATAGGCGTAGCCTTTGGGTCACATGGTGTTGTAGTAATAGCGATTGCTATATCACCTGTTGCTCACCTGCAGGGAAAGTCGGAGGGATGGGGGAGGTTGATTTTTCTCTCTTTACGCGTTGGTCTAACTGGTGGATCTCCTCATTATTTGTTGTGGGGTGACATATATTTTAAAGAAACCTTTTGATAACTATTAAAATATCCTAAACTGAAACTTGGACTTGGGTTAGATCCATACGCCCCTAATTCAGCTTCTCGGGGACTCAGAGGCAGGACGGTCGCCAACAGTCGCTTTGAAGCTTAGAAAGCAGCAAAAGTTACAAAAGTTGACACCTCTGAAGCACACAGAGACCCTGACAGCCTCAACCATAGATTTAACATGTAATCTTGCTTCTCTTGGCATTGGGCATTGTGAACGCACCATAAAAGCAGGAAGTAATGAACATGAAAACTCTAGGAAACCAGAGGGCTTGGAGTTACCACATAGGCTAACACTCAGGTGCCAAAAGAGTGGCAACCAGATCCTCTGATCCAGCAGGTAACAAGCCTTGATGGGACTAACAACCCAAACCCTGACCCTTTGTTTTGGTACATATGGTGAGCTATGTAGTACCAGACTACTATACTATACACTGGTGCTGTATGGTACTAGATAGTAGTATATTGTACTACACACTGCTATTCTGGTGAATCCCACCATCAGCAGACATCATGTCGGTGCAGCAGCTTGTTGTGAAGGTCGTAACCTTTACCCAGAGAGAGGCTGATGGAACTAAGAGCAGCTAAAATAGGAACATCTGATGATGACAGCGACCACGGCTGAACTTCCTTCCTCCCTCACTGACTCGGTACTTTCACCTCCAGCACACATCTTCTCTCTGAGGCTTTCAGACGAGCTGGACCCATGATTAAGCTCAACCTGCTGATGTTGCTGCTGGTAGTTCTGGTCCATTCAGAGAATCAGAAGGTGGTGGAGGTGAGAGCAGAGCTGGGTCAGAACATTACTCTGACCTGCTCCTTCAGCCACCCAGAGACCTTCTGGTACATGGAGGTCAGTAACGGGTCCAGACTGGGAATAGGACGTACGTATGTTTCAGCGTTCTCCACCTTCAGCTCTCCAGACTTTGAGAGCAGATACTCCTTGGTGGAGAACAGGCTGGTGATCAGGAACTTCTCCGTGGAGGACAGTGGACTTTACTTCTGTAGCAGGAAGATGAACGGAAGGATGAGCGGTGGAGACTTCATCAGGCTCCTTCCAGGTAAGCCTGAATGCTGTGTTGATGTTTCTTCAGCTCAGGTAGAATGTTCCAGTCGGGTCTAGTGGATGAAGATGACTTTCAAAAAGGAGAAAATAGGAGAGAAAAGGCAGAGAAGTTCTCCTGAGATGATATCTTCAGGAACTGATCCAGCTGAGAAATCATCTTTATATCATGGATCCAATGGTTGGAGCTGGAGACAGCAAAGGTTAAAGGTCAGACTCCACTTTACTCCCTGTAGAAAGGAAATGTGCGTATGATGTTAAAGTGTTCTTCTCTGTGATTGGCTGAGAGGACAGAAGGTAAATACAGATGAGCAACGCTCTGATGAACGACATATCAGCTGACTTCCTGTTTCCTCCTGCCTGAGGTCATCAACCTCTGCTTCTAAACACCACAACCCACAGAAATGTTTCTCCTCTCCAGAATTGGAGCAGCCTACGGTAAGATGGTACCAGAAGACATTTTGTGCTGCTAGAACCCATCAGAACCAGAATCAGTTCTTCTCCTCCAGAACTGAGAACATCTGGCTCCTCCTTCCTGGACCCACCTCCTCACCGAGCTTCAATGGAACTTCCAGCTACCTCTAAACCATCTGCTTTATGTGCTTTCAGGTGTTCTGATGACCCGACCCACTGTTTACCACCACCACCATGACGGTTACACCGGCTCTGAGCCAGATGTTCCTGACTATGAAGCTGAGAAGATGAGCTTCACCATATACCGCTCAGCTGTGGTCCTCAGCGTTCTGCTCGCTCTATCAGCAGGTCAGTCCTGTTTGGTTGACCTCCAGAACCTGAGAAGATACCTTCATCTGGTGGAAAACAGTAGAACCCTGATACCAGAACAAGAAAACCCTCCAGAACCAGGAACAGGAAGCAGTTCAAGTTGACCTCTGACACTGTGAAGATGTTTGGAGTAGATCTGACTCACTGATTTTCTGCCTGCAGCTCTGATCTTGTCTTGTTGGAAGAAGAACCAGATCCAGGTGGATGAAGCTCCGCCTTTGAGGAAATGCTACAACCTGCAGCTGAGTGATGATCACTTCTTCTACTGTAGAGCTATGGTCCAGGTCAGAGGTCACTTCCAGATGAGCTTCTCTAATGATCAAACTTCTTTCAGCATTTATTTCATCCCTGCTTAGAAGTGTTAGAAGTACTGCAGCAATATCCCAATGCTGTGAACCTGTTCACACACAGCGCAATAAAACCTGTTTGATTGGGATTCTGTCTCCTTCTGAGCTTCTGATGGTCCACCGCTCTCTGGATCCTCTCTAAGTCCTCCTAACTCTGCAGATCTGCTGGTTCTCCACCATCCTGTTGTTTAGGACATCAGATTGAAGCTGAGATGAATAACTGGAGGTCCTCCTGTGCTTTTATTCTGACAGGAAACCAGAAGGTGGAGTATCTGATGGTGTTTCTCCCCACTGGATGATAAACTTCTCCATACTCCTGATGAGCATCCAGCACCACCTATCATGTCTCTGCTGACTGTACAGAAACTATGGAGAGGAACCTCCAGTGGTTCTGTTGGGTTTCTGTAGAACTGAAGAAGATGGACTTGTCCATCTAATTTGACCAAAAACCTCTGGTCTTGGGTTGGGGTCATTTCTTTAAGAACTTTTACATTTCTTAAAAATCCTAATCTACGATTAATACAATATAAAATCCTTCATAGAGTGCATTATACAGGGCAACGGATGTTCAAGATGGGTTTTACGCCATCTAATACCTGTTTACAAAGTACAACCAATCTACCAGACAATTATACTCATGCTCTTTGGTTCTGCCCACCTGTCAAGAAATATTGGTACCAGATATGTGAAGATCTATCAAAGTGTCTGAAATTTAATATCACACCTTTTCCCACAGTTCGCTTGCTGGGAAATTTAGATGAAGTTACCATGGATACAAAGTCTATTCAATTAGTTCACATTGCCTTATGCATCGCTAAGAAAAATATCCTCTTGAACTGGAAAAATAAAAATACTCTGAATATTAATCAATATAGAGATATCCTTCTGGATTACATTGGTCTAGAAACGGCTTCTGCCCGGCGGCGGCGGGGGACCCCCTCTCGGCTGATCCCTGGTCGGGGCCCTGCTGGTGGGCGGGGTGGCCCTGATCCCCGTGGTCTCCGGGTCCTGTTCCAGGCCCATCTCGGCGTAGCCGGTTTCCGGCGGGGCCCGTGGGCTCGTCCCTGCGATCTCTCGGGGCCCCAGCATTGCGGCTGGTGGGTGTTCCCCTGGGGCTTCCATCTGTTCCTCTCTTGGTGGGTGATCGACCCTCCGCTGATCCACCTGTGGCCTCTGTAATCTGTGGGACCCTGGATGCATACATCTCTTGCCTCCTTCATGTCTTTGTCGATTCCTGTATGACGGATTGACGGTTCCTTACACCAGCTATCAATCACTTGCATGGGGAAACCTTATTCAGACCGCATGCTCGCACACACATAGGTGTGGGGACATTGGTGTGGACGGACATATCTTAAGCTGAGGTTATCATCATTAGTTAGTTGTTCACAGGAGCTTACCAGAAACATTTGTATTGTGTTCATTAATCCATGCTTGTGTGTAGTGAACGTGTAAATCTTAGTTTGTATTACTAGATCTGTTTTGTTAAAGTTGTTCTGTTTTATTGGTGGTTTTTCTTTGTTTTGTTTTCCTACTTCTCTGCCGTCTAACGGAGGTGGAGGACTTTGTTTGCCTCCGTATCTTTTATCGTCAGTTCACACTTCTACTGGTCCTTTCTTTCTTTCTTTCTTTCTTTCTTTCTTTCTTTCTTTCTTTCTTTCTTTCTTTCTTTCTTTCTTTCTTTCTTTCTTTCTTTCTTTCTTTCTTTCTTTCTTCTTTCTTTCTTTCTTTCTTTCTTTCTTTCTTTCTTTCTTTCTTTCTTTCTTTCTTTCTTTCTTTCCATAACTTCAAGAAATTAAACCCACAGTAATCACTAATAAAGATTTTTCATACATATATATCAAGTTGAGTACTATAGCAAAGCTGTAATACTCTGCTTGGGAAAGTAAATCTGTTGGGCTGTACTTGCGACTCCGACACCAATTCTGAGTAGCAAACTGCCAGACAGGACACTTAAAATAAAAAAAGAACTGAAGGCCGACATTTTCTGATGCAGGACCACCAGTTGGACACATTTTTAAATCTAACCTAATACTTTTCTCCCGATAATAACATAAAATAGAAAAAATTAAAATAAATACGAGGAGGAGGATTTTTTAAAAACATTTTTTTAATTTATAAAACAAAACCAAATAATTATTTATAATAATTTCCCAAAAAGAAATACAAAAAATAAGGAAATATACCACAATGAGGACATTGGTGTGGACATGTCCCTAGCAGACCGGCCTCTTCAGACCAGGACCCAGGATGCTGCTAGAGGTCCACATCAGACCCCACGGTCACTTTGCTTTGCTCTGTTGGTTTCCATCAGAACCGTGGTTTGAACCTTCAGCTCAGTTCTGTGAGATGGAGAACCTAATCTGAATCTGTGGTTCTGCTGAGTGTTCCAGGACACATCAAACATCTTCTACATGGTAAATGATCCTGACTGTGACCCGTTGTTCTAGAAGGTTCTGGTCAAACCTGAGAACGTCTCAGACTGAACGTTACAGCTGTAGAATAAACCAGAATAATGGTTTTGTTCATCATGCTGGTAGAACCTGATTTGTTTGGATGGTTCTGATCCAATATTGGCTTCATCTGAACCTTCAGACCTCATATGATCTGATCAGATCTTTATGGAGCTCCAGACTGTGTCTTGTTTCTACGGTTAGTCATTGATATTCTGTCCATTAACAGAAATGATTTTGACCCGATTTCCACCAACAGAACCTTCTTGTTCTGTTACCCAGATAATACAAGCATGGACCAAATGAGGTTCTAACCAGCACATCTGGAGAACCTGAAGTTGATTAAACCTCAGGTCTCACAGCTTCATGTCTGATCAGAGAAGAACAAACATCTCCACTATGAAAAGTATTAAACCACAATAACTTTATTTACAATGCTCCTTATTTACAAATCTGATGTAAATCAACTGAAGATGTATAAATAATAAGCACATATAATTAAGAATATCCGGAGCAGTATTCATATTTCTTTCATTCCAGAGATGTTTAGTCTGTTTTCTCTGTTTAATAACTTCATAAACACATTGTGTCCTCTGCTTGTTTCTGTTCATTTATAGACGTTAAATAAAGCTGGATTCAAAAAGCTGAGTGGGTGTTTCCTTCCTCTAGTTTCACTTTCACTTCCAGCACAGAAACAATCTGCTCGACCTCTCTGTGTGAAGCTCCGTCTAAAGGTAACAGAACCAACTTTTAATGATTAAATCAGTAGTGATCCTCTGAGTTCCTGTACAACCCGTAGAACCTTTTAGAACCCGTAGAACCTTGTAGAGCCTATAGAAGTGGTAAGAGGACCCAGCAGCTCCCAGCCTGAGCCCAGCTGGACTAGAGACCGGTTCCTCCTCTCTGGGTCTCCAGGTTCAGCTGCAGCAGACCTCAGAGGACAGACTAGAGGTCTCTGGGTCCGTCCACCATCTAATGACCGTTTACTGTTTACAACATCAGAGGAGCTGAGCCGTTGTTCTTTGAGTTTGGGCTCCATCTAGTGGACAGACAGTAGGAGGGTTAGGGTAGCAGCGATGTGAATCATGATCAGAGATGGTGACTGATGAGTGTTTCCTCCTGCAGCATGGACCAGAGAGAGGACAGAGAGGACAGAGTCCCTCCCTCTGGAACGTCTCTGTGTGAAGGACATGAGGACCACAGGTGAGACCAGCATCATTTCTGTCCTTCCAGGTAGTCCAGTAAAGCCACAGATGGACAGTCTCACTTTGGGTGGAAACAGAGTGTAACTGAAAGCTCTACATAAATATTCAATCCTTAGTCTTAGACTTCCTTTATTGTCTTTGCACAAGAAAAAATTCCATTGCTTTGAACCCAGCAATAAAGAAAAAAAGGTGACATTAAAAACAGTGAAACCCGTTTGTTAAAAGAGTGGAAATTGTAGCTATAAAAGCATATAAATATAAATGAAATATTGCTGTGTATATTGAGAATTAAGTTAGAGACAATAGCTTTCAGCAATCTGGTATAAAATATTATAGATGAAATATTTTATTGTAAATTGAGGATGGAGTTAGAAACATTTGGCATTCAGCAGTCTGATATAAAATATAGTAAATGAGATATTGTGGTTTACATTGGGTTTACATTCAGCAACGCCAGAAGCCAGAAGGAGGAACAGTCCCTGATGTGGGTGAGTGGGGTCTCTGAGTGTCTGGTGTACCCCACTACACCCCCCTTTAACTATCAAACATTATAAACTCCAGAGAAGTTCAGAGTCGCCTTCTGGAGAAAGACCCGCAGAAAACCTGATACTGGAGTTGAGATTCACCTTCCAGCAGGACAACCACTCTGAACATATAGCCAGAAATATTATGGGATTGTTTAGATCAAAGCATGTGGCCTAGTCAAAGTCCATTACTAAACTTGTATCTGTTGGAAGACGTTAACCCTGACTTTTGTTAGATAATCTCCATCCATCTGACCGAGCCGGAGATGTTTCAGTCTATAAATGTTCAGAACTAATGGAGACCAACCCAGATTCAATTCAGTTTATTTCTATAGCGCCGTTTCACAACAGATGTCATCTCAAGGCACTTTACAAGAAGAGTTATTACAATACAATGTTTAATTTAGGAATTAGAGAACCACAGAAGATTGCGTCGGGACTTCTCAGCAATCCCTCACACTGAGCAAGCATGAAGCGACAGTGGAGAGGAAAAACTCCCTTTTAACAGGAAGAAACCTCCGGCAGAACCAGGCTCAGCACAAGCGGTTATCTGCTGAGACTGTCTGGGTTTGGAGAATACAGAACAGAGACACAGAAAGAGCAACAGAACTGATGCAGAAGTTTGTTGCAGGACGTGGAGAATTTTCCGTCACTGCAATGCCATCTTAGTCAGGGTCTTCAAGCAGGGCGGGTCAGGAGCACCTACTATAATAGAAAACAGGTTAGTGCTTGAATTGACAGCACATCATGCAGTTGGGGAGAAGTAGGAGAGAAAGTAGGAACAGACCCTAATAATGTCCTCCAACAGCCTAAAGCAGCATAGCTACTAACATTAACCTGTCTGCTAGCTACTAGGAGACCTAGCTACTAACACTTTGTACCTGGCTTACATTAATCTATCTCTATCTAGCTACTCTACCTGACTACTAACATTAACCTGCCTCTTCCTATCTACCTGTCTGACCTGACTCTAACTACCTATAAACATATCTCTAACTGTAAGCTTTGTCAAAGAGGAAAGTTTTTAGCCTAGTTTTAAAGATAGACAAATTGTCTGCTTCACGAACCAACCCTGGGAGCCGGTTCCATAGGAGGGGAGCCTGATAGCTGAAAGATCTGCCACCCATTCTACTTTTAGAAATCCTAGGAACTACCAGTAAACCTGCAGTCTGAGAGCGAAGGTCTCTGTTAGGAACATATGGAACAATCAGGTCTCTTATGTATGATGGAGCTAGATTATTAAGGGCTTTATATGTCAGAAGGAGGATCTTGAATTCTATTCTAGATTTTACTGGGAGCCAGTGAAGAGAAGCTAAAACAGGGGAAATGTGATCTCTTCTTTTAATATTCATCAGAATCCTAGCAGCAGCATTTTGAACTAACTGAAGACTTTTAATTGTATTCTGTGGACTACCTGATAATAGACAGTTACAGTAATCCAGCCTTGAAGTAACAAAGGCATGGACTAGTTTTTCAGCATCACTCCTGGACAGGATGGTTCTAATTTTTGCAATATTCCTAAGGTGAAAAAAGGAAATCCTACAGACTTCTTTAATGTGAGTTCTAAATGACATATCTTGGTCAAAAATAACACCGAGGTTTTTTGCTTTATTACTGGAGGCTAATTTAATGCCGTCCAGGTGAAGGGGCTGACTAAGTAGTTTCTTTTTCAGAGCTTCTGGTCCAAAGACGACAACTTCTGTTTTATCAGAATTTAGAAGCAAGAAGTTTAGAGTCATCCAAGTTTTTATGTCTTCCAGACATGCCTGTAGTCTACCTAACTGATTGGATTCATCAGGATTTATGGATAGATATAGCTGTGTATCATCTGCGTAACTATGGAATTTTATCCCATGCTGCCTAATTATTTTACCAATAGGAAGCATATATATAGTAAAGAGAATCGGCCCAAGCACTGAACCCTGTGGTACTCCGCAAGTAACTATTGAGGTTGAGGAAGATCTATTGTTTACCTGAACAAACTGAAATCTGTTAGACAAATAAGATTTAAACCAACCTAGTGCTGTTCCTATTATACCGACACTTTGAAGCCTTTCTATGAGAATATTGTGATCAACAGTGTCAAAGGCAGCACTGAGATCTAACAGGACCAGAATGGTCACCAGTCCATTGTCTGAGGCTATGAGAATATCATTAGTAACCTTCACCAGAGCTGTTTCAGTGCTGTGATGAGCTCTAAAGCCTGACTGAAACTTCTCAAACAGCTCATTATTGTTTAAATGCTCACATATCTGGTGTGCAACTATTTTCTCAAGAATTTTAGATAAGAAGGGAAGATTAGATATCGGTCTATAGTTAATTAAGTCGTTTTGATCAAGAGAGGGTTTCTTAAGTAGAGGTTTAATTACAGCAATCTTAAACTCCTGTGGTACATATCCATTGACTAAGGATAGATTCATTATATTTAAAATTGGAGCAGCGATCAGAGGGAAAACTTCTTTTAAGAGTTTAGTTGGGATTGGGTCTAAAACGCAAGTTGAAGGTTTAGATGAAGCTAATAATTTTAGTACATCACAAAGTTCGGCTGCATTAAAGCAGTTTAAGCATATATTAGGTTCCACCATTTTTGAGGCTGCCTCATTAACTAAGGAGGAAGCAAGCATATTGGGAAGGTTCCCAATTATCTTATTCTTTATGGAGTCTATTTTATTTATAAAGAATTGCATGAAGTCGTCACTGCTTAGAGCTTGGGGAATGGTTGGCTCGATAGAGCTATGATCCTGTGTGAGTTTGGCAACTGTATTAAAAAGAAACCTAGGATTATTTTTATTCTCCTCGATTAAAGATGAATAATATGCTGTTCTATCTGTGTGAAGGCTCTTTTTATATAGCAATAGACTATTTTTCCACACTAAATAAAAGTCCTGTAAATGTGTGGAGCGCCATTTTCTCTCTAGTTTTCTAACGTTCTTCTTCAGGGTACGTAGGTCTGAATTAAACCAGGGAGCTAATCTTCTAAGGCTGGCCACCTTCTTTTTCAGTGGGGCAACTTTGTCTATTGCCAGACGCAGGGAAGAAATTAACGCTATGAACTAGAACATCAAGTTGTGAGGGGTTACGAGTTAAATCACTATTTTCTGTTGTATTTGTATGTACTGAGGAAATTAAAGTTGGAAGAGCTTCTTTAAAACTTGCTACAGCGTTGTCTGATAACGTTCTGGTATAATGAAGTTTTCTTTCAGGTTTGAAATGGTCAGTTAGAGTGAGTTTAAAAGTGATCAGAAAATGATCAGATTAAGACCTGGAACCATGGACCATGCGTTTATCTCTAGCCACCTCCATTACTGTAACAGTATCTTCACAGGTCTACCTAAAAAATCAATCAGACACCTGCAGCTGATCCAGAACGCTGCTGCTCGTGTTCTCACTAGAACCAGGAAAGTAGAACACATCACCCAAGTTCTAAAGTCCTTCCTCTGGCTCCCTGTAGCTCAGATAATAGACTTCTAAATACTCCTACTAGTTTATAAATCGTTGAATGGTTTAGCACCAGAGTACATTAGAGATCTGCTATCATGGTACAAACCATCCAGACCAATCAGGTCCTCCAGCTCTAGTTTACTGATCGTCCCTAGAACCAGAACCAAACATGGAGAAGCAGCTTTTAGTTTCTATGCGCCTCATATCTGGAACACACTACCAGGAGAATGAAAAGCTGCAGAGACACTGAACTCTTTTAAGTCTAAAATTAAAACTTATCTATTTAGACTCACCTATGTGTAACTGTTTTTACTTAATTGTTTTTGATTTTCACCCAAATTATAGTCTTCATTAATGTAAATCTTTCTTGTGCTTTTTTTAAAGAACTGCTTTTCAGCGAGATCAGTTAGTGAATACAAACTGTGTTTTTATCTGCTTGTCCTTACAATGTTTTATTTTCTTGATTATTGTCTTACTGTAAATGCTTTCTTGTATTTTGATCATCAAATTGATTTATGCTGTGTTCCAACTTTAATCATGTAAAGCACCTTGAATTGCCTTTGTTGGTTCTCAGAGTTTCATCAAGTATTAAAAAACACAGACACAGCTTTAGAGAATGGACATGCAGCGTTGGGCCAGGTTTAAATCAAATGCCACAAAATTATGACAAAAGATCATACCTTAATACAGCATCAAACGATCATACCGGGGACTCTGACTAAAATGGGGTGTTCAGATTCTTAAATACTTCTTCTACGCACAGGGCAGCGTGTGCGTCTTGCATGCACACAAGTGCGGCGCCTAAGTAATGGATTCCTGCTGTGCTTTCCTAGACTGGAGCTAGGTCATGTCAATCCTATCATGTTTTGTTTTCTTGGAAATCCTCAGTGAATGGATGTTCTGCCAGATCTTCGCACACACAATCCTTTGGCCGTATCAAACATTCCTTGCTAATGGGAGAGATCTTGCAATGTGGAAACTAGTTATATAAACATTAATCCTAACAGTGTAATATAATATGAATCTGCCTTCTACACTTTGTGCTGAAAGTGTGCTACACAAAAAAAATTGCCTTGCCTTGCCTTACAAAGTTCTGACTCAGGGAAACTGTATCCAGGCCACACTTTTCAGCTTTTTATCTGTAAATGCTGAAAACCAGCAACCATCTTCTTTCCTCTACTGGATAAAATCCCCTGAAGGTTGTGAGTGGAATACCAATGCCGTCCAGTGTGACTGAATCTCCCTCTGAGTCCAACTCTGGACCAGTCAGGAGAGGCTGTTACACCTCCAGAAGCAGAAACAGAAAATATTACTTGTTCAGTGTTGGTTTAATGTTAATGTTAATGTGTTTGAAGTAGCATACTACCACCTAGAGGTCTAACAGAAAACTACACAGGCATATCAGGATAAAATCTTCATTTCTATAAAGATTTCTTGAGATGTTGGAGAAATGTTGGTGTCTAAAAGATCCAGTAGAAGGAGGCTCTGAAGTCATATCCTACTTTGCTCTCTCTGTCCAACAGGTACAAATGTCTGACTGGGCCCAGTTCCTGCTGTTCATCTCTGAAGAGTTCTGCGTCCATGGAACCACCGCTCCAGTTCCCTGTTAGAAGGTAGTTTTGTTCTATCATAGATATGAAATGGATCCATCCATCCATGTACAGTTATTGGATAGCTTATTGGTACCTCCACTAGTTGCTGAGTAAGAACTAGGATACACCTTAGACGGGTCACCAGACTCTCAGCTCCCCTCAGATTAGGTGTGTTCAGCACCAATCCTTAGAGGGTGCAGATTTTAGATGTGTCTACATGCCTTCAAGTTTTCCAGAGGCCTGTTAACGAACCAATCGTTTGCCTGAGTTCTGTTGACCCAGAGTAATCTAGAACATATACTACAATGGTCTTTAAGGCCAGACTATAGACACCACTCCTTAAAATGGTTTATCCGTCGCATCTTTGTAAACACACCAGGGTTCTACAGAACTTTAAAGGTTGGATATGGAGCATGAGCATAATACTGACATCTAGTGTACGCCAACCGTCTGTTCTTGATTTTTGTTCAAGATTCATGTGTAACTTTAATTATTATTAATAAAACTATAAAAATAGATTGGGTTTAAGTATAAAAAAATCAATATTAATGCTGTTCAGTCCCTAACTTTAATAAATGAATGTGTTATTCTGGTTAGTGGTAAAGTGAAGGAATTTATAGTGTTAAAAATTAAAGCCTTGGACAAAGCAATGTTTTATTAATATAAGCAGAAAAGAATTAAGCCCAACCATAACCCTAACTTTGTCCTTCATGCTCAAAATGCAGCAGATGTATTTATTTGTTCTTTAAAATGTGTCCACAGTTTATTTTCTGAACTACTATTTCAACTATTTAGTCTTATCACAAAGTACTAAAGCTAAGATGTGACAACCAGCCCCAGACCACTTTACAAAAATATTTAGCTAGGGAACACATTGCTTTAGCTAATGTTAGCGCAAACCAAACCTCTCACATTGGAATTTTTGGTTAATTAAAAGGTCCCTTTTTCAGTATCAAAGAGACACCTGCTGTGCACTTCTCAATTGTGGTATTTTAAAGGGACTATATAATGCTATTTCACAGCTTTCAACTTCTGGAATAGACATATATATGATAAACTTTTTTACCTTTGGTGTCATACAGTATTAATTTGTCCTGAAATTTAACTTGTATCCTGTAGTTAATGCTAGACCATGAAGTGAAACGGCTCATTTCTCTATAAACCCGCTTCCTGCAACCCCGCTACGCTACGCTCTACCGTGCTGCACAGCTGGGAGCAGATCAAACTGAAACAAACAGTGCTGAGCTTCATCACAAACAGTATTCTCACAAATAATTTGAATAGCACAGATTACCACAGTTAAACTCTGTTATATTAGGGCTCAGACGTTTGGTTTATTTTATATTTTTTTGTTAAAAACTGAGTCAATAAAGCCTATTCCAGTTGATAAATCTCCAGGCTTTAGACAGAGCCAAAACCAACACAGCTGCATCCACTAATCAAATCTTTCCACCCCAGTGTATAAAAAAGCAGTGGGTGTTGTTTGCTCCTGTTTACTGAACAATCTGAGATGCTACAGATCAACTAATTAACCACACAATGCTGTTATAAGATTAGGGCGACTGTGGCTCAGTGGTAGAGTAGTTGGCTTGCAATCGGAGGGTCGTAGGTTCGATTCCAGCTTCCTCCAGTCACATGTTGTCACATGTTGTGCCCCTGGGCAAGGCACTTAACCTCCAAATTCTACATTGTCCTACCGAGCCATGTTGGGTGTCGGTGTGTGAATGGGTGAATGTGGCTTCAATGTAAAGCACTTTGAGTGGTCAGTAAGACTAGAAAAGCACTATATAAGTTCAGTCCATTTACCATAAGATCACATAAGCAGCTTGATAAATGGCTAACATGCATTAGCATGTAGCTACTTACTTCTCTGTCCATCAGGTGTCTTTGATCCAGCTGCTGTTCTTTAGGAATGTAGAATAAAATCCTGTAATCCATGCAGCCAAACACAGAGAAAGTAAAAAAGCCAACAAAAAAGTGTTTTAAGCTAAGGAGAAGGGTGTGTTTGAAAATCTACTAGGGTCAGCCACTCTGCCTGCAGGGAGCGGTGCAGACACCTCTAGCACTCAACTTTCAACCAGTGATGTCACTAGTTGAACATTCAGTCGTTTTCTTGGAGAGGGAGGGGCAGATGCTCAGAGAGCAGGATTCAGGAGGATGACTCAGACATTTGTTAATTAAGCCAAAACCAACTCTGGTGGGTTTTTATGAGAAAATTGCATTACAGATGGTTGAAAACTCAAAAAACTTCTTCAATAAAAGAAGTTTATAAACTTAAAAACTTAAACAAACTCTTTTAATGACACTCTGCACCTACTAATTAGCAAAGACTTAAATATCTCTAGCATTGCTGTAACTGACATCGCATTATCTGATCATTTCTGCATCTCATTTGAAAGCACCATCCAAGCCAACATATCTAATCAGAGTAAACCCACTGTTAAAAAACGCTTCCTCAAAGAAAACTCAGCTGAAAAACTTAAAACTGATGTACATTCCAACCTTATCTAAATCACCAACTTCCACCAACACACATACAGTAAACAAACTGAAAGATGATTTTCTATCCAGATCTCAGACATGATGGATAAGATTGAGCCACTTTAGGTTAAAAACATCTCTAGTAAAACGTAGTCTCCGTGGAGAAACAATCAGAATCAGAATCAGCTTTAATGGCCAAGTATGACACATACAAGGAATTTGACTCCGGCAACTTTTCTCTCCAGTACAGAACTTAAATAAATGAAATTAAAATGGGGTGTACAGATTCTTAAATACTTCTTCTACGCACAGGGCAGCGTGTGCGTCTTGCATGCACACAAGTGCGGCGCCTAAGTAATGGATTCCTGCTGTGCTTTCCTAGACTGGAGCTAGGTCATGTCAATCCTATCATGTTTTGTTTTCTTGGAAATCCTCAGTGAATGGATGTTCTGCCAGATCTTCGCACACACAATCCTTTGGCCGTATCAAACATTCCTTGCTAATGGGGGAGATCTTGCAATGTGGAAACTAGTTATATAAACATTAATCCTAACAGTGTAATATAATATGAATCTGCCTTCTACACTTTGTGCTGAAAGTGTGCTACACAAAAAAAATTGCCTTGCCTTGCCTTACAAAGTTCTGACTCAGGGAAACTGTATCCAGGCCACACTTTTCAGCTTTTTATCTGTAAATGCTGAAAACCAGCAACCATCTTCTTTCCTCTACTGGATAAAATCCCCTGAAGGTTGTGAGTGGAATACCAATGCCGTCCAGTGTGACTGAATCTCCATCTGAGTCCAACTCTGGACCAGTCAGGAGAGGCTGTTACACCTCCAGAAGCAGAAACAGAAAATATTACTTGTTCAGTGTTGGTTTAATGTTAATGTTAATGTGTTTGAAGTAGCATACTACCACCTAGAGGTCTAACAGAAAACTACACAGGCATATCAGGATAAAATCTTCATTTCTATAAAGATTTCTTGAGATGTTGGAGAAATGTTGGTGTCTAAAAGATCCAGTAGAAGGAGGCTCTGAAGTCATATCCTACTTTGCTCTCTCTGTCCAACAGGTACAAATGTCTGACTGGGCCCAGTTCCTGCTGTTCATCTCTGAAGAGTTCTGCGTCCATGGAACCACCGCTCCAGTTCCCTGTTAGAAGGTAGTTTTGTTCTATCATAGATATGAAATGGATCCATCCATCCATGCACAGTTATTGGATAGCTTATTGGTACCTCCACTAGTTGCTGAGTAAGAACTAGGATACACCTTAGACGGGTCACCAGACTCTCAGCTCCCCTCAGATTAGGTGTGTTCAGCACCAATCCTTAGAGGGTGCAGATTTTAGATGTGTCTACATGCCTTCAAGTTTTCCAGAGGCCTGTTAACGAACCAATCATTTGCTTGAGTTCTGTTGACCCAGAGTAATCTAGAACATATACTACAATGGTCTTTAAGGCCAGACTATAGACACCACTCCTTAAAATGGTTTATCCGTCACATCTTTGTAAACACACCAGGGTTCTACAGAACTTTAAAGGTTGGATATGGAGCATGTGCATAATACTGACATCTAGTGGATCTAGGTTGTAGTTACAACAATAAAAACATCATTCCAGCGGTTGGGTTGCCAGGTTTGCTGCCACTACCCCCAGTGACCAACCTGAACTGTGTCCAGTAAGAATGTATCCCGGAGGAGTTTAGCTAACAGCTAAGAGTTAGCATAGTTAGCTAGTGAGTTAGCTTACCGATTTCTGAGTGTATTTGATGGCATAGAAATGTTTTATTTGGTTCCATCTCTGTAGTCTTCTGAGGAAAACAACAACATTGTGTTCATTTCAAAAGCTTCCTGACTTTTAAACTAGCAATAAACCCCATGAAGGATTTCATGACCACAGATGTTAGGGCGACTGGTCTGTAGTCATTTAATCCTGTGACAGGGGACTTCTTGGGAACCGGGATGATGGTGGAGCGTTTGAGGCAGGAGGGGACCTCACACAGCTCCAGGGAGTTATTGAAGATCTGAGTGAAGATGGGAGCCAGCTGGTCAGCACAGACTTTCAGACAGGACTGAGACACTCCATCAGGACCTGATGCTTTCTTAATCCTCTGTCTCTGAAATAGTTGGCGCACATCCTGTTCACAGATCGTCAGCGCAGGCAGGGGGTCAGGTATGGGGATGGAACCAGTGGAATCAATCCACTGGTATATAATGAATAAAGGGAGTGCCGGTGCGCTGAGAGAAAATGGCGGAAAACTCAACTCCAGGTTCATTGCGAGAAATATAAATAAAGACTGAACAAGTATCAGTTAATCTTGAAGGATGCAAGGGAATCGTTCTTTTCTGAGATTATTCACAGAAACAACAATAATGCTAGAAAATTATTTGCTACAGTGGAGAGACTAACTACTCCTCCAGTAACAGTACCACCTGAACTAAACACCACCAGGGCCTGTAATGAATTTGTAATGAATGAATGACAGCTTCTTTACTGAAAAGATATTGAACATCAGAAGATCAATCAGTACATCAGTTCCAACCCCAATACCAACATTGAGCCCCATTAAAACCCATGCAGAGAAAATGACTAATTTCCAAACAATAAATCAAGCTTTGATGAAATTATTGACAAACTAAGCTCTGCCACCTGCTGCTTAGATATCTTACCAACAAATTTTCTAAAAAAGGTCCTCCCAGCGGACATGATCAAAATAATAAACTCATTGCTCCTATCAGGTGTTTTCCACAAGTTCTAAACACAGCAGTTATCAAACCAATACTAAAGAAGAAGAACCTAGACAGCACGTTGATGCAAAACTACAGACCAATCTCTAATCTCCCATTTATCGGTAAAATTATTGAAAACGTTGTGTTCCAACAATTAAATAGCTTCCTAGCAATGAACAACCACTTTGATATTTATCTGTCTGGTTTTCATAGGTACCACAGTACAGAGAGAGCCCTCATCAAAGTTTACAATGATATCTATACAAATACTGACCGTGGTAAAACCACAGTACTGGTACTATTAGACCTCAGTGCGGCGTTTGATACCATTGATGATGATATATTACTGGAACATCTAGAGAACTTGGTCGGACTCTCTGGTACAGTACTCGACTGGTTCAAATCCTACCTTAAGAACAGGAACTTCTTTGTGTCGATTAGCCAGTTCTCTTCACAAAACACAGAAATCACATGTGGGGTCCCCCAGGGCTCCATCCTAGGGCCCCTCCTATTTAGCATCTGCAGCCTCCCACTAAACCAGATTATAACCATCAATAATGTTAACTACTACAACTATGCTGATGACACTCAGCTTTATATCTCAATCTCACCAGGTGATGTTGAACCCTCCAAATCCTCAAAAAATGCATTGAGCAAATTAACAGCTGGATGTCCCATAATTTCCTCCAACGGAACAAAAACAAAACTGCAATATTTATCTTTTGACCCAAAAAAGATCGACTACATATCAGTAAACAGTTTAAACAGGCCCACCTAGCAATTACCAACCAGGCCAGAAATCTAGGTGTAATAATGGACTCAGACCAGAACCTCCAGGGTCACATAAAGGTAATAACAAGGTCAGCTTTCTATCAGCTGAGGAACATTTCTAGGATTAAAGGACTGATGACACAAGGAGACCTAGAAAAACTCATCCATGCATTTATGATTACTGTAACAGTATCCTCACAGGTCTACCTAAAAAATCAATCAGACACCTGTAGCTGATCCAGAACGCTGCTGCTCGTGTTCTCAGTAGAACCAGGAAAGTAGAACTCATCACCCCAGTTCTAAAGTCCTTCCTCTGGCTCCCTGTAGCTCAGAGAATAAACTTCTAAATACTCCTACTAGTTTATAAATCATTGAATGGTTTAGCACCAGAGTACATTAGAGATCTGCTATCATGGTACAAACCATCCAGACCAATCAGGTCCTCCAGCTCTAGTTTACTGATCGTCCCTAGAACCAGAACCAAACATGGAGAAGCAGCTTTTAGTTTCTATGCTCCTCATATCTGGAACAAACTACCAGGAGAATGCAAAGCTGCAGAAACACTGAACTTTTTAAGTCTAAAATTAACACTTACCTATTTGGATTTGCTTATGTGTAACTGATCCTTTAATTTATTTTTACTTGTTTGTTTTTAATTGTCATACAAATTATTGTCTTGATTACTGTTTTATTGTAAATGCTTTCTTGTATTTTAATCTTCAAAGTGATTTATGCTTTCTTTTCTGTATTCTAATTTTAATCATCTAAAGCACCTTGAATTGCCTTGTGTTGTAAGCGTGCTGTACAAACAATATTGCCTTGCCTTTCCTTGCCTATTGTTTACACAGCAGTCAAATTTATAACTAGTCAGGTACTTGTTAGTTTATACATACGATTAGTCTTAGGTTTAGGACGATGATGGTGTAACATTTTTATTTAATTTTCTACTATACTGGTAATGCGCAGGCTGAACCATCTGGATGTGGACATAATGCTTCTCAGGGGTTCCATATGAGTAATTTCACTTGGGATGGCAGTATCTGAGTTTCTTTTGGGATTTGATCTTTGATCAGATACTTGGGTTAAAATGTCTGGATAGATGAAGGGTTAAAGCATCACTTTAATGAATGGAATGGACTTCCATGCAGTTAAATACACTTGTGCTTTTAGCTTCACCGAGATGCTCCTAGCTGTCCAGATCAGTTTGTGGGCAAACCATAGATGTTGAGAGCTGAAAACATTGAGATCAACCTGTAGAGATGTAAATTGAATAAATCCCTCTCTGTGGTTTTCACATGACCTTTTAAAAATTACATCGGACTCTTTGAAAATTATTCTCATAACTTATATATTAAGAGCTGTGGATGAAAAGATACATATGAAGCTAGCTATCATTGTTTCCTCAACAGAGAGGACAGGCAGAGCTCAGAAGTTCCCAGTGGTCCATCCGTTCAGCAGGATCAAGCACAGCTGGACTCCATATTTATGGTCTGTACATGTACAACGACTACTTTTCCATCTGTTCTGTTATCAGTCATCTCCACACTGTACTTTGTAGACCAGTCCAACATGAATCTAATGTTTGGCTCCTTGAGTTCGGTGGGATTTTTCCTTCATATTTTATTCTTTTTCAGGAGCTGGAACAAAACGTATTAACTTTTATGAAGCGCGAACTGAAGAAGTTACAAAGATTTCTGAGTCCAGATGACCAAGAATGCTTAGAGAGTCATTGGGAGGATGAGGAGGTGTTTGAGGGTGAAGATGAAGAGCAGAGGAGGAGCAGCAGAGAGGCATTGATGAAGATCACCCTGAACTTCCTGAGGAGCATGAAGCAGGAGGAGCTTGCTGAAAGTCTGCAGAGCAGTAAGAGGATTTCTATAAAGGTTCCCTAATTGGTTGAAGGACACATGCACCTACACCGGCCACTTCATTAGGTACATCTGTTCAATTGCTTGATAACACAGGCATTAAACTAAGAAGTTTGAAGCAACATGGTGCACTGAGCTATCTAAAGTGCTGAAGAGGACCTGCTGAAAGTCCTACTGACATATAGAAGGCAGAAGAAAGGATTTCAGTGACGCTGACCATGGTTGTTGGTGCCAGATGGACTGGTGTAGTGTAGAGATCGCTTAGGATTTCCACACATAATCAGTGATTAACAGTTGTATGTGGAACATTTTCATAAAAAGCTACATAAAAAAATACATCTACGGGGCTTTTAGATGGGTGCAGAATGAAATTACATTTCCTTAAAAATTATTTTGGTGATAAAATATAATAAAATGTCAATTTTAACCAGGCATGATAATGAAGCTCTGGTTACATCTACCAGACAGTAGCAGCTGCGGGTTGCCAGATACCAGATATGGTCTGTCTGATCCAACTAAATGGTCGTCACAGCTGGGCTGGTACTGGGAAGAATGGTGGAGTCAGCATGTCCAGCAGCTGCTTCAGAGCAACATAGATATTGTCATCAGATTGTCTCAGATCGGTCTCAGGAGAGGAGTGACCGCAGAAGAACAGAAACTAGAGTAGTTTTAGGTGAAGCCTACACTAGATGGACCCACATAAAACATTTCTACACCATCAAACACACGCAGAAACTGAGACTTTCCTCCTGGATCGGTAAGCTAACTCACTAGCTTACTTAACTAGCTAGCTAACAGAAACTAGAGTAGTTTTAGGTGAAGCCTACACTAGATGGACCCATTTATTAAAACATTTCTACAGGACTGAACATAGGCAGAAATGGTGACTTTCTTCCTGGATCGGTAAGCTAACTCACTAGCTAACTTGGCTAACATTAGCTGTTAGCTAAAGTCCTAAAATAAATTCCTCACTGGACACAATTCAGGTTGTTCACTGAGTGTATCGGCAGCAAACCTGGCAACCCAACAGCTGGAATTATGTTTTTATTGTTATAACTACAACCGAGATAAACTAGATGTAGCCATCATGCTCATGTTCCATATCCAACCTTCAGTCAACTGTAACCAATACGATACAATACATAAGAGCGATATCGGCCCCGATGCCCAATACCAGTATCGGTATCGGTGCATCCCTAAAAATGACTGCAGACTTGATCCCCTTTTAGGACACACTTTTGTTAGTTTTTAAAAGCCCCCACATCTTCTTCCTGTTTAAGCTCAGGAGACAAAGAGATCCACAATTTAGAGCTGGGAAATTAAAAGGTCAACTGTCTAAAGTTAATTTTTTTCTGGGGCACTTTCACATTTCTATTAGTGGCTCTTCATGTGATGGAACCTACTGCTCTGAATGGTACTATGAGCTGTCTAAGATAATCAGGAGCTTGATGACGCAAACATCTTTGCATCAATTTTAAGTTGCAGAATTGTAAAAAGTTTTCAAAATTAAAGACAACATCTGCAGTACATCACGGTGGTGTGTTTTAATAGATATTTGTGTAGTATTTTGGTTGATCTATTATAAATCATCCTTTGCGCCTAATTATCTGACCCCTTGTTAAATCTAAGACTGTACGAATGAAGCAGATTCAAGTCCTGCTGAGGTACAACCTGGTACCATGGGATACCTAACAAAGGGGACAAACAATTGCATGAATTATTGTTATTTTGGGGCAGCACAGGTTTAATTTTTTTCGTTATTTTTATCTTTCATTTAGAACTGGTTCCTTCAACATGTCAAGATAACCTTAAATCCTCCCTTGAGAAGAGGTTCAAGTGTGTGTTTGAGGGGATCGCTAAAGCAGGAAGTCCGACCCTCCTGAACCAGATCTACACAGAGCTCTACATCACAGAGGGAGGGACTGGAAAGGTCAATGATGAACATGAGGTCAGACAGATTGAAACAGCATCCAGGAATAAAAACAGACCAGAAACAACAATCAGACAAGAAGACATCTTTAAAGCTCCACCTGGAAGAGATCAACCAATCAGAACAGTGATGACAAAGGGAGTGGCTGGCATTGGGAAAACAGTCTTAACACAGAAGTTCACTCTGGACTGGGCTGAAGGCAAAGCACACCAGAACATCCAGTTCATATTTCCATTTACTTTCAGAGAACTGAATGTGATGAAAGAGAAAAAGTTCAGCTTGGTGGAACTTGTTCATCACTTCTTTACTGAAACCAAAGAAGCAGGAATCTGTAGCTTTAAAGAGTTCCAGGTTCTGTTCATCTTTGATGGTCTGGATGAGAGTCGACTTCCTCTGGACTTCCACAACAAGAAGATCCTGACTGACGTTACAGAGTCAGCCTCAGTGGATGTTCTGCTGACGAACCTCATCAGGGGGAAACTGCTTCCCTCTGCTCTCCTCTGGATAACAACACGACCTGCAGCAGCCAATCAGATCCCTCCTGAGTGTGTTGGCATGGTGACAGAGATCAGGGGTTTCACTGACCCACAGAAGGAGGAATACTTTAGGAAGAGATTCAGAGATAAAGGTGAAGACAGGAAGATCATCTGCCACATCAAGACATCAAGAAGCCTCCACATCATGTGCCACATCCCAGTCTTCTGTTGGATCACTGCTACAGTTCTGGAGGAAATGTTGCAGACGAAAGAAGGAAGAGAGCTGCCAAAGACCCTGACTGAGATGTACATCCACTTCCTGGTGGTTCAGACCAAAGTGAAGAAAGTCAAGTATGATGGAGGATCTGAGACAGATCCACACTGGAGTCCAGAGAACAGGAAGATGATTGAGTCTCTGGGAAAACTGGCTTTTGATCAGCTGCAGAAAGGAAACCTGATCTTCTATGAATCAGACCTGACAGAGTGTGGCATCGATATCAGAGCAGCCTCAGTGTATTCAGGAGTGTTCACACAGATCTTTAAAGAGGAGAGAGGGCTTTACCAGGATAAGGTGTTCTGCTTTGTCCATCTGAGTGTTCAGGAGTTTCTGGCTGCTCTTCATGTTCATCTGACCTTCATCAAGGATGGTGTTAATCTCTTAGATATAGAAGAGGTACAATCCAATCAGTCAAAAAAGTCAACAGACAGATTTGTATTGTTCTACCAGAGAGCAGTAGATCAATGTTTAAAGAGTACGAATGGACACCTAGACTTGTTCCTCCGTTTTCTTCTGGGTTTTTCACTGCAGACAAATCAGAGTCTCCTAAAAGGTTTGCTGACACACAAAGCAAGCAGCTCAGAACCCAATGAAGGAACAGCCCAGTACATCAAGAAGAAGATCAGTGAGAATCAGTCTGTGGAGAAAAGCATCAACCTGTTCCACTGCCTTTATGAACTGAATGATCATTCTCTGGTCCAGGAGATCCAGCAGTCTCTGAGTTCAGGAAGTCTCTCCACAGATAAAATGTCTCCTGCTCAGTGGTCAGCTCTGGTCTTCATCTTACTGTCATCAGACAAAGATCTGGATGTATTTGACCTGAAGAAATACTCGGGTTCAGAGGAGGCTCTGCTCATGCTGCTGCCGGTGGTTAAAGCTGCTAAGAAAGCCGTGTGAGTAAAAATATATTCAGCTACAGTGACAAACATAAGTATTTAAACATCCTGCAAATTTGCAAGTTCTCCTACTTAGAAATTATGCTGGAGTCTGAAATTCACATTGCAGGTGCATTTCCACTGATAGAGACAGTGTTGAAAAACATCATGATATCAAATCGTATGATTTCTAAAGAACATATTTATATTATATTGCTGCACATGAGTATTTGAACAAGTAAGAAAATTGGTGTAAATATTTGGTAAAGAAGCCGTTGTTTGCAATGACACAGGTCAAATGTTTAGTGTAGTTCTTGAACACACAGCAACAAGGATTTTGGCCCACTCTCCACCAGATCTGCTCTAGATCTGTAAGGTTCCAGGGCTGTCACTGAGCAACATGGAGTTCAGCTCCCTCCAAAGGTTTTCTATTGAGTTTAGGTCTAACATCTAGCTAGGCCACTCCAGAACTTTGATTTGCTTCCTACTGAGACAAAATCTTACAATGCATGGCATCATTACGTTGATGTAGATTCTCATTCATCCAGGACCTGGTAGTATTGAGCGTTAAATGAAGGCACCTGGACTTTTCTTCTTGTCTTGAAAACAGTTTGTCTCTCACCCAAGAGGCTTCAGTTCTGAAGGACTGGATTGGGACTATCGAAAATATAGGTCTAAAAGTTAGGGTCATTGAGGCTCATCGATGAGGCTGTCGTTATTAAAATGGGGCTATCACGGTTCTGTAAACCCTAGCAGTCTTAATGTAGGCCCTAGTTAACTGCCCTAGTGCTGTTTTGGTGTGTTCTTCTTCCTCTCCGAGCCTTTCTTGACTTCCTGCTACATACTCTGGGGCCGCCCACCATATGACGGACCCGCTCACTTCAGACGCTCTGGTTTGTTGCAACTGTGAAGCAACACTTGACGAGTCAAGCCATGTAGAGTCGCGTTACCGATGGTAACGGTACGGTACGGCTCGGCAAAAGGTACTAGTGGAGAGACGCCTTTAGGTAAACAACTAAAAGTTGTTTACCTAAAGTACTCTCAGATCAGACAGTCCACTCTCCAGTATGCTGGAGAGTGGACCTCTGAGGCCGCCTCCCCTGTTTAAGGTTGGTTTCATGTTTTTGACATAAATATATTCTTTCTCTCCTCTCTAAAACCATCCATCTTCTCTATCTAAAATATGTACATCATTGTCTTCAAAGGAATTACCTTTCTCCGTCAGATGTAGATGGACTGCTGAGTCTTGGCCTGATGAGTTTTAGTTTCCCCAATGTACAGTTCTGAACATTCTTTGCTGCACTGGGCTGCATATACCACTCCATTGAGTTTGTGTTTGGGTGTTTTATCCTTGGGATGAACAAGCCTTTGCCTGGGAGTGTTACCAGCGATAAAATGCACTGGAGATTGTGTTTAGAAAATATCCTACATATTTTATCAGAGACTCCTGCCACATATTGATGACAATGTTTTTCTGTCTCCTAATGTTGCTGCTGCACTAGCCTGTGTTGGCTGTTCCTTGGACTTCCTCCAATCGGAGTATCCACAGGCTTGGAGTGCAGTCTTTATATGTTTGTGTTTCCTGTCCTTCCCTTCTCTCTTTGTGGGAAAATGTTCTGTTCGATGATGTAGTGTGCAAAAGCGTCCACTTTTTTGGTTTACGTATGTGGACGACACCTAAGAAAAGGAAGCTTTTACGGAACATATCAACTTGGTTGACCCTAATATCAGGTAGATGCTAAGGAAATTAAATAAAAAAATGTAAATAAATTATACAATACAATTTCCTGAGTTATTTTAATGCTCTCTCACAGTGATTTCAGACCCTTCCATAAATCCTAAGTGTCAAAACTTGCTAAATGGTGTTCAAATGCTTATGCTCCTCATTGTACATTGTGTTCAACACCCTCAGATTGCATTTATTATGCAAGGTGATTCTGGTTATCAGGTCCTTTTTAATTTTGAAGGCCTAATTTACAATATGGTCATCACTTGTAATTGTTTCTCATAATCTTGCTCAATCTTGGTTGAGTAAATTACTTACCCTCTCTTTACTGTTCCCAGTCTAAGTGGTTGTAACCTGTCAGAAAGAAGCTGTGAAGCTCTGTCCTCGATTATTGGCTCCCACACCTCCAACCTGAGAGAGCTGGACCTGAGCACCAACAACCTGAGGGATTCAGGAGTGAAGCTGCTGTGTGCTGGACTGACTAGTCCATGCTGCGAACTGGAAACCCTCAGGTCAGGTTTCATTCAACAGACCAATTAAAATAATTAAAAATTGACAGCAACAACTCAAGCTCTACATTGTGTTGTTTGGAGGAAGATTTGTCTGTGAAAATTTATTTTTCTAAACATTGGAAGGAGGCTGGAAATGTTCATGCTTTCCAGATATGGACAATTATGTTTTGGGAAAACAAAAAACAACATTTTAGAGAGAGATGCATGAAGGAGTTAGGATATTCTGTTAGCAAATATGACCAATTCATCTTGTGTTGCTCTTAATTATTTTAAGCAGAAATGGAAAATGGGTAAGTGACACAGAGCGGCGTTTGTCCTTTTAACTAGCTGCTAAGGGCAGCTATTCATTTAACCTGTTTGTTATTTCCTTATACAGTCTAATCATGATAGACAAGGATGGAGAAAAATCCACATTAGTCCATTCCTTTTAGATTTGTCTTTATAAAGAGTTTAGAAGGGGTCCAGGAGATATCATGCTGTAGCATTGGTAAAAAAATTGTTAGCTGAAACTATGATAAAGTCGTTAAACAAAAATACACCACAAAGATGAGTTTCATGTTAAACAGTTGGCAAAAACTCATTTCAGGTCACAGACTAACTGAAATAACAGCACATCTTATGTGCTGGTGCATATAAGGTCTCCCTATGTGAGTGTTTGATATATGATATGGTGTTTGGAGCCGTCAATCCGTCCTGCAGGAATCAACGCAGACATGAAGGAGGTCGGGGATACAGACTTCCAGAGTGCCCCAGAGTCCAGGAACCACAGGCGAACTAACGCAGGGCTGACAGCACCGGCCAAGAGAGGAACAGAGGGAAGCCCAGGGGGAACATCCAGCAGCTATAATGACGGGGCCTGGGAGGCCGCAGCGACGAGCCCACGGCCTCTGCCGGTAACCGGCTATGCCAGGATGGACCTGGTCCACAACCCGGGGACCAGAGGGCCCCGACCAGGGCTCAGTCCACAGGGGTTCCCCACTGTCGACACAAGGCAGGGGGGAACTGCAGCTGGCCGATGGAGGACACAGGTCGGCGCCACTCTGGGCCAACCTCCACCGCCGACACCGCTGCCCCCCCAGCTTAGTCGTCTTTGATAAATGTGTTTAAAACTCACCTGATTATTTCTGCTTGGCTTTTCCCGAGCCATAACTTCTACTAATCAAAGCGGCTGCTTAGCTACTGTTGTCTTCCATAATTCCTGGTTTGGTAAATGTTCTAGGCCTGTTTTTACTAATTATTTTATGGTTTATTTCTGTTATCAATGGGATCTCCTTTTCTGTTTACTATTTTCTGTTTAGTATTCATATATATTTGCATGTTTATTCCTCCTGTACAGTACTATGAGTTGTACTTGCCACATTGAAAGTGTAATATAAATAAAATGACATGGTATTGATTCTCAAACATTCAAACACATAGTCTTCTGGGTTTCAATAAGTCATGTCTTGTGTTTTGTCTTGTGTCTACAGTCTATCTGGCTGTCTGATCACAGAGGAAGGCTGTGATTCTCTGACCTCAGCCCTGAACTCCAGGTCCATCCAGCTGAGAGAGCTTGATCTGAGCTACAATCACCTGGGAGAGGCGGGACTGAAGATCTTCTCTTCCACAAAGGATGATCCAAATTCTACACTGGAAACTCTGAGGTATGAAGGCACTGGATACAGCCACGAAAATGCCTTGTTGAAGAGTAAGAACTGGAAACACAGGATCTGCCATTTCATAAGGGTCAATGGGTTTAAATTATTATAATCAACAAAGATGTGGGAACATCTGGTATATTTAGTATTTTGTAAGAAGTCTCTGATAATAGGGTGATTATTTCTGATGGTCACCAGCTGCTTTTATGCTGAATCTGTAGACACCCTGTCCCAAAGTGTCCCAGCTCCTCCCTCATTTTGAAGGCAACAGCATATGAGAGACCTCAGTTAGAAATGTTGTAATGGGGACAATTATAAGCCCCATTTTCTATACATTCATTATTTATGTACTGTCTGATCTGAGAGTAGGTTTCCAGCTTGTTGAGGAAGTCCCTGTGTCATCTAGCTCAACAACTGCTGTCCAATATCTGCACTTCCTTTCAGAGGGGATATCAATGAGTAAGATCTAAACTTAGAGCAGTTAGTCTCCTGTTCCTTGACTATACAAAGTTTAAATGAAATAAAACCAACAATCATACTTTTCTGAGTGTGAATACCACAGGAAATGCCTTTAATGCTGCTTCATGTGTCTGAATGTTGGACTTTTCTCCATGTAGGACATGGTCACCAGGTGATGTTGAACCCATCCAAATCCTCAATAAATGCATCGAGCAAATTAAAAGCTGGATGTCCCATAATTTCCTCCAACTCAACAAAAACAAAAATGAAGTACTTATCTTTGGACCCAAAAAAGATCGATTAAATATCAGCACACAGCTTCAGTTTGTCCAACTAGAAACTATCAACCAGGCCAGAAATCTAGGTGTAATAATGGACTCAGACCAGAACCTCCAGGGTCACATAAAGGCAATAACAAGGTCATCTTTCTATCAGCTGAGGAACATTTCTAGGATTAAAGGACTGATGACACAAGGAGACCTAGAAAAACTCTTCCATGCATTTATGATTACTGTAACAGTATCTTCACAGGTCTACCTAGAAAGTCACTCAGACAGCTGCAGCTGATCCAGAACGCTGCTGCTCGTGTTCTCACTAGAACCAGGAAAGTAGAACACATCACCCCAGTTCTAAAGTCCTTCTTCTGGCTCCCTGTAGCTCAGAGAATAGACTTCAAAATACTCCTACTGGTTTATTAATCATCTAACGGTTTAGCACCAGAGTACATTAGAGATCTGCTATCATGGTACAAACCATCCAGATCAATCAGGTCCTCCATCTCTAGTTTACTGATCGTCCCTAGAACCAGAACCAAACATGGAGAAGCAGCTTTTAGTTTCTATGCTCCTCATATCTGGAACAAACTACCAGGAGAACGCAAAGCTGCAGAGACACTGAACTCTTTAAGTCTAAAATTAAAACTTACCTATTTAGACTCGCCTATGTGTAACTGATCCAATTATGGCTTTTTACTTGCTTGTTTTTAATTGTCATACAAATTATTGTCTTGATTAAAAACTTTTTTGCATTTTCATCTTCAACGTGATTTATGTTCTCTTTTCTGTATTCTAATTTTAATCATGTAAAGCACCGTAAAGTGTGCTATACAAATAAAATTGCCTTGCATTGCCTTGAGTCTGAAATAGACTGATGGTCTGACCCCCCTCCTCCTTTCAGGGTGGAGCCTGCTGGAGACCGATGGCTGACCCCAGGTCTGAGGAAGTGTAAGTGTGTTTTGATTGATACATGACACTGACAAACCTTCAGACTGTCATATGACTCATTCCGGAGTCATCATAATAGTGTCAATAAATGATCAATAACTGCAGCTGGATTGTGTTTGTTCTCTTCATCAGATTCCTGTCAGCTCACCATCGACACAAACACACTGAACAGAGAACTGAAACTGTCTGAAGACAACAGGAAGGTGACCCGTCTGAAGGAGCTTCATTCATATCCTGATCATCCAGACAGATTTGATGTCTGCCCTCAGCTGCTATGCAGTAATGGTCTGACTGGTCGCTGTTACTGGGAGGTGGAGTGGAAAGGGGAAGTTCGCATGTCAGTGAGTTACAGAAGAATCCAAAGAAAAGGAAATGTAGATGACATTGTGTTTGGAAGGAATGATCAGTCCTGGAGTCTGGACTGTGCTGATATCGGCCGTTACTCCGTCTGGCACAATAAGACAGGAACATCAATCTCCTCCTCTTCCTCCTCCTGCTCTTCCTCCCCCATCACTCACAGAGTAGCAGTATATCTGGACTGCCCTGCTGGTATTCTGTCCTTCTACAGAGTCTCCTCTGACTCCCTGATCCACCTCCATACCATCAACACCACGTTCACTCAGACGCTCTATCCTGGATTTGCCTTCAGGTCATTTGGTTCCTCAATAAGTCTCCCTGAAGACTGTAGCCTCTACTAGCTGCTGTTACAATTTCTCAGCTGACTCATCTAGACTGTATGGATGTTTAAGAAAGTTTAGCTAGAAAATTCTCCTGTTGACCCAGTGGTACAAGAGTTCCATGACATTTATTTTACACCAGTTATGTATCCAGCAGAATTAGCAGTCATCATTAATACATCGTGTTATTATCCGTTTTTGAAGAATTTTCCGTTTTCCTGTGATGGACTCTAACCTTTTCAGTCTGTAAAGACTGTATCTATACTTGACTGATGATTTTCTGGTTTGTTACGGACCTTTTGTGAATAATAACACAGGTTCTGCTTGCTGTGTTGAATAAGTATTATGTATTATACACATCGTATTATTAAATGTTTATTAGCTGCTCTTTGGTAAATGTCAGAACTAATTTTTTAGGGCCTCCATGTAAATTGCAATGGCAGATTTAGATCTGAGCTTACAGTTTGCTTTGCCGATCAGTGGTTTTCCAAAGCTAAACAGCTGTTTAATATCCTCTGAGTTCATTCCAACAGAACACGAGAAGCTTCTGCCTGTGTCTGATTGGGTTAAATAACTTGTTCCCAAGTGAAACATGATCCTCCATGATGTCCAGACTTGGTTTGGCCAGGCAGGATAGGTGGCTATCACCCGGCAAAGACCAGCTGAGTCACAGGGAGGAAAAAAGCCAATTGAATACATGAAAGAAGTAAAACCAAAGAACAAAACACTGACTTTAGTAATGCTGCATGGATGGCTCTGAGCACTCATCCTGCATCTTGTACATCTTGATGCATAGCCTCAGCTCTAGGAGACGTTTGAGGATTTAAATAATTACTGGTAATCAGCATATTCCTGTGTTTGTTTAAATGATGTACCATTGTTTGATGCTGATGTTTGTTGTGTTTTTCTTTAAAGCCTGAGCTGTGAATCAGCCATTGGATGTAAGGCCTGTTTACCAGGCACTGGTACATCAATGTCTGAATAAAGAGACTTTTGCCCCTTTTTCACTAGGGTCGGTTAGGTCTGGAATGGGCAAGGTCACCCCCAATGTAATGCGTCTCCATTACCTGTGTCTGGTCTGAGGTGACCCTGTTTTCATACCGTTTCAAGCTCAGTCCAAAGTTGGCCGGGCCAAGTCAACAGGTGTTGACTTCTACAGCATTGGTAAGTGGAAACCTTGGAAAACCGTGAGTGATGACTGATTGTTGTCAGGTTGCCAAGAGGAGTGGAGCTGTGATGAGGGCTGCTATTGCATTTTACACATGGGCTGGAGAAGGCTTAGGTCTGGGAGCGATAGACCAGGCAAAGTTACCATGTGACAGGACAGAGAAGCCGCGTTGAGCCTGCAGTGTTGGCAAGGAAGAAAGCTGGCAGCAGCAGAGAACCAGGAGGTCTCTAAGGTGATCAGAGAGGGGGAGCCAGAGTTGGTTGGATTGGGCTGGAAGACTGCGGAGCCGTAGTTTTTACATACTGGATGATCGCCAGTTAGATTGGTAATGACATAGAAAGCACAGATGAGGAGCTCAAAGCATGAACAGATTAATATCACAGCTTTGTGAGGATCAGTGTTTGACATGAGGACTTCCTGAATTCTTTCTAAAGCTTTTGCTTAGCTAAGCCCACCCATGTCTGCGCCCACTGCCTCACTCCTGAGATGGTAATGGAAACACAATCAGACCTTTTGTGGTCCAAGATGACGCTATACGGTTCAGGCCAAACCGATCTGAGTGCAAAAGGGGCATTTCATTGATGAAATGATGCTTGATTGATCTATAAAATGTGATGCTATATTCTGACATGTGAACATAAATGCTGTTTAGGCCCAGCCTCATAGTTTTAACTCTTCCTCTATTCCAATCCTAAACCGCGGCCCTTAAGCCTAGTTTATACTTCTCCGTCCACTTTGTAACAGACAAACGCCATTATACGTAAAAGCAAAGCCTGTTCATCACCAACGCAAGCACATACTGTCTTTGTTAGCAGGGAGCATCTGCCTGTGATTGGTCAGCTCAACAACAGCCGGAGATCGTTTAAATCAGAACAGGGCTCTAAAGTTCATGTAATAAGTAGTCAATGCAGCGTTTGGCCACTAGATGCTTTAGAGTGAAAGGACAATTTATCTACCGTGGTCTTTATGCAATTTTGAGTACAAGGAGTTGTAGAGAACAACAAAAAAACAATGTTGTGTTTGTTTAAATGTGTTTTTAGTGTATTATATGAACTGCACTTCTTATCAAACGCGTTACAGTTCAATCGAAACTTACTTTCTGTTGGTCATTGTTCCTTGAAGGGGAATGTGTGAAGAAAATAAACTTTAGTTAACCAGAAATTACACTGCAATGGTAGGAAGACTTGCCAAAAAACTCAGCACCTCCAGCTTTTCTGGTGGAGAATTGCTTTGCAGCACTGAAACAACAACGCAGAAGTATAAAGGAAAAATGTCTCCATCAGTATGTCTGCATCAGGGAAGAAACCTGGTGATGGAAAAGTACAAACTAGGCTGTAGTATGCAGTCAGTAATCTGGGTCCTGAAGACAGTCCAAAACTATCATCACCTGGTGATTCATCAGCTTTTGACGTAGTTATTCAGCCAGTTTGTAGTTTGGTTTCAAGTACCAAAATCTATATTATGATAGTTGAACATGCTTAGTTTGTGTTACAGTAGAGTAGGCACCTCCTGAGGCTGTAAGATGTTCGTAGTGTTGATCCGAGAGACAGCATGGATCAAGAAACTGTCTCTGTAGCCCCACCCTAGAGGTAAAAGTTTAAATGGACTATATCATGCTATTTTGCAGCTTTTAACTTCTGGGATAGACATATATATGATAAAATGTTACAGTGGGTGTTATACAGTATTAATTTGTCCTGAAATTTAACTTCTATCCTGTAGTTAATGCTGGACCACGAAGTGAAACGGCTCGTTTTTCTATAAACCCGCCTCAACCGCCAGATCAAACTGAAACAAACAGTGCTAAGCTTCATCACAAACAGTATTCTGACAAAGAATTTAAAAAGCACCAAGTACCACAATCAAACTCAGTTATATCAAAGGCTGGGATTTTTGGTTTATTTTTTGTTTTAAAAAAATGCTGTCAATAAAGTCTATTTCAGCTTCTAAATCTCCAGGCTTTAGACAGAGCCCAAACCAACATAGCTGCGTCCGCTAATCAAATCTTTCCACCCCAGTTTATAAAAAAGCCGTGGGTGTTGTTTGCACCCGTTTACTGAACATTCTGAGATGCTACAGATCAATTAATTAACCACGCAATGCTGTTATAAGATCACATAAGCAGCTTGATAAATGGCTAACACACATTAGCATTAGCATGTAGCCACTTACTTCTCTGTCCATCAGGCGTCTTTGTTCTTTGATCCAGCTGCTGTTCTTTAGGAATGTAGAATAAAATCCTGTAATCCATGCAGCCAAACAGGCGTTTTCACAGAGAAAGTAAAAAAGCCAACAAAAAAGTGTTTTAAGCTGCCAAAAACCGAGGCAGCTATGAGCTGTGAGAAGGAGGGTGTGTTTGAAAATCTATCAGAATAAAGCAGTTCTGCCTGCAGGGGGTGGTGCAGACACCTCTAGCACTCAACTTTCAACCAGTGATGTCACTAGTTGAACACTCAGTCGTTTTCTAGGAGAGGTAAGGGCAGCTGCTCAGAGAGCAGGATTCAGGAGGATGACTCAGACATTTGTTAATTAAGCCAAAAAAACACTCTGGTTGGTTTTTAATGAGAAAATTGCATTACAGATAGTTGAAAACTCCAAAAACTGGATTTTGCATGATATAGGCCCTTTAAATCATTTGTGTCCAGGATGTGTGGTGTCAGCAAAAACACCAGCTGGGCTGTTTCCTGACACCAGACCTGTAGACCTATTTTGTTTCCAATAAAAAGCTACATTAAATGATGTAATTATGCTGCTTTTAATTATAGTGTCACTGTTGGATGTTTTATTGATTACTTTTGTGTTTATTTTTTATTACTGTTATAGCTTTTATCTGTTTTTACCCTTATTGTTGTTGCTAAATGCCTTAATTGAGTCCTGTGTTAAATTTTCACATTTCTGTAACTATGAGAAGCAACTTGAATTGCCTCGTGTTGAAAGAGTGCTATATAAATAAAGTTGCCTTGCCTGACCTGAAAAACGTTTGGACTTTTAATAAAACACGTAATGATGAAAAGTACAATATTAATTTTATGTTAAAATCCAGAGTGGATAGAGAATGGTATCAGAATAGCTATTTTATGTACAAGCTGTATTTCTATTCATTATTTTCGTCTTCAGATATGCCCCTCATATAAGTGTAGTTCACATTTTCACCACCAGAGGTAGGGTTATGTCACCCTTAAATGTCTCAAATAAATGAATAATGACTCTGAATAGAAATAAATCATGTTTAATTAAACACAATAATTTGTCTCTGTCCTGATATCAGAGACAAAATATTAAAAATGGCAGACTGATCCAGGAAGGGGCTCACAGGTGTCGGTGCTGAGTAATGATTGCACCGAAGGCTTCAGCTTTGCTCTTCCTGGTTCCTGTGAATGGTGAAGGTAGTTGTAGTTGCACCTTCCTGCTCCATCTGGTAGTCCAGAAAATGACTCAGTGGTTCCTGAAAGCATCCACAAAGTCATCATGGAAACCCTGAGAGTTTGGACCTAGAACAAGCTCTGTCCCATCAGGAGCCTCCTACAGGTAAATTATTAAGTAAGAAAAAGGTGCAGCAGCAGACCTTTGACCTCAGAGCTACAGGTGAATATCTGAAGGGTTAGAAAAAATTCAGAGTGATGGCAGCCTGCAGACTGAGAAGACCAGTGAAGGAGTCTCTTCTTCTGCTCAGATGTAGTCAAGGCAGGAGGCTGCTGGGAAATGAAGGACTTTAACGGAAGGTGAGTGAAGCTTGTTTAAAGAGCTGCTTCATTGGTTCTCATATCTGTTTAGAGAAGACAGAAGATGTTTTTGTAAAACCCTGGAAGACTTCTGATTACTTTCCACTACTCATAGTTCATCCAACAGCTGGTCTTCATCAGGATCAGCCGTTTTAACCAAGTACAAACAAACTTCATGGTGACACATAGTATGTCAAGTTTAAAATTAAGATATTCTCTGTATTCCTGTTGTTATGGACATTGTTAGGCCATGAATACTTCAAGTGTCATTTTATTGGTGCTGGAGGCCAGGTTGTTGAATGACCAAACAGTTTCTACTTAAAGTCAGTTTTATTGTTGCAGATATTGATTCGTTTAGGATTTAATGTTGGAACATTTAATAAAACGGCTGTGTATGAACATATACAGACACTAAGAACGAGATATGTTGGGGGGAAAATGAAGGTTTTTAAATGTTACAGGCTTATTACAGCAGAAAATGTGGGTTTATTAATTTAACCTCACACCTGAGAAAAGTTTGGACTCATAAAAATAATTTGCTTGAAATCAAAAATACTTTTTAGACATTCAAAGGAAACATTTAACACAAGCTCTATGAAAGACTTTCAATGTCCTGAACATGTGCAACAGATTATTTCCACTTTCTAGAGAAATAAGATTGGTATGCCGACTTAAGAGTCTGCCCACATTGCCTTTAGAAACATCAATAACCAACAATTAGGTTGATCATAGAAAGAAAAGATATGTTATTTTAATTATATCTACAATGCTATTGTCCAAAAGACTCAAAAGCTGCTTAAAAAAGATGAAAATACAGCCACATTAGCCATATAAGTAGGACCCCTGCCTATTAACAGTTTAGTATTCATGGCTTCACCTGTTCAGATTTCTCTGTGGAATCGGACTTCAGGTTATTCACAGAAAATCTGATATTCACAGATTTTTTTCCATAGCGGATATAAAAAATATTGGAAAGAGAATAAAGCTTAGGAAGCTGTTTGACTCATATTGGCTGGAGTTTGCAAAGAAGCCAATCAGGAGCATGAATTTATTTCTAGAGGAAGCTTTTCTAAAGGAAGACTAGAAACATAACTTCTTCTTTGGTGCTGAAACGGGTTTATTTAAAATGTGTTCATATCAACATCTTAATCTTCAAAATCTTCATCAAAAAAAAAAAAAAATCTTCACAGAAAGTCTATCTAATAATTGTTAACCAATTTTATGTGGGGATCCACTGTATATTCTTTATAATAGTGATGGTTGTCACTGATAGCAATGCCTGTAATCTACCAAAATGATTGGATTAATGGATAAATATAGGGTAGTACCATCAGTATAAGAGTGAAAATATGTCCCATAATGTTTGATGACTTTACCACCTGTTTCATTTTGGATTCTAGTTGGTGCTTTTAAAGTAAAGTTTATTAAAAACAAACCTTTTGAAAATAGATTTTCTCTGAGTTGTTTTTTGACTCAGTGTTAAGACTTCATTCCAGTGTTAGCTTGATTTAAATCAAAGTTTCACCAACCTGTGACTCAACAACAGCAATAAAGATGATCTTGTAGAGGCAATAAAAACATAGTTAGGACCAACATTACTACGACCAGGTAAAATAAACAGGAACACATTAAAAACACGAAGGAAAGTGAAATTAAACACAATGAACATCTTTAATATGGATCTCTAATTTCTGTAGGATGTTTTATGTTTGGACCTAGAAACTCAGAGTTTTCGTTCCGGTCTCACAATTTAACATGATGAAACCAGACCGCTACAAAGCAACAAACAGGAACTCCGTAAGGCTGCCAAGGAATTTTATCCTCCTGTTTTACAGCTGTGTTAGGAAAGAGGAAAGGCAGCATTCTGTCCCAACAGGCAGAGATTAAGATAAGACTGGTAAAAAAAACCCCACAAAGAACCCTATGTTGATAGAAAAGAGCAAGGCATGTGGAAAAACTAATAACTGAACACATTTTCTTAGTGAATCTAAACAGTCAGAAAATGTTGAAAAATTGTAACAAAAGACTGATGAGAAATTAAAGAGAAATGCTCTGATCCCCCAAATACATTGGCTCCAATAATGTTAGGTGGAATCTTTTTATGTCATCCGCAACATAAATACTTACAAGAAGATTGGACCGAGAAATGACCCCAGAGGAACTCCACACGTCAGAATATTTGTCTACGTTTACTCAGATGCCCTTGTTGGTCCTCAGGACTTGAAGAACTGTAGAACTGTTCTCCCCAGAACACCCATGGTCCAATCTTGACTGTTGTCTATAGCAGAGGTCTCCAACCCTGGTTCTTGAGAGCTACTGTCCTGCAGCTTTTAGATGCACGCCTACTCCACCACAGCTGAATCAAATGCTTAAATCACCTCTTCAGTATGCCATTAAGTTTGGCAAAGACCTAGTAATTAGTCATTCATTGCATTCAGGTGTGATGGAGCAGTGATACCTCTAAAAGCTCCAGGAGAGTCGCTCTACAGGACTGGTGACCCTTCGTGGTAGACGATCCAGCCCTCCTGTCATCACAGGTGTTCTCAGAATCCGTATGACAGCACCAGATCCAGGGTCAGTCCTTTTGTTCCATGCGGATCAGACCAAGAACAAATGCTGGGTATGAAAAGAGACTGATTTGGTTTAGTTCAGGTCAGTTGTACTCAATCCTGGCATCTATAATGGTCTGGGTTCTGGTTCTGACTCCAATATTATCCTGGTGAGTTCATTTTATGGATCATAATTCCTGTTTGCTTTTCAGTCAGTGTTACAGCTGACTTCTGTATCAGGAAGTGATGTGGGATTCCCGTGGATAAGGTTTACTGGAAAGCTAGGACACACCGTGCTGGTTCCCGTCAGTCCGTTCTGAAACCAGGGTGATTCATGGTGCGCCCCCTGCTGGTTTCTCCTAGACAGTCTCTAATAATCTAAACGGGGCTGTTCCAGGTTGAATCGGATTAATTAGAACCTCCAATTTAGCACTCCATCCAAACAACTTTGTTACCACCTTTTCACCACCATCACTTTATACGTCTGTGTGTTTCACTGTGTTACACTGAAGAAGCAGTTAGAACGGTAGACTGAGGACATCCTCTTTGCCACCAATCTAACGCTGTGAGTTTTTACAGCTTATGATGCTGTGGTGAATGACTCCTTCATTTGGCTCAGACACCAAGGAAAAACATTTCTCTACAGCTAATTATTAATATTAGCTAAAAACCGTCATGCTAACAAACAACATGACCTCCTTCAGTTGTGTTGTTTCCTAAGAATGAAAGATTCGAACTTTTGGAGCCCTTGAGGTTACAGGTGAACAGTGAGGAATCAGTGTAGCAGATCCAACATCTGTGTACGTACTCTAGACAGCAGCACTATGGCTCCATCTGGTGGTGAAGTGAAGCAGCTGGTAGCAGCTTCCTGACTGCATTCACCTGCTACTGCTATAGGAGCAGATGATGGAGCGTCTGGTCAGAGATGATGAGCAGCTGACTGATGAGTGTCTCCTCTGTAGATGAATTTGTGTTTGAGCTGGAGGTGAAATCATCATGGATCAGCAGCCTGACTCTCCACAGTCTGATGAACCATGCTGTTCCTTCTCCAGATGTTTCTCCAGGCGCTGCTGTTGCTGGTAAATATATAGAAGTCCTCTAACTGCAAGGTGTTGTTCAGGTGGTGTTGTGGACCATGTTTGAGTAAAAATATCTTCAAGATAATCGTTTAACCTGACAATCTGATGGCAGGTCACATTGGTGAAATGCAGATATTACTGGGACATCTTCCTTGGACCCTGGTGACTCAATAATAAATGTTCTGATGTTATTTCTTTAAGCTTGACTCATAAATCTTCCAAACCAAAACCCAAACCTGGACAGGATCTTAGCCAGAAAGGATCTGCTAAAGAGGAGTAAGCTGCAGTTAAAACTTCCTTAGCTTTGAGAACTTTAGATTGCAGCTTCACACACACATTCCCTACAGTGACCTTAAAATATGACACTGATTTCTGTTTTTACAGAGAAACCTCTGTTGACCAAAAGCGACAAAAAGTAAAAGAAAATCCCTCCCAGGTTGTCCTGAATGCACATCAGAACCAGACAGATATGACTACTAAAGCATCTTCAATAACACCAGCAGCTCCAGAACCATCAGCAGGTCTCTGAGTTTATCTTTAGACTTTTTAGTTTATCTCCTAGCAACATTTTCTGCTCATTGTTGTTTCTGTGGCTCATTCTAAGATTAATCTAT
The DNA here is from genome assembly GCA_028564705.1 of Apricaphanius iberus. Lineage (NCBI taxonomy): Eukaryota > Metazoa > Chordata > Actinopteri > Cyprinodontiformes > Aphaniidae > Apricaphanius > Apricaphanius iberus. Next base: position 214,077 of record JAPXFQ010001415.1, read on the forward strand.
CTGATCATTTCTGGAGCTGCTCAGCAGACCATTTGGGGCCAGATGTTTTAATAGCAGAGCAGATTTCACTGCACAGGAGATACATTTACTGAATAATCGTGTTGTCTTTGCAGAAAGTGAGATTAAAAAGATCCGGAAGGAGTTTGTGACGAGAGTGTCACAAGTGGTCCTCAAACAGCTGCTTGACGATCTGGTATCAGATGAGATCTTCAACATATTAGAGAAGGAGGCGGTTCTTGAGGAGAACTTATCCAGATATGATAAGGCCTGCTGCCTCATCGACTTGGTGATGAAGAAGGGGTCAAAAGCTTGCAGAAAGATGAAAGAACACCTTCTAAAAAATGACCCAACACTTTCTGCTGATCTGGGGTTGTCCATGCCTACATCTTTTAAGGACGGTAAGGTAGCTGCTGGAAGCCTGACCAGTTGAAGAAGTTAACAGCTAGTTGATTGTTGTTTAACTCTCCAGGGACGAACTCAATTCATTTAAAGAAAGTTGAGACAAAGGAAATGAAAGCTTCTGACACCAGAGGACCTGGACTTCAAAATAAATCTGGTAAAACAAACCCAGCATCTTTAAGTCTGGCAGGAACCAGCCTATCTGTACACCTCAGACCAGCCTGTTTTTGTTAAACCTCTGATTACTTCGAAACTGCAGATGTTTTTTTAATGAGATTTCTGTTGTAGGACAGGTTAATGAGGGGTTTGAAAAGGACAGCCCAGACCCCAGTAACATCCTCCCCTCTGATGGGAAAACGGGTTTTATAGATCTGCCAAACCGTCCAATTTATGCTGTCAACAATAAGGTGGACCAGAAGAAACATGCTCCAAAAGGTAACCTGTTGTCTGGGACTTCTGATAAAACTCAGGTTGATCACCAGACTGTACAGCTGAGCAAAGACCAAATTATTTAAGTCTAAGACGTCTTACTGCTGTCTGGTCTTTTTAACCTTGATGAAATCTCATTCCAGCGTCTGTATTCACCCAGACAAGTGAAGGTACATACGGTCTGATTCCCAGAACTGATTGCGACACATTTAGAGCGCCATAGATGTGGCACCTGAAGGTCATCAGTTCATATTTGGGTTCCAGGTGAAAGCTTCCAGAAGGAGTTCCTGAATGCCCACAATGCCTACAGGAAGATGCACCAAGCTCCACCACTGGTCCTTAACAGTGAGCTCTCTGCTGAGGCCCAGAGATGGGCCGAACAACTCCTGAAAATCAACCGTCTGGAGTCAAGCTGCAGCGAAAATGGAGAGAACACTTACCACATGTACAGCTCCAGTTTCATCAACCCAACAGGTCGGCTAATCTAGAGGTTCCTTTACTACAAGGACTTTCAGTCCAATCAAACAGCTGCCTGTCAATACATCCGTTATCAGAACGATACAAATAATTTATGCTCTAATGTCTGACTTTTACTGTTCTACCTTTGTTACTTCACTGGTTGTGTGTCTTGTTTCAGGAAGGGAGGCAGTAGATTCGTGGTATGAAGGGGTCCAACATTATGACTTCAGCAGACCTGGATTCCAGAAGAAATCTGGTAAAAACATCACATTATTGGATGTTTAATATCACACATTGGATCCACAAACCATCTTAACCCCATCAGGTCCTGGGATCATTATCCCACATCGTCTCCTGCATACTGTATGCTGCCGGCCCCTCTGCTCACTATGCTGCTGTTGGTCTTACAGGGAGCTTCACTCAGGTCGTGTGGAAAGGCAGCAAAGAGCTCGGAGTGGGCATTGCCTCTGATGGTAAAAGAGTCTTTATAGTCGGTCACTACCGCCCAGCTGGTAACTTCACTAATGAAGGCTACTTTGAGAAGAATGTCCTCCCAAAAGGTGACTCCTATCTTTTATAATTCATTTTCTTATACAAATATTGGAAAAATACCAAATGAGCTTTCTGTTGTATGGATTTTTTTTTCGTTTCAGCCTCCACAACTCCCAAAATATTTGCAGGTATGCATCTATTCCAGCCTAAACAACAAGTATACATCTTCTACCTGTGATAGTTTGTTTCATACATGTAGTATGAGCCTTTCCCTGTTTGTTTTGCAGATGATGTGTTTAGAAAGGAGTTCCTGGATGCACACAACACCTACAGGGCGATGCATCAAACTCCTCCTCTGCTCATAAACCCAGAAATGAGTGCCGTAGCACAGACATTTGCTGAGCACATGTTGGACCTAAACAGACTGGAAAAAAGTGGCGCTGGGGTTGGAGAGAACACCTACTGCATGTCCAGCAACAAGTTTTTTGAGATAACAGGTAAATTCTCCTCTTCATCACTGCAATGGTAAAATAATCAGTCTGCTCTGGCTTCAAGCCAATGTTGGACTATCCAGATCAAAAACAATCCCCAGAAAGAGACTATTACTCCAACTACCAACCACTAACTTGCCTCTGTACTACATGGACTCTCCTGTCTGGTATCATAGAAGCAAAGATGAATAGGGAAAGAGTCGGTGCACTGACCAGGGCCCAGAAAGACATTGCCACTAAAACAAGAGGAGCCAGCTACTAGTTACTGGTCGATAAAGTAGTCAGGACTGCAAATCCAGACCACAAACTTCTGCATTTCCCAGGATGACAATAAGAAATCCTGGGATCCATGCAAGAGTCTTTGAAACTGTAGAACATCAACAAGATACTTAGAGTTCAGTGGAGATGCAGAAGACCACTCTGGAAGCCAAGTTGAAGTCAGTCGTCAAATTACTGCAAAGTACCAGATATACCAAGGTGATGTTTAAACTCTACAGCTACAGTTCTACATACGTCTGGACCCGCTCAGTCAGATCATTACATTGAGCAATGATGGAGCCACCATCAGCCAACTCCTCTGGATGGATGCGAACAAAATGTACGGCAAAGACTATGACATAAACTCACTGATCCAAATAAATGAAGTGAGGGCATCGGACCATCATTCAGCATAGATAAGTGTTACCAAACAGTATCCAAAACGGGATGAACTACCAGCAGACAACATTGCAGGTGTTGGAGATTACTATATTTAACTTGGACACACACAGGCAATCTGAAACTTTGATGAGGCAACAAGCTACACAACAAGGCCAAAATTGGAGACAAGAAGCCATAAATGTCAAGACAATGAATCCTCTCACAATGAGGAAGGCTTCTCAGCCTAAGTGGAAGACAACAGCAAGTGTGATGGAGAGCTATAGGTCTAAGATCCTGTGTTAGTACCGGATCGACACTGACAAAACATATATATCTAATCAATCTATCATTGTGTTGTTGGACAAAGCAGACAAAAGTGAATAATAATGTTAATACGGACAATACAAAATAAATAAAATGACCAGTAAAAGTAGACAGTGCAGTCAAAGAGAGTAGGCTATCCTGAACAAATGAAGTGATAGATACACCAGTAACATCAAGGGCACAAACAGGACATGGAGAGTTTGTACAGAGTCTTAGTCTTGTCCAGAGGAGGGCCCTGCTAGAAACATCTATAAGACTGAGCAGAATCAATGAATATCACAAAATGAGTAGATTTATAGGCAGGGCTATGCAAGTGTAGGATTTCCAGCTGTTAGTTAATGTAATATTTGATGTGTCCTGTTTCAGGCAGCGAGGCTGTGGATCACTGGTACAGTAAAATCAAGCATTATGACTTCAGCAGACCTGGATATCAAAAGGAAACTGGTAAAATACAACTACACCTCCCTAACCTCTAAGCTAACTGGGGAGAAATGTTACCAGTTCCTAGTGAACGTCACACACAGAAAGCAATATATATCGTTATCATTACGTTATGTATGAGAAAGTGGTTGTTTTGATTGATCTCAGGTCTTATCCCAGTTCTGCTTTGATACAGGAGGTTTTACTCAGCTACTGTGGAAGGACTCCAAGGAACTGGGAGTTGGGATGGCGTCCAATGGGAAAAAGGCTTTTGTTGTTGGACACTATCGTCCAAGTGGAAATATCAACAGTGAGGAGCAATTCAAGAAAAACGTCCTCCCCAAAGGTCACTGAAGCTGAACCCTGATGGACTTTCACTAACAGACTGAGACCAAACCCACAGGAAGCACCTCACATTACCTTTAACAAGGTGTTTCTGATGATTTGACCCCTCCTCCTTTCAGGGCGGAGCCTGCTTGTATCCGATGGTTGACACCAGGACAGAGGAAGTGTGACTCTTATTGGATTCATGCCAACAAAGAACCTGTTGTTGTGATTTTAGAGAAATTATGAATGGATGAACTCAATCTTTTATCTGCTGTGTCAGTACAAAGAAACCTAGATCAGGGATTCCTCCACTCACACTCCCTCAGAGAACCATGGTGTTAATCCACTAAACTATCAAAGATTAACTATAGTCCTGATTGGTTCCAACGCCGTTCTTGGAGAGAGAAAAGGGTGAGAACAACCCCAAGAACACTATCCTAACTGTGAAGCATGGAGGTGGAAGCATCATTCTGTGGGGATGCTTTTCTGCTAAGGGGACGGGACGACTGCAGCGTATTGAGGGAAGATGGATGGGGCCATGTACGGTGAGATCTTGGCCAACAATCTCCTTCCCTCAGTCAGAGCATTGAAGATGGGTCGTGGCTGGTTCTTCCAGCATGACAACCACCAGAAACACATCGCCATGGTTACCAAGGAGTGGCTCCATAGGAAGCATCACCTGGACCTCTACGCGCAGTTAGTGGGAAAACTAGAGAAATCAGCAGTGGATCAAATACTTATTCCCCCCAATGTAAATGATAAAGTGTTTTGATTGGAGGACCTATGCTTCACTCTTTAGCCTGACATGTTGCATGAGAAATTCATGGGGGTATTCTGACCCATGGTCCGACTGAGCGCTGAGCAACCCAGAGGAGATGGATACCTTTTTTTTTAAACTCTGGTCATGTAGCTGGTCCAATCTGTCCAAACCGACACGCTCACTTCTCAACCAATAGAAGCTGCCTCTGTTCTCCAGTTTTTCTTATTCAGTGTTGTAGAAAAAGAAAACAGTTTTATACCCTAAATAAACAATGTTGCTTCTTTTCCAACTTTCTGCTGGCAAAAAAGCAAGAAACACTTTGGTGGTCAGATTAAACATGCAAGCACCAACACGACCGTCAGTAAGTGTTTCACCACCAAGAGTTTTGATAAATATTTCTGGGTCCTTCAGACTGAATAAAAACTCCCAAAAGTCCGGAGGTTCAGAGACTGGTGGCAGGTCTCCCGGTTGGCTGCATGTCTTGGCCTGTCCATCAGTCTGTCCACTCTTTGAAAACGCGTTGGGTGCCAATTAACTGCTGTGGAATTATTTTATTAATGTGATGCAGTTATTATTTATTGTAAATAAAGATGAGGGGATTCATTCTATGGTCCAGGAGTATGTTTAATTTGTCTTGCTAGTTAACGAGGAGTTCAGCTTTCACAGAAAGTTGCATTAACAAACTTGGATGAACATCCGTTATATACTGACAGACATACATCCATATCTACTGCAGGTAACCTTTTGCTGCAAACCTATGAAAATTCATCGTATACTGCTTTGACTAAACTGCCCAACTTGACTCCACTGTTGGTGCGGACCAATCGTTTGTTAGCATTGTGCTTTGGGGCAGATGCATGGGCGGATACTCAGGTATGACAATAGTGGCAAATGCCCAGGCAAAGCAAAACCAGCATTGCCACACCGGTGGACATATACGTAGAAACGACTATTGAATCTGTTATAGGAGAACTAAAGACAATTTCTCCCTTAAAAAATGAGCAAAGGGAAGCCTCGTGTGCAGTTCTTGATGGTAAAGATGTGTCTGGATTTGGCAAGAGCTTTATTTCCAAGCTTGCACCACTCAAACTGTTATACCAAATGGCCTGATGTCTTCTATGGGAGAATTTTCAGATAGATGTGTAGACGCGATAAAGGGCAGGTTTACGCATACATCTGGCTTTTCATACTGAAGGTCCTCCAATGAGAAGTTGCTGTCTGCCACTAGTAAGACTGGATCACAGACACTTGTTAACTTGTTATTGCTCTATTACTGTTTTTAAAAACTCTATGTCCTGAAATAATGAATCCACACTAACATGCAGTTCCAGGCTTTTTACTTTGAATGAGCTAAAAAGGAAATGTTAGGCACAGGTGACCTCTCTAACTTTATTTGTTTTAGCTCCTAATTTCATCCAGTAGAGGGCAGCAAACCAAGTTAGCATGTAGCTGGTTTCCAGCTCCTGATTGGCTAATGAAGCTCTGGTTGTTCTCTTTGTGATTCTAGTATGTTATTTCGTTAATGTTTTGTCCCTTTTGACATGAAATCGATGCTTTTTTTCTGTCAGTTTGAACTAGAAGCAACTTTACAGAGCTGAATGCATTTCCAGATAGACTCAGAGCAGAACTAGCGATGCTGTAGCTCCATCGGCAAACTGAGAGGAGCTGTAGCTCCACCGGCAAACTGAGAGCAGCTGTAGCTCCACCGGCAAACTGAGAGCAGCTGTAGCTCCACCGGCAAACTGAGAGCAGCTGTAGCTTCCAAAATCCCAGCAAAGGTTCAGCTCCAACAGAGAGCGGAAACAAAGCTCTACAACTCTGGTTTAAACGCTCAGATGCTGAGCTCCAGCTATAAAGTTAGGAGAATATTTATGAAACGTCAAATTATCCTGGAAACAGTGTAAGAATACTGTTGATGCTTACTTTGCATTTGCTTAAGTGTTGTTTAGTGATGTTCAATCAAAAGTGAATTTAGCACAAAGTGGTTGTGAGATAAGTAGCGCTGCACATCCCACATCTGTTTGGGCGGTTCCCAGCAGAGGGCAGTGCTACTTGTTTAATGGCATCAGATAATTGAACAGCGCTGAATAAAGATGAACATTTTTTATAGAACATTTAAATCTAAAGCCAGAGAAAATATGTGGTGCCGTAAACAAAATGCCATGTGTTTGTGTTGCTGTGGCAACATGCAACTATCCAGATAGATTTTCTGTGATTACCTCTACATGTAGAGGATGTAACCATTTCACTAAAATGTAGTGCCTGTTTTTTTATTTTTCATCCTAAATCCATATTCACTGTCTGTGTAGATGAACTATTTCTTTGTATTGTATTTTATTTTGGTGGGGAACTTTTACTTCCTGTGCATTTGCATTGCTTTCCTCTGTTCAAGCTGAGCCACATTGGGGAGAGGTGAGTATATGGAGATATGTATCTTATTCATGTGTTTCTGTTAGAAAAAATGTTTGGGACTCAAGTTTAACTAACCTACATCCTGTTGAACATTGTTATCCATCCAGTTTGAGTTTTATTGGTGGGATTTGATCAATGCTACACTTTTCTGAATGGTGTTAAATTTCAGCTCAAGTAACATTTGTCAGGTTTCTCCCACACCATTGTGATTTCTTTTCATTCTCTATTGAAGGTGTTGGTGAGGAGGCCTGTGTTTTCAGAATACTATTCTATTTTTCTTTTTAAAAGAATAAATGTGCCATAACAACTGGAATCCCTTTGTGGTTCTTAGTCTACAACACACAATGCAGAATCGGGGAAGTTGCCTACAAAAGGTTCAGTATAGTTATATCATACTGTAGAGCTGTATGACATATTTTATGATATATGCGTACAGCAATTTGATTTTAAACTCCAGAAAGATGTCAATATTTAAAAAGATAAAACCGAAGGAAGAAAAGTCAGAGAGGTTGGACCGGGTTGTGGTGAGAAGAACTTTACGACAAATCTCCAAAAAGATTAACATGAAGACTCCAGGAAATAAATTGAAATACCAACACCATGTATGTTGCTGGTTCAATTCCTTTGCAATCAACAGGAATTCTTACTTAGCAAAAATGTTGTTGAGGTATTGTTTTAGCTTTATTCAGTCCTTAGATACTTATTACATATAGGAGCTGCAACCGTAGTTTAACCCACCCCTCTGCAGCTTCTGTACTGTTTCCCACTCAATACCCCATTGAGACGGTGTTTTACCCACGGCCAAAATCAAATAAGCTAAAAGTTAACCCGACAAAAGCAAACAATGAAAATCTCATTAAAATAAATACGACTCAGACCAAACAAGAAAATAGAGTAATTAGATGTGGTTTACTAAACATAAGATCCGTCTCCTCAAAGACTTTATTAGTTAATGACTTGATATCTGATAATAAAATTGATCTATTTTGCCTATCAGAAACCTGGCTGCAGCAGGAGGATTTTATAATTATAAATGAGTCAACTCCTACGAATTATCAAAATGTTCACCTTCCTAGAAGTACTGGGCGAGGAGGAGGAGTTTCAACCATCTTTCATTCAGATATATAAATTCGCCCCAGACCAATTATTAACATCTAATCCTTAGTTTTCCTCATCCAAGCTGTTATTGTACATGAATGTATTAAAAAAAAAAAAAAAGCTTTTATCCAAACACGTTTGATATTACTGTTTTAACGTCAGTGTGCATCAGATGTATTTTTGCATGGTAGTTTAACCATTTTATAACATCTAAACTGTTTAAAGTCTGCATTAAAGGCTGATATGGGCGCAAACAGGACACAGCATGAATAAGAAAATGTTCTATCCGCTTTTAGAGTGCATAATCAGAATCAGAATCGATCCCTGTACAAGGAAGTAGAATTAAAAAAATGTCACAACACTTATAAATGGGTATTAATCAGATCAGGCGCACATACCTGTAGCACAGACCTGAAGCTGAAATCCTAAACCAATAATGTTCAGGATGTGTGGGATCTGCAGAGATATGCAGGTCAGGGGTCATGAGAAGTGCAGCTAACAAGTCCACTGATGGTCCTCTCTGAGACCTGAGGTTTACTGCAGTCAGGAGCTCTTCTGTTCAGGGATTGATCCAAACTAGAAAGTGATAGACTGAGAGAGAACAGACTCAATAATGGCTGTGTAGAAAATGACCATCAGTTTGTCTCTGCTCGACCTTCTTCAGGACAGCTGAGGGGAGGGTCTCATTTGGGTTTCATCATGGACGACGGACCTCATTGAAAGGTAGAAGCGCTCAATCATGTTTGACCCTGATCACATTTTTATAAAGACAATGTCAAGAAGGATAAAGCATGCAGTGATGTGATGTTTGGGGGCAGATGGTGAGTTTATGCTACTTCAGAATCAGAATCAGTTTATTGGCCAAGTATGTCACATACAAGGAATTTGACTCCGGCAAACTTTTTTCTCCAGTACAGAACTTGAATAAGTGAAATAAAAAAAGAAAAAAAAGAAAAATAAGAACAAAAATAAGTAAAAATACAAATAAATATCAGATCGTAAATAATAAAGGATAATATATACACCAAGCCGGGGTTATTTTACAGTGAGTATGTACAGAAGTGCAGAGTTATAGTTTATTGTTATGTGAGTGCACTCACACACTGTGACTAGACAGAGTTCGTCAGAGCGACAGCCTGGGGGAAAAAACTGTTTTTGTGTCGGGTGGTTTTGGCGTACAACGCTCTGTAACGCCGACCTGAGGGGAGGAGCCTAAACAGATTGTGGCCAGGGTGTGAGGGGTCAGAGGTGATTTTCCTGGCCCGCTTCCTGACCCTGGCCCGGAATAGGTCCTGAATGGAGGGAAGATCGGTTCCTATGATCCTCTCTGCAGTCCTGACTGTTCTCTGCAGTCTGTCCTTGTCTTGCCTGGTGACGGATCCGAACCAGACAGAGATGGATGAGGTCAGGACAGACTGGACTATTGCTGTGTAGAAGATGATCAGCAGCTCCTGGGGCAGGTTGAACTTCCTGAGCTGACGCAGAAAGTACAGCCTTTGCTGGGCCTTTTTCCTTATTATGTTGATGTGTGAGGTCCACTTCAGGTCCCGTGTGATGGTGGATCCTAGGAACCTGAAAGACTCCACTGTGGGGACTGGCTTGTTGAGGATCATGAGAGGAGATGTTGATGGTGGTCTCTTCCTGAAGTCCACTGTCATCTCCACAGTTTTGAGCGGGTTTAGCTCCAGGTGGTTCTGACTGCACCAGAGAACCAGCTGTTCCACTTCCTTTCTGTATGCAGACTCGTCGCCGTCGCGGATGAGTCCAATGACGGTGGTGTCATCTGCAAACTTCAGGAGTTTCACAGAAGGGTCTCTTGACGTGCAATCAGTGGTGTAAAGGGAGAAAAGCAGTGGGGAGAGAACACATCCCTGGGGGGCGCCGATGCTGAGGGAACGGGAGCTGGATATGAAGTTACCCAGTTTCACCTGCTGCCTCCTGTCAGTCAGGAAACTGGTAATCCACTGACAGGTGGAGGGAGGCACGGTGAGCTGGGACAGTTTTTGGTGGAGGAGCTCTGGGACGATGGTGTTAAATGCAGAGCTGAAGTCCACAAACAGGACCCGAGCGTAGGTACCTGCAGAGTCTAGGTGGTGCAGGATGTAGTGGAGAGCCATGTTGACTGCATCATCCACTGACCTGTTTGATCTGTAGGCGAACTGCAGGGGGTCTAGCAGGGGATCCGTGATGTCCTTCAGGTGGGTCAGTACCAGACGCTCAAAGGATTTCATGACCACAGATGTCAGGGCGACTGGTCTGTAGTCATTTAATCTGGGGACTTCTTGGGAACCGGTATGAACCGGTTAATGTTATCAGGTTATCTACAAACTCTTAAATAATAAATTAAACTATTAAATAATTGTTGGGGGGGGGGGGGGTCTGAAATTGTTGTTGTCATAAAGTTAATTATGTTGATGCAGAATTTTATTTATCTATATAGAACAAAATCTTCTACTTGGTGGTTTGTTTGTGTGCACTAAAAAATAAGGCACAGTTTTTAAAGTAAATGATAAAGTTATGAATGATGCGTTATTTTGAACACAATTCCTTGAGCTACTGGTGTGATTCACAGCTCTGTAGGAATATTTTCTGGCTTTTAAGAGAAGGGATGCGTATTTCTGCAACTTTCATTTTCACTGCATGCCGTTATGCTGCGAGTAAATATCATATCCAACATTATGGATTTTAATCATTCTTCCCAACCAACAGCATAATGTTGGTGAAGTTTAAAAAGGAAAACAGTTAAACGTGGTAAGTTTTCTCATTTGGAAAGGGAATTATTTCTTTTATTAATTAATTTCCAGATTTCACAGTAATTTTTGTACTTGTGAAAGTTTATGTGAAGCTTAACATTCAAAGCACAATAAGAATTCACGATTAAAATATCATAAAATCCAAAGTGTTTCAGGCCTGGGCCCGGAGTCTTCTCTTTTTGGAAATCAACATCTGGTCGGCTTATATCAGTCTACAGAGGTGAAACAGAACAATCTGGGCTAGCTTAGTGAGATCAGTGCTTATCTGGAGAGCATGAGGTTGTTGGTTCAACTCCTGGTGGTGGAACATGTTTTAAAGTCCAACGGTGCAGATAAGCTGATGATCAGATAAGCTCCAGGAGGTCTAAAGTCCAAATGTGAAAATGTTGGAGAGGATCAGTGAAGTGTAGTTTCTAGTCCTCCACCAGCAGAGGGGGATAGAGACACACCTAAACACTTTTAAATGTTTGCTGAACGTCATCATCAGCTCCACCATTCCTGAAGGTTTCCAGCAGCAGATGGAAGAACGTGATGAATAAAACGCTTTATGTGTGGTCAGTATCCGTTACCATGGCCACTGAGCAGCTTCTTAAAATCACATTTGTGAACAAAAAGCAGAATGTGAAGAGTTTTGGTTTGAAAATAAGAGTAAATGATTATTTTGCCTCCCCAGTAAACAGAGAAATCTAAACTAGTGTGGAGTTTATACGTCACCATAAGTCCAGAAGGTTCTGGGCCTTTATGTCTCCTTAAGTCCAACTATGAAGTCTAAAGATGAATGAAGGAAGCTGAGAGGATAGCAGAGTGGAACTGAATACTGCTTAGAGTTCTGAAGGTTCTTGGTTCAAAGACGGACTCTGGTTCCTCTTTTAAAAGTTCCCATGGGAACTAAAGGGTCTAAAGACGTGGTGAAGATGTTCCATTACTCTGCCAGTGTAGCTCAGTGGGTCAGGATGAGAGAAATAGCTCAGGAAATCACTTTTTATGCTCAATAAAGAGTCTGATAATATGTGAATAGGTGAGACAGCAGTTAGGAAGGTTCTGGTCGACAACATCATGGTACCAGTGAGTAAACAAGCTGCTTGGTAATCAGAAGGTTCCTGGTTCAAATCCTGATGGAGTTTATGACCTTTACTGAACCAGATTTTAATACGTCCACATCCCAAAGCAAAAAGATAAATGTGCTACAAGAACTTCTCCTGGTGTGAAGGGTCTTGGTGGCATGCTGGGATAATCTGAGGCTGGAAGTCTGCACATGTCAGTAGGTGTGTGTGAGTTCAAATCCTGCTTCCACCAGGTACCTGGATCACCAGTTCCCACTGAGACCTGGAGGTCAAGGGTTATGCAGCATTTTACAAATGAAACAAGACAAAACTACTTTATTCATGTTTTTGTAGCTACTGAACTACTTGTTACATGCTTGGTGCTCTAAGTTGTATTTGGAAATAGTTCAGTAATTCAGTCATTGTTCATTTGTATTATGATATGGAATGGACAATAAAATCACTACTACATTCAACCATCTTCAAACTGTCCCATCACTTATTCAGGAGTCTTCATCAAATGTGAATAAAAATGACGACATGAGTGGAGCTGCTGTTTTAACTTCCAGCTGGTTGTTCAGTTCCTCACTGTTAGTATCTGATATGTTTTAATAAGCCACATCTGTTCACAATATGACTTCTGCTGAGACAGTCTGGATTGATTCTTCATCCAGGAACAATCTGTTGAAGTATTGGAGAAAAAAAAACAGGACTTTTTACTTCTAAAAAACAATAATGGACTCAGTCTTCGTTGTTCCTGTTTTGAGCATTAGTTTTCTTTCTTATTAAATTTAATATTTTAGTATTTTAAGCATCTGTTTTTTTACTCAAAAAGTAAAGTTGTGTAATTAGCCAATTTTTTCTACCAATGATGGGGGGGGAGCCAGGATGCGTTCTCATCTCTACCCTAAGTCCTCTGTCAAGTTTGGAGTCAGTCAGTCGATCTTCTCAACATCCAGAACAACATGAAGATCTTAGTCTGGGTCCAGTCGGATCTCTAAAGGAACCCTAATCTCTCTCCATGGTGGGGATGACACTACACCCCCACCCACAGCGTCCTGGCTCCCCCTTGCCATAGCAGTTTTTATTTTCTCCACACAAACTTGAATTATTTTTGGATAGCTGCCCTCTTCAGGGTTTGAACCCACAACCTGTGGATCCAAAGCAGACTGCTTCATCCTCTGCGCCAACCATCCAACCAAGATGTCCAGTATTGAGTCTGTCTCAAATCTTAGGAGAAGGTAAAAAAATGTTTTAGTTTATTAGAGATAAAGAAGCTAATTAAATAATGTGATCCAGGTGAAAAATGTCTGAAACTTTATTACTCAACACATTTATTTTTTTGGTATTTGACTTCTACAAGCCACAAAATGAGGGATAATTTCCCCAGATTTCTAAACCATTTTCCCTTTGGTTTATTTGTGTCCACACAAAAATGTTGGCATTCATTTTCATTTGCCATTTACTTACGAATCTCCTCTTTTTTAGTTACAACCTGCTGGTTAGGATAAAACACCAAAGTATCTTTTGCCGAGCTACCTGGCTTCAAGATAGCTCTGTGAAAACACGATGGACTGAAGTCGGCGCCTGCATCTGAACACATTCTTTTCAAAGTCAGCTGTGTGCACCGCTGTCACTAAATGTTTGGATCCTTCTTCCTCCATCATTCCTCCTTGACTGGCAGCATGGATGAAGTCATCACCAGTAGGGGAAGTTTAGTTCATTGTCTAGGTAGGATTTGTGTAGGAGCTATTGAAGCATGAGTATACACTCATGTGAAATGGTTTGATGTATTTTCAATTGTTAAACCTCTGTTTGCTCATTGTTAATTAGCATCAGCACACCCTTGTTTTGAGCTGTTGTATCCTGGTTTCTGTGTTCACTGGTTCTAGCTAAGAGCAGTTTCATGTCTCCAACTATACCTCCTATCTTTGGAATTGTATTTCATTTTGTTTGCACCCTGGGAGAGAGAGGAACTTCAACCCAGAAGGTTCTGGTTCTGTTAGAGACCATTTCTCCTGAAGCCGCCCTTCAAAATAAAGATTCCATTAAAACTACATATAAAATGAGTTTGTTTCATTGTTAAACTAATTAACCAGAGTCTTATTTCTATTATTGGGTTTTAGTAGAAAGAAAAATCTTTACCAACAGCAGATCCATAAATATTTCCTTACATATTTAAAGTGAAGAAGAAAAACAGTAATTTTGACCTACTGACCATTATTATCATTCTACAGAAGAATAAGAGCTAATATTTTCCTTTTTGATAACAACATTGGATAAATGTAAGAAGACGACCCAGTTTAGCTTTTTATTGACTGGTTAACTGTTTCTAGAAGGTTCTACTGGTAGTCTAGAATAATCTGGACCGGGTCTGAAGAGTCCAGGTTTTATTAATCTACATCAGATTAAAGATGAAGAATGTAGAGAAAAATCAGTGGAATCACCCTTTAGCTGCATGTGAAAAGTTGGGATTAAAAATGTTGAAATATTTATATTGTTTCAGACTTTTATTTTGAAATCATCTTAAATCTGTAGATGTTTCTGGATTCAGCTGCTTCCGTCACATTCTGAATATCAACTCTGAACCTTACAGACATTTTGTTACCTAAACATCTCCTCCATGCGGTCCGAACCGAACCGAACCCGTCCATACTGGCAAACAGGAAGCAGAAGTCTTCAGATGCATTTAAAGAAGAGGACATAACAGGTGGAACACTGCCACCAAGCGGACTGAAGTATCAATTACACCTCCTTACTGAATCTAAACGCTACTTTATTTAGACCACCAGGGGGCAGAAATGAGTAAGACTCATTCAATCATCAGAAACAAGCTGTAATTTTTAAAACGAAGCAGGATTTTCATAACATTCTACCCATCAGCTGTCTCACTAATTACGTCCCCTGTGTATAAATGTCTTTGCTGGTTCGTCTTTGTCTACTGACGTCTCACCACATCACCCCTCGTCGTCCTCCTGTGTTTTTTCAAGCTTAGTTTTGGAGTTTATTAAATATGAGCTGTAAACACGTTAACCAATTCTCTGGATTTGGGTTCTCCTTCAAACAATTCATGACACATGTTGGAAACCAAAGGTGGAAAAAAACCTTCTATCCAATGCTTTATGTTAGTTGTTAAATAAAGATCAAGACTTTTTTATGAATTATGATTTTATTCTTCACATCTTCTTATGTTCTCTTCTCAGCAGCATCTAGGATAGCAGTCACATTGTCCTTGGCTTCCTGAAGTATCTCAGAAACTCTTCTCTGTGTCTGAAGCAGCAACACAAAAACATCATCCACCATCTATCATGGCCATGCTACATGAAAAGCTGAGAGGTTACATACTGACTTACAGCTAGTCTGAAGGCTTCATCTGAGATGTCTTTGAGATTGATCATGACGTTGTGGTAGGCTCCATAAACTGCTGTCTCCAGGGCTTTGGCTGCAACCTGAAGAACACAGACCAAACTCTAATGGCACATTCAGACCACACTTTGCTGCCAGGTGTATGGTAGCTATGCAGCAAGTGAACGTCGAGCTGCGCCAAGCTGCCATGCAGCTGGTTGCGTGCGTCAGTACAGCTTCTGCTTGGGCGGTCTTTCAAGGTGGCAACACAGCCGCTGCATGAAGTCTGGAAAACTGAACTTTGGGGCTGCAAACTTTGGGCAGCAACCAATCAGCGACGGGATGCCGGCGTTAAGGGTGGGAAGACGTAGGACGAACTGAGCCGGCGGCTGGAGCCATTCAGGGAGAGGGGAGGATAGAGGACGAACCGTGCACTGTAGCTACGAAACAAACAGGGTCTCCTTGGTGATTAGAGGGGAGTCAGCTAGATGGAGCTGGAAGGCTGGGGAGTCGGAGACTCAGGAAAAGATATGAGTGCCAGGAAAGCAGTTAAATATGTTCCTTTTACTTTCTTGTTATGTTAGCTAACACTAGAACAAACCTGGTTAGGGCAACCATGGTTACTAAATATACACTACTAGTTTGCTGATGTACTGTACGTGATGTGCCTCCGCCGACGCAGAGTAAAAAGGTGCAAACAGCTGGGTTTGAATTTTCAAAGCTGCAACTTTCGTCCATTCGAGCAGTTTGATGCCTGGCAGCAAAGGGCGGTCTGAATATGATCCAAAACGATCCTTTAGAGCTAAGGTCTAGAGTTGTACCTGAGCATCTGACTTGCAGCTGATGTTCCCGTACAGAACCATCTGTTTCAGAGATGGCCAGAGGATACTGATCTTCTCAGCCAAAGCCAATGGGACTCCCACAGCCTTCTTCAGACCTTCCTGCATCGCTCCTTCTCTCCTGAAGACAGAAACACAACGTGCTCCAGAAAAAAAACTGGCTTATGACCAGGCAGAGATATTTTCATGTGAAGATCTCCTCTAATCACAGTTTCAATCAAAGAGTGAATCAATTACCTTTTCTTCTCCTCTGCAGTGCTCTTCGACATTTTCAGAGCCGCCTGTAACCCAGACATGATCATGTTTTGGAAGTGTTAGACACATATAGGGTAATGCCTCTATCATCCAGCAGGTGTCTCTGTTGGGTGTGAATATTTCTGTACATATAAATAGATAGACTATAATATTGATCCCACAAGGGGAAGTTCAGAAGTTTACAGTACAACTCGTCCAACAGGGTCAGGTAGACTCTCAGTGGCAGCTCCATGTTAGTGAAGCTTCTTTCACTAATTCTGTTATATTTTTCAAACATACTTATAAATGCGGATTTTTTTAGAATTTGTTACTTTCTGTTTGTGCATTTAGGTGCTGGAGTACTCAACATTTTCCTGAGCTACATAACACCTCAATGCTTGACTGAAACAAAGTTAATTAATTAATTGAAATCAAATGACTTTCTTTACCAGAGATAAAATTGGATGCCAATAAGAAAATGTTTCTTTAGAAAATAATTTCATAATCATAATATGCGTGTCTCAATTATTCTTATCAATAAAGGATGTCCTTAAAGATGCACTCTGTAACTTTTACAACTTATTATGTTCATTTTTGGGTCCCACGTCTAAAAACCACACTATACGAGTTTTTTTCTCCCTCAAATACTAATTGAGTTTCCCTTTACATTATTAGATCACAACCAAACGATTGATTTAATGAAACCAGAGGTTTTGAGACTTCAGCCATGGTAGACCCACCAAAGAAAGATTAAAGAGAAAACTGAACGGTTTAAAATTATGACTGTAACAGCAAACAAATAATAATGACTAATGTATGTTTTGTTTTTTTCATTCCTAAACACTTTAAATGCACAGCAAACGGCATATAAGGGCTAAAAAAGTGGCATTTTCATGATATGTCCCTTTAATGTAATAAAATTCGGATAAAATGAGACGCAGCACCAAAGCGTCGTGTTTAAGGTTTTATCTGATGCATCCACAGGTGGTGTTGCCAACAGGTGGCAGTGTTGTGTTTACTGCAGGTGGGGGTTGTTGTGTGTAGGGGCGGTTTTGGGTGTGTAGTCACCATGTAGCTGTTGAAGGCGGAGGAGTCCGCCTCCACCATGAGCAGCAGCTCATTCATGGCCTGATGGAACGGAGGAATCAGCCTCCTCATCACGCTGTCCAGGTCCTCAAACTGTCTCTTCCCGTATGTCATTTGCCCCACCATGGCGCCTAGTGCTGCCCCCTGCAGGAAGGAGAACGTCAGTTGGATTAAAATATGGAGATGGCTCCCTCTGCTGGACAACCTTTGTAAACTCACCAGAGCACCGATGGCAGCAGAAACAGACCCTCCTCCTGGAGCAGCTGTTCGGGCTCCAACGCTGTGAACAAACCGCTGCAGAGACAGAGATGTAAGCCCGCCTTCTTCCGCTGACCCCACCATGTACCTGTCCAGGTAAGACACTTTCATGTTCACCAGAGCTCAGCTGTTCTATATCTGCTCTGATGTAAAGATTCAGGAGATAGACACTCACTCTATGATTCTCTCCTTTGGGTTGAACGGGCTGAGAGAATCTAGGCCCAGTTTACTGATCACCTGCAGACAGACGAGGTTAGCTTCTGGTGAAATCCTATCAGATGTTAGTGGACTTTAACAAGAACTACTGACCAGGCGGACTTTGTGGTCTTCTTCAATGATGAAGAGCTGGTCTCTCTTGATGTAGAAGTCAGCAGAATCCAGCAGAGCCTTCAGTGGGATCAACCCTACGACCTGGGAGCCGACCACCGGCAGCTTCAGCTCCTGAACGCCACAAACATAAGTCAGAGAGAACCCGATGAAGGTCCAGACCTGTTTTCAGAAGACCGGACCTCAGCCTCTCTGCAGATCTCCTCATACACAGTGTGGAGTGGCGTCTGCTCAAAGTCCAGGATGTTGGTGGACACCTGAGCAAGGTTGGCCTCCTCCAGGTACCAGCCAATCCCCTGAACCTTCTTCAGGAGTCCTGGCTGCTCAGAGGAAGATGGGACGTTACACAAAACTGCTAAACATACAGGTGTATGTATACACATAGACTGAACATTGAATGTAGTCTGCTAAATAAATACACATAAACAGACCCGGCGTCATGGGCGGGCGGGCCCGCCCAGGAAAGATTACACTTCATGTGAATATATTGGCTCAAAACGAACAATAGATGGCGCTCTAGATTACTAATTAGGAGTTTTAGTTTCGGTAAAAGAGGATCCTTTGGCAGTTTGGCACAGCAGCTTGCTAAAATGGACATTAGAGCTTGGTTTAGCAAACAGAAAAGCAATCCCAGCACAAGTAGGGATATTGCATCCAGAGGGCAAGTGCAGCCAGAAATTGCTTCAACAAGCACTTCTGCTACGAGCGCTTCTGCACCTGAAGCAACAGTAATTCTGCCACCGGGTGGCAGCAGCACCAGCATAAATTACTGTTCAGACGACCTCGGGGTGGATAAGCCTAATCAGGTGCGCCTTGAAAACTTTCCAGTTCGAGTTTTTTCTGGAAAAAAAACGCAGTTTTTCTTCATCATGGTACCAAAATAGACAATGGTTAGAGTATTCAGTGAAAACAGATGCAGCATACTGTTTCCCTTGCAGACAGTTTAGTTCTCATTCCTCATCATCTGACTCAACATTTAAAGAATCAGGCTTTAAAGATTGGAAGCATGCAGTTGAAAAAGATAAAGGATTGAACAAGCATGCATCATCAAAAGACCACATACTGTGTGAGAAACTTTGGAGAGAGAAAAGGATGCGTATTCTGAAATCTGAAATATTCTGAGACTGATTCTGAAATCTCAACCCTGGTGCACAAAGATCAACTAGCCCACAACAGATATTATTTAAGCTCAATCATTGACATTATAACTTTTCTGGCGATCAATCATCTGCCTTTCAGAGGAGATACAGATGTATTGGATTCAGCGGGACAGACTGGTTGTGGCTTATTCTTGTCATTGTTTGAGTATACTCTGGAAAAAGACCCCAATTTGGCTAAAATAACTCCTACCATCCCAAGGAATGCAACTTACACAAGCCATGAGATTCAAAATTTTATCAGAACTAATGAGTCAACAGGTGACTGAGGATATTATTGAGGAAATAGGCCAATCTTTTTACACAGTCAAAATGGATGGAACCAGAGATCCAACAGGATGTGAAAATCTCTCTATTGTCCTGCGTTTTCTTGATGAAAGTTATGCAATAAAGGAGAGACTGTTGACTATTGCTACAGCAGAAGCAGGGGATGCTAAAACTCTCACACAGACACTGATCTCAGAAATAAGAAAAGCTGGCTTGACAACAGACAAAATTATCAGTCAGGTGTATGATGGAGCCTCTCTGATGTCAGGAAAACTGGGTGGGGTTCAAGCACTCCTGCAAGAGGAACTCGGCAGAGAAATCCCTTACGTGCACTGCTTTAATCACCAGCTTCACTTGGTTATAGTTCATGTCATGTCTGCTGAGAGAGCTATTGAAGATTTATTCAGTGTCTGCAATGCCCTGTACAAGCTCACAAGGAAGCCTACTGTTGCAGCTATTAATAAGGGAAACACGCTGAAGCGTTTAATGGAACAGCGCTGGACAGGACACCTGGCTACAGTTGAAATCATCCTGAAATCTTTTCAGGAGATTCTTGAAGTGCTGGATTATATTGGAAACACATCGGCATTTCCAGCAGACACAAGGATGGAGGCAGCAGGGCTGCGTAGTGCTGTGTCCAAACCAAGCTTCCATTTCCATGCTCTCGTTGTACAGAAGATTCTGGCCATTCTTGAGCCATCCAACAGGATGCTACAGTCTGAAGAAATAGATCTCCAAACAGCTGTCCAGCTTGTGAACAGTGCCAAGGAGTGCATTTTGGCCCTGCGCACTGAGGAAGTCTTCATGGAGTTGTGGAAGGGGTGTTGTGGAACAGAGGCCAATGAGAGTGTCAGCCACCAAAGTAAAAGAAAGTGCAGTGTCAACAGAAACCTAAACGATTACATTTTGGAACAGACATCAGGAACACGAGCGCAGGAAAACCAGATCAAAGAACAAAAGCGACTGTTTTACAGCTGCATTGATGCTGTTGCAGGTGAAATTGTGCACCGAGCGAAACAGCACTTTGATAGGAAGTATGGATTCTCTTATTCCTGACAGTACCTCCTTCCTGGATCCTGAAAAAATTAAACCTCTGCTTGCTCTAATAGGAGCCCCAGTAAATGAAGCTGAGTTTTTGGTTGCCCGTCAACACATTCTAAAACACACAGAGACCTTTACACCAGATGAAGGAAAATGGACAATAAAAACTGTACTTCATCACTTTCACAGCAGCCTTGAAGCAATGCCTAGTGTCATCACTGCATACAAGGCTGCACTGACCCTTGGAGCCTCTACAGCCTTGTGTGAGAATTCTTTTTCCACTTTGAAAAATGTGTTCAGCGAGCACAGAAGAAGCATGTTACACTCCCGGAAAGCTTGTTTAATCCAACTTGCCTTTGAGAAGGATCTAACCAGGAAATGCAAAACAGAATGGAAAGACAAATTACTGAGGAGATTCCATTCATCAGGAAAACGCAGACTGCAGCTGTATTAGACCTAATCAGGCCAGTAAACCCTGAAGTATATTTACTCAAAACTCAAAAAAAGATAATGCAAATGAATGCATGCAATGCATTTTCACCACAGAGAAGCTGAAAATCCCATGTTTGAGTTCCATTATGTTTTATAAAGAGTTTTCCACAGAGCTTGTTTTCATTTATCTTTAAGGTTTGAGCAAAAAAAGGTGTTGATGTGCTAAAATATTTAGTATTCTTTCCAAAACATTGTTTTTTCAGTAGACATTTGTGTAAAGCTGCTCTCGAGTTTCTAGAGTAAATTTGTTTTAAACACAATATTATATATTACATATAGTCCTACTATAGTTTAACACTGTTGATTTGCTTCTAAGATTTTTGTCGTTATTACTATTTTGTTAAACAACCAGGATATTTCATTTCAAAGGCCACATAAACAGTTATTTATTTGCTCGGATTTTAAAAAGTCTTACAATTTTTGATTAAAATGTTTTTAAAAAGCCTATTAAAATTAAAAATGTTTTTGAACCATTTTGAATACAGGTGTGGCTGCTGTGTTTTTGATTAAAATGTTTTAAAAAGCATATCAAGGTTGAAACTGTTTTTCAATAATCTTTTTGAAAAGAAAACGCTAGATTTTTCCCCCAATCTTCCGTTTAGAAAAAACGGTGGTGCATCTTCTTTCCAGCAGGTGGCGAGAATACATGAAGTCATTTTTTACCCGCAGTGATAAAGAAAAAAGAAGCACACAGCTAATGCAGCAGCATGCTAACTAGTATTTTTGATGTAAAAATTAGGAGAAATGCGGCAAAAAGAAGAATTTACTAAAGTTTTAAGCGGCAGGGCAGGATACAGAGGAAGACTTATGGACTAAGTACTTTATTAAATACCATTAACTGGACATAAGGATTGTTTTTGTTTGAGAGAACTCGGTGATGTGCAGGTGCAGCTGATAACGGTGAGTTGGACATAATTTTCTTAGAGACTCAGTAAAAATGGTTAGCCTACTGTGTCTTAATTTTTGTTTGCATCTTTAATTGGTATACATAATCTGAATAAAACAATGAATACTCTTAGCTTTCCAGTAAGGTATGTAGAACAAGTTAATGACACAAAACGGTAGATTTGACGCGGAAGTATGTGTATGTAATGTCCACCAGATATATGTATAAACATGCAAAAGGGTTAATTAAAAGACAGTTTACTGAGCCCCCCCCAGAAAAACCCACTGCCCCCCCAGGTAATGCCCTCTGGCGCCGGGTCTGCACATAAAAAACTAAATCTGAAATACCATTTAAATTAAGAGGATTATAGAAAAAGAAAAAATATGAGAAGAATCAGCATGATAAAGGTAGTTATTCTTAAGTTAGTTCTTAAGACAGTAAAACCAAATATAAATATAAAATATAAATTAAGTAACAAGTGGAGACAATCTTTTTGTTGAACGTCGACAAATCTTTAAATGTTCTAGGAAATATCTTCTATATGTGACATCATTCGCTGACATCACAGATGAGAGAGCATGGATATCAACTAAACGTTCGCTCCTGATTGGTTGCTGGTCTCTCATGGGTCTGTTTGACAGGAGAGGATGTGTGTTGAGTTTGAATTTCAGAGCAATAAACTGGAACCAACCAGGATCTGCTACTGTGATAAAATGTGTCTGTTTTCAGTGAATCTATAAACCTTTAATTGGTTTTACATCTCAGACACGTGATGACTCCTTGTTAGAAAGAATCTCCAGACATCTGAAACTGTCCTATGAATGTGATAACTAGAGGGAGTGCTGTATGTTTATTCCCCCGAAGGACTCCTAAGAGTTTAATCAGTCGTGATTCGTCAGATTTAGTTCAATCTAGCAACCTGGTATGACTTTTGATTGTGAAAGTAAGATAACTGTATATTAAAGTTACTTCAACTTATAGTTTGGCAGCTGAATAATTATTAAGAATTATGAATTAAATTATGAAAAACATTGTTGAGTCTTATCAACCTACAAAATATGATGAATTTAGGGGCAAACAAACCAAATCAGATTCTAATTATTCCAGCAATCACTCAGTCATTCAATGATACTCATATGATGACTCAGACTCCCAGCAGCCACCTGGTCCTTCCCTCGGCCCTGCTCACGGATGTTCAGGGCGATCCGATGAGCTTGTTCTTTGGTGCTGATCAGGTTGACATTGTAGGCGATCAGGAACTTGCGAGCACCAGTTACCGTGGCACCCCACGATGGTACAAAGAGGGCGGGGCCAAAGTCAGGGGCCCACTCCTCCAGTTTCAGCTGCAGGAGAAGAAGTAGAAGAGAGTTGGTGGATCTGTGGGTGTGCAGAGGAGGGATGAATTGGACCAGCTCACCTTCTCAGGTAAGGCTTCGTACTCTCCTGCTCGGACAGAAGGCAGACTCTTCCTGGATTCAGACCGAGCCGCTTCACCATAAAGATACACTGAGGAGAGATTCCAAACTTCTTTACTGTAAACATTTTTCCAGCATATTTCTGGTTGGTTCTGATTCTGTTCTGTTTTCCTGGGATTTAACCTCTGGGATTCTCACCAGGAACATGCAGCAGCTCTGCTAGTTTTCGTCCAAACTCATTAGCGCAGTGGACGCAGTCCTCCATGCTGACGTTTTGGACGGGGATGAAGGGACAAACATCCAGCGCCCCAGTCCGTGGATGTTCACCTGAGGCAGAAGCAGAACTTTACCAGCAGCTCATACTGAGTTTGGAGAGCAATCATGGATGTTCTCTGACCTGAATGTTTGCTCATGTCAATGAGGCGGAAGGCCTGCTGTGCAGCGTTCAGTGCCCCCTCCACCACTGCCTCTGGGGTACCCACCAAGGTGTAAACGGTGCGGTTGGTGGAGGCCCCTGGGTCAATGTCCAGCAGACTGCAGCCAGGGGTCCCTGAGATGGCTGCAGAGATGGCATCGATAACCTGAGCACAGGAGGAGAAGAAGCTGGTCGTTGGAGACTAGATTAGTTATCTTGTTGTTAGAGCCTGCAGTTAAAGCAAATAGACACTGAGAGTTAACCAGAGTCTGTTCAGGATTACACCGGAGCTGCTTAATGATTGCTATGACTGCTTTATACGACCTTCACCCTCCTTCAGTGTGATCTCAAACTCTGCAAAACAAGGACTTTAAATCACTGGAGTCAGATTGTTTCCAGGTAGTCTGGGACCATAATAACTACATGGATGCATCAAAACTTGACAAATGTGTTAACAAAACACACATTCTGCTCAAAAAGTCAGACTGGATGCAGAAGAATCAGCCGAGCACGGAGCTTCAGAGTCCTACCTTCTTGTCTCGACCCTCAGAGAAGTTAGGGACACACTCCACTAGCTGAGCCATAGTGTCTGCAGACTGCATGGTGACAAGCAGACTTCAGCCTCACCCCGACTCTGGCTCATCCACCCGCAGGTCAAACATTAACTGTGGAGGCCACATGACTGGCATTGCACAACTCTGGAAGCCTTTTGGTGATCCCTGCTGTCCTGAAGGCGGAGCCACAGAACACCCCATAAAGATGCACTCTGGTCATTTTGTGGTTTTGATGTTGTGGAAAACCCAGAAACAATCAAGTCTGGGTGGTTTAGATGTTTGTGAGATACTGAGACAGAAGGGTTCAGAGTCTGAAAGATAAACTAATTTCTCTGATTGAAATTCCATCTTCCAGAGTCCTGGACCTGCTCCAATAAATCTATTTTACGTCTGGGAAAGAGGAACAATACACATGTTCTTACTAAATCTGCTTCTGATGAGCATTCCTGACAAGAATTCCCAAGCCCAGAATTTGTATATCTCATTGAGCAAGTTCACTGCTGTTTCCTTGTAGAAAGGGCCTTGTAAAGACATTTGTTATGAATTGGCACTATATAAATATCCCCAGACCTCCTCCTTATAATCCGACAGCACATCAATACTGTCTGAATCTAGTCTCTGGAGCTGTGGGAGGTTCCTTACGTGCTCCACCTTCATCCTGATCCCCAGTAAACATCATCACAAGTTTAAATGACTCCAGGCTTGTTAGCTAATGTCTGTGATCATGAAATCCTTTCAGCCGCTGGTGTTGAAACATCTTTAGGACATCACAGGTAGCTAGGCAGACGATGCAGTGAATGTGGGACTCCACTTTATCCTGGAACATCTTGACCACCAATTGGATCAGCAATGAAGCAGCATGTTTCGCTCGCGTAATCTGCTGCTTGGGCCTTTCCACTAGGGGGCGTATGAGGTATGTAGCAGCAGGGAAGCAGCTGTCACAGAGAGAGCATGAAACAGTATTTATTTTTTCATATTAAAACTTCAAGGCCCATTTATTTGAGCTTGCATAACTTAAAAGGATTCATATACAATGGGGCAAAAAAAACGTCACGTTAATAAGTAGCATAAACTCACCATCTGCCCCCAAACATCACATCACTGCATGCTTTATCCTTCTTGACATTGTCTTTATAAAAATGTGATCAGGGTCAAACATGATTGAGCGCTTCTACCTTTCAATGAGGTCCGTCGTCCATGATGAAACCCAAATGAGACCCTCCCCTCAGCTGTCCTGAAGAAGGTCGAGCAGAGAAAAACTGATGGTCATTTTCTACACAGCCATTATTGAGTCTGTTCTCTCTCAGTCTATCACTATCTAGTTTGGATCAATCCCTGAACAGAAGAGCTCCTGACTGCAGTAAACCTCAGGTCTCAGAGAGGACCATCAGTGGACTTGTTAGCTGCACTTCTCATGACCCCTGACCTGCATATCTCTGCAGATCCCACACATCCTGAACATTATTGGTTTAGGATTTAAGCTTCAGGTCTGTGCTACAGGTATGTGCGCCTGATCTGATTAATACCCATTTATAAGTGTTGTGACATTTTTTTAATTCTACTTCCTTGTACAGGGATCGATAAGAGCTATAAAAGTAAAATGATATCTGTCTACATTCCATAAATCCTCAGAGGTAGCCAAATTATGAGTCAGGTTATGGATGACCTGTTTTCTTGCAATCACAGGTTCTCCCTCATTTCAGATTCTTAATAGTTGACTAATGAAGAAGTGGTACAAGAAACATGGAACGCAGCAATTAATGTCAACAGAAATCCACCTGATAAAACTAAACAGGTAGAAAAACAGAAGAGGGATCAACTCCAAACAAAGATGTTGCCTCTGGCAGCAGATCAGCAGATGTCTATTTTACGATCCTTGGCTGCTCAACTAGGTGTTTTTCCACAGACACTTCCTCCTCTACCACTCATCTTAAACCTTCGGACATTAGTGGAGTAAAAACCAAGAAGACGTCTGATCTGCAACATGGAGGGCTGGACCTGCATTGCTCTGATGTTGGGTAAGAAAACCTCTGATTCTCCCTCGTTTCTGCTGCAGTTAATCTGGGAATAATAATAGCCAGAGTTGGTGGTGAATAACACACATTATCATTTAACATCCTGGTAAACCTTTACTTTAATTGTCCTAAAATGTTATAAACTAAGGAAAGAGTTGTGAGGCGGGCTGCAGGCACCTGTTGGAACTAGGAAGTATCACCTACTACCATCTGAAAATGAAAAGATATTTCTCCAGATTTGTGGAGAATATTTAGACCGTTCTTCCTTGTACCTTTTTATGTTTAATAGACTCACCATGTGTCTAGCCTACCCCCTGGGGGTCATGAGCCTGTACCACCAGTGCTCAGATGCATGGACCAGGTGATGCAGCAGAATTGGAACACCTTGCATTAAGGAATTTGCCAAAACATCAGCATATCACAATTGTGTTAGCAGGGAGCAGCATCACAGAGCCAAAAGGAGCCCACAGCAGCAGGAATAACGATATTTTCATACAACACACAGGGGTTGCTGTTATGTTTCTGTTTGCCATGTTATAAACTGATGTTGTTAGAAACTTTGCTAATCCAGTCTCCTTCACTGGCAGCTCTTACCTTGATAGGGAGAAAATTCAGCACAAACTTGGAAAATATTCTTGCATGCGCTTTCCACCAACATAATAGGCTAAACCTTCAAGATCCTTTTTTAAAAAACATGTATGGTATATTCTTTGGTGTATTCTGTCTGAGTGTAATGTTATAATTTGGTTTTATGTTCTTATTTAACTCAGACTGGTAGGGAGGAATATTACCTGACATGCTTCTGCGATTCCCAGAAACATGTCAGCTACAGGTAATATTCCTCCCCACCAGTCTGAGTTAAAAAAACAACTTAAACAAGATATGTATGGTATACATTTTCTCACCTTTCCAACTGGACCCTTGAAATGTAGGTCATTTTCTATCCCTGAAACAACTTTTATGCATAAAAGTGGGCTTGTTCTGACATTGTTCTTTGCTCTACAATCAAGATTGTAACGATTCTTCCAAGCCAACAGTGTAATGGTGGCCTTCAGTGCAGTTCATAGCCTATGCCTTTCAACATTTATGGATTGAATAAGATACAATTTTTAACACCTGTCATACACAGCAGTAGGGTTGCCAACTTTCATAAATGAAAATAAGGGACACTTAGGCAACAGGACGTTATTCATCACGGGCCGAGCCGTCCGACTCGTGGGTGGGGGGGGGGGGTGTTGTGCTTTAGGTGAGGAGGTCATCCAGAATAATCATATTTTAATGCTTTATTCACAACAAACACATTAATGCATTAGTGCTGTAAGTTAGGCTACATAAAACTGCCATGAAATGCATCCATATAAAAAAGGGGGAAAAAGTGCATACAGCTTGTGTTAATAAGACGCAGTATGATCTAACAGCTGATGATACTAGGAACAATATGAGGTCGTTTGTTGAGCTTCTAGCAATGTATTTTCAATATTTTCTTTCTAAAGTGACTATAGGGATATTAATGAACAGAGGAACCTTAAACACCTTTACACTTTTTTTATCTGCTCATTCAAATACAAATTTAGGAGTGGGATTTCAAATTATTAATTAAATTGGCTTACATGGCTTGTCTGAACAACAATCAAATCACATTTAGAAATTCAATGCAATGTTAACTTACAATGTATTAGCTATTTCTCTAAAATGCTAATTTTCAACAGCCAGAAGCCTATCCAAAAAATTTTTCACTCTTCATTTTAATCTGTTAAACAGCATAACAATGAATCAGTTAGCATGATTTCTTCTTTAAGTTGTCATTTATACTGATTGGCTATAAAACTATGACTAAGCCTACTGGCTTTAAAAACAACAACCCCAAATCCTCCACATTTAATCCAGCAAAAATAAAATTGCACAATGCACAATAAATGTAATCTATCATTAATATTCTAGCCTACATATTCCATAATGCATAATTAATATTTATTGTCCCCAGCAATCTTCAACTCACACCCAAAGTTTATTGTTATTGCCTCCAGCTATATAAAAAAATAATACTAAAAAATGATGCCTTTGCCTAAGCATCATGCAAACATCAGAGTCAACCTGAGCATCATTGCTAAACATTGCCGCCCCTTCCAGACCACAGTGGATCCAACATCTGAGGGTTCCTACCAGCAGGATAAAACTCCTAAAGTTCACATCTTCTCAGACTAGTTTCTGGAACATCTACTTCCAGTGATCTCTGAAGTCACCCGTTCTAAGTTCTGCAGAACACCTTTAGAACGCGGTGGACTGTGACCGTATAACACAGCCATGCTCACATGACCCATATCCCGGGGGAATGGTAATGATACATCGATAGGTCCCATACCATGAAGAACGAAGGCAGATCTTTGGGAAGCAGAGATCTAACCTGGCTACAGGAACTGGCTGTTGAGTTTTAATCAAAGCAAAATATAATAAGATGCAACTAAAAGCCTGTTTATTGTTTGATCTACCTTAACAAAGATAGTTTATGCAGAGCTTTATCAGATAACCGCAGAGCTGAAAGTTATCCCATAGATTTATGAGGACAATAAATTGTTAGTGTTGCTCCGCACGATAGATTTGGGATTATTTGTGTTAGTCCATTTAAGTGCAGAGATCCACTCTTATCAGTGGATCAGTAGAGCCATAATTCTTGTTCTTTGCATGGGAAGAATGATTATCTGGTTGAGTTCAGTCTTATGAATATGTTACACAGAACAGTAATAGACATTCTTCTTTTCAGCAGTTCCTTTCACCACCTCTCTAACATCGCCAACACAACCAATGACCTCAAGATCTAACACCTCCACCAACTCTCCAGCTCCTATAGTCCTCACTTCAACTGCTGCTTTGTTTAATGCTATCTCCCCGACCAACCCAATCCCTGCTGCAACACCAAACACCACCACTGATCCACACAGTCCGACTGGAACCATAGAGAGTGCAACTCCACTCACTGCTCCCAGAACGCCTCCCACTTTTGACCCATATACTAATCAAATGAACATTACTTTCAACAACAATACCGTCACTGCCCCCCAGTTCACCACTCCTAAGACTACAACTGAAGATGTCCCAGAACAAAATCTAGCAGCACTTGAAACAAGCACTGCTTTGTCCACCGCTTCTGGTTTAACATCTCCTACAATTCTAAACCCTACAACAAATCCAACATCTGAACCAACCGCTGCTTGGCCTTCTACCTTATCGTCTGAGACAGTTGTCCCATCTACAACCAATCAAAGGACCAAATATACCACTACCAGTGTCATTCATGTGACTACGACCTCGAACCATGTAACTACAGAAACAGAAAATACAGCACCCCCATCCAGAAGTGGTGAGACTTCTGTTTGGCCTATAGCCACAACCTTATTATCTGTGCCAACCATATACAGTGAGACTTCTACTTTTACCAATATTAGATCAACTCTTCCAACCACTCCAACTTCAGGAATTAGTACTAAGGGTTTTCCTTCAACATCAAGTCTGGTTACTCGGTCTACTACTGTAACACCTTCTACACCTCTTGAGCACACATTCCCTCCATCTACCTTCCCTTCAACAGCCCCTGTTCACTCTAAAACACCCCCAAGTCAAACTACTCAGGAAACTACTACCAATGCTCCCTCATCCACCACTGCTGACCTGATAACTGAATATCTTCCTACAACTGAGATCACTACTTCTTGGCTCACACCAGAGACTGATCCTCCTCCTTCTCCTACCTATCCCATTACTACTATCAGTACCACAGTTTGGTCTACAGCAGATCCTACTGATTCTAGGGCTACTACTCTGTTTACACCTATTTTTACTTCTTATCATCCAACTACTACTACTACCACTGATTCTCCCACTACTAACATTATGATGCACAATAGCACTACTATAACTCATCCTCCCAATACTAATGCTACCACTCAAAAAATCACTACTACTACTCCACGTACCACTTCCACCAGCACCACCACTACCACCACTACTCCTCCAACATCTGCACCACTGGATTGTAATTCTGGGGTAGATGTGGGCGGTATCTGCATCTGTCCTGATGAATGGACTGGAGAGACATGCTCAGAAAGTAAGTACTACTGACCATCAGCATCATGGTGTCTCATTCCACCATCACTAGAATTGGTTTATAGTTGATGTAGAAACTGAAAAGTAATGGTGCTCATATACAGAGGTGTGTTTATTTACTTTACATTTGATAAATATATTTATGACTTAGTTTTGGTGATGTACTCCCATCATACAAAAATATTAGTCGGGATAACTAAATTAATAAATATCACAGCTAGGGATGCTACAATACCACTTTTTTCAAACCGATATGGTACTGATACTTGCATGAGAGTACTTGCCAATACCAAATATCAATGCCGATACCTCTTCAATACAAAATTCTAGGATTGATTTTTGGTGTTCAGCACTATCCAGACAACTTATGGCTGTGTTTTAATATATTTAAATTTTCAACATGAATGTGTCCTCAAATTTTATGCCACTTCTGGTATTTCCTTTGACTCAGCTCATATTCTGATAAACGTCTTCTCTCAGGAAATTTCTGTGATGAAACAACTTTAGAAGGATTCAGTTTTCCAAAAACAACACTTGGTTGGTTTGCATACTCAGAAGAAACATGTCCCAAAGGAACAAGTGGAGGTACGTCTAACATCTACAGGTCAGATGGACCTCAGTACTCTCAGTTCTGTGAGAACATCACTTTAATCTTAACATGTCCTCTCGTCTCCTCAGCGGACAAACCCAAAGCTTCAACCAGATGTTCTTTGAGGGATGGAGAGCCACAGTTTGAAAAACCTCGGGTCCTTCTGTGTGAACAGACCCTCAGCGACATTCAAGGCAATGTGAGAACAACAACATAAACAGTTTCATCCAATAACCTGAAGACTATCATGTTGGGGAGATGCAGCATGAGCGATTTAGTGTCATCAACATAGCTAGCTATGATCAATACGTTAATGTCAATATAAATATTGGTGAGATTTAGGTTTTAATAACGAAATACATTAACCTTACAGCCAACTCATTTTGTCAACAATCCCCATCTTTTCTAAGCACGTAACCTACAAACTACCAACCAATCCTAGAAAATGTATAATACTTTAAACCAAATCGAAACAAATAATACTTTACAGTAGTGGAATTGTAGAGCATTTTTTGTGTCTTGAAAAGCATTAAATAAATGCAATGAATTATTAGCATTATTATTAATACTGACTGAATGGGCAAGAACAAATCACCAGGGCATCACTTTAAAGCTGCCGTTACCTTTTTATAATCATATTCGTGTGTGTGAGAGAGATTGTGTGAGCGAAAGAGAAAGCGTGAGTACAGGGGGCTATCATAAATTCCAATGTCCTTATCTGTCCTGGGATCAACTCTATGGAACAGAAACAGACAACACAGAGCTGGAACACAGGAACTTCAAAGTTTAGCCTCAGTCAACAGGGAAGATGATGCAGAAACAAAAGTATCATGGTATTAGCTCTTAGCAGACTTGGCCAAGGCCGGACAGCCAGTCACCATGCACGCCGGTCAACCAACGTCAAAAGAATGAAAGGAAATTAAAAAGAAGATATAGAACAAGCGATCGGCCTCGGGTGTCAATTCACCTCAATGACTGAGTGAGGAATGACAGTGATTTCCTCTGTTGTGGCCCTCTTCTCCCCTCTGTTTGTCATTACTGGCCACAGACCAATGAGAATGCCACAGGACTTGCTGGGAGATACAGTCCACCAAGTTTTTTGCTAAACTAATTCCAACAAACATGATGTGGTATTTTTGTTTTTCAGCTCAGCAGTTCAGCAGACTTGGAGACATTGGCATCCAGCACTCAGCTCCTGACATCCAGACCTGAAGATCTGAAATCTGAAAATATCACAGTGGCAGCAGAGATAGTTAACACGCTGCTGCTGTCTCCAAATGCCACTGAGGTAGAGTATTCTAACAGCAGCACATCAGGCTTCATCCTGCCTGGATGCTGACCCGAGTTCTGCTTCAGTCTGTCAGGGAGGCAGCAGTCGCCACCGTCAGCCAGCTGCTCAATGCCACGGAGTCGGTTGAGATACAGGAAAGCAACAGGACTCAGAGGTAAAACCCATTTCTCTATGCACAATTCTGTCCTCATTAGGTCAATAGGTCACCACAACTAAGATGATTGGCTGTTTTGGTTAACAGCATGGCAGAGTCAGTACTACCAGTGGGTTAGCAAGTCAGAACCAAAACATCTGGACTTTATGGGCTGTTGTGGGAAAAATAATTACCAAGTAATGCCGAGGTGAAAATCGTTCAGTCAGGTTAATTAGCATGTGCAGGATGAGAGCTTACAGAGCCTTACCTGTTCAACAGGTAACACTGTAAGCTCTGTCAGAAGGAAGATATCAGTTTATAGGAAGGATACAAGAAACAAATAAGCAACAGTAAAGAGTAAAAATATGTGGAAAATAAAAATGTACGTTGTACTAATTAGACATCTACCTCCTGACTAGAGGAGAAATGTTAACTCAGTTTCACATATTCTAGAGTGGAAACAGCATCAGTTGGGGTTTTTTGGAGAATGTTGCTATAACCATCGGAAACGGACCTGCAAATATTAAACATCACGGAAACACCCAGCGATGTTAGGCATATAGTTGTTGGACTTTGTTCATAACCTGACCAGAAGATTAATCTTTAAATTAAGTCAAGATGTTTCAAAGACCTTAAACCTTCCATGACCTAGAACTAGCAGAGACCTCGAACCTTCATATATAACTGGATTTTCCTTTTTTCTGATGTTGGTGGGACCTTCAGTCTGATCAGTTTCTCTCGTGCAGCCTGACACTGACCCTGGATGAGCTCTCTGTGAACCTCAGCCGCACCAGCAACGTGTCCCAGTTTGTCCAACCAAACCTGGTGGTCCAGTCGGCTCAGGTCCTGGCTTCAGACAGTCAGGGAGTCCAGTTTACTGCCTTCAAAGGTCAGTGGGTCGCTGCTTCAACATAGTTGAAACTTCACTCATGCTGGCACTTAGATGATAAAATTGGATAAATGTAGCAGGGAACATTTTACTCCTTTTTACTTTCAACAATAAGACATTATAAAATCTAAAAAAAAATCAAAACCTTTGAGGCAACTTGGTCACAATAAACCCATTTTAGCTTCTGACTGTTTTCAGGGCTGTCTGGCAGTTTTGTAGCCAATAGAATTCAGCTAAACACCAACGTGTCAAAGGTCACAGTGGACAATGGTTTCATCGCCGATGCTCTGGTCTACATCCGCTTCCAGTCAGGTGGGTTCTGCAGAACAGAACATATGACCTCCATTCAGGTGCAGATAACCAGATTTGTTCCACTACCATCAGATGGGGGTCTCCAGAGGCGCCAACAGGACTCCAACATTTCTTTGGGCTTCCTCCTATACCAGAACAGCCGCTTCTTTCCGTCAAGCCTCTACAGGAGCCGGCGGGCCAACATCAGGGTCCTGTCAGCTAGCATTGGTGGTCTGAAGGGCAGCAAGAGGCCAGTGTCCCTGGAGCTGCAGTTCAGGCCATCAGTGAGGAATCTGGAACCATTCAAACCCTTTAACCACATTTAGTAGCTGGTCTGTGCAGACATGTGAGGTAGGTTCTGGTGGCTGCTTTTGCAGGTGCCTGATAACACATCTCTGCACGACTTCACCTGCGTCTTCTGGGACTACAAGAAGAAGGACTGGAGCACTATTGGCTGCTCCAAGGGGAATGCTTCTGATGGAGTTCTGAGGTGTTCATGCAACCACACCACCAACTTTGCAGCTCTCTGGGTGAGTTCCAAACATCTAAATCAGAACTGTACAGTGTTCTTAGTTTTTTCAGTATTCAAAATGTTCTGAACAGATTTGTTTCAGTCTTTTAGAGAGCACTACGAATATGCAGAAGCCCTGGGTTGGGTCTCTACCGTGGGACTTTCTATCTCCATCCTGGGCTTGGTTATCACCATCATTCACCACCTGAAAGAGAAGTAAGACCGGTTCAGTGGTTCTGCATGGTCAAAATATCCAGGAGGCCTTTAGCATGCCTCCATCCTCCACTAACAAGGCAGACATGTCTGTATAGGTGTCAAAGGTTTTGTTTAAGTTATACTGCAGAGATCAGGACCGGAGTTGGTACAACTATGGGTTTATGGCTCTGAATGACTTTAGCACTCTGGTTAACAGGCAGTGAGTTCAGAGAATGTTAAATGGCCTGTATTTGTATATCGCTTTCACTCACTCTCTACGGACCCCAAAGCGCTTTACACTATATTCAGTCATTCACCCGTTCACACATTGGTGATGGCAAGCTATGTTGTAGCTACAGCAGCCCTGGGTCACAATGACAGAGGTGAGACTGCCAGACGCTGGCGCCACTCGGCCATCTCACCACCACCTGTACACAACAGGTGAAGTTTCTTGCACAAGGACGCAATTACCGAGACAGTCAGAACCGGTGTTTGAACGAGCAACCCTCCCATTACAAGATGAAGTTGCAACTCCTGAGCCATGGAGAAGTAAACCAAATATAGCCAAAATAGGCTATTTTAGGTCTGGTTATGGTTTAGACAGTTTTTTTTCTGCTCTCACTCATTCAATTCAATTTCAATTCACTTTTATTTATATAGCGCCAATTCAAAACAAATGTCATCTCAAGGTTCTTTATAACAAAAGTTGTTGAACCGGAACAAGAATGAGTTGATCCTAAACATAATTTTCTGTTTCTGCTAGTTTTCAGAGGAACTCTCGTGAAAACCAAACCAGGCTGAACTCCAAGATGTCTCTGCTCTTCATCTACCTCAGTCTGCTGGCCTTCATCTTAACCTTCCTTTCTGGAGTTCAGAACTACAATCCCCAGAGCAGCACTAAGACGGAACCCAGTGCTCAGAACCAAGTCCTGGAATCAGATCTGCATGTGGAGCCGGACCGAGGCTCATGCACAGCGGTGGCAGCGTTGCTCCACTTCTTCCTGGCGGCTACCTTCTCATGGAACAGTGTGTACGGCACCCAGGTGGTCCTGCTGGTCCGCTCTATGCAGCGCAGTCTGCCCTCGCACTGGACTTCTATCAGCCTGGCAGTCGGCTGGGGTAGGAGAATAAAAAACAAGAAATAGATTCAAGGAAAACTGATTTCTGTGTTTGTTATAAATCTATTAAGGGACAAACATGTAGAAAATGTCTAAACATAATCCAGACACATCCATGGATAAAGCCACTGCTTTAAGACTGAATATGTCAGAATCCTGATCAGGTTCATGCTTCTGGTTCTGCTCAGGAGTCCCAGCTGTCATCATGTCGATCACACTGGGAGTGACCTATAGGAAGGAGAACCCTCTGGGGTACAGGCAGGAGGAGTTGTGAGTCCTTCTGGTTCATATCGCTTCTGGTTCTTCATATTCTCATCATCTCAGCTTCCTTTTAAGGCCATTTGTACATATTAATCTGACATTTTATCTGCTGCAGCTGCTGGCTCGCTGCCCTGGATCGCAACAAAAACTTCAGCTTTCAGAAACCCATGTTCTGGGCCTTCCTCCTTCCCCTGGGCCTGGTTCTGATCTACAACACGGTCCTGCTGGTCCTCACCTCTATTACCACTTGCAGAGTAGATCCCAATCTCACCAGGTAATTTACTGCCACCTGCAGGACACAGTTTGAAGAAGCAGGGAACCTCATTCAGTTGATTCAGAAATAGGTCAGAACTTTAATGCAACAAATTGATGATTTCAACACAGCATCAATTATTGAATTAAAGTCCTGAAATCATCTTTAAGATTCATTTGTAAAATGTAATAAAACCAGTACAGCAACTAGTAAGATCTGTTATTGCAACAATTCAAAAAATGCACATTTATAACAAAATCCATTCATAATAATTTACAATGTTTCTAATACAAGTATATATATGATGGAATGAGATTTATCATGAAAACTAAAAGCTGCTTTTGTGATTTCAAACTTTTATTAGTTAAATTACAGAAGGTTAAAGAATAGTTATAAATCAGTATCTACTTATAGAACATCAAGGAAATATTTTCAGAGTTTTTAACATTTGTTCTATTTGGAAAATAATGTCAGTGCAAGAGCAAAAGAACGTTAAATGATTTCTGTTAAAACATCAGAATAGAGTATAGATGAAGCTCCAATCTAACTCTGACCAGTTAGTGGTCATAATTCTTTGCCTTATAAATGCTATAATCAGCTTCTGGATATTCTCTGTTTAGTAGCCAGAACATGACCAGTTAGTGGTCATAATGTTCTGCCTGAGGCAGCCTCTGGTTCCTGTCTATGAAGAAGCTAACCCGTGACCTCTGACCTTTGTTTCTGGTGACCTGGTAGCACAAGGAGATCCTCCCTCACCAAGAAGTTCCTGGTCAGCTTCTCGCTGGCCGTGATGCTGGGACTGTCCTGGACGCTGGGCTACTTTGTCCTGGTTACCACGGGAACGGCCCAGCAGATCTTCAGCATCGTGTTCTGCGTCAGTACCACCACCCAGGTAGGATCCATGGGAAAGGGTCCAGTCTGGTTCTGGTTTGGTTGAGGTCTCCAGTGATGTTGTGCTACCCAAAAGTGTGTTTATTTGTTTCAGTAGTTTGTGTTGACTTGTTTATTTTCGTTGCCATAGCAACAAATGGCAAAGCATGATGGGAAACAGTAAGTAGCCTTGCTAAGCAGTAATCAGGTAAGCTACAAAAATGTGCTGCCTCTTTATGTGTTCAGCGCCCAAAACATTATTTTTGTTTTTCCCATTCTGCTAAAGCAACGTCTGTAAGTCTTTCTTAGCATGTAAGCTGAAGTTATTGCTTGTTTTTTTTTTTTTTATATAGTAATCCAGAGACGTTTGCTAGTAAACTAAGACAGTGCTATGTTATGTTTAGGACTGCTGTTATTTTTTTCTAGCCCTTTCATTTTTGTTATAAAATCAAAGAGACAATTAAGCTTTCTGGTTTTTTAGATGCTGTGATGTCACTTGACTAGTGATATAGGCATTTTTGTACTGTTTTACAGTTTCATAAAATTCCCAGTAAACTTCAAGGAGATTAATTTACCATGTCCTGGAGTTATTGGGAATGTTTCAGCTAAATGGAATGAAGTCCATGACTGTGAAAAGACGGCAATACAGCTAACAAGGGAGATAGGAATCAGCATTGCACGAAGCAACTAAATGTCAAGATGTCGCAACACAGCAATGATAGTAAAGGAAATGCAGCTAACCGTTCTGAAACCGTGCATTCAAGGAGCAAAAGAAGTAGTGTCTCATCCAGTAAATCTTCCAGAATGAAGGTCAGCATGGTCATTGCTATGGCCAGGGCTAAAGCTGAAGCAGCCCAGGCATGAGCAGCTCATTCACAGAGAGAAACTGAACTTAAAGAGGAGCAAGCATGTATTCAAGCTAGATGCATTAAATAATGAGAAGGAAAAAGATGCTGCCATCGCAGAAGCAAACACCCTCACGGCTGGTAAACAAGAAATGGGTTTTGAAGTATGCAACGAATCTCATAACTCAGTCCCCCAGTCTATTAAAGATCAACGTGTTGCTGCCTATGTGTCAGAACAAGCCAGCTTATGCAGCAATTTTATGTTAAAAGAGAGAGCAATAATGCTTCGCCATCACATCAGCCTCCTCATCCTCAGCAAACCAATGTTCTCCAAACAACATACAATCCACTAGATACCAACCAAGCCCACCCTGCTGCCTTCGCCATCATTATGCCGCATCAAGCTGCATCAAGCTCCTCAGAACCCTCAGACCAGTGAAACATTGCCACAGAAAAGCTTTAAGTGCCGCCTCAACTCTTTTCCAGCTTGTCATCTTGGTGCAAATCGCCTACAACAAAGTGTGGAGGTGGAATCCTTATTTCCTGCTCACTTACCTACCCACCTACCTACCTACAGCTTATGGAGCCAGCCACACCCATTCAACATCCACTGGAGACCTGATCAAATATCTTGCACACAACCATCTGGTGACGTCAGGCCTCACCGCATACAAGGATCAACCAGTGAATTGGGCCTGGAAACATTGTTCTGGAATGTTACAGATGATTTAGGTTTGTCTCACGTAAAATAACTCAATCTCCTTATCAAGCACCTAGGTAAGGAGTCATCAGAACATGCAAAATGGATTTTAGATTGGTATAGTCTGAGGAGACTGCATTGGTAAGACGTATCGCGACAGTTCCTGTTTGGTGACTCACTCGGTTGTAGCAAGTCGGGGTTTCTCTCTCTCTCTTGAATTAATCTAATTTTCTCTGTCCATAAGTTTTTCTGAGTTGCTTTAACACACAAACCACTAAACATTTATTTTCTTTTGGTGTTCTTTACGTTCTGGGACTCGTTATGCGTTACACTGGTTTTCTGGGCTAGGTAAGGTACCGCTAGGTTAGCTTAGCTTCACGGCTAGCATGGCTTCGGCAGCTTTGTCTCCTGTTCCTTCGTCTCTCGCTGAACCTCCTCCTCTCTCCTGCTCTCTCTGTCAGATGTTTAGCTACTCCTCCGCCTCATTTAGTGAAGTTGGTAGGTGTATTAAGTGCAGCATTTTTGTAGCCTTGGAGGCGAGGGTTTCTGAGCTAGAGGCCCCGCTCCGCGCTGTAGAACAGCCAGGCCCAGCATTAGCTAGCGCGGAGTCAATTAGGACAGGACCGCTTAGCCGTCCTCCAACAACTCCCATGCAGCCGGGATCTGAGACGAGCTGGGTGACTGTTCGTAGGAAGCTTAGCGCCAGACCCCCAGTGCGCAGCCAACATCCAGCCCCTTTCTCTGAACAATAGGTTCGCCCCGCTCAGCGACGCACCCGCCGAGCAGGAGAGGCCGATTCTTGTAATTGGCAGCTCCATAGTTAGGAATGTGGCTCCAGAGACACGAAAGACCACCGTCAAATGCCTTCCAGGGGCCAGGGCTGCGGACATTAGATCCCATCTGAAGCTTTTGGCCAAGGACAAACGGCGGTACAGCAGGATCGTTATCCATGCTGGTGGCAACGACACCCGGCGACGGCAATTGGAGGTCACTAATATTAGCATAGCTTCGGTGTGTAGGGCTGCCAAAAAGATGTCTGACTCTGTAATTTTTTCTGGTCCCCTGCCTGATCGTACTAGCGATGACATGTACAGCCGTGTGCTGTCGTTCCACCTTTGGTTGTCAAGGTGGTGTCCAGAAAACGATGTGGGCTACATTGATAACTGGGGGACCTTCTGGGGAAAACCTGGACTGTTACGTAGAGACACGGCTTCGCTTCTTTCCAGGAATATTTATAGGGTTATCTCTAGTTCCCCAATGCCGTGACAACCCATAGTCCAGCTCAGGGAACCCAGAGTCCAGGTCAAGGAACAGGGACTGCCACCCACCCACTACCCTATAGAGACAGTTTCCCGTCCACTGCCCAAAACTAATGAATTAAAAGTTAATGCTACTAGAGCAAAGTATAAAAATATAAAGATAAATACAACTCCAACTGAACATAAAAACAAATCAATTAAATGTGGTTTACTAAACATAAGATCTCTTCCCCTCAAAAACACTCTTAGTAAATGACTTAATTTGTGAAAATAATATTGATTTGTTTTGTCTTGCAGAGACATGGTTGCAGGAAGAGGACCATGTCACAATAAATGAGTCATCTCCCCCTAGCTACTTAAACTTTAGTGTCTGACTTAGTTTTAAACACGGATAAAGTCATTATAGTCGGAGACTTCAATATTCATGTTGATAATGAAAGTGATAGTCTAAATACAGCTTTTAACACTATCCTAGACTCAATAGGCTTTACTGAAAATGTGCAGGGACCAACCCATCACGGTCACCACACCTTAGATCTTGTGCTGACTTATGGCATTGACTGTGAAGAAATAACAGTCTTTCCACATAACCCTGTCTGAACATTTTCCGATCACTTTTAAACTCACTCTAACTGACCATTTCAAACCTGAAAGAAAACTTCATTATACCAGAACGTCATCAGACAACGCTGTAGCAAGTTTTAAAGAAGCTCTTCCAACTTTAATTTCCTCAGTTTATAAATGCAGAACAGAAAACAGTGATTTAACTCGTGACCCCTCACAACTTGATATTTTAGTTCATAGCGTTAATTCCTCCCTGCGTCGGGCAATAGACAAAGTTGCCCCACTGAAAAAGAAGGTGGCCAGCCTTAGAAGATTAGCTCCCTGGTTTAATTCAGACCTACGTACCCTGAAGAAGAACGTTAGAAAACTAGAGAGAAAATGGCGCTCCACGCATTTACAGGACTTTTATTTAGTGTGGAAAAATAGTCTATTGCTATATAAAAAGAGCCTTCGAACAGCTAGAACAGCATATTATTCATCTTTAATCGAGGAGAATAAAAATAATCCTAGGTTTCTTTTTAATACAGTCTCCAAACTCACACAGGATCATAGCTCTATCGAGCCAACCATTCCCCAAGCTCTTAGTAGTGACGACTTCATGCAATTCTTTATAAATAAAAAACTCTATAAAAAATAAGATAATTTGGAACCTTCCCAATATGCTTGCTTCCTCTCTAGTTAATGAGGCAACATAAAAAATGGTTGAACCTAATATACGCTTAAACTGCTTTAATGCAGCCGAACTTTCAGATGTACTAAAATGATTAGCTTCATCAAAACCTTCAACTTGCGTTTTAGACCCAATCCCAACTAAACTCTTAAAATAAGTTTTCCCTCTGATCGCTGCTCCAATTTTAAATATAATGAATCTATCCTTAGTCAATGGATATGTACCACAGGAGTTTAAGATTGCTGTAATTAAACCTCTACTTAAGAAACCATCTCTTGATCAAAACGACTTAATTAACTATAGACCGATATCTAATCTTCCCTTCTTATCTAAAATTCTTGAGAAAATAGTTGCACACCAGATATGTGAGCATTTAAACAATAATGAGCTGTTTGAGAAGTTTCAGTCAGGCTTTAGAGCTCATCATAGCACTGAAACAGCTCTGGTGAAGGTTACT
The DNA here is from genome assembly GCA_028564705.1 of Apricaphanius iberus. Classification (NCBI taxonomy): domain Eukaryota; kingdom Metazoa; phylum Chordata; class Actinopteri; order Cyprinodontiformes; family Aphaniidae; genus Apricaphanius; species Apricaphanius iberus. Next base: position 255,451 of record JAPXFQ010001415.1, read on the forward strand.
AATGATATTCTCATAGCCTCAGACAATGGACTGGTGACCATTCTGGTCCTGTTAGATCTCAGTGCTGCCTTTGACACTGTTGATCACAATATTCTCATAGAAAGGCTTCAAAGTGTCGGTATAATAGGAACAGCACTAGGTTGGTTTAAATCTTATTTGTCTAACAGATTTCAGTTTGTTCAAGTAAACAATAGATCTTCCTCAACCTCAATAGTTACTTGCGGAGTACCACAGGGTTCAGTGCTTGGGCCGATTCTTTTTACTATATATATGCTTCCTATTGGTAAAATCATTAGGCAGCATGGGATAAAATTCCATAGTTACGCAGATGATACACAGCTATATCTATCCATAAATCCTGATGAATCCAATCAGTTAGGTAGACTACAGGCATGTCTGGAAGACATAAAAACTTGGATGACTCTAAACTTCTTGCTTCTAAATTCTGATAAAACAGAAGTTGTCGTCTTTGGACCAGAAGCTCTGAAAAAGAAACTACTTAGTCAGCCCCTTCACCTGGACGGCATTAAATTAGCCTCCAGTAATAAAGCAAAAAACCTCGGTGTTATTTTTGACCAAGATATGTCATTTAGAACTTACATTAAAGAAGTCTGTAGGATTTCCTTTTTTCACCTTAGGAATATTGCAAAAATTAGAACCATCCTGTCCAGGAATGATGCTGAAAAACTAGTCCATGCCTTTATTACTTCAAGGCTGGATTACTGTAACTCTTTATTATCAGGTAGTCCACAGAAAACAATTAAAAGTCTTCAGTTAGTCCAAAATGCTGCTGCTAGGATTCTGATGAATATTAAAAGAAGAGATCACATTTCCCCTGTTTTAGCTTCTCTTCACTGGCTCCCAGTAAAATCTAGAATAGAATTCAAGATCCTCCTTCTGACATATAAAGCCCTTAATAATCTAGCTCCATCATACATAAGAGACCTGATTGTTCCATATGTTCCTAACAGAGACCTTCGCTCTCAGACTGCAGGTTTACTGGTAGTTCCTAGGATTTCTAAAAGTAGAATGGGTGGCAGATCTTTCAGCTATCAGGCTCCCCTCCTATGGAACCGGCTCCCAGGTTTGGTTTGTGAAGCAGACAACTTGTCTCTCTTTAAAACTAGGGTTAAAACTTTCCTCTTTGACAAAGCTTACAGTTAGAGATATGTTAATAGGCAGTTAGAGACAGGTTAGACAGGTAGCTAGGAAGAGATAGGTTAATGTTAGTAGCTAGGTAGAGTGTCAAAAGTTAGTTAGAAATAGGAAGAGGTAGAGTAGCTAGGTAGAGATAGATTAATGTAAGCCAGGTAGAAAGTGTTAGTAGCTAGGTATCCTAGTAGCTAGGAGACAGGTTAATGTTAGTAGCTATGCTGCTTTAGGCTGTTGGAGGACATTATTAGGGTCTGTTCCTACTTTCTCTCCTTTCCAAGTTTCAGCAAAGGATCCACACAAACTCAGGGATCTCACTGACCTGTTGTCAGAGGTGCAAGCTGCCACGGAAGATGAATACCTCACGTTTCTATCATAAGTGGACACATCCAAATGGCTCTAATTTGGTACAAAATATAAAAAAGATCACCCTATCAGCTTTCCACCTTTCTCAGTGTTTGTAGATTTAACTTACACGGAAGCAAGAGCTCGTACCGATCCAAGTTTTTGCCTTTTCACACAAGCCTCTACAGGAATAAAAAGTAAGTGGGAAGAACCGGCAAAGATATCAGTATATGTTCACAATAAACAAGTGTCAGCGACTGCCAAGTCAAGCTCAATGTTAGTGTGGAACGAATTGATCCAAGTAATTGATCGATTACATAAAAAAAACTCACTCTCTGTGGTCATTTATGTTCTTCTGGCGAAACCCTCTACATTTCCTCAAACAGCTTTTAAAAGAATGTCACATCTGCTTTCACTGTTCATCTATACAGAACATCTTGCCAAGGACTGCAACGTTGAGATAAAATGCTCAGAGTGTGCAAGCACTGCTCACGCAACTGCGCTTCATCCCATTTCATCGGCCTGGAGGTCTAAGTCGTTTCCTTCCACATCCAAAGATGGCGGGGCGGAAGACAAAGTAGAGGTCCAGGAGGTTAATTCAACATGTACCCAAGTATGTGGTGAGGGATTAAGTGCCAGAGCATGCGCAAAGATCTGCCTGGTGAATGTTTTCCCTAATGGACGCAGGGAAGAGTCCAGAAGGATGTCTGCAATTTTGGATGACCAGAGTAATTGTTCATTAGCACGATCAGAGTTTTTCTAAATCTTTGGGATCTATGGAAATTCTTACTCATACACACTTAAGACCTGTTCAGGACATACTGAGACAATGGGCAGGAGGGCCAGTGGTTACTTTGTAAAGCCACTGGATAAGGGAGTAATCATTCCTTTGCCTACACTTCTGGAGTGTAACTAGATCCCCAACATCCATGCTGAGAGTCCCACACCAGATTCAGCTTATCATCACTCTCACCTTAAACACATTGCTGTCAAGATTCCACCACTGGACTCAACTGCCAACATACTCCTTCTCTTCGGCAGGGACGTCCTACGGGTGCTGTCATTGAAGCATTTCCATTTGAAGATCGTGCCACTGGCGGATATGTTTTGGAACAAGGGGAAGCATGAATATCTCAAGAATCTACAACTACGTCACAAGTGGCAAAGCAAGTTCCAAACCAAGTTATATTCTCTTGAACTCAGATGAGGCTACATGACAAAAGCCTGTCTTTGGTGTCAAGGGTCACATTCTGACCTTCACCTGGGGTCTCATTTAAAAATCAGTGTCTGAGAACTGGATAAGTCACTTTCTACACCATGTTTGGGATTTATAGAAAAATAAAACGTGGCAGTAAAATGAGCATAATTTTAGCCACACTAAGGACCACACTGCTTACGTACATTTTATGACCCAGAGGATACTGAAAGCGCAGCCAGGGAGATGGAAATATGGTGCATTTAGGCCACATTTTCAGACTTGTAGAGCTTCACAAACAGGAATAACAGCTAACCCCACCTGTCACTGAATAGTGAATAAAAAGGAAAATCTGAAGAAAAAATCTTTACATTTAAGAATTTTATCACACTATTTTCATATGTACGTTGTCAGATTAAACAGCAATTGCACATTAGTTGTGTGAAATACAAATATAATGGATGCTGGAGTTCATTGAAGATCAGCCACTGGAAGCATCTGGATGGAGGGAGCGGACGTAGATTCCTTAAAGCAGGCGTATTCAATACTTGTGTTGAACTGGGCCCAGTGTCATATCTACAGACCTGCTGGAACCATGCACTTCGCATTTCTGTGGTCATTTAGTTTTAATTAGCTTTTATTCCAATTTTACTATTTCTACAAGAAATAATTCAATTCAAACTTTACATCTAGCTCTTGCTGCTGCTTTTGTTTTTCATTTTAATCTTTTTACCCATCTTGGTACACATTTTCTTATTGCTAACTATACTTTATGTCTTTCCACTCGAAGCACTCCATTTTGGTCAAAAAAAATTCTATAGAGATAAAGATTGATTGAAATAAAAGTTTTCTTCTTGTTTCCAAGTTGTGCTTTCTCTGTCTCTTGTTTAGCCAGGTTCAGTCTATGCAGAATATTAACTAGAAACTGACAGTTTACGGCAGAGAGTGGGTGAGTAGGTGGTGGGATATGAACCTAAATCATGAGCACATTTATAAGGAGAGTGGAACATATAAAGAGAAAATTGCATGCACCTAGACATACTCAAAGTTTTATAGATCTGAAACTTGGTAGACATAATTAAAAAATGTTTACCCCAGATCTTCTCCTTTAGATCTCCTCACGTCTTTCCTCAATGTTTAGCGTAGATACTCCCCTGGAACCTCAGAACTTCCTATCTCAAAAGAACACCTTGTAGAACCTATCCTCAGCAGCTCACCACCTCCCTCCTACCTTCCATTTGTGTCTCCAGGGATTCCAGATCTTCATCCTCTTCACAGCCAGAACGAAGAGTTTCAGGGCCTTAATGAGGAGGTCCATCCAGTCCATCTCATCCACCAGCATCCCTCTAAAGACCAGGACGTATTACCTATGGAAGAAGTGGAGGGAGAACAACACCTCGGAGACATATAGAGACATCATGGAGCGGAACACCAGCATGTAGGACAAGGAACTCTGGATCAGAACCACCCAGGCTCAACTGGTATTGATCCTTTCATTAGGACCAACCGGCAGGGAACGTACCTTCAGTGGCAGGTGGAGTAAGAATGAACCTGTTGCCTGGTCATGGTCCCAACTGCTCCATTACTGAACCAGAATTTAGTGGACCCAATTCAGAACCACAGCAAAAGCTGTATAATGAGAACAATTGATGAGAAGTTATTGATATAGTCTGGGATGGTAAAATTGTGGGTTTGGTACTGTCAGAACAAGTCATCAACCCCCACAGGCTATAATGGATGGATGAACAAACCGATGGATGGATTATGTCTCATATAACACTTCCCTACTATCCTCTCACTCCTTTAATGTGAAGATTATAATTCAGATGATTCATATTCAGACCAGGTTGGATCAGGTATAATGTGTTTCCTGTTTAACTTCCCAGATTAAACCAGTTATGACTGGATTAAACCAGCCGCCTTTACAGAGGAACATGGAATTATTCAATATGGCATTTATTCAGATTAATTAGTTATCATGTTTTATCGTTTTAAAGATTGATTAAATAAATGTGTTTTACATGAGTTCAGGTTGCTGTTTTCATCATCAGAACTATTTAAGTTGGTCTAAACAACCAGAACCGGACTGAGCTTTATAGAACCCGTCAGCAGCTTGTTCTGGATCAGGGGTTCTGGTTCGTTTAGAGATTTGGACTCAGGTCTGTTTCTGGTTCATGGAGTCAAACTCTGCTATATGATGACATCATCAGGGGAGTGAAGACTTGTTCCATCCAGATTGTTCTGGAGCTGTTCTGATAGACCCGGTCCTCACTGGTTCTGATCCTGTCATATATCAAACCTGACTGTTTGTATTGAATAAAACTGTTTTATGTCTAAACTTGTTTTACATACAGGAAGTGGATCCTGGTTTTAATAAAGCGCAGCTCTCAGCCGGACCATAACTCTCTGCTTCTGATTACTTTATTGTTCAGATCAAATCTGATGGTTTTTACTGGTTAGACTGGACCTTTAATGGGCCGTGGATGTAGTATCTGGCCACTGGAGGGCGCCACAGCTCCAGATAAGGTGATGGTTCTGTTGGCTCTGTGCTGCAGCATCATCCATGTTTAATGTTTTATCATTACAAGCAGGAAAAAGTCTGGTTCTGTTCTAAAGAACTCCAGTTGGTCCATCTGAACTCTTGATGTGGAGAACCAGACCCTCAGATTAATGAGAGCAACCTGGATCTGTTCCGGTGGTTCTGGAGGTGAACCCAGATCGGTTCTTGGTTCCTGAACCTGCAGTGGTTCCAGCTGAAGAAATCTTAGAAAAACTCAATCATCAGGGTTCTTCCCTCTGTGGTGGACAGACTGACTCATCCTGAGCCCACTGAACAGAACCAGAACCAGAACATGCTTTGACCTGGGAAAGCTGGACCACCCCGCAGCGTTGCCATGGAAACAGCCCTGCAGCCTCCATCAGCCTAGAGCAGGAGATGAGATTCCCCGACCGGTCAGAGGGATTCCCGCTGAGTCAGCGTTTGGCTCCAGGTTTCTGTTTGTTGTGGATCCACAGAGACGGAACCGACAGCAGCTGATTCAGAATCAGTCAGAACCGAGCCAGTAGATGCTCCATGGGGACTGAACAAGGAAAGATGCATTAGAGATGAAGTTCCATACAGCTGCTCCACTTTGGATCCAATCCTTAAAATCCTTTCCTTCTGGAGCTTCAGTTAGTCCTGCTGAAACTCCGGGTTTGGACCAGAACCTTCAGAATTAATATAAATTCAACATTTAAATATTTCAGGCTCTAAACTGTTTGTTTAGTGTCTGTTTCCTCTGATGATCCTTTACGCACTTTGGGCCGTAAGTGTTCTGGTCGGCTAGATTGGGTGAAATAAAACTCCTGATTAAACCAGACCAGCTCACAGCAGCCCCCTGCTGGATAAATGTATTTACTGCAGCCATAAAAACATCCCCATCCACTCTGAAATCTAGTTTAAACCAAGTTGTTAGACCAGATCTCCTACTGAAATCTGGTCTAACACACATTTGATAAGTATGTAGCCATATTTAATTGGAGACACTGGAGCTTATTTATCAAGATTCCTGATAATGACCGCAAAATTATGTTTGGCGCTAAAAGTTTGCATGAGTCGGTTGTCCTTAATTCGCGGGTAATTTACTAAGATTGCGTGAGCAATTCTACACAGGCGCAAGCAGCAGTGTTCAAATGAGGAGTTTGCGGGCGTTAATGAGAGCTTCACCACAGCTAGAGAGAGGAGGAATATGAGCATGAATTCATGATGCGTGTTTGGCACAAATATTAGGCTAAAATGCTGTGAATTCTCTTTTTGTTTGTCGGTAATAAATGTAATTCATGTGCTGCTATTGCAGGATTAGACTGATTAAAACTGCAGCATGTCTGAATTTTGTTTTTAAAATGTCATAGATAATGCCAGTTATCATTGTGGTACTGTATATGATTAATACATTTTATTAATTGGACTCCAAGAAGGTTGACCACTACGTGAGAAACTAATGAGGATCCATTAGGATCATGTTTGCTCAGAAAGTCTTCAGCAGGTGGAGACGTGATGAGAGCGCAGTGAGTTATGATGCGTCTATGGGGACATATTTTCATAACTATCAGGTTTATGGCCATACAGTGTTAATTACTCTTAATTTATAAAGTTTGTGAATGACATTTGTGGTTTGTCATTGATAAACTAATGTTGAATGTGGCAAAATGAAGGCATGCTTTCACATGTGCTAAAAAAAGACGCTAAAATAGTCGGCGCAAACATTTTTATGCTTAGTAAATCACACTGCGCCTGGAACGCCTACTTATTTGCCTGTTCTCATCCCAGGCAATGCTCTCTGCAGCGTGTTAGTAGATCAGCCTCAGCCTGTTTTTGTGATGCTGTGAAGTTTGCGCGGCTTTTAACAAATGCAAACCGTTGATAAATCAGCCCCACTGTTTCTATGTTAAACTGGAGCATCTGGTTGTCACAGTGCAGTGTGCAAACTTTTCACTCATCAGTGTAACAGCATCCCATTAAGCTGAACCATTTCATGTGACAAATATAAAAAGCGTATAGAGAGAGCAGACACAGTCCAACATGAGCTCCCTGCTAGAAGATAAACTGATTAGAAAAATATTAACACAAACCACCAGTAGATGCTGTGTGAACACAGGGTCTGAGCTGTTCTTATATTTGGGAACATTTACACGCACAAGTAAAAGATCATAAATACAACAAAATGCATAGAATTGTTCCTATGCACGGAGTGCGGGTAATAAATGATGGCCCAGGAGACAGAACCAGCGCAGAGACCTGAAACACCAGGAAACAGAACCAGGTCAGAGGTCCAAACACCAGGAGGTTCCATTAAACCCCAGCTGGTCCATTAAGTCCAGAGATCCAGGGCGGGCCCACTGCAGAATCACTAACCTTGAACCATTGCTGGTCCATCTGGTTTATGGATGTGAACCAGTGAACAGAACATTTTTCTTCCAACAGAACCGACCCAGTTAAGCAACACATGACCTAATTCTTCCTTTAACAGTGGAGCAGTCACACCCAAGAAAAAAGCTCCGCCTCCTTTTGTTAAACAGAAGAAAGCATCCAAGTCAGTGTGAAAGCACTCACAGTTCCTCCTGTGATCCAAACGAAACCGGACCCGCTGTGATACCAGAACACCTGGAACTAAAGTTACGTAACCCGGCTGCTGTAGGGCGGGTCGGTTCCACTGTATGGGTGAGAAGGTGGGCCGGGCAGAACCCTCGGGACAAAACTGGACTTCCTTTGACTAAAAACAGATGTGGAGCTGGGTGTGTGGTTCTGCTTGGGGTCTTACCCACTCTAGAGGACAGTCCCGAACTGGATTCTGTGGGGAGTGGAGGGGTGAAATGGTTCTGCTAAAGTTTGGTTCTGAAAAGTCATAAGATTCTGTAGCTGGCATGGCAATGATTCACTCTTCAGAGACAGAAGAGGACAGAGAGACAGAGGTGGACAGACATGAAGCAAAGATTCTGAGGTTAGGATCAATCTTCAGAGGGACAACTCCTGTCTGGTTCTGCTGTTGGTCTAGTGATACCAGCATTCTGGACATGATGGTTCTGAAGAACCTTCCTAACATCACTGAGAATCACCCAGTGATCACTGATGGTGAAAGAACTGAACAGGAGGAATATTTCTGATCATACCAGAACCGAATCCCCAGTTCGCTCCCAGTCCAAATGAACCTCCTGATTAAACCGTCATCAACTGGATCAGCGGCGGTTTCTCAACCAGAACCTCCTCTGTTGCTGGAACTGCTGACCGACAGCGAGGTCCTGCCGGCGTATAATTGACTCCATACGTTACTCCAGGCTCTCAGCCAATCAGCTCTGGGTTGGATGGATGTTGTGACCCCAGTTGACCCCGCCCAGAATGTAAATGTGGAGATGAGTGATGAATACTAAACCACTTTTTATTGCGGTCAGAGCCAGAACCTGTCTAGTTAGAGATCACCACACATGGGACAATTGGACTACTAGCACAAGTCAGGACATTGGTTGCTGAGAGAAGATTAGACCAGCAGAATTTCAGCTTTTAGCTCTAGGAAACGGTTCTGGAGCCAGTTCTGATGAGCTGAAAGGGTTCAGATAATGAGGAACAGGTGGAGATAACCAGAGACATATAGAGGTGAAAAAAGAACAGCTCCCCGTAAACTGAGCTGAATTTCACACTGAAGACATAATAGGAGCCGAGTAAAGGTTCTAGAGTCAGTCTGGACCGGGTCGGATCCTTTCATGACCACGACCTTAACCAATCATCCTAGAACACCATCCCAAAGCAGAATCTTGATAAATGTCCAAAGCTGGCCTCTAGGTGGCACTCTGCTCAGAACATGGTGCTATCCCACTGTGTCAGAACCAAGTTTAAACATAGAGTAGCAGGAGAATTTGGATCTGGGATGGGTTCCTTAGGTCTTCTTAGAGCAGATTAGAAAAGAACAACCAGTGGGTTTAGCAGAGTTCTGAACCAGAACCAGAGATTCAGCTGGCAAAAACAGGAACAAATGACGGAACAGATGGGTTAGAGTCCAAGCAAGGAAGAGATGAACAGAAGCATGAGTATCATTAAACCCAGTTAACAGTCCGCTCCACCATGTGTCTGCTGTGACCATGTTAACTATGAGCTGGCTGAGCAACTTTCACTCTTGGTTCTGTTTCATGTTCTGATGTCTGAGAACAAACCATGAGTACCAGCGTAACAGAATGACGGATCCAGGGTGGATGATGTGTGGGTACACACCTCCAGAGCCAGACTTTGGTTTGTACTGGACTTTAGACTGGAACCGACCTAATCTATGATTCTAGCCTAGGCCTGATGGAAAACGTCCGCTTTAAACCAGTCTTGTATGTTTGAATCAGAATGTTGTACTGGAACCAAAGTTAAGCTGAGTTTCAGAACCCAGAGATCCTGAAACAAAAGAAAGATCTGGGTTTTTACCTTAATATGAACCTGTCCTACTTTATTCTGGAAACTTCTACAAGCATGAGCTCATAAAAGTGAAGAGGAGACTCAGACTGGCTGTTCCTGTCCTGTAGGCCTGTTTCTACTGGTCAGACCTGCTGATGGTGACAGCCAGAAGCTTTGGATCGTCCAACAGTAAGGGGCCTCTTTCCTGATAATTATCAGCCCAGAGCCTTCGTTCAGCTAATGATCCTCTAACCAGATAGAAGAAAATATAAGTTTGCTCCCACATTCCCCCTGAATGTCTCCTCTGGATGTGAAGGCCAAACCGCCATCCCCTAACAGGCCTCACCGAGAATCCAAACCACGATGAATCCCAGGAGCCTGGGGCTGAAGAAACCTTGGCTCCTGAACTCCCCATTCCAGGCTCTGCAGGAGGCTTTCAGCACATTTTTCCACATCGTGGGAGGAAGAGACTTGCTTCACACCCAGGATCCATGGATTTCCTCTGAGGCCTCGCTGGAAAATACCGACCTGCTTCAGAGTTCTGTTCTCTCAGTCAGGCTCCATAAACCCAGATCACCTGCAGCGGAACCGCAGGCAGAAAGAAACAGCGACTTTTAGATGGTATGGCTTAAAGCAGGTGGAACGTTCCTGTATGGAGGTTCTCCCGGTCTGCATCTGTCCATCCAGTCTGGTTGTTATCTGAAGAAGGTCTGCCGAGGCGCTCTAAAGCCTGTGAGGACCATCCATCATCATCTGGAGGAGATTTATGGGAAGAATGGGCTGTGATGGCGCTCCATCATGCTGAAGCCCTTTGATTTGATGGCTGCTGTAAATAAAGCTCATCACACGTCGTCCCTCATGTCGGCAGCTGGACCGCCGTCTGGTCGATGACATGTTCAGCTCCATGTTTCCTGTCAGCACTTGGCGTCATCTTAAACACTGTTTTCTCCCACATTCCTGAAGCCGTCCTGTTTTATCCCAACAGCAGGGGGAAAATGAGTGAGCGTTTGTTTTCCAGCTTCCTCTTCGTCCCACTGATGAGGTCCTGCAGCAGTTAGTCTTCATCAGGACGTGACACGGTGTTGTTACAGAGTCAGGCTGCAACCATCACCTCATCCTGCTCCAACATGTGTCCGAATCAGTTTCCATCCCACTGCCTCCACCTGACGTCCAACTAAAACATGACAATACTCTTTTCTCTGCTCAAGGAGAAACTTCTGAACAATCCAGACGCTGAAATCTGAGCTGCAGATGAAGCTCAGGACATAAAAATATGACTAATTTAATAACTAATTCAGCCCAAAGTGAAATGACATATATTCCTTCTGCTGAGGGAGAAGATTTACCTCTGATCCAGGCTTATTCTTCTACAGTCTGTGGTGGAGAGAGTTATCTCTTTATCCATCATCTGTTGGGGCAGCAGCATCAGAGCCAGGGACGTAAAACGGCTCAACAACCTGATAAAGAAGGCTGGTTCTGTTCTGGTTCTGATCTGGTTCTGTTCTGGTTCTGATCTGGTTCTGTTCTGGTTCTATTCTTGTTCTGTTCTGATTCTGATCTGGTTGTGATCTGGTTCTGTTCTGGTTCTGATCTGGTTCTGATCTGGTTCTATTCTTGTTCTGTTCTGGTTCTGTTCTGGTTCTGTTCTGGTTCTGTTCTGGTTCTAATCTGGTTCTGTTCTGGTTCTGTTCTGGTTCTGATCTGGTTCTGTTCTGGTTCTGTTCTGGTTCTGTTTTGGTTCTGATCTGGTTATGTTCTGGTTCTTATCTGGTTCTGATCTGGTTCTGATCTGGTTCTGTTCTGGTTCTGATCTGGTTCTGTTCTGGTTCTGATCTGGGGATGACTGTAGAACAACTGGATATAATGATGCAAAGAAGGATTCTTCATAAAATTAAAAAGTTTATGAAGAATCCTGAGCTTCCTCTCCATCAGACTATTCTACAGAGTATCTTCAGTCAGAGGCTTCTTCAGTTTCACTGCAACACAGACCGCTACAGGAAATCCTCTCTACCCACAGTCATCATGTTCTACAACAACTACTTGAAGTATAAAAAATGAGCTATAAGACTTAATTTCCCTCTGGGATCAGTAAAGTATTTTTTATTTAAATTAAGGGGAAGTTGAGTGGAAGGAGAACCTGCAAAAGCATCAGGGATAACCATAGACTGAGTGTCTTAGCTGGGCTAAGTAGTAGGTCAGAATTCAAGCTGTAAAGGTTTAACAGTGTTAAGGATCCAGTCGTGTGTTGGTCCTGGCCCATATGATTTTAGCAGGTCCAAAGTCTGTAAGCCAACTATTAGGACCTTTTTAGAGATTTCCACTCCCTCCCCTGCTGACAGGACATAAGCGTAGAGGTCAGACCAGGATCCTGATCTAATCTGAACCTGTTTCCATACTGGGAATCATCAAGACCCACTGGTTCTTGTTCTGCTGGGATTCCTTATATAGAAAACTTTTAACTGATTGGAATGTTTGTAGAATTGTATTAAAATGACTTTTCTTGTAAAGTGCCTTGAGATTACATCTACTGTGAATTGGCGCTTTAGAAATAAAATGAATTAATTAAATACGTTTTAAATTTGTAGCAGATATCACAAAATCTTAACCTTATTCCTGCAGCTGGCAGCAGGTTTTAAGAACAAGGCAGTGTAGAATTAAAAATTATCAAAATTAATTCAGTGCATGTTCAAGCAGAGACAAAATGGAGCCAATTTCCAGTTCTTAACATTTATTTTGAACAGATTAACAAATTGCAGTTTACAGAGAAAGATGCCCTAGTTTCTCTGGGCCAGACAAAATTTCTGACGACGAATGGTTTCCGTGTCATAACTTTTATAGGCACCAGACTTTTGCCAGGATTGTAGGCGTTTCTTCTCCCTCGAGTCTGCTCCAATCAGAACATTTTAAACAGTGTGTTAACAATGATTGGTCCGTCCCAAAATCATGCAGTCACAAGGGACGTGTCTTTTCTCCTGTATCAAGTCAAAAGTTCATTCTCCCAGGCTTTATTGACACAGTCCTAAACCAAAAGCTGGTTAGTGTCTTGACCATTGTCCTGCTCCTACATCACAAGATCCGAGGTCTGTCCTGTGAGTCCATCCTGAATTTTATGGTTTTATAGTCTGCAATAAAACTCTTTGTCTCAGAGGTCCTCAAAGGTCACACATACTTCCAACATATACAAGGGCTTTGATGTTCCTCAAAAGGTGCCCAATTATCCAGCCTTCACATCCTGTAATCGTGCGATTTTCAATATGCCATCACACATGACATTTAACACATATGATCAAATTTTGCATACTACAGCAGCCATATTGGATCATAGTGGTAGAGTTGGTGAAAAACCTCATTTTCAATGAAAGTTTCAGCTTCTGTGACCAGATCAGAACCAGCAGCCCAGTACAGCCGTTATGATGGTACCAGAGGTTCATCTGGATGAAACAGGAACCCAACCAGTCCTCTCCAGTCTGATTCTGGAGGTGCAGAGAGCTGAGCTGTGATTGGCCCAACTTCAGGCGACAACAACCACCAGCAGGGTTTGATGCGTTCCTGATTCCCTGCAGGATGGGGAACTTCAGCTGAAACACTGAAACCTGTCTGGTTTTCCTGGAAACTCTACAGAATGAGAGCAGAGATCAGGAATGAAAGCAATGCTGGTTGGTTTGCCAGTTATTTTCTATTGTTTTGGACCTCAGAACAGTTTACTCTCCAGCTTTCTGGAAATATTTTCAGATTCCCTCAACACCACCACTCTGGTTACCGTTATTATTCTCCATGGCTGTGAAGATTTCCCTTCTTACGGCACCATCTCCTATTATTCCAGCTGTAGAGAGTATTTAAAAACTAAATCTGGCAGCTTCTCGGATTCACTGCCAAAATCTAAGGTGTCAGACGTTGGAGGTGACCCGTAGCTTTGGAAGATGAAGAAGTGATGTGCTTCAGCCTCCTTTCTCAGGCCACAGAGCTTCAGCTCCTCAGCTCTCCATTAGAACGCCACACATAGAGCTCACGTGAGACCTTGTGTGGCTCCGAGGCCCCAGGAAGCCAATACGATTTTAAAGGAGCTTTTTGAACTAATTCTCTGAGCTGTGTTTGCTGCCCAGCTGAGTGCTGGCCGCAAATCTAACATATCGTCCTGCAAAACAAGCTGATGGACTTGATATTTTTACTGGCCTACTGAGGTAAGATCTGCCCGTTTACAAGCTAGAGCTGAGCACAGGCGTCCTGTCAGAGCAACCAAAACACTCCACATACCTCCTCTCAAAAGCCTTATTACAGCCGCACAGATGTTTTGGAAACTCTTCCTAAAGCCGTCGATTAGGATCATCCTGCAGGGAATTTCTGAGCTCCGCAGGAAGGCCTGATCTGTGTTGAACCAGGCAGCTTTCCTCTGCTGCTGGCGCTGATCTGTCTGTTTCTGCAATTAGGTATCTGGACTCTGTAGGACGGGCCCCCTGTGAGAGACTCTGGGGCCAGCGCTGATTAAGTGGTGTCTGTTTGAGAAGCTGGCAGGTCCAGCTTCAGCGTTTTTCTGGAAAGTTGGAGTAAAATCTGCATGAAAACAGATGTAGGTGGAGAAAAGGGTACAATGGATGAGCAGCACAATGCAGTTTACTATGAAACCACCCATCTGTGGGTTTACTGTCAGCAGCAGGAATAATTGAGTCTAACGTTTGTTCTACAACGTTCACCCAAAGCTAAATTCTTTGCAGATGTGAGAAATGAAGCAGAACAAGCTGAGAACGAACCAGTTTGGAAAATAAAGCGGTTAACGGCCTCATCTCCTCAACTAGCCTGGAAAACACAACTAGCCTGACACATGTGGTCTGGACCTGTCTGCCCAAAGGTTGGATAGGTCAGAGTTAGAGTCCCCCACCCCCCTACTGCTACTGTTGTGTGCAGAGGTGATAAGCCAACTCTAAGCAATTACTATAGGAAGTAGATAAAGCATCTCTGTGTGGAAAAATTCAGCTAAACTAGAGTGTTTTATGTACATCAATGATAACAGGCGCCACCTGGATCAGGCTGCAAACTGATCACGCCAATAAAAAACACATTTCTGTCAGTGTCCCAACATACAGCACAGGCTACAGAGTGGGCCACGTTCAAGAACCAGTAGAGCCCTACTGGTAGGTCCCTCACCTACCAGTAGGAAGTAAGCCCAAGGTATGAGCCAGAGCAGTCTACAGCACAAGGCAACCAATCCCCTCAATGGTCACAATCCCTCTGGGTACATTATTTCTCCACCCACAGCAGGTCATTCTGGACAGCCAACAAACCACCACAACCACCCCTCAAACCCAAACCATTATCTCTGCTCCCATAACACCCACCCCCCTAAAAAAAACATACAAGCAATGTTCCCAGACCAGATTAGAACCCACGTAACCATGCAGGCCAACAGCACCACACCCATCTCATTTCAAATAACATTTCTGCTGTTATTACATATCTGGGGTTGCAGTTTCATTGTTCTAGTCTTTTTTTTAATGCACAAATCTAAGATAAATATTTTTAAATGATCCCACACAGTCAAACATTTCTTACTGATGCAATTTGGATATTTCTGCACAATAGATCATAATTTCAGTTTGTAGATTCTCTCCCTGTTTGAATCTGCATGGCCGTTACCTTGCTGGTGTTATACTTGAATTTCCCATAAGTGGTACTATAAAGGATGTTCTATTGTAAAATGATCATGACCAAGTCCTACAGGAAGGTGGTCATCACCAGCAGGACCAAAGAACAGTCCCACATCACCAGCAGTGGTCCTGCTATGTAGAGTTAGCTACTTCCATTTCCGTGGTGTAGATCGGAGCAAAGACCTGACATGGAGGGTTCACTGATCCTCTTAGAGGACAGAATGGGTTCTACATGAACCCCCACATCCTCGGTTCATGCACCCTCAGCTGAGACGGACAGACCATCTACACAGATCTCTGCTGAAACCAGCGAGTGATCTTTGGGGGTGTATTTATGGGAAGTGGTGCATAAGTAAAGCAGCCATCATTTCAAACTCCAGATACCCAAACTGCTAAATGTTTCACCTCACTGCTGGACAACACTACCTGTCCCAAACCAGCAGCAGACTGAAGAACAGGCTCCCAACTCTGATCACTTCATCTAACCACTACATGTGAGGCCTTTTTGTTCCTTAATGTCAAACTTGTTCTCCTTTGCTGCTTTAACACCACTCAGGTATACCAACACTGTGTTGACCACAGAGATTATATGATCCAAAGAGTGAGAGAGGTCTGTGATATTTCTTGTGACACTTTTTTCCATTAAATGCTTGGTTTTCCTGTGTCTCCAATATCCTTCTTTTGTTTAATCTTTTACCAGCAGAGCCTGCCAGCTTTATTCCCAGTAGACACCAACTCTTTGGAGTCCAACTACTATAATAGGTCACCTATAATAAGAGTTTGTCTCACAGCCCAACAAGACCCAGTTGATACATTCCTGAAGTTGTATCCAAGGACTCTGGACCTGAAAGGGTCCAGAGAGGAAAGAAACCCATGCAGGCGTGTTAATGACTGACTCTGTGGAGAATGCAAGGCCTTATGTAACTGGGTTTGATGAATAGCAGCTCTGAAGCTGGAAGACCATGACAGTGTGGGCTTTTAGCGACACGTGGACTTGAGCCCAGTTCATGCAGCAAGGGACGACTTGTGTTCTGGTCTGGTTTCCCTCCGTCATCTCAAAGATAAAATCTGCAGTGCGAGAAAGAGATTCCACTCGCTGCCCTACGATAGTCAGAGCTTCAACCCTGAATATGATTTGTGCTTCATGTTTTTTTCGGGTTTTTTTTGCAAAGCTGATGCATATTACAGAAGTCTGCAGACTGAGATTCATTACAGGTTAGATGAAGGACACCCTGTTTCATCAGCAGTGAAGAATCAATCAAAGCGCCAACAATCTGGAGATGGAAACACTTTTTACAGGAAGAGACTATCTGATCGGAAGTTGTAGGAGATAGAAGTCGATCCAACCAAGAACAAAAAACAGACAAATGGTTACAGTTCCTTAAAAATCTGGATTCTCAACCAGGAAGAGAACTAGGTCCTGGATAAGACTT
Source organism: Apricaphanius iberus (assembly GCA_028564705.1). NCBI lineage: Eukaryota > Metazoa > Chordata > Actinopteri > Cyprinodontiformes > Aphaniidae > Apricaphanius > Apricaphanius iberus. The sequence goes on from JAPXFQ010001415.1 coordinate 272,128, forward strand.
CAGCCATCTGGGACACACGAACATCATGTGTGTACCAATAAAAGTGTCCAGTATCTTCAGTCCTCCTCTGGTTTCCAGTTTTTAGCAAATGTTGGCCTGGCTCTGATGAAAGGTCCTGACTGAATTCATCCGTCTCAGTGATAAAACCCCGAGTCCCACTGCAGTCTGTCAGCTTTAACCTACATAGAATGAAGACAATTGTTTCAGCACATAATGTACTTTTTAATGGGTCTTTCTTTGCCCACAGATGTAAAAGGGTCTTAAAATGTGAACTGGCTAAATCAAGATGTCCTAATGACAAATTTTAAATAGCAACCGGTCACAAGGTGTCAAAACTACTTCAGTCCAACAAAGAACATGTGTTTTTCCACAGTGAAAGAAGTTTTCTAGAGAAGATCAACCAAAACTGAAACATCATGCTACTTTATCATCTTACCTGACCTCTTTTCTTAAACCTCACAAGCCCCAGGGTCTTTCCAGACTTCTAGTTCACATAGGACACATCATGTCATTGGCGAGACTCTAGGATGGATAATGTTAATGACTCCTTCAAAGTAAAGACCCAGCAGACGATCCTTGATCACATTTAGAACCCCAAAACCAACAAGGTGAGCAGATCTCCCTGAACTATTACCTAAAGCTCCAGAGTCTCTATGTGGTTTCCTCACTGACATGAAGCAATATCATTCCTCAGGATCTCTCCTTGGCTTTCTTCAGGTCTAGTTTTCCTAAAGCAAGGGAGGCCACCAAGAAGCAGGGATTTCCTCTGCATCATAACTCATCTGTTAGAAGAATTCAAGAGAGGAATGAGGGACCAAATAGACTTCATCTCATTGATATTTATTGGGCCAAAATAAGCTATGCGGATTCAGATGAAGAAGTCTGCAGCCATCCAAGTATACTGCAAACATCCTTCATGAGACAGACCTCAGCTTCTGCATAAAATGGTTAGCTGAACAGACATGTGACATCTGATGTTTCCTCTCAGGTTTCATGTTGAGTTGACTAAGACATAGTGTGGACCTACTGTATATAAGTCCAATCAAAGGGAAAAGAGAAGATCTCTGAACTCCTATAATTGGTACAGTAGGCTATTTTTGGCCACCATTTGTGTGACATTTTTAGATATGAGCTGCTAAGGCTAGAGGCCGATTTTTCTGATCAAGGTTTATTTCATTCACAGCCGCTCACTTCCAGCGGAGATCTGTTGTGAAACGGTGAGGATGTACCTAAGCTTAGAGGTGTGTTCCTCAGGTGAAAGTCAAAGAGCCGTTTCCTTATATCAAAGTGATGGAGGCTGCCTGGATCAGAGCAGAGGGGACAAATGAAGCTGAGCTATTTTATTCTCCCGGCTTGTAGGGGCTGGGGTTAGCTGCCTGTTAAACTGAGGTCCAGTCTACACCGATTAAACCAGGTGTAGCAGCAAAGAGATTTTCTCCAATAGTCACCTCATCACCAAGGAGCCACCAAGGAGCTCAGTCAGCATGTTTCTGAGTGGATGACACCCCCCCCCCCCATTCCTAGGTTTAATACACAACACTGTGATACAGTGAACCAACATGGTTGTGTTGCAGTGGTGATCAAGTACATCTTGACCTGATTATGGATCCCAGAATGTGATTTCCTGCCCCTCCTCTGTCACCAGAAGCAGAACATGGATCCATAGACCCACAGACACCAGATGCTGAACAATAAAGATCTCATTTGGTCGTTTTTGCCACTCGGTTCACTGAGCATGCTCAGTGTTCTGTGTTCTCTGGCAGTGTCACAGCACCACCGATGTGCCTGGTATAGGTACTACAGCAGATTGTGGCGCCGTTTTTACCAGTTTTCTCTATTGTGTTTTAATGTGCTCATTTTATTATGTTTTTTGTCTATGAATCGTATTTGACTGTTTATTGTCACGTCTACAGTGTGAAACTGTATTTTCTTTAACCTTCCAGGGTACCACAGATATAAAGTAGCCTCCGGGCTAATTCTGCGATATTTACATTTATATGTTCATGAATATGCATTGTCCCTTTAAAATGACCAAATAAACGTTGATGATGAGGGAGACATGCAGGCATCTAGACACATAGAAATGCCATCATTGATTTTCTTTTTCTGTCTCTCTTCAAAAAAGTACACTTCGGCTAATGAAGGAGAGGGACAGGTGCCCATGCCCCCTCACCCCCCACCTGAACATGCTTGCTCGCCTGAGTATTAATGAAACTGGTGCAAAGTCCTGGTGGAAATCATTGCAAGGAAATTCTGGGTAAAACCAAACTAGGCCCATTTCAATCTGCCAAAATCCACAACCTACATCTGGAAACCAAAGTAGGGAAGGGTCCAACTCCTGGTCCAACAGAAAAAGGTCAAAGTTCTTCTTCCAGTTAGGACTAACGTCCCAGAAGTCTCATAGCATCCAAAGTGTGATTATCAGCAAGAAACCTTTGACTGAAAGAGAAAGTGGAACAACTGGTCCATTCACTGACAAGAAAAGCTACTAAAAGATTATTAATGAAGCAGAACATGAACAAAATGGCTCAATGCAGGATGACAAACATTAAATATATTTAAAGATGAGAAGAGTGAAGTTCTCTGGGGACAGACTGGAGAACCCTTCAGAAAATCTGGGCTCCAAAGAACGTTTATCACAACAGAAGCTGGCAGCATGATAAAGGAAGTAGCGTTGGGCTGGAAACTCTGCTTTCCATCTCAGCTCTGAACCGGCATCTGTAACAGCATCCAAACAGATGTTCTGATCCGGCCCGCTGAAGGATGTAAAACCAATTAACCACGAAACCCCCGAGGACATAAAACTTCCTAAATGGACAAACAAGAGAGAAGAACTTTTCCACTGTGAACGCTGGAGTGGAAAACCACCATGTCACAGAGAGATGTTGCTCAAGGGACCGAGGCAGAGCCAGTAGAGGTTCCCAGAACATCACTGGACCAGTTTAAGTGGGTCAAATGAAGAAGAACTGGGTCAACTTTGCAGAACTGGCACCAAATATATTAGATAAATGATTAAATGTTGATAGAAATGATCTTTTCCTGATTCTAATGGGATACGACGCGTTTAATGATATTTACAGAAAACCACGGATTAACAAGACAACTAATAATAGAGAAACAGTCAAAGGTTAACAAAAGCTTAATGTACGTTAACTGTCTCAATCAGGAGACAAAAGCTGTCTGACCTGAAAGAGAGAAAAAAATGACTAAACGTAACCAAGCAGAGATTTCTTTGCTGCCTGCATTGAAGGTTCTCCTCATAACCAGCAGAAGTCCTGATGGGCTTTTCCTTTCCAGCCAAAACTCAGGATAGATTTGGTAAAACGTCTAAACCTTAATTCCAAACTCCTGAACTCTCAGACAGATCTCACCAACAACCTGGACTCCTTCCAGGACCTACTGTAAAAAAAAAAAAAATATTTTACGGTCAATTACTTTATTATTTTATTGCATTTTCCTGTTTTTTCAAAATAGTATATGAAACTGTAAAATTACAAAAAATTATATGTAAATTAACGGCATTTTATTTTAAAGTTTTATCCAATAATGACAAACAACACTTATTCCTCTTTTTTGACAAACATTTACTGTAAAAATAACTATAATTATATGTGAATTAACAAATAGCATGTTATTTTACAGATTAATCCAATATTAAGAAAAGAACAATTATTCCTGAATTTTTGACAACATTGTTGTGTTTTAATGATTTAAATATTTTTAAAGCACTTAGTTTATTTTTATGTAGCAATATTTTCAATAATCTTCAGTTTTGTAACTTACTGCAAAGGCTTTAAATGTAATAATTTAGTAAAAGTAACTGAAATAAATATTTTTCAACAGAACTCTGAGCATTGTACCTTTATGGGTTAAATCCTAGTATTACAGCAGGTTAAATAATAATAAATTCATAAAAAGTGCACTTTATAAATGTAAGCACAGTCATTTAATGTAAGATGTTGGCCAGTAATATTACAGTGATCAGACTATAATATATGGTAATTTTATGTAGAAAAATAAGCATTTCTTATTACCTGCCCACTGCAGGACCAGCAGTGTGTGAGGTGCATTGTGGGTAGCCATGTTTTCAGGTCTATTTTGGGCTGTTTGCTGTAATTTTATGGTGAGAATTGTGATTGTTTGTATTATTGCTTTGTCATAGTTGGCACCGTGAGTGAAGAAATAAAGGAAATGGGATCACTACACCTACAGCTACATGGATGTTTCTGTAACTTGTCTCTGATATATTTTCTTTAGCAAACGTGAAGGTATAAGGTGTGTAGAAGGAGAAAGATCTTCCTCCACCATTATAATCATTTGAAGACCTACAGCGACTCCGTTTGGTGGAGAGTCTCTCCAAACCTTGCGGTAAATCTGAATAGTTCGGACTGATGTTAAAATGTTTTAAGCAGCAGTTTCTCTAACAAGTTTTTAAACAATAAGCAAATTTAAGGTATTTTCCTGTAGTAATATAAACATAGGCAGTAATTCTAAGGTGTTTGACAATTTTTTGACCTTCTTATATTTACAGAGTTTGACCATAAGAGCATGCGGTAAAACTCTTAAATAACAGTATTTCACTCGGGGGGGATTTACTGTAAAATAACAGATTTTGCATGTTATTTTAATCACAGTATTTTACCTTAATTTTACGGTATTTGGTTGGCAGCCGTACCTGCCAGGATCCTCCATTAAACCCTTCATATACTTTAAGAACTGCAGCTTCACGGTTTTACTGCCCTCCTTCAGCAGCCTCAATGTGAATACTTGAAGCTGGGCTCCATCCCTGAGCTGAGTCACATTTTTATTCCACTTTGAGGCCCTCCACCGTTAATGACTCCCATTTATCAGCTCTGTCATGTTTTTATGGGGCTGATCATCAGCGACTACTTGCAGACCTCAGTCCTCACCGCAGTAAAACATAGCCAGGAGGTTGGAGGACGCAGTGGTTACCTGCAGCCAAGCAGATGGTCTGGTTGACCTCTGGTTTGACAGCAGGACAGAAGCACAATGTTTGATGAAGAGGCTGAAGACGGTCCTGAGTAACGAGCTGTGTGGAGGAGGACCAGGACACTCTTTACACAGAGACCCATCTGTTGCTCTGCACCGGTTTCTCTGATCTGACAGACCTTTTGGGTTCTGGTGGACCATGTCTGGAAGGTTTCCAAAGACACTAAGCTCCGTCTGTCATTATCAGGGTTTCATCTGCTGCATCCTGCCAAAAGTCACTGAAAAGTTTCTAGGAGTTTTCCCAGCAGAGAAGACCTACATGTTCAAACGTTCCCTGAAGGTGCTAGGAAGGATCCTGCTGAGCTCTGCGGCTTTCTGAAACAATTTAGGACTCAATTTCATTTCCATCTGACTGCTTTGATCTCTGCGGAATGGGTTTTCTACTTTTAGCTCTCCAAATATTCTCCAAACTGTGACATTCGGAGATCTGATTATTTAACAGCTTAGTTTTAAAACCAATCTTTGGTTTCATGTCAGTTTATTGCCAAACCACCCAGCTGGTGTCATATTAGACTGGTGCTCTTGACTTTGGTGAACAGTTGGAAGTTCAAGGTTAAAGAACTTAAATCTGACACACTATGAGACTGTAGTGGACACGCTATCGGCCTGTAGTGGACACGCTATCAGGGACGCTATGAGCCTGTAGCGGACACGCTATCAGGGACGCTATGAGCCTGTGGCGAGGACGCCATCAGGGACGCTATGAGCCTGTGGCGAGGACGCCATCAGGGACGCCATCGGGGACGCTATCAGGGATGCTATCATCCTGTAGCGGACACGCTATCGGCCTGTTGCGGGGACGCTATCAGGGACGCTATGAGCCTGTAGCGGGGACGCTATCAGGGACACTATGAGCCTGTAGCGGGGACGCTATCAGGGACACTATGAGCCTGTAGTGGACACGCTATCGGCCTGTTGCGGGGACGCCATCCAAACTGGATCCCAGTTATGTTTTTCCCACAAGGCAGTTATGTTTGGGTTATAAATGAGTTCTTTACTGTAGGTCTCACAGTTCAGAAGTATATATATTTCCATTTAGGTTCTGAAGGACATGGTAGGGTCCAGGTATGACTCAGCCAAGGAGAAGGACTGGCTCATCAGAGAGAAGCTTTACACTTGGCAGTCCATGGGCATAATGTCATTGGGCTCAAATGGTTCAATGCGTCATGGGGCTTCATCTCACCATCGCTAATTATGTTCATCCACATTCGGTGTTCTTTACAGTTATATTATGATATCTCTGAAATGGTTATATGGTCAGTAACAGAAAATAGAAACTGAGAGAGATAAATGGACCTTACCAGGAGCTAAAACCATATTCAGACCATGGATGCCTCCAGAAGCTGTTCCCAGTAGGAAAGTAGGAAGGTGAGCAGCAAAAACTGGTGACCAGAGAAATGAGGGGAAGCAGGTGCAAACACTCAGCCAATCAGTGTACACAGGAAGGAGAACCTGCATGAACAGGAAACTATTAAAATAAAATAGGAAGGATGAAACTTCCTAAAAACAGAACAATATGACCAGAAACATTTGGAGATGAACGATCTCTGGTAGTGAACTTTAAGGTTTTCCCTTAGTTCTTCTAATTCTTTCTGAGTGGAGAACCCATTAATGTTTCCCTTCTCACGTTCCTAACATTTCGCCACTCAATGAGAGTTTCATGACTTTACAATGTTTGGATGAACCCGAACCAAAGAGCCTCAGGGTGGATAAGATGGTTGTGTTCTAAAGCACCCAGGAAGGGTTCAATCTAAACACCAGCTTCCTGACTGGTTCTGCAGTCTTCTCCTTATTATGGTGACTCCCTAGATGGTTGGACCATGAGGCCAACAGTGACCAGTGCGTAGGAGAATCTCCAACCAGGACCCGATGAGCTCCTGGAGGTCTGGTCTGCTCAGAAGGTCCTGCAGCAGAGACCCCACAGAGCATCAGGATATAGGAGGTTCCTGTTAGTTCCCAGCACCGATGATGCCCCAGTCTGCAGCCTGGAACCAGAACATGACTTCACCCTGTCCTTACTGGATCCGACCGGTTCCCAGTCAGAGCTGCTGCTGTTGGGCTACAGGACAGGCTGAGATGATGGTCATGTTTTCTCTCCTCCTCCTGTTTCCCTGCAGAGCCGAGGACTCGTCACTTTCATCCTTGAGAACAGAAACATTTCCCTGGTTGCCATGGTGACGGTGCACAAGGCCGACCTGCGGTTTCAGAGTTGGAAAATGATGTAATCAGTCAGTACAGTACTGCTGGTGTTTGTGTCTCAGTAAGAAGATGGATGCCCCCCCCCCCCTTCATGGCTGCAGGTGTGGGTCTGAGGAATCTGCAGTAGACCTCCGTCCCACTTTCCCAGTCTGGATGTCCTCTGCAGCGCTGCTCTGAGACGGACAGTTTCTGGCCGCGGTTACAGTGGAACCTGAGCGCTAATTTCATAAACTCCTGGACAGCTGGCACCGTGTTGGGCCCAGCTCTGCAAAGTGAAGCACCAGCCTCGTCTTCATTTCCTCAGCTAATAACTGAAGCTCAACAGAGCGAATATTAATAAACCAAGTGATGGCTGATTCATGCACAGGTCCAGAAGAACCCATCCAGCTCAGAGAACCGCACACAGCTTCATCTGCAGTCATGACATTTAGTCCAGAAATAGAGAAAAATGGTCCCTATTTCTGAACGTATTGGTTTGAAATGTGTTTCTGACTCATTTTTACCTAATAAATGATGATCCAAAAATATTAATTAAATTATTACATAAATTTGAACTAAAAATATCTTCAGGGGAAGAAATTAATTATATAGATAAAACAAAAAATCCAATGTTGGACTGGTGACCTGTGCAGAGTGGACCCCTATTATCCAGTGATTGCTGGAGATAGGTAGCAGCCCCCCCCCCCCGCTACCCCGCAGAGGATGGACGGTATAGATGATGGACAATCCTAGACTCTGATGAATTATGAGATCTTCTGTCACCTGCAAACTCCATCTTTAGCACAGAGACGATGCTCTCATAAAATACTACTGGAATAACTGGATACCTGAGTCGGACTCTCTGGTACAGTACTGGGCTGGTTTTAATCTTACCTCAGGAATAGGAAGATCTATGTGTCAATTGGAAATTTCTCATCAGGACAAACAGAAATCACATGTGGGGTATTTAATATCTACATGATCCCATTAACCCAGATTATAACAGCCGATAGGATTAGTTACCATAATTATGCAGATGATAGTCAGATGTACAGTATAATGTCATTATGTGAGTTTGATTCCATCCAGACCTTAAATAAAAGCATTGAACAAATCAATAGCTGGATGTCCCATAACGTTCTCCAGCTAAACAGAAACAAAACTGAAGTAATTATTGTTGGACCTAAAGAGGAACGATCCAGAATCAGCAACAGCTTCAGTTCATCCAGCTAGAAACTAGAATAGAATAGAATAATCCTTTAATAGTCCCACCAGGGGAAATTCGGTCGTAAACAGCAGCCAAAGAAACAACAAATATACAACATATGTAACAGAAGAGAAAAATATATACAAAAAAAAATACAATAATAGACAGAATATGTACATCAACACAGAATAAGAATATGTACAAACTAGCAAACAGGCCAGAAATCTAGGTGTAATAATGGACTCAGACCAGAACCTCCAGGGTCACATAAAGGCAATAACAAGGTCAGCTTTCTATCAGCTGAGGAACATTTCTACGATTAAAGGACTGATGACACAAGGAGACCTAGAAAAACTCATCCATGCGTTCATCTTTAGCCGCCTTATCTGGAACAAACTTCCTGATACAGCAGAGCACTGACCACCAGAACGACCAGACACAGGAACAGTTTCTTTCCCCAAGCAGTCTGTGTCATGAACAATTAACTATGACATGAGCACTCAACGCACAACTATAGCACCTTATTAATCCAATACATTACTCACTAATATATTTTTATATTCATAATTCACATTTGCACATACCTGTCAACTTGAATATTTATATGTTTATATTGTTATTCTGTGTTTTTGCATTTTTGCACTGCTTACTTTTTACTTTTTATTTTAAGTATGTATATATGTATATATCATTCTTTTTAATTACCTGTCTTTTCACTGTTATTCTGTTGCACTGCAGAGCTCTGTCACATTAACAAATTCCTCGTATGTGAAAACATACCTGGCAAGAAAGCTCATTCTGATGCTGATTCTGATTCTGACGACTGCAGAGCTGCTGAAACGTTTGGTTTTTCCAAATCAAAGATAAAAACTCTACATTTACAGCTGCCTTTGAGAAAAAGATTTCATATATCATATGTTCTATGCTTTATTGCAGCTTTTACTTAATGTGGAGCACCTTAAATGATCCTGTTTTTGAAAGTGTGCAATACAAATAAAATAGCCTTGCCTCTGTTAGCTTAAGCTTTGTTAAGCTAAAGAACATTCTGGTTACATGTGGTACGAGCTGGGCTGAAACACCCAGAGACACAACACAGACTGGAGGTGAAGGGGAGGAGAGAAACAATCAATGATTTTCTTGTTAACTTTGTCCTTCACTTGTTGCTTTTATTTCCTTCAGAATGGAGAAACCACTGTATCTTTAACAGGGAAATGGTTCTGATTAGATGGATGAGGACCTAATCAACCCATGATGGACCATGAAGGAGCTTGTATTTGCAGGTCTCTACAGGCTGAACAGCTAAAAGACAAAAACGTGGAAGATTCTCCAATGGGCTTCAAACGTACTAAAATGATCTATAAAGCTAATTTTCAGAGCTCGCTACACCTATACCTGTCTGTGATCCAGCCAATATTAAACTGAACCTCTCATGGGTTCTGATTAGAATCTGGTTTTAGCCGTTCCCAGTCACAAATGGATCCCTGAAGTTTCTGTTTCTACTGATATCACGGCCCAGGGTCGTGGATCCAACATGGCTGCCATGCATACTGAAGCTAGACTTCCGCCTCTCTGAAGACCTTCTCCAGAGTTTGAACACGTCAATGGAGAAAAGCTCATTTCTCCTGCTTGTGCAGCTGATAGAGGTCAGCAGTCAACCGCTGAGCTCTGGGTCTCCAACCCAACTGGACCCAGCACTAAAGCTTCCCTGTAGAACCAAATCCAGGCCTGCTGATGGGAGAAAGCTCTGGGAGGTTTCTGTCCTAACAAACCCTCACAGTGAGAGAGCCGGATCCATGCTGGCATTCATCTCTTTATGCTCTTCTACACAGCAGCAGATATAAAAGAGTGGAGAAGACATAATGACTCACATGAATCCAAGTAAACGGATCGGGAATGTGCGACCCAACAGCTCATAGATAAATGAGTTGTTTTGACAGTTTTCTCTTGTTATTAATCTGAGGTTTCCTGAATCTGCTGCTCTCAGAGCTGCTTTAGATGATTTACTGACAGCAGGTTGAGGACTCAAAGAGTCCCTGAGGTGAACTGGATCAGTGACAACTCGTTTGCAGACTCATTAACAACACAGAGCACCAATGAGCTCTGGGCTCGTTGAATCCGATCCTTGGAGCTTCTCATACAGCTTGGAGAGTTTACAGTGGAAACTGTGGTTTTAGGTCCAGTGCTTATGTGATGCATTAAATGAAAGCCATCAGACAAGCCTGGAAAACATGTTTAATCCTCCAACTCCTCCAGCTCAACCACAAATAGCTTTATTGTGTGAATATGTGAGGTCTGTGTGTGGAAGTCAGGTTATACAAGATGCATGTATAAAAAAAGAAACCAAAACATTTTATTATTGAAAAAAAACACAATCCATTAACAAAAACATACATACAAATCTTCAACAACACATTGTGACTGTTCCTCAGCTGAGCCGTGCTCTCTGCAGAGTCAGGCTGCAGCTTAGAGGTGAAGACATGTCTGAGGGTCAGGGAGCAGCGCTCCAGCAGGACGGGGATACAGCATGTAGAAAAATGACCTGCATCTATTACTGAACACCAGACAGAAGCTCCAGCATCCTCCGTGTTCAACAGGACAGAAAGCTAAGATGCCATGAAGACAGACTGACTAGTTTCCCTTTTGGACCAGCTTATCTCTTATAAAGCCCCATTAGATGCTGACAGTTAGAAATGCACTGGGACCACCACTGTTTATGCTCTGGTGGAAGTTTTCCATCTCATTAAGGAAAACCAACCAGCAGGTCCAACATCTGCTGGACAAGTCCAGAACAACAGGCCCACTGGACCAGCAGCATCTACAAACGGTCCACAGTTACAGATTTACTGCTGGAAGAAGCAATAAGCTTCTTAGGGTTTCAATTAAAATATGAAATAATCCTGTCTAGAAGCATTTATAGCTACGTTAGATGGAACAAAAATACTGAAACCACAAAGTGAGAATGCTAGCAAGCGGCTAGGTGAGAGCTATGAGCTCCACAGCTGCAGCATTAGCTACGGTGTTAGCCTGTTGGGAGGAGGAAGGTCCAATTTAAAGAAAATAGTCCCAGTGAGAAAAATAAATCAGCTAAAATGTGTAGAAATGACAAACTGCCCTCATAAAGTTCCATACGTGTATTTGTACTGTGCAAAAAGCAAGAGCAGAAGATCTCCCTCGACGTCTGGTAAACACATTCAGTATGTGGCTGTTGGGCTTTAAGCATCCAAGCCCCAAAGGGAACGAATCAGAGCTGCTTTGGAGAAAAGCTGCAACAACATCATGCAGCAGCAGAGGAGGAGGTGAGAAGATGACCTCCATGGATTGGTTCAGAATGATGGACTGTGAACCTGGGACCTCGCTGCATTGTTTAAAATCATTTGGAGCTTTCCAGATAAACAGCACAATGGATTGTTTGAGTTGACTGGTTCTACTGGTGAGCTGCCAGTAGATGCACTGTGAATGTGAAGGATGAAGGGATCTGCTGACACCACATCCCACCCTGTGGAACCTTCTGTGATCTCCTGCCTGTCGTTAGTCATGAAGAAATGAAACCAAAGACTTTTGGATAAATAACATCTCACAAGTGATGAAAATAGTAATCCAGGGAGCCAGCTTCCCATGATTTAACACAAAATCAAATATATCTACCATGAGTTAGTTCCTGTACTAACATGGCTGTAGCATTGGTGCTTGATAAATAGTAAAGAGGAAGCATGTCTGCTATAGTTGTACAAATGCTCTCTCCTTACAGTTCCCTGATGAGGAAGTCCTGTACATGTTTTTACAGTACTGGGTAACAAGCTCAGGGTGCAGCTGCCTCCAGCCTCCCCGATGCCCTCGCCCTCCCCCAGCTGAGCTCAACAAGTCCTCTCCTGCGTTAGATCAGAGTCCGTCTACCATTTGCCAGGGATCGGTGTTCCACATTCATACCAGGAGACGTAGTTGATGTGGGAATGTCCTCCTATCTCTCCAAAGTGGACGGGCTCCTGACGCAGAGCTCTGTAGAAACCTGAACCAGGAGCACAAGACAGACTGAGGTTACAGATGACCGACTACAAACAGAAACTGTTCATCATCCTTCTCTAAAGTTCTGGCTCAGAAACTGTCTGAAAGCCTGATTCCTACAATGGTTCCCAGTGGGGGAAACCATAATGCTGTCTCAATCCTCTGAGAGTTGCTTCAAGAAGACCTTAAAGGTTAACTGATAAAAATAAACTCAGTTTAAAAAGTAGACACAACTCTATATCAGCTATTGTAGGAGCAAATAGTGTGAGAAAAGCAAGAAATAATATATTTTCTCAAACAATCATAATGTTGGACATAAGCAGCTGGTTGGACTGTTAGAAGCCATTTCCCCCAGAAAATGGAGTAAATAGATTGCATATCCCAGCATGCCTAGCTGCAGCCCAAAAGATCTCCCATTGGTCTTTGGCAACCAATGGTGACATTAACGATGACATCAACACTAGGGGTTTATAAGAATAAGGACATCTCTTGTTCTGAACTGCTGGTGGGAAGAACTCTCAATCTCCATCCATCCATCCATCTTCTTAACCGCTTATCCAATTCAGGGTCACGGGGCAGCTGGAGCCTATCCCAGCAATTATCAGGCAGGGAAGAACTCTCAATCTCCATCCATCCATCCATCTTCTTAACCGCTTATCCAATTCAGGGTCACGGGGCAGCTGGAGCCTATCCCAGCAATTATCAGGCAGGGTACACCCTGAACAGGACGCCAGTCTGTTGCAGGGCCAACACAGAGAGACAGACAACCATTCACACTCACATTCATTCCTACGGACAATTTAGAATGATCAATTCACCTATCATGCATGTTTTTGGACTGTGGCTGGAAACCGGAGTACCCGGAGAGAACCCACGCATGCACGGGGAGAACATGCAAACTCCATGCAGAAAGGCCCTGGACCGGGATACGAACCCACGACCTTCTTGCTGCAAGGCAACAGCGCTAACCACTGCGCCACCGTGCAGCCTTAGGGTTAGTCACCTTCAAAGTGCCGATGTCATCCATTCTTAAGAAGATGTTGAACGGTCCTGAGTGGCATGCAGCTGCTGACTCCAGTGCGGATTTACCTTTTTTGTTTGTGAGCATAAGTTTTTGCTTCATCTTTTCTGTTTTTGGACTCGTTTTACCCCCTTTCATGGACTGGACCTGTATTCAACAGTAGTACTGAGCCACATTTAAACAACTGTCTGGGCAGAGAATGTCATAAATTGGGGCAAAAAAGGTCTTAACAAATTGCATCTCATTTATTTGTTGGTTATGGTGAATACTGGCTTTTGTTTTTATTTTTATGCTATCGCTTTCTCTCTTTCCCTTGCTCTCCCTCCCTCTCTCTCTCTCTCTGAGCACACAGTCTACAGAACCGGCCCGCTCCAGTCTGCGTTAGCTGGTCTGTTAGCTGAAAGGCTAGCTCTATGGATCCCTGTCTTTTCGTTAGAACCATGGCCTTCCCATGTGGAGTAAGGACATACCATGTGCTCTGCTGTCTTAGCCCAACGCTAAGCTTTACAGCTCCTTGTCTCCTCACACACCATGTGCTCTCTTCCATCTTGGAGATCAGTTTAATGACCCTCTTACTTGAACCCCCTGCAGTGAGATATCAGTCAACTCCCCTCCCTGATCATCTTGGTCTGAATTGTATGGATTATTTTTCATATGTTATCCACTTTCTTATATCAGTTAGTAGTTTAGTGCATGCGGGGAGAAGACGGGATTTATTGATGAAATGTTTTGGCAGGAAAGTTATCTTGTTTTGTGAATAAATCTTACAGAAGTGTGAAGTTGTCTCTGATTCCTGCATGTATGCTGCTGATGAAGTAGTTATTCTTTTAAAAAACACAAGTGGTGACATGATCATCTGATTCATTATTAATAACTCAGTCTTAAATAAATGATTATTTTTACGGGGTTGTGCTATTTTAAACATAATTATAAAATTTTTCTCAGATCGTTTTATTTAGGCTGAAGAGGACAGGAAAAACTTGTGGTTAGTGTCTATTTACAATTATATTTAATTTACTGAAATAGCAACTTTTGTAAATGGGGAAATGTTTATCAGACTGACCTCTACTCATTAGAAACCCAGAACATTTTTTTTTTATGTTTTTAAATAAGTTTAAAGAGAGGAACATAGATCCTTTTATTTCTTTAAATGAAAATATTGATGGTGATCCTGTGGGACATGAAGTAGATCAAATTCAGAGAATCACCCTACTATAGTCAGAACCACCAAAGAAGAAAGAAAGAAAACCTTTAATAAGGGGGAGATGGTCCGCTCTGAGCTGCCTGCCAGTACGTCCATCAAGAAAAGAATCCACAAACTGACAGTGATCCTCTCCAAAGCCGCTCTGATCTCCAATGTGGAAGAATTTACCTTGAGGCAGCAACATAAGGGAGAATATTAGGACCAGAAAGTCTTCACCCATAAATCTAGATCAAGCCTTTCCTGTTAAACTCACCCTTTAGGGACTCGCCCAGATAGATCTTGTACCTGAGCGAGTTGCACAGTTGCACTCCTACAAATTTCCGGTACCAGGTCCTCTTTACGTACTGCTGGCCGTGGCAGTCGGAGTACGAGTCAGTCTTGAAAGGGAACTGAGTCCAGATGGCGTCTTTTCCTACACGGAAAATGAGGTTAGATCTCGGTATTGAGGTTAGATATTTAATAATAGCACTGCTGGGTAAATAAGAGTTTACCTGAGACGTTCTCGCTCACTCTGGGGTCGGCTGCAGAGAGAATGACATTTACTCCACAGTCACACACTACCACGTTGATCAAATTGGATGAGGCCCCGGTCATCAGAGCCAAACTCGGACCTTATGCTGCATTCAGACCAAGCCCATGCATCAGCGTCAGTGGCGGCAAGATTACATGTAAAGTCTATGGTAGAGTACGTCAGAGGTCCGTCAAAGTCTCTGCAGTGCGATGTGTAGGTTGGCTCCGTCATACGGCAACGCAGTAACGCAGTAACGCAGTAACGCAGAAACGCAGAAGTTCAGTTTCAGTTTAGTTTAACTTTTGACGGACCCAAGTTAACACAGTGCGGCAACCAATCAGAGCGTCTCACTGTAGCTATGTCACTATACACGTATCTTGAATGAAGCGCGGGTCCAGTGAAAACATTTTCAACCAACGCAGATTTCAAAAATCATAAATAACACTTACCGAAGTCAGATGGACAGGCGCTCCTAAAGAGGAACAGAGAACCTGTAGTTGGTGTCCTGGTAGGAGATTTAAGCTCCGCTGCAGCCGAGGAGGTCGTAAAATTAGGCGCGGGACAGACGGAAATAGCGCTGAAAGCGAACCTCATCCATAAGCAGCTCCTGGAGCAAATGGTTAAACTCCCCAAACTCAGAACGCATCTGAAGAATGGGCGCTGATGCACCCGAAATGTTGTCTAGCTTTATCTAGCTAATAAAGCCAAGCCACTCTCTCGATACGATCCACCATAGTTCAGAAAGTACGGCAACAGAAGAAGCCCTGCCCATGGCCCCCGCCCATGGCTATGGAAGCCAAAAAGTACATACATCAAACTTCATCCGTTGAATGCGTTGCCTGACGCAGACCAAATGTGCGGTGTGAACGCATCATTAGAGACAGAGTTCTGGACCTACACCGAAGGGTTCTGTGTGTTTTTCACTGGAAGGTACACATGTTTATGTCCCATAATGCCATATCTGAGCAGCAGTGAAGCATGGGTAATCAAAGCAGTCTACAGGAAGTTCCACTATGGCCCATTTGTCAATTGATAGACTGTATATTTGAATGGCTCCAGGCAGGCAGCTGTTCAGATTAATCATGAATATGAATTTCATGAATCAATTAGTTCATTGGTTATTTATCTGAGGTTCCTGCTCATTCTAATTGGAGGGAACAGCAGCCGCCTGGAGAAAGGAACAGTGGTGGAAAGTTTACAGCTCCTAAACCCTTGGCTGAAACAGAAAGCCACAGAGCGGTTCTGGAGTTTCAGTCTGACAGGAGCTGCTTGGGTCTGGGTGTTGACTCTGATGATTGGGGAGGACGGTTAAAAACTGTACCAGACTCTGTGTTGAAGGACACCGGTTCACTCAGAGGACCTTCTCCCAACTCGTTCTTGGGCTTCACTTTGAACTCGTAACTATGGGAACCAGAGAGAAACAGTTGGTTTAGAAGAATAAATATTTAGTCATTTTACACCTCGGTCGAAATGACAAAGTCTTTGCAGAACATAAACAGAACAGTAAAATTACAGAAAAGTTATCTCAAGGAAATTTCAATCAAACGCAACTGGACAAATTACCAAGTCCAGTTGCGTTTGATTGAAATTTCCTTGAGATAACCATGACCTGGATGAATGAGAATATTCACAGGCTTATTACAGAAAAGTTCAACTAAAAACTGATGAAAATGGACCTAAAGGTAAAAGCTCTTTCTACTGAGAGCATTTTGACATCTGAAGGGCCAGATGATTAGATTATCATCCAGAACCAGACAAACATCCTCAATCTGACTGAGGTTAACACTAACAGCTTCCTACACTGAGCCCAACCTCATTTCTCAAAACCTTTCTCCACTAAAGTGAGCTCCACCGACTCAGCCTGCTGGGACAGCTAGAGAAAAGAACCTTCAGAGCTTCAACATCTCAACTCTTTCTGGTTCCATCGTGGATCACCTTCTGTTACAACCTGCTGGGGAATGAGGTCGACCAAAGCCCCGTCAGAGAGAAGTGGACTACCTGCTCTCAGGGTTGAGGTTCTCCACTGCAGTGTGAGTCTGGTTGGTGGTCAGGATGGACACCCGCTCTCCATCGGGTCCTTTAGCGGTGGAGATGACCTCATATTCTGTAGCAAAGACATCATACCATGAGTACAGCTTCTTCTACTTGTCTTCAAGTTGATGAAGAGATGGTTGCTGCCCACCAGTGGTGTGGTTGTCAGGTTTCTCCCAGTCCAGGATGATGAAGGAAGGACATCCCTCCACTGTCACCACCGTGAGGTTGGAGGGTGGATTCTTTGGAGGAGAGGTCACGTTTACCTCACCAGGTTCCTCTTCAGGGAAGTAGTTGAGGGAAGAGGTGATGGAGCAAGGTTCATCAGGCTTCTTACCCGTTTGGTAGACTACATGAGGCGCTGTGGGGAGGAGACAGTGCCGATTAGATGAACAGGAGATAAGTCTGTTCCCAAAACCCACCAACGAACAAAGGGAACAACTGCTGCTCATCTCTGCTTACCTACGTAGCGCTTCTTGCCCATCGCATCAACATCGGAGGTCGGCTGTGACTTGAAAAGGTCAGAATCCTCCCAACTTTCCTGTCTGGTTACTGAAGAAGAAAATGTGGAAACATAAGATGATGATAGACTTATGCAGCTGTAATGAAGCAGCCTGCAGGATGTTCTGTGGAGTTACCAGGAGTTGGTGAAGGAGTAGATGTACTTTGTCTCCGCTCCTGTTTGGTCAGCTTGGTCTGCTCTTCTTGGACTTTATATTTTAGGACTTCTGGGTTCCCACTCTTCCTAGGCGCGATCACCTTGTCTGAAGGAAACAAAACCATAAAGGTGTGTGCCCCTAAAGACGACAGTCAAATAAATCATGCAGATGCTAGAGTTTTTACCAGTTTCTCCAGGTTTTCTCACATCGTTTGGCCGAATGTTGAGAGTCGTACGAACAGGAGTCCCTGAAACCCAGAAAGCAGCAAACCAGCTTATTGGATCAGCCGTTTTGCTTAAACTTTGTCACAGCGGAACCATTTATGACTCTCTGCGAATGCAAGAAAACTGTAGTTGGAAACCACTGGTTCTGCAGCTCCACTAAGATTAGGATCATGTGTTTCATGAGTTTTTGAAGTGGTAGAAGGCACAGATGTCTTGTGTAAATGAGATTCAGGGCTGAGTTTGGCCCGCAAGAACATTCTATCATCATAAAACTAAATATTAAGCTTTAACAGATACTTTATGTCTGTTTTCCAGCCAGGTGCAATTTATTCTCCAGGGAAAATGTACATATTGAACGAAGACAGAGCTCTATTCTGGCTTTCAAATGCCAAATGGACCTTAAAACATGAACAACCCCGTCTACATGCACAAAAGAATGTATATGTTTTTGATGGTGAAGTCCCGCGCCTGCAGCCAATTACACCCCCTTCCTCCATTTAAGGGGCCAAAATTCCTCACAATCAGGGAATTGAGCCGCTTCCAGAACTACATGGCATACATGCAAAACCAGAAACATGAAAGACAACATTTTAGCTGGTAACTTGAAACAATAGAGAGGCATTCCTTCCAATCAGCTCCATGTAAATATGATGGGCTGCCTGTAGCGCCGTGAATATTTGGAGTTTGCTTCAGTTGTTTTGGTTTCTAAGAACTTGAGTGCTTTCTAGCTAAACTTCTGTTGTTTTTGGGCATAAATTAGAACTCCTGCCAGTAAAAGTTGGAACCAATAAATCCACAGAGATTTATACTGGACGATCGAACTGGAAACTGTTCTGTAATTAGGTTCAAACCCTCCACATGATTACATTGTGGGACTAAGTGAAATAAATATATGCATGTGTTTTCCTTTCTTTCACACACAAACAGAACTGATATACAAATTATTGATTCCACATTCTCTTGGAAAGTGATATATGTATACCATGCTGTTATTTCTACGCGCATCGAATTTACAGCAACATGTCCGCCACCCAGCGAGCTCCACGCAAAGCAAAAAGCATCAAAATAACATCAGGAAAGCTGAATGCAGGGTCATCGCAGGCTAGCTAGAAGCAGTTTAAACATCTGTGGCGAGAAAAGTGCAAAGCACTGCAGACTGAAGATCTTGAAAACAAGCTGACTATCAGGGGAGCTCATACTTTCCAAGAAGAAAGTACTTTCCACAAGCTGTGCTGGAGTCTTTGGCCGGAGCTTTGAAGCTGATCTCCAGTATTCCCCTCCCTGGTCCCCTCTAAGCTTAGCCTCTTGATCCGAAACAGCACCAAACCATGCGCTTCTGGCAGAGCGGAGTGGCTGAAGCACGCAGCAAAGTTACGGTTGCAGACAGGCAGGATTCATGCTGTTACCAACCATAATGCCGCTCCTCATCGACGACACCTGAACGACCAAACACCGTGGGAATATCAGGCTTCTTGTCCTCCGTTAATGAGTTGTTGACTGCAGCAGGAAGGTAGTACAGATGAAAGACGGCTCTGTTTGGAGTATTTTATTCTTTCTATAGTCTTTTTATAGCAGAACCCATGTTAACATCTATATACTTCTAACTAGTCCCAGAACCATGGTTCATATGCAAACAGAAAATATGTCAAACCAACAGCATCAGGTCTAACTGAACACTGAACACCACAGTCAGCACACAGCACTCGCTGCTATTACTGAGCTGATGGAACCATCTCAAATAATCAGGCACCAGCATCACCTGGATTATTTGAAGGACATTCTGCCAGAAACATTGCTGAAACCCAGCAGAAGCTTTACTTTAAGATGAAAACATGTGGAACAAAAAACATGGATGGACAGATCGATGCCTGGACAGATGGATGGAAAAACAATGGATGACAGGAGGAGGAGATGGACACAAACATATTAATGGATGTGGACAAAAACAGCAACATGAGCCGCAGTGGAGATGGAAATGCTGCAAAGCGAGTGAAGGATTAATGATGACACAGAAGGACAAACAAGGTCTGTTTACCCAGTCGAGCTCTGGGCCATAAGGCCAGTTTGGGCGGGGTAATGCCCCGGTGTGGGTGTCCGTTGACTGTTGGGAGAGAGCCGAGTGTTAGGAGAGGAAAGAACCAGACTCTGAAGGCTGAACCCGTCAACAAAACAACCAACCAAAGCTTTTAGATGCTCCTGCAGGGCGATTCATTCTGTAGACCACCAACCAACAGAAAACAGAACGGATACCAGAACTGAGAGGCTTTCAAACTCCTCATGTGTCAAAACAAAGCAGAGCTGGATCTGAGGGATTTCTACCAGTACATTCAGACTTCACTAAAAATATTAACGGCACAGTTTAGCACAGACCGTTTTGGTTTTCTACATAAACGTCTCCAGAGACCTTAAAAACTCTGGATTTGATTCAGCTCCTTGGGTCTGCTCAGAGCTTTTCTTCCAGCTCCCATTTGGTCCCAGCATTTGCTCTGGTTTACGTTTCACTTCAGTGGTTTGGAAAAGACTTCTGCTTAATGTCCCAGTCATTGGATTTCAAGATCAGATCGATAAGACCGTGCAGAGATGGATGAATCAGATTGCTTTTAAAAACACTCCTACCTCTGCTTCATGGAAACGGGTGAACTGATTTCTAAGGCTACAATCCAGATCGACCTCCATGTTTCATCCTCACATATGAAATCCTGTTTATGCTCTATAATAATAATCATCACTGAAAAAGGGCGATAACTTTGGTAATGCTGATGTTACTCACTGGGAAAACTGGGACACAAACTGACAGCTGAAATCTCAAAAGAGTTAAAGTAGCTAAGGTAATGTCGCCGATCTACAACATGTTGATTATATCCATAGTAAAACAAAATATTGAGAAAGCTGGCTAATGAGGAATAAAACTTTGGACCTGGGCAGCCCAGCATCAGTTCTTTAGAACATCAGTAGGACTCAGAGCACTTGTTTAGTTGTTCGACTGAGAGGTTCAGCAGCCAAAAACCAATAATAATCAGAAAGATTCAATTCATGTAAGTCAGAAAATGAAACAAACATCCCGGCTAAGGTAGGAAGTCGGGATGCACCAATACGATACCGGTGTTGGGTATCGCTTCCATGAACAGATACCAATTGATTCCATGCAACTGATTAAAATGTGGAAACCCTGCAATAATTTCAAATAAAATTTTCATTTTTCACTCAATATTGTTTGGCTTTGTGGTCGTTATAATAAATATGTTATTTGTTCATCTAATTTTCCATCAGTCGTCGTAGCAAGCAGCGAAGAAATTAAAACCTTTCTTCACATTTGTTGCATTTTTTGGTTTGGTAGAAGTATCGGCATTGGGTATCGATATCGGCAAGCACTGAGATCCAAGTATCGGTATCGTATCAGTTTGAAAAAATTGATATTGTTGCATCACCTGTCTCACAGTGTCAGGTTTACTGGTGACTTCCCCATGATGGATCTGAGGTGATGTCACAACTACAGCCGCTTTCATACAGAGAAGTTCTAAGAACTGAGTTATTTAAATCATTCTCTTAGGATTTTGTTCATATAACTGCCCTACCCAGGGGAGCATTTTCAGATCCCATTCACAGGACTCAGGAAACTCGATAGAAACTGATGTGATGACACACCACCTTTTTAAAAAATATTTAGTTTAATTTGAACTTTTTTAATGTTTTATTCTTTCTAATTTCTGTTTTTTAATTGCAGGGCCTTAAGAAGTTGTAATCTAGCAAGGGGGAGTTATTTATGAGTTCAACAAACACCTACATCATATGAGTTCTGATGGAACCATAAAAAGACCCTGACTCAGAGTAGAAGCTAAAATGGTTCTAGGAACCGAGGGCCGTGGTCCCTTGTTCTCGTCTGTCTGAATGTGTGAATAAGTGCCCTGGTTCCTTAATGTTGGACTCATAATCCTTCACGAAACACCAGTCAGTTTGCATTTCATTAACTGTCAGCTGTCACATGCACCAGGGCTGCATTTATAGAAAACAACACTAGGATTATCTATTGTTGTGTTTAGGTGTTCGGTTTTAAATCACTGATGTCTGCGACTGTTTACTTTTCGACTTCCAAAAACAAAGAAACAGGCTGAAAGTGGTGACGGCTCTTATATGGACTGTTGGCGGTTGGACCTGTATGCCTTTGTAGTCTGAACTCTAGAGTCAGAGAGTACAAGCAGTTGTCCAACTCAGAGAGCAAAGTGACAGTAAAGGTCAAATGGAGGATTACCCCCAAATATCCCAGAGGTCGGGGAGGAGTTACTGGATCTAGAAGAAGGGTGGAGTTGTCTGAAGCCGTTAAAGAAGGGATAAAGGGGCTTCCTTGGTGCATGCTTCATGGAGACTGTGGAAGCTCCTGGGCTGGAGGGTTTCATAGGCAGAAATGGACTCACATTTCTGTTGCTGCCTTGACCTAAAAGATGAAAAACAGTTGCAGTGTCTGGGTTACAGTTTGACGAGTTCCTTATCTGCGATGGAAAATTAGCGAGATTGCAGCAGCTCTGAGCTTTGCCGTTAGTGATGGACCACTAGATGGGGTTTAATTTGGGTAAAAGATGGATGAAGGATGGGATAATGATGATGATGATGATGATGATGATGATGATGAGTTTTTCAGCTCTAACAATCTTGGAGCCACAGTCACTGTAGCTGCTGCTGCTGCTGAGCTGTGACAAACAGCCATGATTGAAAGATTGTGTGGTACATGCAAACGCTGGATGAGACGGGTCTAAAGCTGCAGACCTTGGGGTGGAACAGCCAGACCTGGGGATAAAAACACTTCAATGGTAGCTGAACAGAAAGAGCAGACAGAGCAAAGCTGCCTCGGGTTGCAAGACAGGAAGTAGGTGGATCCGCATTACCCCAGGTTCTAGGCTTGGCCCGCTCATTGGCCAGGGCTGACCTCAGCAACGCCGAGCCATCCTGTGATTCCATGGTAGCTGTGTGGATAGAACAAGGTTCAACACTGCAAAAACCAAACAAGTTTTACTCTACGAGATCCTTTCCTTCCTGTCAAAGTAAACCACAGACAGAGTAACCTTTGAACAACTTTATTCTGGAAAACAGAAAACTTAGAGGATGTAGGGAAGACGAGGTCAGTGTTAAACCAAGAGGTTGTTAAACAGAAGAAAGTTAGAGGTGGAAATTACCCGCGGGATTAGGATGCTTCTCAGGTGCTCTACTGGGGGCCTTAGTGGTCTGCCCGTGAAGCAAGCTGCCTTTGGAGGGTAAGTCTGTTACGGGGGAGGCAGTGATGTTGGCACCAGGGGTGGTGGTAGGCAGAAGATTGGGGAGGGCAGGACTCAGACGATCTGCAGGTCGGGTTCTGTTGATTCTAAGACTGATTTCTTTTTCTGGGACAGAGAGGAGAGAGGTACTGTGATCATGGGAATCTGACTGCTTAGACCCAATGGGCTCATCCTTGTGCACAACCACCAGCGAAGCTGAACTTCCATCAGATACATGTGTTTAAACGCTTCATAGTTTCCTTTTTGGTCTGAGTACTGAGACCTATCAGGGTTAAACTGAAACCGTTTTTTTATCTACATCGTCTATCCTCTGTAGGGTCATGGGGGGGGGGGGGGGTCTATCTCCACCAGGTGAGAGGCGGGGTCTAACCTGGACAGGTCACCAGTCAATCGCAGGACAACACACAGAGACAACCAAGAACACACACAATCACAACTAACGACAATTTAGAGAGTATAATTAATCTAACAGTCTTGTTTTTGGGCTGTGCGATGAATCAAACTGAAATGTCATTCAGTATTTCTTTTTCAGATGCTTTTGTTCACTTTAGGAAAGATTCATTTAAACATCCAACAGCTTCCTGGACATCCTTCTTTGTGCCGAAAAAAGCATCTACAAATGTTTTGGTCCCAGTAATCATGTACCTCAGAAATACAGAAAGTTTAAAAGGACGTGTACTGAAAGAGTTTGCAGAACGACTTGTGTTGTCTTTCTCCAGAGAGAAAGTCCAACAACGTCTGCGTCTGAACTTGCTGGCATGCAGTCCTGGCATGCAGTCTGATGTGTGAAATGCAGCTATGCTGAAGAGAGGCAGAAAGATGAAACAAAGCTGAGGCAGAGGAGAAAACATTTTAGAAACCAGAGCTTCACTTGTCCACAAGTACTTTTTAAATAGTTTAAGACAACTGGAAAAGAGATCCAGTGATTGGGAATCAGATGTGTTGCAGTGGGACCAGACGCTGTATGACTGGTCTATATTGAAAATAAAATGGGTAATGGTACTTAGCCTTGGGGAACTACTTAAAAAGGTGCCAAGGAGCAAGAGTGAGAAACAAGTTCCACCATTCAGTCTATTAGATAGTTAAAACCATCATGAAAGTTATCAGCTATTTAGAAAGACTCTCATAATTTTAAGACTTTTAAGATAAATACATTAATAACAACCTTGTTATGTATGTATCCCTAATGCGCATAAATACTGATGAACTAATGGTTTTATAGTTAAACGGGTTGGCGTATTAACTTAAAGTCAAGGATATGTTTCAGTCATGTTCCCGTGCTCAGCTAAGCACTGAGACTGCCTTCATCAAAGTTTTCAATGACATCCACATAAATACAGACTCTGGTAGCATTTTCAGCATTTAACACTCTTGATCATAAAATATAACTGGAACAACGGGAGAGCTCAGTCTGACTATCTGCTACAGTACTTGGCTGGTTTGGGTCCTCAACAACAGGAAATTATTTGTGTCCATTGGAAATTTCTCATCAGAAAAAACAGAAATCACATGTGGGGTCCCCCAGGGCTCCATCCTGGCACCTCTTCTATTTAATATCTACATGCTCCCACCAACCTGGATTATAGTTACCATGACTATGCAGATGATACATTAGTGATTAGACCTGAACCTCCAGGGTCACATAAAGGCAATAACAAGGTCAGCTTTCTATCACCTGAGGAACATTTGTAGGATTAAAGGAATGATGACACAAGGAGACCTAGAAAAACTCATCCATGCATTTATGATTACTGTAACAGTATCTTCACAGGTCTACCTAAAAAATCAATCAGACAGCTGCAGCTGATCCAGAACGCTGCTGCTCGTGTTCTCACTAGAACCAGGAAAGTAGAACACATCACCCCAGTTCTAAAGTCCTTCCTCTGGCTCCCTGTAGCTCAGAGAATAGACTTCTAAATACTCCTACTAGTTTATAAATCACTGAATGGTTTAGCACCAGAGTACATTAGAGATCTGCTATCATGGTACAAACCATCCAGACCAATCAGGTCCTCCATCTCTAGTTTACTGATCGTCCCTAGAACCAGAACCAAACATGGAGAAGCAGCTTTTAGTTTCTATGCTCCTCATATCTGGAACAAAGTGCCTGATGAATGCAAAGCTGTTTTAAAGCATAGCTAGAAACTCATCCGTTTAGATCTGCCATAATGTCTGGAACATTAAACAAGTTTTCATTACTTTCCATTTCATCACGTGAGAGACTTGAACATTTTTTGTTGCCAAAATACGTTATGCAAATAAAATGACCTCATTTTTACTAAAAAACAGCTGATTTCTGATATGCAGGTGATTATCAGCCGATTGTTTTTCTTGTAATACTATGGCTTATCAATTGGTTTTAATTCTCTGGAACTAAATCACTTTTTGGATGTATTTTTTTATTGTTTAAATGAAGATAATCTGCTGATTTAGAAGAAAAATAACAGAAAATGTGGAAAAGCCAGAAAAAAACAGCATAGGAAGATGAAAAGTCCGTGAAGGGTCAAAGAAAGATGGCTAATGGAGGCTTGAGCATGATGGTGGTCACATGACCAGGGCGGGCGGGGCCATGACAACTTACTCTTCTCCATTGAGACAACCATCAAGACTTTCTGACTGGGCTGAATGCATGCTGATATGTAGCCAATCATATCTGGTGAACTGCTGAAGCTGCATGAATGAATAAAGCTGACGGTTTAAGAAGAAACAAGCATCTCTCTGGTTACCGGGCGACTCGGAAGACGGTTTGGGCTTAGTGGAGCTGGGCAGAGGGATAGTTTCCTGTTGGCTCTCAGGGGACTCTGTGGGAAACATCACTTTATAAATGAAGAGCAGTGGAGAAATAAGATGTGGAAGAGGAAGAATGCCAGAAGAAACTGCAGCCCAGGTTTGACTGATGAAACCTTCAAAATGTTTGTAGATTTACTGTCTTTTCAACAGGAATATTCATCCAACAGAATCATGTATTACATTGATTTTGGATGCACTGCTCTATCAGTCAACCTTCACTACAAAGTTTCCCTGGTCCAGTTAAAGTACGAGAGGCCCTAAGTGAAAGACTAGAATCAAGGAGGAGATAATCACCAAAGGAGGTGTGCTGTGGTCCAGGCTTAGCCAGCTTATCGGAACCTGTCAGGAGTGGAGTCCTTGAACTGTTGTGAGGAACTGCAAACAAGTCAACAGTTATCATTGCTCTTCAATAATAAAGCAAAGAACCACCCTAGAATCACAACTCCTTCATTCTGTAGGTTAAAATGATGATAAGAACTGGTTGTATCCTGATGAAGCAGCTTTAAACTGAGTGTTGGTGTGGAAACCTTACCTGGAGATGTAGGGAAATGATGAGATTTCTGCAAACAGAAGCAAAGACAAAAGGATAAGTACTTTATGTTCTTCAAACTCTGAGCTCTGCGGATTATTAAAACTGGAAGAACAACGAGAACATTGCTATTCATGTTCTAAATTTTTTTAGTATTACATCGATAACTATGCTACAGGTTTGATATATCAGTGTAATAACATACAAGCTACCAGTCGGTGCTTTTATACACAAAGCAGGTAACATACCGTTGGGTTCGCCAGAGGCTTACGCGGCTTGTAAGGTTTCTGAGTTTTTTTGTCTGAAAATTGAGAAACAGCACCATCAGTTTATCAGAGAAAAACATAGAAATACATTTGATTGAAGAAGATTAACAACCAAATCTATCTATTATTCATTTCTATAAATCAGAAGAAAGCTCTGCTCATGGCTGTCGGTTCTGTTTGGTGGAAGAGGTTCTCCTTACTGCCCATGTTGGTGTTGTGAAGGACTGGTTTGCTCCAAATGCTGTTGCGATCATCCTTATTGGAGCGCACCCCGAACTCATACTGCGTGTTGGGCTTCAGGTGGTCGATGACTGTGTCACTGGTAGGACATGTCTGGTAGATCCACTTCCTGTTTCTCTCCCTGTACCTAATGGTGTAGAACCTGAAGGAGGACAGGAGATCTTTAACAAGTGGGAAGTGTTCCCCAGGGTTTAGTGCTTGGACCTCTAGATGCTTAGAACTCATCACTAAACAACGAAGAGTTAACCATGGAGCCTCTTCAACATATCTACTGTTAAAAACAGAAGGAAACATCTGCAGATCCAAATGAAAAAGGGAAAATGTAACCTCCTTCCAGCTGTAAATCCGACAGCTTTTAGGGTTAGGGTTCCTAAATGCCAACATCCTGGTGTTTTAAGGCAGTTATAAGCAGCATGAATACGATTTTGGATGTTTGAGGGCTTTTTTCTGGAGGTAAACACGCTAACCAACATTCAGAAACGATCTGTATCACCAGAAGGATCTGATGAAGCAGCTGAATGGTCCACAAGCAAAGAGAATTCTGTGGTTAGCAGTCTGGATCTCGTCAAGGTTTCACCGACTAAGGCTCTGAAGGTGTCGGGTTAAGGAGACGTTGATGCTCGACAGTTAATAACCAGAAACGCTCCAAGCCCAGCTCCTTTCAGCCGTGCGGTTTCTCTCTGGCCGTCTGCAGCCTCCATGACCTCAGCATGGAAACAAGCATGTTGTTCATTCTGGCCAGCCACGGATCTCCACTTTGTCTCCCTGAAGTTGGATTTTTCAGAGCAGGGATCCAAAAGAGTGAGGCAGCAGCCAAACGCTCTGCAGAAAGGAGCTGACGTTAGCTTTAATAAGAGCAGCAAAAAACTTCAAGGTTTAAGATTTCCAAAGCCTTCTCCAACTCGTTTGACAGGGAAGGAAAAATGTGGGCTGTAGGAGGCGGGGAGAAGATCACTTAGCACAGTCAGACGATTTAGGCCGTTTTCACATGTGTGGCCGTACCAGAAAACGGCCAGAGAAAATGCTAATTTTTTCTGTTCACATGGCACGGATCTCTGACCGTATTTGAATCCAGTGTTTTACTACAAATAAACAGCAGGTGGCGGTATACAAATAAGTCTGTAGTTCTCCAACAAACAAGGGAGTGAGAAGTACCGACGTCATAAAACGAGCGACAGCCTAGAATGTAAACAAACTGGTCTACTGGTCAGCTGCTACCTGAAGCCATCTACAGGGTGAGTGTTGTAGTAAACCCGCTGTTTTGTAACCTGCTGTGTTGCTGTGGGATGCTTGAATCGCGTTGTTTTGGTATTTGTATGGTCGCGAGGTGATTCTGTAATTTCGGCCGGCGGTGTCGTCATTTCCGCGTGGAGCGCGTCTATTGTCTTGAGTGCGGCCAGAGCACGGGTTGTGTTCACATGATACGTGGCCGCCCGTACCTGGACTCGGATACTAACTCCAAGGCAGGTCTCTCTGGCCGTATCCTGGCACGGTACAGTCTGTGTTCACATGGTACGAAATAAGTGGATTTTGACCAAATACCGTACCCGAGTACGGACTCCCGTACCATGTGAAAGCGCCCTTAAACACAGCAGCTACAGTTTTCAGGGTCATAATTCATCATCCTGATTGGACGAAGGCGATTTGACTCTATCACA
This sequence comes from Apricaphanius iberus, assembly GCA_028564705.1. Classification (NCBI taxonomy): domain Eukaryota; kingdom Metazoa; phylum Chordata; class Actinopteri; order Cyprinodontiformes; family Aphaniidae; genus Apricaphanius; species Apricaphanius iberus. Next base: position 300,925 of record JAPXFQ010001415.1, read on the forward strand.
CTGTGGTGCATCCAGCAAAGGGATGGGATGTAGGTCCGGTTTGTTAGGTTTTTTTTTAGATATGCTGACATAAGATAAGAAAACCCTTGTGAGGGAATAGAAAACTCTATGCTTATAGAGAGAAGCAACACTCACCCATCCTCCAGACACTCGTTCATGATGTTCTTCTCATAGGGCGTCTTCAGGTGGTTCCCCCAGGACAGCAGCACCGCCGTGGGGCTGATGGAGCCGATTACCAGGTGCAGTGGCTTCTCCAGGTTCACTTTACCTAAAGGCAAACATCTGTGAGACCTCCAGCAGGCCTCTGAGGACGGCTCAGAGCTTCCAGGTACCCTACCTGTGCAGTGTTTCTTCACGTCGTTGACTGGAATGGGCTGGACGGCCACCAGGTACTTTGGTTCAGCGTCTGAAACAAGATGAGGGCTGATCTAAGTTTTTGGTGACAGATGATCTCAGGCATGGAAGCAAAGAAATACAGAGCTCTCTGTCTCTGCTTCAGCATCATGGCCTCCTTTAAATAGGATTCATCTCAGAAATTACAGTCAAATGCCTGCTAATCTTTGTCTAACCACCCATAATGATCCAGACGTAAACATCAGATCACCATGAAGACCCTGTGGAAGTACAGTAAACCCTCCTGAAGATGAGTTGTGGTCAAAGCATACAAGCTGGAGCCTTTTGAGGTTGTTAGAAACATGAAGCAGTCCCGTGGGAACTCCACCGAGGCTGAAACATGTCAGGAATGTTCCACTCTGTTATGGAAAGCCATGACAGTGATGATGTCATGGCGGCATGACGCTGGCCTCACAGACGGACTCTGAGCAGATGCACAGATGGAAGCGATTACAGATGATGAGAATGTTTCTCTGCAGGAATGAAGGTTTGAAAACATGAGAACATTCAAACAGCTTCTGCTGTTTACTCTCTAAGCATCAAGGTTCTACTGTCGGCTATTAGCACAGCGAGCTACAGCTGCTGTAAGCTGAACTTTACTACCAATCACTTAGACAAGGAGCAGAAATGTGGGGAAGCTCGGAGGTTTTGATTTAGCTCTTTTTCTGCAGAGCAAACCAAAAGATTTCAGGTAAAACCTTCCAGAGGTAAGGCTGTAAAGTTAGAAGGATAATGGTAAGATTGAAGGGTGGTTCACTTTCCAGACTGCTGGAGGCCAGTCTGGGCTCGCCTCTCACACATTTCTCCAGCTGGAAGACGTTAACAGCTGCAGCAGAAGACCTTGGACCTCCTGCATGCAGAGCAACTTAAGGATTTGCTAGGGAGGAGTCAGGAACCAGGGAGGTTCTGAAGTACTGCTTCAACATCACTGACTGGGTTCTATACCTAGACCAAATGCACTCCATTTTCATTTAGAATTTATTTCAACAACCATTAAATACTCATAATTCTTAGATGTATAAATAAATCTGTTTAGTTTTTCTGTTGACTCCGTCCTAAAACCAGAACCTTGAACAGGTTCAAAACGTGTTCCCCTCTGCTGGACCGGTCCAATCAAATCCTGGGATCTGATTACAGAACCAGATAGATCCAGGAACCTCCACCACCTCCCAGGAACACACCTGGAACAGAGTTTATGTCAGGTCATTTTGAATCTGTAAATTATGATGAGTATCAATCTCTGTATGAAAACTGCTTTATAAAGATTGATTGATTCACACTTTCTAAAGGAATCACCAATGTTCACCATTATTTATCAGCTAAATTTAAAGACAAACCACAGATTTTATGATACCTCTCATTCATCCTGACATAAAGGCAATGAAAACAAGAAGGATCCTACAGGTCAAAGGTCAAATCTAATGGGTTTGTCAGGTTTACATGATCACAGGAGAAAGCTAAAGCCCCAGAACATCCATTGGTGAGACTGAGTCTGTAGTTTGAGGACCACAGCAGGGTTAGTTGGTGTAGATGGGTTCTACACCCTGAAATCCTCCTGGAACTGTTTCCCTTAGAGGGAAATCTAATAAGAGCAGCATTTCACCTCAGAGGAAACACCAAAGCCCTCCTGACTCTCCCTGAAGCCACATCTGTGTCTGATGTGGCAGGAAAACCCAGAAACCTTCAGCATTTATAAAGTCAACACTGTGGTCAACACCGTCAACCAGCCACTGATGGATGGTCCTCCTCTGAGGGCCTTGATCCACCACAGAACGTCTGGATGGGACCTCTTGATGGAAACGTCATGCCTGAGAGACAGAGACGGTCTGAGAGGTTCAGCTGAATGTTTCAGAATGTCTCTGAGTTCTGATCAGTTCTTTATCTGGACATGGAGACAGGATGAACCACCTCCTGACTTATCAGGACATGGACGTAAACCTGGACTGAAGCAGCCAAGAGGACCATGATAGCTCTGGAGGACCGACAGAGCTCCACACCTCAGGTGCTACAAGTTATGCACCTCATTAATCTATTCTGGATCAGAACCAAAACCAGCTTTATTCCCCAGGAACTAGAAACTGGACTATGGTTCTGCTGTGGAAGAATGGCCAGTAGAAAATCAGAACTTACGTTAGGTGCAAAGCAAATCTGAGATGGACACCATCCGCATAGTAAGACATGGTGGTGGCAACATCATGATATGGGAAGATGGATGGGGCTTCATTTTCCAGCTTGAACATCCAGCCAGACATATTATTGGATGTTCAGAATGGCCTGGTCAAACTCCAGATCTGAATCCAGCTGTGGACTAGAGATGTTCACCGACCTGCAGCTGGAACTGAACCAGACGAGGTTCTCCCACCTACTGGTACTCTTCCTTCCCTTGGCGAGGACAGACGCCGTTTTCTTCACCTCCCCTCCCTGCCCGCCCCACATCTCTTCTGTTGTTCTATCAACTATCTGGAGCTCTACTATGGATCTTGTCAGCTCCTCTCTCAACCGGCTCATCACATTTTCTCTACCTGTTGAACAGTTTAAGGAGAACCGTCATGTCCTGATGGGACACAGGCTAATGGACATATGGTGAGCATCATGTGTCTTCCACAACTGTCCATCTAAGACATGGAAGACATTTAAATAATTGGATTCCTGCTGATTGGTATGGGTGGATTTCTGATGTATCACAATGTTCCAAAGCTGTGCCGGAACCTTAGGAACCTCAGGACTGTGCCGGGATGTGAACACTCAGAGTCAGATGTTCTGTGAGCAAAATCACAAGCTGGATGTTCTCAGTAGTAAGCTCACTGCGGTTTAGGGACCCGTCCACTGAAGGGAAAGCAACTATGAGATGATCTCAGCCGGCTTGGAGGAAACTGACTCATTATTTAACTATTTGGATTCTCCTGAAGACCAAAGAAAGACTCTAAATCTAGTGAAGCAAGCTTTAGCATGAACCAAAACATTTGCTGTTATCTGAATACCGTTCCTGATGGTGACCTTGGTAGGGCAAACATCTCAAAACAAAAGGACAGGCTCAGCATGTCTCAGTGTTTTCCTGCCAACACTGGATAAGAAGTCTTGGTAAAGCTTTAGAAAGTGAATCAGAACCACCTGCTGTTTCCTACATTCTGATTCTCTACAGGGTTTCTGCTCCACATCTTCCCACCATCAGCTCTGGACTGGTCTGCTGGTCTATTGCCTCCAGATGTTTACAGAACCCAGTGTGGAGGATTAAAGCCACATTCCTGACGGACCTAATCTTTAGCCCAGACATGCAGGAACATCTGGATCATTTCCCTGACCTCCGGCCTGAGCAACTCGGTTCTTACCCAGCTCCGTCTCGTACAGCTGTCCGTTCTCCGGCAGCTGGATGAACTGCTTGGAGAAGACGCTGCGGCCGTATCCCAGGATGTACCCTTCCAGCTTCACGTCCGCGCTGGGACGCACAAACTTAATGACGATGGTGTCGCCGGTGGCGTTGATCCGCACCTTCATGTTCTGCCGGCGAACTGAGGAGGACGGAGAGACAAGAGACGTGAGCAGAACGGTTCATAGGTTCTGACCGCTCAGCTGGGTCAGAACTTTAGTGATTTCTGATCCGAGACGGGATCAGGACCTGATACCAAGCCTTGGCTGCATTTGCAGGACTTAGTCATGTTCTGTTCGATCTATGGTGTCCCTACTGCTCTGGGCTTCTTTTTTACCCCAGCAATGTTAGGCATTAGAATACATAATGAAAGTTGGTCAGAAACACAGTTGGGTATTATTATTATTATTATTATTATTATTATTATTATTATTATTATTATTATTATTATAGAATATGTCAGTCTGTGTGGACTGGTCAAAATCTGTGGTGTTGTTCTGCATGGTCTCGGGTCTCTCTGAATTTTTGTTGTGTTCTGTGTTTGGACCACAGATGCAGCTGGGTACTTCTGTGTTGCTTTCTCTCAGTTCCAGGCGTCAAAAACCCCATGAAGCTGTTAGAAAGTGACCGCAGGAGCCTCTGAAGCTCCTTCATGTGGCTTCATCTGGGTGGAGGAGCAGATTTTCGTCTTCCCACAGGCTTTCAAGAGAAAACAGTTTGATTCCCACAAACCGCAAGGTTCAGATGGGTTTTACACTCCTGGAGGACAAAAAACAGAAACTCCTCAACTTAGATATCAGCTCCAAGTGGAGGATGGGTGCAGATGGTTCTGGTCTTCTACATGGAGACAGGAAGAACATGTTCTGTTGGTGTTCCTCTCATCCAGCTTCTCGGTGTGGTGACAACATCACCAACACTCAGCAGAGAACATCTGGTTGCTGGAATGTGAGGCTCGATATTTAGAGGAGAACTGCAGGAGGTCCAAAGACCATGAATCCGGTTTACAGCCTGCCTAGAACATCCAAGCTTCTTCTACCTGGAACCAGACGGGAGAAGACCAAACAGCAGAGATCAGAACGGTTTCTAGACATCATCCCCTCTGTAGAAACCAGTAGGTTCACTGGTCTGCCACACTGGGATTAAACCAACAGCTGGAAGGAAAGTCTTCAGCCAGGACCTCAGAGTAGCAACTGCTGCTGCCCGTCAATCTGGGAAGGGTCATAAGGTCATCTCTAAGCCACCTGATGTCCACTGTCCTGCAGAGGGAGGAAGACATCTCTGACCTTCCCAGGATCTGGTCTGATCTGGTCTAAGAGGTTCTGGAAGCTGATGGATCTCCTGTTGTTGGAAAACCTCCATCAGCACAAGGTTCAGTCGAATCTGAACGGAGCAACTGTGGTTACAGGGATAAGACCGTTTACAGCACCACCTGCAGGTAAACTCCAGAGCAGCAGTCCTGTTATTAAAAGTTAACTTTGGAGATTTTAAACCATCACCATCATCATCTAGTGCCCCCTGTGGGTCAGATGCAACATCTTAACTTGAACTAAAGGAAAGAAAACGGACCTTTGGGGCTCAAATGTGACAGAAAACCAGACATATTTATCGGAAAACATTTCAGCATTTATAGTAGGGTTAAAGGTCAAAGGTTAAAGGGTGGAAAGTGAACTAGTGCTCCAGGTGGGTCGGCTAGTCTCCACCTGCAACATTACTAAAGACATCAGCCACTCAATACGGTAGAAACTGCTCAGAGCGCCCCCTGCAGGCCACAGCAGGTCACTACTGGAAATCAACAGAAGTTCCACTGTAAATAAAATGAGAACAGAAATAATCACAGGAACATGAATTAAATCTTTAATTTCTCGTTGGTACTTTTTAACTCAAATCCTTCTGTAAGAGCCTGCATCGCCCTCTGTTGTTCAAATATGAAATCATTTTCATCAACTTTTAAAAAGCTGTTTGTTTTCAGTCATATGTGGAGAATGACTCCAAACTAAGAACGTTTTAAAGGGGAAGTACCATTTAGAGGCTGACCTTTGGATGCCCCATTAACTCCCATTATATGGATACACGCTGATGGATTTAAACTTCTCCTGAAGGACTCCTTGTCTGGGTGAGTGAATGAATGTAATGCATGCTAGAAATAAGGTCCAGATTGGAAAAAAAAACTGTATTTATCCTTTAAAACGTGCTAATCACACACTGTATGCACAGAGCGCCCCCTTATGGCCTATTCATGCAGATTTGCACTGCAAAAATCAACATATAAAGTTTAGAATGATTAAATATTACTGGACTTGGATGGAGTTGGGCAAAAGCAGCAACTTTCAGTCAGATCTGATCAGTAACAGATAAGGAGGCCGTTCCAGCCAATCAGAGCTCAGCGTAGGGGCGGGGTCAGTGGAAACCAGTAGGCTGTGGTGGATCGGCGCCTCCTGAAGCCTCAGTTCTCCTGCCTCTGATAAAAACTAACATAATCTGCATGTGGAGAAACCAGGCTGGTGGAACCGCGTCACACACCTGTAGGAACAGCTCACCTGGCTGACAGCACCAACACCAGCAGCTCTAACCAGAACCAGAACCAGGTTTTTAATAGTTTCTGCTGACTCAGCAGAACCTGCAGCTGGTTCCATCTGAACCCTGAAATGTCAATGTGCCTTTTTCTGAAAATCTGAGGAAGTCAGAACTGTTCTGGATCTAAAACTTTGTCACCTTTCTGATCCAAACACAGACATGAGAAACAAAGTCAAACATCTGATCTATAAATGTACTAATAACACATTTTCATTCAATCTTTTCTGCCTCTTTATCAACATTTTTCTCCAACATTTAAACTCGTTTAGTTGCAGATTTATTCTGCAGGACTTTTTCCTGCATATTTTCTAGTTCTGCAGCGTCCTCCTGAATCCTGAAGGTAATTATTAGCTTGTCCCTGCATCTTCATCGTTCCAGGTTGTGAAACAGTCCCTGCTCTACTCAGACCAGCTGCATGAATCAGCAGCCTGCTGCACTTGCCTCTGATCCTCTGGGCCGGGCTGCCGCTCAGGAGAACCGTCCCTCCGATCAGCAGCAGCAGCAGGACTCGGAGCAGCAGAACGATGCCGGCCATCACCTCTGAATGCTTCCAGGAGACACAGATGATGAAGAGGAGGCTGAGGATGGAGAGGATGAGGAGCCACCTGGAGCTGGACAACTTCACTAAGCGTCTACGTTAGGACTTGTTCAGCTGTGGGACGTCCTCGCTGTGGAGTGGGGGGGTCCCTGCTGTCTCCATGTATAGGCCGGGCAGGTGGGCGTGGCCTGAACCCCAGCCAGCTCCGTCCTGTGTCGCTGCACCCTCCCTCCATCTGCAGACCTCTGGATCAGGCACCACTCCTCCTCTTTTCTTTTCTTCTGCTGCTGCTTTCAGACGGTTTTGTTCTACAGGAACGTTTGTGCAGTTTACTCCCAGTCTGACCAGTTTCAGAACCGTTCTGTAGTAGTTCTGTTGGAGCAAAGATCATATCATTTATCATAATCTCTCTGCTCCTCACCAAACATCTCAGTGTGCATCTTAAAGAATGCTGATGACTACCTTGTGTTTTCCATCGTTTTTGGCTGTTTTTATTCTCTCATTAAAAGTTTTTTGTCTTTTTGAGAAGTTTTGTAGTCTTTGACTTTTTGTAGTCCTTTTTATTTCTGTCTCTGTTTGGATGTTGTGTCTCATATTGTCCAACTTTGATCCACTGTTTTCGGTCTCTTTATGGTTCTTTTTGCAGGATGACTGTAGAGTTATTGGAGTACTGTTAGTCTTTGTTTTGGATATTTGTATTCATCGTTTTTTACCTTTTACATGTTTTAGCAAGTTTCCAAAGTGATGTTCTTTTTCGCCGTTTTAGAAATTGCATCAGTCTATGACAGTTTTGATTAATTGTTGGTCATTTATGCATGTTTATGATGGTATATTGCGTGTCCAGTGGTGTTGCATTGAGTATTTCAGATCTATCGGTGGTTTTCCTTCTGTGAGAGCTTGATCTGCATCTTTAGTTGATTCTGTGTATGTTTAGTTTTTTCTTCTTTTGTTTTTGCTTGTTTGGACTCAGAGACTTTTCCATAAAAATACCATTCATCATCATTAACAGCAGGTTTGAACCGCGGCCCCTGATATTCCACACTCGTGGCGCACAGAGGTGGAAACCAGTTGTGATGGATTTGACCTGTGGACAGCAGACCCTGCATGTGAACATGGATCTATTTAGCGTGTCTTTATGACCACATCTTATAATTGAATCACTCTGCTGAGTTCTGGCTCTACCTACAGCAGCTGGATGTTCTCGGCTGGAGCTGTGAGCTTTGGACCAACAAGAATTAAATCTCCTCAGCTGAGGGTGTTAATGATTTCACACAAAGACCGCCGCAAATTAAAGAAAAGCATGCTGGGAACATCGCAACACGTGCTGTCATGTTTTCCTCAAGCTGGAGAAAAAACATTGATGCAGGAATGATGAGGAGGAGGAGGAGGAAGAGGGGGAGGCGGACTGAGGGAACAGTCAGAGTTTTGGCTCAGGATTCTGGGTTTGTGGACACAACACGTGCCGTCACATGCGACAGGAAGTAGGCGAGGTGGAGTCAAGCAGCTGGATGCCAAACAGCAGCTGAAGCAGAACAAGGACTCGTGTTTTAACAACAGAACCGTGGATCAGACATCTGCAGAGAAAATGGAAGGAAAATCTTAATAAACACCAACGTTTAACCAGAACCATCCTAACCGTCTCAGACAAGGAGAACTACACGAACGCTGCAGCATTCCATCAGGTTTATCTCAGGCATATCCGTATCCTGCCCCCTGTGGCAAAAATCAGTGCTGCGGCCCAAACCAACATTTGTTAGAAAGCTGTTAAAAGAGCGTAGCAGTTACTTTCTGTCATGTTCTGTTTCACTAAGTGATGTTCGCTGAATCATTCCTGCTATTCTTATTTTATTTCTGTTATTTTATCCTATTGATATTTTCCATGACTGTTCAGGTTCTATTTAGTGTCACATATTTATACATTCAGACAAATTTTGATCGGAAATAGCTTTTTTAAGGTGTACTTCGTTTTGATTTTAGATACTGCTGTATTCTGGTTTACTCAACTATGACCGTCTGTACTAGTTAGAATGTAGAATGTACACATATAGATGTATAAATACATATAGACTGTGTTTAAGGACATGGAAATATATTGAACTACTTATTAGAATTCTGGAACTGCTGTGAGGAGCTATACTTTTCTATTTATTTATAATCATGATATGTTCTGCTCTGTTTGATTGTCTCCAAGATTCTAAGAAACTTATAACAAAACAAAAAGGTCTGTTCGATCAGAGGTTTCCAGAAGCTGGATCTGATTGGGGGCTTGTCCGGGATGTTGGGGTGAATAGATGCCTTACCCCATCAGGACTTTGTTTTATGAAACTCTGAAACAACTGACTTAAAATCTGCCCACTTCTATATTAGAATCCGGGGACAAGCCCCCAATCAGATCCAGCTACTGGAAAACCTCTGATCAAACAGAAAGTTAATAGTATTTATTATAACTGTTTAGAAATTTGGCATTTATTTGACTCGACGGTTTCAGTCCGAACTATGAATCAACTGTCCAAATCCATGCCTGAAATGATTAATAACTTACACTTTTTATTTTATTCTTACATTGTATTTTTAACACGTTTTTTATGTATTTTGCAGCAACCGTATTGAACCTTCTTGTTTGAGCATCTTCCTCCTATACAGATGGAGCTGATCATGAACTGTACCCAGGATACGGACCTACTCCTGAAGAAGCGATATGTAATGATTCAGCATCTCGTTGCTCATGCAGTTACAATAGAATCAGATGCAAAGTGTCACACACGAGGCTCTAAAAGCTCTGCCTCCTGTCTTCATGTCGGCACTAATTAGGTTTGTTGTTTGCCTGAAAGCAGCGGTGCGCCTCCACGCCTCAAACAATCCCACATGAAGCAGGCCAGAGGCTCCATGAGCTCCGACTAATTAAACACTGTTCCTTCACACAGACCCACAGCCTGAAGCCAAATGTTCCCACTCAACCCAGCCAAACAGGATAATGATGGTAACAATGCTGCCAAGTGGGCCAATGAGACGTTGTTTTCCTGCAACCAATTAGCAGTCAGCTCCAACACAAAACATCCCGTTAAGGCCTTAGGAATAAACCTTCATCACAGCTGGACCCATATAAACACAGAGATGTAATATGAAGCAGACTTAATGCTGCTAGTAATTACTTTAAACCTTAACATTGGCCCTCAGGTCCAGCAGGTTTTAGCTGAACTTCTAACATGACATGTTTTAACCTGGAACCAACATTACAGACAGAAACCCGCACAATAAATCCCTTTAATAACTCAGGTTTGATCAGAACCAGCCTCCCTGCTGCTGCTTTAAACCCTAATGTTGCCCCTCAGGTTCAACCAGAACCTCCAGTGAAACCCTTTCTCAGAATACACCACACATGATTCAGGCTTTTATTGTGAAGAATTTAGTGTTTTGATTGTAAAAATCTGTGGGTGTAAATATGAATTAACTATTTGACAAAATATATTTTTATATTTTATGTTATTGTCTGGTTTTACTAAAAGAAGATAAATCCAGCAGACCTCTTATTTTGAAGGAGCTTATCTTTAAGGCACTTTTTATTTTCTCATCAAACATCTGCGCTTGATTGTATTTGCTTTATTTTGAAAAGTGAATGTCATCATTTCAACGTTGGGATTCGAGTAAAAATGTTTCCGAGCACCGATTAAAGATTTGAGGCTGGTGGTTGGAAATGTTTCAGTTTCAGTGAAAATATTGAACAAAGCTCTGAGAAGGTTTCAGTGAAGCTAGGAGTTTTATTGTGAAGGTCTTAAAGGTCCGTGTATGATACTGTATGTGTGTACTTGTGTTGATAAAAGTACTGCTAATACTACAGGAGCTAATACTAGTATGATGGTAGCTTTGTTTGCCTTTAACAGGTCGTAATATTTTGGATATAAATGCTCTAATTTAGCAAATGTTTGTAATGCGGATTAACTGGATCTCCATCACATAAAACAGGGGGAGGAGGCTGCTACGTCGCCTATAGAAACCAGTGTAAACCAACCAGTGAACCAGCTGGGGGCAGTAGAGGGTATCTGGTGTGGTAAACAAAGGTAACCAGATCTAATACGCTCAAAAGAAGTCATTTGATAAAACATCTACGGATGCGTTGCCTAAACTACACAACTTTGTGTAGAGACACATTCACACCCTTCTGCACAGCGTTCTGTCTCTCAGCAGTCTAAACCTGGACTTTCCAGAACCGACCACAGTGGTTCTTTTTATAAGCTCCTTTCTTCCAGAGGAAAGGACTGAACAAGGCTGCCTTTAAGTTGCCTGAGCTGACCCATGTCCCCCCCCTCTGTTATAAGTGCACATTAGAACAACACGCAACAACACCACATTGAGCTGGGGGAGAGAGGCTGGGGGGTCTTTCCACACCCCTGTTCGTTGGACCATCAGGGGTCGGAGCCCGGATAGAACATCAGGCCATCTGGTCGGGGTCCTGGGCTGGTGGACTGCTCTTGCTGATGTGGGGGCCTTGGCGGTCTGCTTGTCCCCGTCCTGGTGGGCAAAGGGGTCTGTCTCCTGGGTGCAGGGGCATGGTTCTCTATTGGGGCGTCTGTCCCTGGGCCTGGGAGTATGGAGTATAGTGTACGTATGGGGGGTATGAATGAGTGTATAGCATCCTTTTTTCGTATGTCCTGTATTTGTAAGAATGTGTACGCATGATCCCCCGCAGGGTCCCCCTTGCCTGCGGCGGCGGGGGGGGGGCCCTTGTCGGCTGGTCCCTGGTTGGGGCCCCTCTGGGGGGCGGGATGCCCCTGGTCCCCGTGGCCTCCGGTTCCTGATCCGGGCCTGCCCTGGCGTAGCCGGTTTCCCGGCAGAGCCCGTGGGCTCGTCCCTGCGATCTCTCGGGCCCCAGCATTGCGGCTGGTGGGTGTTCCCCTGGGGCTTCCATCTGTTCCCCTCTTGGTGGGTGATCGACCCTGCGCTGATCCGCCTGTGGCCTCTGTACTCTGTGGGACCCTGGATGCATACATCTCTTGCCTCCTTCATGTCTGTGCCGATTCCTGTAGGACGGATTGACGGTTCCTTACACCAGCTATCAATCACTTGCATGGGGAAACCTTATTCCGACCTGCATGCTCGCACACACATAGGTGTGGGGACATAGGTGTAGACATATCTTAAGCTGAGGTTATCATCATTAGTTAGTTGTTCACAGGAGCTTACCAGAAACATTTGTATTATGTTCATTAATCCATGCTTGTGTGTAGTGAATATGTAATTCTTAGTTTATTCTACTAGATCCGAACTATTGGTTTGGTTCTGTACACTTTGTTGTTTTTGTTTTGTATTACTGTTTCTCTGCCGTCCGGCAGAGGTGGAGGACTGGGATGTTTTCTTGTGTTCTTTGTTTGCCTCCCTGTCTTGTGTCGTCAGTTCGCGCCTCTGTTGGTCCGGTTTCTTTCTTCACCTTCTTCCTTTCTTCCTTCTTGTCTCAGTTTAATGTCCATGACGTCAGGAAATTAACAAAGAAGGAAAAAAATAAAAAATAAAAGTTGCCTGAGCTAAAACAGCATTACTGAGGAAACATAGATGGGTCCTCTACATGACCTCTGAATGAACCTTTTCATTTCAACTAAACACTGGTTCTGACTAGATCAGAAGCAACCGGTCCTGCTAGAATCAGCCCAACCATGGAGACTGGTTCTGCTCATCCTAACTGACTGCTGTTGCCATGCCAACAGTCTGTTTCACCCTGATCTCCTCTGTAACTAGCATCTCACCCTCTCTCCAACGTCCTCTCTAAGCTTCCCTCGAGCTCCGGTTTGGTGTTTCTACCCAGAGGCTGGGGTGGAGTAAGAGGGTGGAGGCTTTTCTGAGGGGTCCAGGTGGAGGAGCAGGTAGGAAGAAGACTTCTTCAGTGTTTGTCTTCCCCCCCAACCAAACTTGTGTTTGGTTGGGAGGGAATTTGTTCTGGAATGGACCCAGTAAGAAGAAGCTCCTGGTTTTATGCAGCCCAAGAACAGAAAACTGATTATAGCTTCTGTTTACCTGTTAAAGGAGGAAGATATTCGCTTCCACCACAGCCATTAAGAGACATTTTTATTTTCCATTGCTTCTCACCTACCTGGGTGTCTGGAGGCCGATAGCAGAGAAGGCAGAAGACACCGTCCTAACCCCTGACAACCCACCAGGAGAGATTCAGTCCTGATAAATGCTTATCGCAAATTAAAAAAGGTAAAAGAACGGGTTATGTTTGTTTGTTTTTTCATCATTTCTAAAACGGGATGGTTACATAATAAAGCTGTAAGGTGGAGAAAACCACCGACAAGGGAAGAAATGAACAGCCTTGTAGGATTTGATCTGTTGTTTCTTCCTCTGTGGCTCTACTAACTACAGAACAGGCTGACGCTTTAAACCTGTGTTAGGCCAGAGAAGTCTCCCTGGGACTCTGGCTGTGGCCTGTGGACACCTTAGCCATCCCTCCTAAATGACTGACTGGTGTCACGCTGTGATTGGGGGAAAGTGGCAGCTGTCTGCAGGAAGGAAGGAGGGACATGTCGAGCGTCTCTGACAGCGGGTCGGGACGCTCATGTTGCTACTAGGGTAGGCTAAACTCATGTAGACCAGGACAGTGACCTCCAGATGGATGGGGATCAGCCTGAAATAGATTGTTACACATCAGTAAAGAATAGACACACTATCGGCTAAGATGCAACAAAGAATGGCTCGATAAAATGACACGTATCAGGATTTTTCATTGGGTTGCATAAAAACATTTAGGACGAAACTAATGGAGATTTTATCAAACTGTTCCTGACGCTGATAAAGGTTTAAACGGTGGGAACTGAGGTTATTATTTTGTCTTTTTTCTCTTCTTCCTTTACTTTCAAGCATGTGGGGAAAAGGGGGACATGTCGAAGCAGAAAATGTAATCCTCAGACACAGCAGCTGTATAAATGCATGATTTTGATCTGAAAAAGAATAAAATAATGTGTATGCTTTACTATATGTCTATCTAACATGTATGTGAGGGGAATAATGTTTCATATTGAATGTTTAACCAATCACTGGAATAACAGGATGAATTAATGTGTGAACATTGTGCAGGAGGGTTAACTCTTTAGTTAGGAAGAATCAGACTAAGTGGGCTGTAAAGAAACGTTTTGTTCCAATGATAAACCAGCCTAACGTATAAGATAACCTAATATGAAAGTATGAATTATGGAAGAAAGATGCTGAAACAAAAACCTAATGGAAGACAAAAACAAACTTAAAATGAGAAGGTGAAATCTGCCAGAAACCCAAAAATTAATCTTTGAGATTCAGCTCAATGACTGACTGTAGAAAACTAATGTTTTATAGTAAGCTGAGGAAATCTAAATAGCTTCTAAAAGCAATTCTAACAGGAAGAAATAAAGCTTTCAGTGTGGAAATGTTTTGCAGGAAACGGGGATGAAGTAAAGAAAAACTAAACTGATGAGAAAAATGGGAGAAAAGGTGAAATATTTGGGAACATAAGAGGAGTGCTACGTTGGGAATAACTTTTGAATAACAGAAGCACTGACCAATCATAACGGTGTCATTTTTGGGTATGATAAATCGCTTCAGTTCCAGCAGAAATTATGCAGAAAATAGGAGCTCCCCAACAAAATAATGATAATTTTTAGCTTAAGGTGATAAAATGATAAAACCTCCTCTGGATAAGTCAGTGTCAGTTTCTCTGAAATTAAATATTACTGTTTTCTGTGGCTGCTTTAAGGAAATGAGACATTACAAAATTATTAACCTAAAGTGGTCTAAAAGCTGATAAGTCATTTATCAACAAGCGGGAGATAACTAAAATATCTACAGATTATTTAAGATGCTCAAAACTACGCATTCATGGTAACATGACGCTGAAAAAGAAGGTAGAAACCTGTGAAAATAACATCATTGGACTCGTTCAGGCCCTGCAGTTGGAATAAGTATACTGTAAATATAAGCAGGATTCATTAGAGCGTAGGTCATGAAAATACATATCAAACAACATAGAATTCACTAAATGTGAAGGGAAATACCGTTTAGTTACAGATGTGTACTCTGAATGGGAAATTGAAAATTAAAGATGGGTTTAAATGGGGTTAAATAATCACTACCAACCCCGATAAGAGGTTCTGTTGACAAGTTCAGCAAGGGTTTTACCGTGTAGGATGGTGTAGTACCGTATCTTCCCATGTAGGATGGTGTAGTACCGTATTTTCCCATGTAGGATGGTGTAGTACTGTATTTTACCATGTAGGATGGTGTAGTACTGTATTATACCATGTAGGACTGTATACTACTGTATTTTACCGTGTAGGACTGTATAGTACTGTATTATACCGTGTAGGATGGTGTAGTACTGTATTATACCATGTAGGACTGTATACTACTGTATTTTACCGTGTAGGACTGTATAGTACTGTATTTTACCATGTAGGATGGTGTAGTACTGTATTATACCATGTAGGACTGTATACTACTGTATTTTACCATGTAGGATGGTGTAGTACCGTATTTTCCCGTGTAGGATGGTGTAGTACCGTGTTTTCCCATGTAGGATCGTGTAGTACCGTATCTTCCCATGTAGGATGGTGTAGTACTGTATTTTACCATGTACGATGATTTAGTACCGTATTTTTCCATGTAGGATGGTGTAGTACCGTATCTTCCCCTGTAGGATGGTGTAGTACCGTATTTTCCCATGTAGGATGGTGTAGTACCGTGTTTTCCCATGTAGGATCGTGTAGTACCGTATCTTCCCATGTAGGATGGTGTAGTACTGTATTTTACCATGTACGATGATTTAGTACCGTATTTTTCCATGTAGGATGGTGTAGTACCGTATCTTCCCCTGTAGGATGGTGTAGTACCGTATTTTCCCATGTAGGATGGTGTAGTACCGTATTTTCCCATGTAGGATGGTGTAGTACCGTATTTTCCCATGTAGAATGGTGTAGTACTGTATTTTCCCATGTAGAATGGTGTAGTACCGTATTTTCCCATGTAGAATGGTGTAGTACCGTATTTTTCCATGTAGGATGGTGTAGTACCGTATCTTCCCCTGTAGGATGGTGTAGTACCGTATTTTCCCATGTAGAATTGTGTAGTACCGTATTTTCCCATGTAGAATGGTGTAGTACCGTATTTTCCCATGTAGAATGGTGTAGTACCGTATTTTCCCATGTAGAATGGTGTAGTACTGTATTTTCCCATGTAGGACTGTATACTACTGTATTTTACCATGTAGGATGATGTAGTACCGTATTTTCCCATGTAGGATGGTGTAGTACCGTATTTCCCCATGTAGAAAGGTGTAGTACCGTATTTTCCCATGTAGGATGATGTAGTACCGTATTTTCCCATGTAGGATGGTGTAGTACCGTATTTTCCCATGTAGGATGGTGTAGTACTGTATTATACCATGTAGGATGGTGTAGTACTGTATTTTACCATGTAAGATGATGTAGTACCGTATTGTACCATGTAGGATGATTTAGTACCGTATTTTTCCATGTAGGATGGTGTAGTACCGTATCTTCCCCTGTAGGATGGTGTAATACTGTATTTTCCCATGTAGAATGGTGTAGTACCGTATTTTCCCATGTAGAATGGTGTAGTACTGTATTTTACCATGTAGGACTGTATAGTACTGTATTTTACCGTGTAGGACTGTATAGTACTGTATTTTACCATGTAGGACTGTATAGTACTGTATTTTACCATGTATGACTGTATAGTACTGTATTTTACCATGTAGGATGGTGTAGTACTGTATTATACCATGTAGGACTGTATACTACTGTATTTTACCATATAAGATGATGTAGTACTGTATTGTAAAGCACTTTGAGAAACTATGTAGTTGGAAAAGCGATTTATAAATAAAGTTTGATTTGATTTGATTGTACCATGTAGTACTGTATTGTCCTGCATAGGACAGTATTTTACTATGTGGTACTGTTTAGTACTGTTTTACACCATATAGATCTGTTTAGTACTGTATTGTAAAATGCATTGCTGTGATGTGTGAATGATTAGGTTAAACACCTGAATGCATCATCATTTGCACTGTAGCTCAGAGAAAACTGCAAAAAACACAAAAGTTGATGCTTAAGAATAAATACAAATTGAAGCATTTTTACAGACAATCATGCAAAGTTACATTAAAAAGGTAAGGTTGCTGTACGACATACCTCGCTTCGCTTTCCAAGGGATGCAAAACTCCAAATAACTGGCACTGAAAAACAATGAAGCTGGCTTGGACTAAAAACATCAACTCCAAATATAATCAAATATAATTACTTCTTTAAAGTTCCATAAGAAACCACTACCTCTATATGCAAAACAACTATGAGGCAGCTCCAGCACTGGCAGATTTAAAGAGACAGTAACCCCATTAAATTAGACCAGGCTGCCTTTATAATGACATTCTAAAAGAATCAAATTATTCTGATGAAATGACTCCATCTTCTGTCTAATCATTGTCTCCAATCTGTTTCCTTCCTTGTATTTAAACCCTTCACTTCAGATCATTGATGGATCTCATCCTTCCTGCCTTCATCATCCTGATCTCAATAAATAACCATGATGGAACCTTACCAATATCTGTGTTTGGCTGCGTTCTGCATGCTGACGCACTGACAGAAGGATCGGACCGTACCGTGAGATGGACTACCAGCCTGGGTCACTGCCAAGGGCAGGCAGGAAGTTTCACAAAAGGATTCACAAAAGCTAATGCATCATTTTCTTTAGCTGTCATGTTTGTAGCAAACTAGTTTTCAGAAGTAAGAACCTGGACTGAGGAAATGAATTAGGGAAAAAAATAACTTTTTACAGAACACAGTTTAAAACAGAAGAAGGATCACTGCGAATGTGATGTATGTAAAATAATGTTTGCTCTAAAATTGGATTTATTTTGTTCTTTTCTCTCCATTTAAAATATATTATACTAAAGTTCTAAGCCAGTGTCAGTCCGGGCCAGCATCCATTGGTCAGCATTATGAAGCTATATATATATATATATATATATATATATATATATATATATATATATATATATATATATATATATATATATATATTCCGTTCTACTCATTTATAAACGTTTTTGAAGGACTCTGACAGCGCAGCAGGATTTATATTAAAATAGTGAATTTAATCCACATTTACAGACTTGTTCTACCCAGGTTCTGTTCTACCCAGGTTCTGTTCTACCCAGGTTCTGATCTACCCAGGTTCTGATCTACCCAGGTTCTGTTCTACCCAGGTTCTGTTCTACCCAGGTTCTGATCTACCCAGGTTCTGTTCTACCCAGCTTCTGTTCTACCCAGGTTCTGTTCTACCCAGGTTCTGATCTACCCAGGTTCTGATCTACCCAGGTTCTGTTCTACCCAGGTTCTTCTACCCAGCTTCTGATCCCCCAGGTTCTGTTCACCCAGGTTCTACCCAGGTTCTGTTCTACCCAGCTTCTGTTCTACCCAGGTTCTGTTCTACCCAGCTTCTGTTCTACCCAGGTTCTGATCTACCCAGGTTCTGTTCTACCCAGGTTCTCTTCTACCCAGCTTCTGTTCCACCCAGGTTCTGTTCTACCCAGGTTCCGTTCTACCCAGGTTCTGTTCTACCCAGCTTCTGTTCTACCCAGGTTCTGTTCTACCCAGCTTCTGTTCTACCCAGGTTCTGATCTACCCAGGTTCTGTTCTACCCAGGTTCTCTTCTACCCAGCTTCTGTTCCACCCAGGTTCTGTTCTACCCAGGTTCCGTTCTACCCAGGTTCTGTTCTACCCAGCTTCTGTTCTACCCAGGTTCTGTTCTACCCAGCTTCTGTTCTACCCAGGTTCTGATCTACCCAGGTTCTGTTCTACCCAGGTTCTCTTCTACCCAGCTTCTGTTCTACCCAGGTTCTGATCTACCCAGGTTCTGTTCTACCCAGGTTCTGATCTACCCAGGTTCTGATCTACCCAGGTTCTGTTCTACCCAGGTTCTGATTTATGGATCGTCTTCGACCAGGAAACCCATTGATCTGAACCTCTCCAGGCTCTGGTTCCTAATGGGTCTCCTGGTGGAACCAGATGCTGCTGGTTCTGCTGGGTTTGGACCTCCAGCAGAAGAATATGAAGGCAGAAGGCAGCAGAAGTAGAGCAGGAGGCTCTGCAGCTCATAATGTGCTGAAATCTGACAGGAGAGCAGAGAAGAAGCTCTATGAAGACTAGATAATCTGATGGAGACGTTTAGTGAACAATCTGTCCAATGAAAGCAGAGAAGACGATTTCTAACGTGGACAGCTGGCAGGGTTCTGCTGACATCATCCCAGGCTACCTCTGGTCCGTTTCTCTGACAGCAGGAAAACATCAGCCAGTCCGGTTCATCTCTGCAAAGGTTCTGATGAGTTCTGCTGAAGATGGATGGAGCAGCTGAGCCAAACCTCCCATCAGGAAGGGTTCTGTCTCTCCCCCGGTGCAGAACCAGAACCCCCCCCCCCCTCCCAGATTTATCTCTCTGTTCACTAAACGAGCCGCTAACAACAAACATAAATCAGAGGAAATCCCCCAGAAAACCAGAGAGGCCTCAGTCACACATCTGCTGCTCAGGCTGAAGCCAGAAAACGCTGGTTCTAACCACCAGGGGGCGCAGCAGGCACCTACCCAAGCATCCAGCAGTCAGGCATACAGGTAGAACGTCTGCATGAGATCCAGTGGTCAGGGGTTCCTCCTGGTGTGGAGAACCGTGGAGTTGGACTTCAGGGAACCGGTCTGATGAAGTTTCCACACCAAGACCTCCAGGAACCAAAGCTGTGGCTTCACCTCACATGATTTGAGTCCAAATTAGACACCGCTTCAGACTGGGACTTATGACCTCAGAGGGCGCTGGTGTTAAACTCCAGAGGTCATTAGGCAAGAGGCAGCGTAGACCCTGGACTGGTCACCAGTCCATCCCAGGTCATGATGGGATGTTGGGACCAGTTAGGACCAGTTCTGGGTGACTGGTTACAGAACCCTGTGTCTGAGACAAAACGCTGTACAGAATAATTGGGCTTGTTTCTTCTGGTTCTGGTCCAAACAACCATCCGACCCTCTAGATGTTTATTCACATCATGCTGGACTTCCAGAGATCATGATTGGCCCATTCCAGAGCTGCTAATTGGTCCATTCCAGAGCTGCTGATTGGTCCATTCCAGAGTTACTGATTGGTCCATTCCAAAGCTGTTTATTGGTCCATTCCAGAGCTGCTAATTGGTCCATTCCAGAGCTGTTTATTGGTCCATTCCAGAGCTGCTAATTGGTCCATTCCAGAGCTGCTAATTGGTTCATTCCAGAGCTGTTTATTGGTCCATTCCAGAGCTGTTTATTGGTGCATTCCAGAGCTACTAATTGGTTCATTCCAGAGCTGTTTATTGGTCCATTCCAGAGCTGTTTATTGGTGCATTCCAGAGCTGCTAATTGGTCCATTCCAGAGCTGTTTATTGGTCCATTCCAGAGCTGTTTATTGATCCATTCCAAAGCTGCTAATTGGTCCATTCCAGAGCTGCTGATTGGTCCATTCCAAAGCTGTTTATTGGTCCATTCCAGAGCTGCTGATTGGTCTATTCCAAAGCTGTTTATTGGTCCATTCCAGAGCTGTTTATTGGTCCATTCTAGATCTGTTTATTGGTCCATTCCAGAGCTGCTAATTGGTCCATTCCAGAGCTGCTAATTGGTCCATTCCAGAGCTGTTTATTGATCCATTCCAAAGCTGCTAATTGGTCCATTCCAAGGCTGTTTATTGGTCCATTCCAGAGCCGCCGATTGGTCCTTTCCAGCCCTCCTTATTGGTCTATTCCAGAAGCTCTTTTGTTTCTAATGAAGCCCAGAGGATTAGCAGCTGAATGATGTAACCAGCAGATGTGTGAATCCTGAGGAACTTTGTTCAGACGTCAGAGAGACACCTGATGCTAACGCTGCACCATCTGCCTCCCATTAGAGGAGTCGTTAGAGGAGCAGAAGGGGAAAACCGTTTCCAGGTCTTGGAGCATTTCTCCTCCTTTTTGTGGAGGCGTTATGTAACCGAAGCTAACAGAGGCTGACAGGCCGCTTGTTCTCTCCCAGGACTGTGTTTCTCATTAAGCTCCAGCCAGTCCAGACCTTTTCCATGCAGCAACATCTGACCGTGCTGAAACTCAGGAGATCCTTCATCCTCCTCTTCCTCCACGAAACTAGAGCCTAGCGGTTAGGTGCTGAAAACTCTGCTTTAGGAGAACAAACATCTGACTGCTCCTCTACAGATGGGAACGGTCAGGTCAGGTTAAGAACCGGAAACCTCCAATGAGAGGGAGCGATTATTATTCATGATCCTCACACCAGGAAGCCTGCAGATCAACTTCTGAAAGAATAAAGATCCACCTTATTAAGCTCAGGTATTAATAATCACCCAGTTTCCACATGAATCACTGTGAGGCCCGTCAGGGTGGAGGAGGACTCCATCAGGACCTCCCTGCAGACTCAGATAAGAGCGGTGCAGCTTGGACCTGCAGCCGTCGGTTCTTCAGCTGATTTAGCAGTCATGGTTTCTACTCTGGGTCATCTACTGGTTCATCAGACCTTTGATCTGGATTGGTCCTGCATCTTAAGGGTCAACAACAAACGGCACATGATGCAATGCATGGAGAAGAAAACCAGATAGAGACAAAGATGGACCATTTATAGATGAAGAAGAAAAGATGTGAGGATGGAAAATATGAGGAGAGGAGCAATAGAAGGAGAAAATCCTTCCTTGCTTTGCTTCAGGATGAATCCCAGCCATTCAGATGAACCATTCAGGTTCTGGAATGGCCTAGTCAAAGTCCAGCGTTTCTTTTTCTGGTCACATAATAGTGATCTAGTATGATGATGGTGATGATGAGTTTTATTCATATTTATCAAGTGTCTATTTACATGTCAGAATGAGGTTTGTCTCTAATCACAAGATGCCACACCCATTACTGCCCCAATGCATCATGGGTTGTTGGATTAAGGTGGGTAAAACATAGAAATGTCTGATATTGGTTTTTACTTTTCAATAACATGACTTTTAGATCATATACACAGCATTCCTATGTTCTGTAGACAGGATGTTGCGTACCGAAGGGTCAAATCTGCCTTTTTTCTTGACACCCCTTCAATGTATATACATATTACACTTATTTGGAGAGTGATGAGTCATCAGATTCCTAATATATATTTCAAACAGGGTTACAATCATAACCGTAGACAAAGCAAGCGCTTTTGCCAACCAACAGACTGACCTTTGTAGCCTCATATCAATACCTTCATGGAAAAAAATTGTCTTTTTATATCCAATGGGGTCCAGGTAATGTCTCCCGATTAAGTAGTTAGTCCACAACCAGTATGACTTCCTCAATCCATCATATGAAAACCTTTGTGAATTCCTTCCTAGCTAGCATTTCATGGTAGCTTCCGTTATCATTTTCAGATTAGTGCTAGCTTTTGATTCACGTCATACTTGACATCTGTCTTCTTTCTCGTATCTTCCAAACCAATTACGGCTCAGAATAATGATGATTAGCCAATGGAACGCTGTATATGCAGAGAGCCGGGCTTTATCACATGACTAGAAACTAAGGTGTAAATGGACTTATCCAGACACAGATAATATATTATTATACATAGTTACGCAACCGAAAGCTAAGTATAAATCCTATAATTCTAGAAGATAGACAGAAACAAAAATGTTATCTTTTCCAGTGTATTCAAAATCATATTACTTTGCATATAAAATTGCAGGAATGTCAATAGGTTTTAAACATCAAACTCTTTAGCTACTTCATCTCTCACTCAGAATATCAAGTAATGACAGATCAGATATATAGTTTTTGATATATTTTTGTTTATTTGGCAAAATGCTCAATATATCCTGTTGCTTTTCCATATCTGGGCCAACCTTGAACTCTTAAGTAGACATCTATCAGTGATATTGGTTTATATTGTTATCAGGAATTATTGTTTAGACCATATTGGTAAATCAGACATTGCTTTAAAAAAAAAGTCAAATATTAAATACCCCTAGTAAACATTATGGGAGGAAGAAGAAAGAAGGAAACAGAGCGTATTAACAAAAAGAGAAAGAAGTTGTGCATAGAAGTAAAAGAGGATGACAGACAATAAATGAAGGTCTTTTTATAAAGGAGACGGAAGAATAAAACATTTTGTTCCATGGCTCCGTGTTTAACAGTTGTTGGTTTGATTCCTTCAGTCAGAATGTCCTTAAACAAGATGAAACATTTGTGGCTCCATTAGGTTTTGTCCTGATTCCATAAAACCACTGATTGATCCCAGGTGGAGCAGCTGGTTCTGATCAAGGAAGACAAGAACCAGAACCAGGCCAGATCCTGGACCACAGCCCAGACCGGTTCAGTCTAGGGTCTCCAGGGTCTCACATGCAGCATACTGGTCTTTTATTTTGTCTTCTTGCGCCACTCTGTCTCCTCCATTTCCAAAATAAAAGCCTCCAGAGATGGTTGTGTCTGAAGGCGTCTGAGGAGTTCAAACGAACTTCCAACTCAAAGCAGCTTCATGAAACGGCGAACCAGGGGAACCTTCAACATCCCCTCCAGTTAAATCATGAATGAGAGAGTGAAGAAGGTAGAATAAAGTTACAAGAAGAGATAAAGTAGATGTGCTGTACAAGAAACGGTGGTTCAAGAACATTTTTAATAAAGATTTTCTCTACATCTAATGATCAAATTGACGTTTCAGAAGTTGGAGTGAAACAGATTTTCACACCAACTCATAATAAACCTCCGCTGTGCTTCACACAGTTAGGAAATTGGAATGAAAAACTAAATTAGTACAGAACTATCAATAAACGCTTCTTGTTTAGTGGTTTTAAAATAAAAGCCACTTTATTTCATCTATGCTACTATATTTGTTAATATATTTTCCCAGTGAATCTCATGTCTTGTATGGTGGCTGGATTTTAAAATACTTCCAATCCTTAGCAGAAAGGTCAAAGGAAAATTAAGATCTGACTCTAAGTGGGGGCTCGTCCGGGATGTTGAAGTGAACCCACTGGATGCTTCATCAGGAGAACCTTTCCTCCCCATCTTGAATCAGTAGAAACTTTATTAATACCTGTTCAGGTGTGGACCAGAACGTAAACAATCTGCAGAGTCTCCTTCTCAGGTTCATGTTTTAGATTCTTCAGCCTTAACAGCTTTATCTTTCAGAACGATAACCTAGTTGGTTATATAGAGCTGGAATGTTCTAGATCACACAGAGAACAGGATTCTAAAATCACCTGAAGGACTTTTCAACCCCGCCAGGCTCTGCAAACATTTCAGAAGCAGATGCTAAAATCAGAAAGCGATCAGAATCCCAGCTACAGCAGTGGGTTCAGTCTCAGTCCTGTTCCTCTGGGTCAAACCACACCAGCAGCTGATTCACTGATTACTGGAGGATCTTTGCTCTGTTCTATAACCATGATAGAATAAATGGGTATTCCTTGGTTCTGGTTCTACTGTCCACTGGGTGGGGTCGTTGTCAGCTCACACATCAATATTGCTGGAGTAACAGACAGTAGATAGGAACGGAATATTCATACCCATGTTTTAGTGTTCTGGACCATAGGTTCAGTTCTCTTGGTTTCATCGTGACTCTGCATAAAACCCACAAACATGGGACAATAAACCCACAGGAACACGGGTCCAAAAGGACCAGAACATCCATGGGGTCTCAGAAAGCAGGCCGTGAACAGAACCAGAGTTCTCTGACGGCTCCAACATTCTGTCAGCAGCAGATGACTGAATGTAAACACGTCCTCCTCCAGCCGGCTGCTTGTCTTCACTTTGTCCCGCTCTGTTTGACTTTTGTCTCACAGGTGATGAAGGACACGATTCTGCAGCAGTCATCCTCACCGCTGGAATCTGAGCAGCCAAAGAGAGACAGCCAGAGACCCAGGCATGCCCAGTATAAACGCTGAGAGCAGCTGAGGAACATCGAGAAGGTCCAATCTGCTGGGGAGACTTTACTGGGTCCAACAGAGACATCCGTCCATTCATCCGTCCATCTGTTCATCCATCCATTCATCCATTCATCTGTTCATCTGTTTGTTCATCCATTCATCTGTTCATCCATCCATTCATCCATCCATCCAACCATCCTCCATCCATCCAACCATCCATTCATCCATTCATCCATCCGTCCATCCATCCATCCCTCCATCCTCCATCCATTCATCCATCCATCCAACCATCCATCCATCCATCCATCCATCTGTCCATCCATCCATCCATTCATCCATCCATCTATCCTCCATCCATCCAACCATCCATTCATCCATTCATCCGTCCATCAATCCATCCCTCCATCCTCCATCCATTCATCCATCCGTCCATCCATCCATCCCTCCATCCTCCATCCATCCATTCAACCATTCATCTGTTCATCCATCCATCCATCCATGCATCCAACCATCCATCCATCCATCTGTCCATCCATCCATCCATCCATCCATCCATCCTCCATCCAACCATCCGTCCATTCATCCATTCATCTGTCCATTCATCTGTTCATCCATACATTTATCCATCCATCCATCCATCCATCCATGTTGGGATCTTAAACCCTAACATTAAACTTGGCAGCTATAGAAACTTAGATGAAATTAAAAACATGAATAATTAAATATATTTAGATCACTTTACATATAATTGGGACTTAGATAAAAGACATTGTAAACTAATATGAACCAGTCCAATAAATCAGTTAAACCCTCAGATGTTCTTGTTCAACCTTTCCCTTACCTGTACCTGCGCTGTCATCAGGTTGCCATGGCGATGACCCTGACTAGCTGATCAATCAGACTCTCTCTTCGCTGTATTTACTGACCTGGGTCATATTGCTGGGTCTGACAGCAGGGTGTAGCTCCTAGAACCCTGCAGTGTTCCTACTGTCACCAACTCAGCCTGCTAATCAGGTTCTACTTTTTCTTTTTGAACAAACACAAAACTTCTGATGAGTGTAAAAAAGAGTCAGCATTTTATTTTAGAAAAGTTGTGACAGTTCCACCTCTCCGTCTTTTCCATGAAACCTTTAAAATGTAAAACAGTCGATACAAGCCACACAGAAAAAGACACGAGGGCCGATCAAATCAACACTCAAACATTAACAGTGGACAGCAAGACACCACAGTAAGTTGGGAACAGATGCAATTAATGTGACAGATCTCTGAGCAACATAGAAACATAAAGGTGGAACTAAACAGATCTCAAACTCTGGGATGGTAAAGCAGAAACAGGCTGACGACTATTGGATTTAATTTTTATTATCTGCTTCAGTATTTAGCATCTAACTCGTTTTATTAAACTGGAGATCCTGAAGGTTCGGATTCAAAGACAATCTTGGATGACGGTCTCTTTAAACCATTAATTCAGATGTAAGGTCTCCCTGATCTCTAATTAATTATCTTCTAATCAAACACTTTTTTCTGGGAATAAAGGAGTACCTTTGCTCTAGATAAGGAAGTATATACTGTTAGCTGGGGTACAGAAAGAAATACTTCATCATAAGTTGGGAGAATACTATAGCACATAGAACCAGCCTGGGACAAGTTAGTACCTAGTTAGAATAAAGGTCAACCACTGGAACTAGAAATTAGGAGAACCAAGTATCACCTTTATACAGTAATTCTTTGCAGGAACCAGGCGGCCATTTCTGAGAACCCTGAAAGCGTATCGCTAACATTAATCCAAATTTGCTTTAGAACATTTCAGAACCGTTTACTTCTTTGAAGTTTGTCATACCTGATATGAAAATATGACAGTACCTTCAGACAGAAACTTCCTTTTACCAAGAACAAGAATGAGGCCAGCGGGAAGAATAAAGTACCTCTCTGAGGTTTAGTTTGCTGGAACTAGCTAAACCATGGACACCACTTAGTCCTTCATCTACATAAGTTAGTCAGTCGATCGAGCTAGAGGGTGCTTTGATGAAACAAGATATCATGAAATACTGATAAATGCCTTGTTTGCACCAAGCAGACTGGTACGGGTCGGTACGCTAGTCTATGCTCTGCTGTGTTCAGGAGAGCATTTCCACCACCAGCTGGACCTTCACTGTGCAGGCGGGGTTAAGTCACTAGTTTGTCTTGTTCTTCAATCAAATATGAAGTTTTTCTGCCCTCCCCCACCCCGATCATAAATGTACTATGTTTTATGATGCTAGTAGCATCACCCTAACTCTACTGACCTACGGCTGATGGGGCCCCAGAAACGAATCGGTACCAGTCGGTTGAATGGACCGCTCTTACAACAGAAACAGACAAAAAAGCGCATTGAGCCATGCGTTACTGCTCAGTACAAACCAGGCTTCAGTATACAGCTGGAATCAGGTTTTACACTAGAAAATCTTCAGAACCAGATGCCATCCTTACTGGAAAAAGAAAATACCCCAATAGAACCACATCACATTGTGTTGGAACAAAATAGATTGAGAAAACCTCAAAGTCAAATGTTCAGAATCAAAAAGTCTAGAGCAGATAATATGTAGCTGGAACCAATTAGTTTATCCCAACAATGTAGCATGTTGTTTGTAGGAGGCAGTCTGCTGCTGGAGCATGACGGCTCCTTACCAAAGGATTATAAATCCTTATAGAGCCAGGGCATTTTAAAACCAGAGTATCTTACTGGAATAACTGTGGATTTCTTTTTCTCTTGCTGAGTCAACACAATGTTTTCTAAATACTAGTAAATAACTAGTTGAACAACAATAACTTATGGGGACCAGGTGGAACCTTCCTGGAAGTAGACGATACCATTTAGTGATTAAATAAACTGGTTAGCACCTTTTGAAGAAGAATGACAGCTTGATTAGAGCCATGTTCTGTTGTTGATGCATTATCTGTCTTCACTGGCCCATCTCAAACCAAACAAATCCACAGGAAAAACTCTCTCCATGAAGCCGTAAAACTTGTCTCTAGGACAATCTGTTTGATCTAAAAGATTCATATGGTACAGATCCACAAAAAAAAACACATGTATTAAACTGAAGGAAGAAGTCAGGGCTAAATCGCTCAAAGGGAAAGCAGCCAAAGTCTCAGAAAACACAAACTACACATACTCAGCATTTCATGTATTCAGAGTTAAAACCAACCTCTGATAGAGAAATGTAAACGTTAGTGATGAGAAATGAGTAGAAAAAGCAGGAGGTTCATGATGTCTGGGGTTACTTTTGATGAAGGGTTCTGAGTTGTTAGCATCACTTCCCAGAAGAGCTAACAGAGCAGTGAAGGCACTAGAGGGAGAAACGCTGCTGGTCGACACCGTTTATGGTGACCAGTAGGTCAAGATGCAACCAGAAACCCTTGAATTAAAGCTGAAGATGAAATCTGGCAGAACGTGTAAGACAGAGGTACTCAGGAATGAAAATGTCAGAAATCAAAGTTTTCTTCCAAAACAAGACATCAGGATACAAAAACACAGACGAGCTCAAAAATCAAGTTCATTTCAGGGCAAAACGAGACAAAAAACTTCAAAAATAAACTCCATCTTCAGCTCCAGCTCAGCACGATAAACTGGTTTTCCATCTCCACTTAAAGACAAAGGCTGGTTCCTGTGAAGAAACAACCGGGTTAATACCTCAATGTTTCTTTGAAAAGACGTAATAATTTCTGATTTGGAGAACTCTACTGTGTTTCTCAGGTCTGAATCATTTCATTCACTCTACAGATGGCTAAAGGATCCCGGACTAGCCCCCAAATATGTTGCATCTCACCTCCTGAGCTGCTACATGAGATGGTCATCTAATTTCATTTTCACTTATGGTTAGCAAAAACCCTGCTGGATTGGTCAGCCATATAAAAATGTACAGACTGATTTTTATGGCATCTTTAATCAGAATGTCGTACTATCTGGTACAAAACACTTGCTCATTCAATAAAATATAACCAAGACTAAGATATAAGTGCATAAACATGAAGAATACTGATGATGAAGAACATAGATGCAAATATGACTGTTTTACTGGTTTAAAGCTAAGTGTGAATTTTGCTCATGTTCTGGTTAGGGTGGTGTATTATCAATGAGCCTGGTTGTGCTCAGAAAGAGTGTAGTGGTTAGTAAGAGCAGGACTGCTGGTACCTGGAGGTCCACGGCTGTCTGGACGCTACGTTGTGGAGCTTCCTCTCCTCTCCAGGAATCTGCTCCATCAACAAGGAGAACAGAGTTACTTTGCTGCTTGTGGCAGATTAGTTTCCTCTGAGCTGAACATAAACACAGCAGTGAGGAGAACATTTCTGTTTGTGGCTGCAGTGAAGGTTGGTGGTGCTGGATGAGCATCTCCAGACCCTTTTGCTGTCTCCCAGCCTTACACTATAAATCTAGCGGTGCTTTTAAGCCTTTATGTCACAGAAGTCCTGCTAGTTTGGTCTCTAAATCGTAACTGATTTGCTGCTACAAACATTTTGGCTTTATTCAAATTCCTCAACCTGGGAGGGAATGTTAAAGATGGGAAATAAAACATTTTGTTTCTGTAGAAACAGTCCATTATTAATGTGACATAGATTTATATCTAAGTCTTTCATACAGCAAAGGTTTTAGTTTTTCCTAAAAAATACTGTTATTTTGGAAAATTGTTGCTTAAAACAGGATGTCCGTCTTTCTCCATATGTTTTACCCATAGTGTTTTATTACCCATACTTTAGTGGTTTTAGTGGTTTTTCTTGATTCAATCATATATGTGCAACACTTCATCCCACATAACACACCATGACATGTTTTAAAAACAGTGTTAATTGATCTATGATTTTGATTATTTCAGAAACCGTTTAGTCAAAGAAAACAACCTGTGGAGGATTTATGAGGATATATGAGGATACAGTAAATAAAAGAAAACATTTAAACAAACAGGATAAATCTTTAGGAAACGGGTTCAGTTTAGCTTTAAATAAACGGATAAAGTAAGAGCACTCACACTTGTGTCTGCCGGACAAAGTCTGCAAAGCGCTGATCTCTGGAGCACAACTCGATTATTCTGAGACGCTCCTGGATCTCCTGTGGAGAGGTCAGAGGTCAGGGTACGGAGATCAAGTTTATGTAAGTACCCAGCAGGAGGAAAAGTAAAAATACTCGTCTGTGTAGTACAAACATCCTGCTGAGCCTGAAAACGTCTGAGCCAAAGAAATGTCACAACATTGTGTCAGCTCTGCCTGAACTGTCCAAATCACTAGACTAAAGAAGGAAAGCGAAGCCAAAGCTCTGGGATGGAGGAGACAGGCACCTGATAACCAGGAGGTGAGCCACTGATAGACCTAATATATATGGTCAGATTTTATAAACATTATGGATTTATTTGGGTGTTCCACACGGATCTGTTGTCGGGCCCCTTTAGCTCTAACCTAGATCCATAGATAGAGAAATTACCTCTTTAGTCAGTGTTGTGTTTTGGCAGATGTTCTGTATTTCTTCGCTGTTGGGGTCTTTGGAGCAGTGCTGGGGTAGGGTGGAGTCACAGCACTGGTGGTACTGGGGTAAGCTGTCACCATAGCGACGGTAGTACTGGGCAGTGACTGGGTCGCTCTCGAACATCGGGTTGAACTTTGTGGCTCGCTCCAAGGTTGGGACACTCTCGTGCCTCCTAAAAAGTGTGGCGATCACATTTTTTATTGCATTTGTACATTTAGAGACTAATTTAGCTCCTAAAGTTGAAAGATTTGACCCACCTGAGTGGGTCCTCTGTGTCCTCTCCATCGTACTGCTCTCTGAGCGTTCTTGCCAGGAAGAAGATGATCCCGCCGGCCACCAGGAGGAAACCAGCCACTGAAGCGATGGCAATGCCCACCACCAAAGGCTCAGAGACGTACTCCTCACAGTGCTCACCACGGTACCACCAGTTCTCCCCAACACGACACCTGCAGCAACCAACTCAGGTTGGATTCTCACTAAACTCTGAAAAATCCCCCCTAAAGGCTTTACTTTTACAGGTCAAGGCTCTCCTTACACTCTTTAATCCAAATATTCACTCTCATTTGGATGACGCAATCTTTTATGTAACAGTCGTTTGAAATGTTCAACCCCTACTCAACACAGTTCAGTTAGATTAAAAATAAATTGCTCATCATCTTATAATATACAATCTACAAATGAAGAAATTTGTTGAGGCAGACGAGTGCATTAAAAGTAGTAAACTGCAAAGAAATTAATTAAGAATTTAAATAAAGTTGAAAAGTAAAAACTGTACTCAACCTTGGCTAATGTGAGGGCTATTAGAGGTTCACTTCTTTACAAAGCACTACACAAATTCTTCCCCTTACCTGCAGATGGCGCCTTTGCCAGGAATGATGTCGCATTTGCCGTCATTAAGGCAGAAATTGTGCTGAACTTCACAGACGCTCTGACACGGCAGGCCGTCGATGCTCAGATAGCCTGCGTCGCACACACACTCGGCTTCACCCGACCACTGGTTCACCATACACCTGGAAAACTCGTTACAGGCCTGGAACTTGCAGGGATCCGCCCGATCACCTGACAAGTAAAGAACAAATGGTTTTCATTGATATGCAGAGTGGGACTTCAGTGACATTCGGTCAAGGTTCAACTGTACTAATGGCTTTGCTTGACAGTTTTAAACTGCAGAGATTCATTGAAAGTACTGTCATGTAACTGGATTTTATTCAGGGATCCAGAATTGTGTCCCGTTATGGATGAAGATGTTTCAGAACATTGGTTATTGTGCAACAGTGACCCATATTCAAAGAAATAGACACTGAGATTCTTTAACAAGAACTAGAGGCAGCTTAACCTCAGAGGAGATACCCACACCGGAACTAAAACCTGAATGGCCCGGCCATCTTCAGGCCATCAGTACCAGAGTATATCTAAAGGTACTCCAGATCCAGTTCAAGGGGAGTGGTTACTTACATAAAGTCAAAGACCTGAGAATAAACCAGCCAACAACCAGCTTCTGGCTACACTGGAACCCAGTCCAGGTCTTAGTTGATGAGAAGCAGTTTAATGGAGCAAGAACCAATCAGGCCCATGATCAGAACCTCTCTTTTCATTTTACAAAATCTTTAAAAGAAAACAACTTTTAAACCAGGTTTAAAGATGGGATCACGCTGTACGATTACGTCCATCCTAGATCTTTACTATCATTGTTAAATGAGTCATGATGATAAACAGTGAACGTACCTGTGATTCGCAGGTCTGTGACGTTTGCATATTTATTGCACCTGTGAGTGACGTGTTAGCTAGGATAATGCTAAACAAAGCTTAAGTCAAGCTCTTTTTGGAGAATAGGTATCCCAAGCCTTTTTCCCAACCATGAGCATGTCCAGATTTGTCTTTTCTTCCTCATCTTCCTTGTCTTCCTTTTGCCATTTTATTCACAGCTAGAAACAAAAGTATTAAGGCAGCTAGCGCTTGTTTCCTTCACACCTTCTTGGCTTTCCAGTGACGTACGCTGGGTCACTGGTGACATTGGCTTTTGCCGTGTCCTGCTACAGCTAGATGTCATGCAGTTTGACTAAATTAAAGCCGCGACTGGCCTTGGATTGTAACACATCTCTAGATCTTGATGGAGCTTGCACAGAGATGTATGAAGCAATCTTTTGAGATGGCTGAGAAACGCATGGTGAGATCCCGTCCTAAGACACAGTGATATGTCTGAGTTAACAACAAGGTAGAATCCCTCCATCTAAAAATCTGGACCACGGTTTGTCGAACTTGATTGGTTTCATTCCTTACCAACAAACGTCCACATACGGTTCATGTCTCATGATCAAAAATAGATGAACAAAACGTTCCAGGCCTTGTTAGACACTTGACCTGACATATCTGGTCCCAACTAGCCCTGCAGCCTCTAAGTGACCTGCTGGCTTTAGCATGTGCTTGTGCAACGGAAAACCTGTCTGCAGAGTACAGTGAAGATGAGCGGAGTAAACAGATAATCCAGAGTTCAGACCCCAGTGAGTCACTGATGTAGATTACATTGACTAGTCAGTCAAGAGCAATGGCTCAGACAGATTAATGCACTGCCACTCAGCAGAGAAACAAAAAATATGACTGTTTTATTCGTCTCTCATCAGGAGCTGTAAAATAGGAGATGAATGCAACAAGTGTCACATTAACCACCAAAAGACCTGCAAAGAGTCTCAGTAATTAACTATAGGGGATCCTCAGAGTTGTTTCCAAGTAGAAAAAAACTCAGCTGATTCTTCTTGTTCAAATGTGATTCATGGCTTCCAACTACCCCTCTGACTAAACTGGGTTAATACTAGAGTTTTCTTTGCTAGTTCTGATGCAACATAATTTCTCCACATTCAAAAACGCTGAAGAAACGTGTAGGTTAAGTCACAATTAATATTGCAAAGTATTCTACAAGCAAATATGTAAAAATCATTGTTCCAACTGGAGCCATTCTAGTTAAATAAAGGTTTATTCCAACAACAAAAAAAAAGGATATGAGACGGATTAAAACTGATAAACAATTTAAACATGCTTTGCCAACCAGTGATGAGCTTCTAAAGACTTGTAGAGATGGAAAACACCTTGTGTTCAGGCAGATGGAGATAAAACAAACACAATGTTGACCACTGCAGTCAGTGCAGCTGCTCATGTTCCTCCCAGACGGATTATCTGAGGTATTAGATCAGATCCTAAGAGGTGAAAGGGCACCTGAGACACTGCAGTGCTGCACAAACAACCTGGCCTAAGTAGACTGAATGATGTACTCCTCCAACAACCCTAGGGACCTGACAGGGTAAGAAAGCTTAAATAATGGACGTTTCCTACCTAACCAACCAATAAGTTGTTGCTGGAGGAAATGACTGACTTCTTCACATTAAAACACATGATAGAGGATGTGGTTTCAGCTGTTTCAGTCCCAGTACATGTTGTTCTACAGTAAACCCGTATTAGGCCACTGATCTCTAACAGGGGTCGGGTTCCTAATCAAAGACAACCGTTCCAGCATTTACTCCATCGTGCCTTTGTGCGTTAAGGTGACCAAATCGTACCTGACTCAACATCAAGCGAGTACTTGTCAATGGCCAGGTTCATGGTCTGATAGGCTGTGTTGGCAAAGTCCTCCAGAATCAGATAGATGATGTTGGTAACCTCTTGGCGAACAGGTTTACCGAAGCGCATTCTGCTGTTTACAACAATACTGCCATTTCTGAAGTTGAGGATCTCTAGATTCTGGAAGTTGTTCAGGTTGGACTGAAGGTAAGGGACCAGCTGTAAAGACAAGAGAAGGTTATAAGAACATCATATCTGGAAACGTATTCAATACAATTTGATTTATTGAGATTCTCACCAGTTGTATGAATCGTTGTTCTAGAGATTTGTACTCTGAGGAGCTTTTGTTGAAGAGGTTCATGGAGAATGCCATGTTGGTTACCCTCAAGCTGAAGAAAACTGTCAGAGCTCTGCCTGGCCTGCCTGGTAATTGAAGAGATTCGAGATCTGAACCCCGAGCTTCACTGGAAAAGCCACTACTTTCACCGTCAGCCTCCCCTGGGCCATACTGGAACAGATCAATGCTAACATCGATACTCGGCATGTCAGAGAATTCGTAGTCAAAGGATTGGAGTTCAACTTCAGAAGAACTGGCATTAACCTTGGGATGTGAGGAAGATGGTGTTGGAAGGATACCACTGACTACTTCTCCACTGGAAGGTCTGGTTTCTACTTTCCCATGTGACAGCTCTACTTCTCCAAAATCTTTTTCTTCCTCTTGTAAAGGTATTTCTCCTCCAGAAGATGAAATCAGCACCTCTTCAGAAAGATTTCCTTCAGCAGGGTCTATGTGCACTACTGGAGGCTCGGTTCCTTTTCCAGAAAGTTGAATGTTCACCACTGAAGTTACTTCTACTTCTCCAGGAGGCAATACTTCAACTTTAGAGTGCTCCACTACTTCTCCTGAAGGTTCTACTTCTCCAGGAGGCAATATTTCTACTTTAGAGTGCTCCACTACTTCTCTTGTGGGAGGTTCTTTGTTTCTGTCCAAGGTTTCCATGGCTTCTCCATAAGGTTCTACTTCTTCTTCAGAAGGCAAGATGTTTAATTCTATGTTTTCAAGTTCCCCCAAAGATTCTACTTCTTCTCCTAGTCCAGAAGGTTCAAATTTACCTCGTAATGACTCTTCCTCGAGACTAGAGGTCTCCAGTTGCTGTCTTGAAGGTTGCACTTGTACATCGTCATCTTTTGGAGATTCTGGAACTCTTTTGTAGGCTGCTTCTTTAGCTCCCGCATGCTGTTCTCCCACTGTGATAGACTCTGAAACCTCCTGAGGAATGTTTTTTTCTTTACCAGAGGCTTCACCCTTCACTCTCATTGTTTCCACTTCAAATTCTGAGGTTTCTGTTTTGCTATCAACTCCATGGGATTCAAAACCAACTTCAAAAACTTCAGCATCCTCCGGAGGTTGAGCTTTGTGTTTCGGAGGTTCTGCTTCAACTTCTAACAGATCAGGTTTGCCCTCCATTCCAGAAGGCTTTACTTCATGCTTGAAGGGTGCTAGTTCCTTATCCAGGGGTGTTACAAGTCCTCCTAAAGTTTCATTTCTCATCGAAGGAGGTCTTGCTTCCTCACCGGAAGGTTCTGCCTTACCCCTTGATATCTCTGCGAGGGTTGTCTCCATGCCTGGTGCTGAAGCACCAAATGATCCCTCTTCAGAATTCGTTGGGGCCTTTTCTGCTGGTGTAGCTTGAGAGATGTCTGAAGGAGGAGAGCTTGTGGAAACATCAGTGACCTCATCGTGGTTTTGATGCTCATGATGAAAGAGATCTTCATCATCTGGCACTGAGTCTGACACTCGCGTGAAAGGTGACTCCTTTTCAGGTGAGAGTACAACGCTGTGTTCTGAGGCTGCAGATGAAGTTTGGACTGGAGTTGCTGTGGTTGTAGTGACTACAATGACTTCATCCACAACCAGGTCCTGGTCTAGACTTTCAGGTGAGGGTGCAGTCGTGGTAGCATAAGAACTACCTAAATGTTGCTCTTCCAAGATTTCAATGTTGATAGGTCCTCTTGTTTCTGGGAGAGGTGGTTCAGATTTTCCATGCAGAACCTCAAGTTGTTCTAGACTACCAGTGGCTGTTTCAATGCCCAGTTCACTGACTGTGATCGCCTGTACTTCAACATAAATTGGTAAACCCACAGTAGGAGGAGCTTCCGTATAGTTTTTTGGTGAATCTGGCAGAACAGTGACTTCTTCATTCGTCATTTTGGGGATATCCTTTGTTGATTCTGAGATGATGGTGACCTTTAAAATCTCTGCTTCTCTGTCAGTAACTACCTGTTCAGTAGAAGCTTGATGCACGACACCAGAATCAGCTGGAGTCCAGCTTTTAGGTTCAGGAGCAGAGGTAACTGGAACTGCAAAGGTCTGTGGCTCAATCAGAGAGTAGCCCTCATGGAAACCGGATGCTTCCACTGTTTGCACAGAGACATCCACAGCCACGGTGGCCTCAGTTGAAGTCAGAAGCACCTGAGCCGTGGTCAATTCTGGTGAGTCTGTGCCAAGTTGTGTCACAAGGAAATTATCCAGAGGGTGTGTCTTTGTTTCTTGATCCAATGGAGAGTTTTCAGAAGCAGGTACTGTTACCTGTAAAGCAGCAGTACTTAGAGAACCTTCTCCAGTTACCACTAAATCAGCAGTTTTAGCGGTTGGTAGTTCCACAGCAGTTATGTCTTCATCTGTGTCCATCTCCAGGTCTGGTGGCGGTAGAACTTCATGGCTGCTGACCCCCTCGTCATAGGTGACATCAGATGTTTCTGCAGTCTCCCGAGACCAGAGATAAGAATCCTGAGCATCTCCAGAGAAACCCGATCCAGAGCCATGATCAAATGTGACCTCAGAGGGTGTTGGAGCTGTAATCGGCGGTGTGGTGAGAGCGGGGGAACCTTCACGACTAGCCGTTTGGTCTTCCACACGGTGATCATCCACAGCGTCAGGCTGGTTAGTAAGGAGGAATCCCTCATCTTCAATGTTTCTATCCTCTGTAAAGCAGAAACACATGGGCACCAATTACCTACTACTCCATATCCATGCCTCGTCTGCAGGACATCTTTGTCCTCAGTGGTTTTACTTGTAAACATTCTGGAACATTTCCTCTTACCTTCATCTGATCTAGACAGAACTAAGAGGTTTTACCCATTATTGCGGAACATGTGGATGCTGTTCTCGTTTTAATGACTTCCCAAATGTATTTTCTACACACAGAGATATTACTTACCGTCTTTAGTCACTGGCTTCAGGTCAACTGTCATTTCCTGGACTTCGAGGGTCTGTGGAGCTGTTGTGCTTTCGTCGAATAAGAAGACGTCGTTTTCACTCACCACCCCGCTCTGTGGAGTTTTCCATGGATCCCTGGTATCAATTAGGAAGTCTTCCTTCTTCAGGAAAACGTCGTTGGTATCTGGCTCATGGATGGGAGCATCAGGAGGCTTCTCTGCAGCCAGGATGTTATCCTGAAAACAAGTAGTCGTCATTTAGTTTCTGCTTGTTAGAATCTATCATGTGTCGGTTTCAATATTTCTCTCTGACTATCTTGAACTCACCATGTTATCATACGTATCAGCTGGTTTACTCGTAGGTTTCATGGGTGGTGCGTTCCCTGCTTCCAATACAAAAAAATGTCTTATGTAGGAAACGTCTCTAAAGGAACCAATGATCTTTTAATTTGTTCACCAAAGACCAAACTAGCAAAGTACCAATTTCTAGGATGTCCAAGCTGCTGTTGGTGAGGAAGTTGTCCTTGTGCAGTGCCTCAGTGATGAAGTTACGGAAATCAGTGATTGTGTAGATGACTGTGGGCTGCTCAGCAGCTGCAATATAGTTCCTCTCCACCAGATTGTTCTGCAGCGTGATGAAGTCCAGAGTGTCGCTAGAGATGCCACCACTGTCCACCTCCAAATCCAAAATGATAGCATAGTGCACCTGGATGACCAGACCCCTGATAGGACCAGAACAGAGCAGACGATTGGCTCATTCAGCGTTGGACAGAAATATATGATCAAATCAATCAAAAGAAAAGATGATTCCAACCAGGAAACAACCAAAACACAACTACTAAAGCAATTTTTGGAAATTTGAGCGAAATGTAATATTTGACACACAACTAAAGAAAGGAAAAAGTTGGTGTTTGCTTTAATCTATTGAGATCCGGCACATTCGTCTGTGTCCTTTATGGTGACATTTCGTTCACCGGTTAAATTCAGTGCATAGTTTCTATAGTCCGACACAGACATAAGCAACTTTGCCACCTGGTGCCTCATAATATTTCAAAGGAAACCAGTGATGATGATGATGATGATGATGAAGACACTTTATGCAGAGGGCCTATCAGAGCATGGCAGCAGCAGCAGTCAATGTTTCATTGGTTGCTCTAATGAAGAAGAGGAGGAGGAGGTAGTAGGACAAAAGAAACACAGGAAGCTGTTCCGGTAATTATCAGTCATCACATTTCTTCACACTGTACAACTTTTTTACATTTCAACTAGAAAATATCCTCCAATAAACGGTTTAGAATGTTTTAGAGTTGTTACATGAAATAATATGAAGATGCTAAATTGTATTTTTTAACCCCAAACAGGAAATGTATTCTGGGGGATACAAAGTGTAATTTCAAAAGTAAAGGTCCTATTTTGAAAAGATAAAGGAAGTTGTGTCATTTTAGGCTAGATACAGCAGGACATGTTAATAAAATAATTTTCAACTATATTTATACAGTATGTTCTTGCCCATTTAAGAGTTAAATTTGGTTGTATTTAGACGTGAAATGTCCTGATGTCCACTACAGCAGACATAGTGAAAAATAAAAATATATGTTTAAAAAAAATTTAATGGTGTTCTTTTTGGCCCAAACAGAAAGAAGATCACATTAAAAAATGGAAGCCACATTTTTCCTTTGGTTCTCAGGAGAATAATTAATAAAGGAAATGTAATGTTTTAGTGGACCTGACAGAGCAGAGACCTCAGGAGGTTCCTGTCCTCTAGGTAGCAACAAAAACTGAAACATATTACTTAGTTAGGACCTCTCCTACTCCCAACGTGGAAAGAAATGACATTCAAACAGCTGTGAAACTGAGAGCTGACCACTGGGATTGGCTCCAGATGAAATATTTCCTGTGTTAGACATCTAATCTGAAGTCAGAAGCTAAAGAAAGCCTGAACCTGCTGACCTGCTGGATGGTCTGTGAAGATGGGTGGTTTGAAGGAGCAGCGATAGTCCAGAGTTTGACACAAAGCTCTAAAGTAATCCTGTAACGGCTGCAGGTGGCCGTCCAGCGACTTATCCCACTTAAAAGCCGATTGACCAACAATAAAGGCATTAGGCGACCGTGGCTCAGTGGCTTAAGTAGAAGGTTGTAGGTTCAATTTTTGCTTCCTCGTGTCATATGTCAATGTACCCCTGGGCAAGGCACAGGTTGCCAAACAAACTCTATATCTGTGTTGGAATGTGATTCCAGTTTAATGTGTTTTGAGTGGTCAGTGTGATATAAAAACTCTATAAATGTTCAGTCTGTTTACCATAAAGTGTCAGACCTGCTGGATGAAGAGACTTCCAGGCGATATTCCAGAGGACCAGGAATCACATCCCCCATTTAGGAACTACAGGAATGTTAACCTGCTTTAAACTACAGTGGATCTGACTTATTTTTTAAAGAGGTTTTCCTGGATTTTTAGAACGTTTTAGAACTCTTTTATTTTCCTGTCAGGCTGAAGCTTCTCTGCAGTAGGTTTATATCTTCATAGCCAGCTGGAGGGGCATTAATCACTGTTCCTGCCAGACAGGAGTCACGGGTTAAGTCAGCCATAAAGCCTGACAAGATGTCAGGGAAGACTGCAACTAATCCTTCAGTGAGAGAGAAGTGAAAACCCAAAAGTCCCAGAGTATCACAAGTTATGGAGTGTGAAGCGTTCAGAGACTGCAGGGTTACAGGTTAGAGATTGGCCCAGCTGCCTTAATGAGGCAGTGTTTGGTAAGACTAAAGATGAAGAATTTACACTGAGAATGAGGAAAAACTTACCGCTGCAGGTCCTTCTGAGGCCTAAAAACACAAACACAGCCATATATCAGAAAGCAGGCAGAAGTTTGAGTTCAAGAAATTCCTGAATCAGTTTGTCACTCTAACTAATAAAATGGTGAAAGGATCACAGAGAAACCTGTCTTTGACGCTAGTTTTACTCTACTGGGCTTTAAAATCCAACCTCGTAGACTTGATGTTTCCTGAGATCAGCTGTAATCTAAGTCAGTTACACTGTACCTGAATTCAATGATGTCAAGTCTCTTGAAGCCCGGCAGCCTCTCAAAAGAGTCTTCAACCTGTCAGAACAAACAGGGGACAACCAGGAGTTAAATCCTGCAGCTGTGGGGGTGCCGGTTCCTCCAGACCAGAACAATCATCTCTGTGCACAGGGTTCCTACAGGTTCCTTCAAGTTGAATCCAAGGCTTTTTAAGACATTTGATATGAAAAATTCATACCAGCCCTACCAGCAGAGAAAAATGGAATCCTTGAACTTCATTAATGAACTTCATTTATTTCTCAGGGAAATGTGAAATGTGTAAAAGCCGACACGAAGCCAAGCAGAGGTGTGAAAAATCAAAGAACATTTCAGCACGACACAACAAAGTTTGCCTAAAAATGTTAAGTTGCTTTTAAAACTGGTTTATTATTGTATTTTTCACGTTAATCTTCATTTACTGAAGATTAAGACATGGCTTTGTTGCTTTCTCAATAATTGGTTTTGCTATTTACGTTACATTATTTCATCAAAATGATCATAGTTGACAAATTAAACTTTGGAGGAAAAACGCACTACAAAGAAGTTAAATACTGCACAAAATGTAAGACCCAGATATCATAATTCAAGACTTTTTCAAGTCTTTTTAAAGGTATTATTTCCATATTCATAAATTCAAAGCTAATGAGGTATTATAAGACCCTGTTGTAACCCTGTGTGAAGCTGGTTGGATTCAGACCAAAGGTCAACACCAGAAACCACTTTTATCTGTGGATTAATGCAAAGAATGAATATTTATTCTGTTTTGGTTCAGTGATTATCACTGAAACACAAACTAAAGAAGCTTTTAGGATGAAACATCTTCAGGAACCAGGAAAATAAGGACCTTTTCTTTTATTATCCTATCTGGACAACGAGTAAAGAGCAAGAATAGAAGAGTTTGTGTGGAGGAAAGAAAGCTAAGGGTGAACTATGAGATTCATAAGTTTTTTCTGAGTGAAACTTTTTATTTGGGTCTCAGTGGCCTGTGGCTGCCCTCCTCTTCCTCTGCTGATTCTATTAGTGCACTTATCCACTTCATATTTCCTCATTAAAGAGCCAGGATCTGACATTCTAACCATAAACTGGTTTCCCGCGTCACTAACATGGACCGAGACCCAAAAACCTCCCAGCGCTCCGCCCGGCTTTCCTGGCAGCGCTGCTTTTTTCCACCGCCGTGAGGTGAGTCACCGCTCGTATTCTGTACGTTCACCGCAGCGCCTCCAGCTCCGCATAAACGCATAAAGGTACTTAAAGCATGACAGTCAGGAGAGGCCTTTAAACCGCAGCCAAACTCCTGAGTCTGCAGTTTGAGGGAAACCACAGAGAGAGTCAGTTTGGTACTGAGTGAGTGTTTGTGGACGTCAGTAAGGGAGGGAGAAAGAGGACGAGGCAGGAAGACTCAGATGGTCGCAAAACTGGAGGAATCATTTCCAGTAGATGTTGATCTCAACAGTTTAAAGCCAGGTCAAAAACAGATCTGAGTCAGCTCTTTCTAGCAGCTGCCTTGACCTTTGACCCCTACAGTATTCCCGGTACCGTTGGTAGAGATTAGGAGCTGCGTCTCTATTA
This sequence comes from Apricaphanius iberus, assembly GCA_028564705.1. Classification (NCBI taxonomy): domain Eukaryota; kingdom Metazoa; phylum Chordata; class Actinopteri; order Cyprinodontiformes; family Aphaniidae; genus Apricaphanius; species Apricaphanius iberus. The sequence continues at coordinate 342,600 of JAPXFQ010001415.1, forward strand.
CAAGGATTGCTCACCCTGCGTTTGAACTGCCTGGCCAGCTGCTGGTACTCGAAGCTGCTGGGGTCTCTCAGAGCGTTGTTGAAGGTTTCTCCCTTCAGTTTGATCCGAAGCTCCACCACATGCTCCCTCAGAGGTTGCAGGGGTCGCAGCAACGTGTCATCTATCTCATTGCCGATCTGCAAAACACACAAGATACCACTTCTCATGATGGTGTCAACATCTTAACCAATTACTGATTCACTGATCTTCATCTGCTTACCGAGTTATCCTCCTCCAGTTCTCCCACAAAGCCGTTGTTTCCCAGTAAGAGGTCTTTGTCTACGTAGGGTGGTACTGCTAGATCCAGGAAGTTTCCATTGTTGGTTTCTACTGCATACTTAGCAGAGGAACCTTGAGTGACTTCCTCTACCGTTAATGTCCGTTGTGTAGTTCCTCCTCCTTCATCCGTTCCAAACTCTAAGTTGGTTTGCAGCATGACTTTGTCTCCATCGTTAGCTGCTGGGAGAACCGCCAGGGTGACGTTCTTTTCCCCAATGGGACGTTCCTCAGTCTTAAGGGGCTCTTCTTCTGATTGTGTCCCTGGAAGGGCTTTGGTTAAAACTTCTGGAGATGTCTGACTGGGATCTTCACCTTCAGGGACGTTTTTTGTCACTGTGATTGCAGGCCCAACCTCATGGGAAGACGTTTCACGTGGAACATGGTCTTCAGAACCATGTGGAGATCCATCTTGTCCAGTAGTTCCCAATAAGTCTTTAGAGTCCTCAGGACCTACAACCGGAGTAATCTCTTTTTCAGGGGTCTGTAGTACTAATGACTCTGAAACATCTTTTGTTCCTTCTTTTTTCTTGGTTACTTCATCTGAGGTCTCAGAGGTTTTATCCGCCCCTTCCTTAAACGGTTCCTCTGTTGAATGAAGATCAGCTTCATCGTCATCAGGTCTTAAAGAAGGTCCAGTCTCTATAAAACCTTCTGTAGGCTCCTTATTTCCAGCCGGTTCATCGGGTTGACCTGGTTTTGGTTGTCTTGTGGGTTCTGATTTCCTCTTAGGTTGTTCCATAAGATCTGTCTCTTTTGCTGGTTCTGCTGTTTTTTCTGTCTCTTTGGGGAATTCTGTTTCCATCACTAAGTCGATTGGGTTTTCCACTTCCAGTGATGGCTCCTCATGAAGGTTTGGATCTTTACTGGGTTCCAGTGGGGGTTCCAGTTCTAATTCTTTCATTGATTCTCCAGTGGGTTTTGGTTCCTGTCCTTTGAGTTGTGGTTCTTCTACTCCCTCTTCAAAGGTATTTTTAATATTAGTGGATTCGGTTCTGGGTTCTGGTACCAGTGATGGCTGCTTGGTGGTTATTTGAGATTCTTGTTCAAGCTTTGTTTTGTTTAGAGGTTCTTCTGTGGTTTCTGTTTGTTCAGTTTGAGTTGGTTCTTCTGTGTGGCCCAGTTCTTGAGCTGGATTAATGGTTAATTTGGCTTCTTGTGTTGATTCTCTAATGGTTTCAACTTCTTGGGATGTTTTTTCTGTGGGTAGGGGACCTTGTGTTGGTTCTTCAAAGGCTCCAGGTTGTTCTTCTGCAGCTTCTGCTTCTGGAGTCGGTTCTTCACTGGTTTTTGACTCTCTTGTGGTTTCTGTGGAGAAATCTGTTTGTTCTGGAGATGTTGTGGGTTGATGTCTTTGATCCTCTGTGGGTTTAATGGTTTGTTGTGTCCCTTGAGTTGATTCTGTAATTTGTTTAGTTTCTTGGATTGATTTCTGTGTTGGTTCAGGTTCTTGTGCTGGTTCTCCCAGCAGACCTTCTCCTGCTAGTATTCTTGTAGACTCTTGGTTCTCCTGAGATATAGAGGGATCTGTCTGTTGTGACAGTTCTGTGGTAAGTTGTGGAACATGTACTGGTTCAGGTGTGGGTTCTGGTGGTCTCATTGTAACTGGTTTGTCTGTGGTTTTGATTTCTTTTGCTGGTTTCATTTCTAGTGGTTGTGTAGTGGTTGGTTCATGATTTATTTCTTGGGCTGGTTTCACAGAACCTTCTGGGTTAGGGTTCTGTTCTGTTAGTTCTTGCTTATCTTTAGGTTGTATTTCTGGTCTTATGACAATATCGGTTTCTTTCTTTGGTTCTGGAAACTGTTCTGGCTGTGTTGTGGGTTCTGTTAATTTTCCTTCGATGACTGTTTCTGGGATTTCCATCTCGGGATCTGGTTCTGTCTCTTTCGATGGTTTAGTGGTTGGTTCTGCTTCTGTGATGTCTGAAGGGAGGTTTATTTTTTGGGTGGGTTCACCAGTGGTCTTGGGTTCTTCTGCTGGATCTCCAGTGGGTTCTGTTCTTGGTTCTTTGACATCTGCCTCTTCTGATGACTTATCTGTAGGTTCAGGTGATGTTTCTGTATTTCTTTCTAGGAAAGTCAACTCTGTTGTTAGTTCTGCTGAATGTTCTTCTCTTTCAACAGCTTCTAACTCGATTTCCACATCATGTGCCGTTGTCTCAGCTGTTGTGTCTTCTGCAGGTTCTGTCTCTTTCTGTGTTTTTTCTACGATTTCTGGTTTCTTTGCATCAGTTCCAGGAGGTTCTGCTTCATCTACAGGTTCTGATTCATGTATAGGGTCTTCTGATGGTTCAAGTTCTTCTATTTGTTCATGTCCATCTTGTTCCTTTGGTTTTAAAGGTGTTTTAAATGTGTATCCACCTTCAACAGAACCCCCCATAGCTTCAACTATTGAATCTTCGGCTTCTGCTTGACCTTTCACTGGTTCCTCTGTGGTGAACTTCTTCTCCAATGCTTCCACCTGCTCTTCTGCTGAGACATCAGTACCTGTTGGCCCGATGGTGGGTTCTTCTGTCTGAACAGTTTCTTTTTCAGTGCCAGCTTCTGTTTCACCTTCAGACATCTTATCTTCTGTGCTTATAACAGTACCTTCATGCTGGGCTTCCAGCTCCATCAGGTCCTCTGACTTTGCTGTTGAAACTAGAACATGGTCTTTAATGGTTTCCTCAGTTATCGTTGTCCATATTGTTGGGATTTCTTGAACAGCCTCTTCATCTCGTGTTTCCTCTACAGTAATGACAGCAGTTTCTCTTACTTCAGCCACCATCTCTCTGGTGCTCATCAGGATGGAGGCCTGAGAAGTAACGTCTAGGTCTGATTCTTGCTCTGGAATCTCATTGATGGTAACTTCTGTCTTATCTTCAGGCTCTATCATCAGAAACACAGTTGGTGTCGTCTCTGTGCTGAAAATTTTATCTTGGTGAACCTCTACTACTGCCTCTGACGGATCATCTAAATTTGCTTTATCCACCTCACTTTTAGAACCAGAAGAAATGGGAGTTTCATGTGTTAAAGCTACAGCTTCAACAACAGATTCTGGTACATCTTCAATGGGTCTCTCAGTCAAAGTAATAGTCAGTGGGACATCAGGGCTGGTATCTAAAGAGTTATCAAGGATTTCCTCAAGTTTGGGCCTGAAAAAGCTTGTAGAAGTTGTTCCAGGTGCCTCTTCTATCCCAACCCCTTCAGTAAACACAGGAGTCACCTGTGGCAGTAGATCATCGTACTCCATAAGAGTGAAGGCTTCTGCAGCAGGAGAAACGGTGGGATTTGGAAGAACCACAACTGCAGCTTCTGTGAGGACTTCCTGACCTTCCTCTCTTGGTGGTTCCTCATCCTCTAGACTTACTACATGCATGGTGTTCAACATTTCAGTAACAGTGTGAAGGATCTGGTCACTTTCCACAAGCTCTACTTCTTGCTGTTCTGCTGTACCTGGACTAGTTCCAATCTCCTGATCCACCAGGTGTGTAACAGGATGAGAAACCTCTGTGGTCACCTCAACAGTCTCCTCTGAAGTGAATCCAACATTTAAAATGTTGCCGATGACTTCAGGCAGACTTTGTGAAGTAACGCTGGGGACAGTTTTCTGGATATCATTAGAGTCTTGTGACATGGTGTCAGCAGCGGTGTCCAAGGTTAAACCCACAGGATTCCCAGGAAGAGAAGTCACTGCAGCATCTTTAGGTGGAGCTTCAGTTACAAACATTGGTGGAGTCCAAGAGGTGACCGTAATAGGTTCTGATCCAATGACAACACCGTCATCTCCTGTGAAAAGGCATTAGTGGAAGCTCAGCCTCATATGAAGGTTTAAGGAATATCTGTTCAGCATGAAACTAGAACCAGATGATAAGGCTTAAAATTAGTCATAGGACCAGAATGCTACAGTGTTCTTCAGTCAATAAGGCTACATAATGTCCTTATGCCAAATGTCTTTTTTATCGCTGTTCTTAACAGTGTGTGTGCCAGGGAGCAGAGCAGGGGGGGGGGGTTCTGATTATGTTTTTTAATCTGTGGGGGAGGGAAGGGCATTACCTGTGAATATGGTTTATGTGGGCTTACTTTTAATCTGTAAAGCACTTTGAGTTGCATTTCTTGTATGAAAAGTGTCTTTTAAATAAAGTTTGATTGATTGATAATGACGCACCACTGAAATTTGCCTCAGTGGATCAAAGTTGACCTAAAGTTAGGATTTCCTAGATCTTTCAAAGGTTTAAAGTTCACCATTTTTTCCATTGTGTTCTGAGTTACGCAACCTAATAAGGCTCTGTTTTCTAATCTCCGTTGGACAATGGCCACGCTGTCCACACAAACAAAGGAACATCTAAGTTGTTCAGTGAGAATGGTCTGGAACTCTGGATCTGGTGAGTTGGAAGCAATGTGAAAACATTATTTTCCAACTTTTCCTGAGTTTGAATCCATAACGCTGAAAGACTCAGTCCTGTCTACATGTCCCCTGCCCCGTCTCCGTCCATTGACCAGACTTCTGCCATTAAGCAGGCTTACAGGTCTATTCTGAGAGCGGAGCGTGTGACGGGAATCTGCCCCCCCTCACCAGGACTGACTGGGGTGTAAGGTGAGGGACGTCAGCTCCTGACAACGCAGCTCCAACCAGGACTAAACAGCAGCTCTTATACCGACCAAGGCCTGTTCTAACCATCTTCTGACGATTCTTAGCAGAAATCTGCTAACAGACGGGAAGGATGCAGGGAAATAAGGAACCTAAACCTGATGCCTGGTGGTTCTAGGTTCTCTGCTTTCTCCCAGCATTATATCTTTGTGTGCTCAGCGTTACTAGTGGTCATTAAGGTCTTGGGTTTTTTAGGATAGGTTTAGGGAAGGTGTACAAATCTTGGTGCTATGCTGGGTTCTGGTAACCAGTTCACTGATTTTTTTTTTCAAGAAAAGATTGTTTATGTAAATAGAAAAGATCCAAAGTAACTTCTACCTGGTTGGGTCCAAACAGCAGGTTGTTCTGTCTGGACAGACAGTTCAGATCTGCAGAACAAAAAGACAAGACATTGTTCAGAGAAACTGCTTCTATCCCCAACTTCACAAAAAACCCATTATGGGACCCGTCTGGATCAGTCCTTCATTAAAACAAACATAATTTATTCTATCTGTTGCCTCTCCTTGGGATTAAACTGTCTGATCTCTGCTGGACATCAACATATATTTGAAACCATCTGTTTTACTATCCTGATTTAGTCCAGAAATCACATAGAAAATTGTTCTTTTTGAGTCCACATGTCCTTCTCCCCATGAAGCCCAGACACAAGGCCCTGATCAGCTCCGTCAGCAGGACTCTTCATACAGACGTCAACAGATCACAAAAAGGTTACTATAGACCTTGTGGTTTGATATTGATCAGTAGTAAACTCTGAAACCAAAGGTACTAAAGGTCAGAAGGAGGTCTGATAGGAAAACAGTGGAGATTCTAGCTGCTAAAGGGGAATTTAATCTACCACCCACCACCCCGGTCTCTGAACCAGAAACCCGGGTGTCAGTACATGGTATAGTTTCCCTGCCCAAACACACATATGCAAGTCATTATGATAGTTGGAATTCCCCTTTAAATTCACTGCAGCTATGTATACAGAGCAGAAGCAAAGCACTGAGAGTAAAAGGCAGGAAACAGCTCTTTCACCCCAGTCTCTGTCCTCCTGACAAGGCATCCTCTGCTCTATTAGTGGACAAAGCAGCAAAGCTGAGTTTCTGTGCCTAGACAGGAGTCACCACACTTCCTAACATCCTGATATAATCTTTTATTTCCCTGTTTCTGCTTCATTATAGACAGGGTTTGTGTTCCTAACCCCAACTCATGTTTAAAGCCATCTAAACATTCAACATGTGTTACCATCTAATGTCAGAACACTGATACCTTCAAACTCTGGAGTAGGGCACATCAACACCTCAAGTTCCACCTAGATGTTCTGAGATAGAGCAGTCTCTAAGGCTTTCATGTGTCAAACGTATTTACTCATTCCTAATAACCATCTCAGGTACCAGATAGTCAATAAGGCTGCAGACATCTGTGTAGTAGAACATAAGAGATCTGTCTGAAGCTCTCCAATTGGTTGATCAGCCACAATGATGACTCTTCCCCAAAGTGACGAGCTTCGTCCAACCGGACACCAGCAAGGTTTAGCTTGAGGCAATCACAGAGAGGACTGATTGAACCAGCAGATCAGGTCAGGATGGATCTGTTTGCTTAGGCCGCTGCTGTTGTACCAGGAACCTGGAAGTGGGAACCAGAACCTCCAGGGAATTCTGTCCCAGAACTAGCAGAATGATTACTTCTTCTAAATGACTCTAGCATCTCTTTGTACTGAAATCTGTCCGTCTTTCAGTTAGACAGATGGGGTCAGAACTACAGGCTTGCAAAGGTCCAGTCGGGTCTGGTAGTGAAACCTGGCTGGTTTTGAGTGTTTTTCTCTCCCCACTATGATTGGGCGGTTAGGCCCATTTCATTTTGGGTAATGGTTGTTGTAATCATTCAGTCAGTAGTTTGTAGATTCTTTGATTTTGTTTGTTAGGAGCTCGTTTTGTGTCTTTTCTCTTTATTCTGACCAAAGTTTAAAATGACTCTAGCCCTGCCCAGTAGGAGAAATGTTGGTGTCAGAACCCTACCTGCATGAAGGAGAGTCTGAGGAGATGTGCACACTGCAGCAGGTGAGGAAACACAGCACAGGGGTCAACATACAGACACAAGACAGGTAGGATTCACATCAAACCCTACAGGACTCCTGAAACATGCCTCCATTTACAGATCCATGAGGTTTACTGACCTGTTCATGGCAGCAGCCAGGGCAACTCTCTGAAATAAAGCAGAGTGGGGTCATTAATGGTCCACCCATGATGGGCTCATGTTAGAAGTTGCATGAGGTCAAGGGTCGGCTTACTTACGCTCCTGATGAGACTTTGGTGCTCCTCTGATTGGCTGAAGAAGCTGCCGATGTCCTTGATACTGACGGAGCCGTCGATGCAGCGGTTAACCCAGAATTGGTACTGGTCCCGGTCCGGCAGCTGGTCCCAGAAGATCTTGAAGGCCTCCCACACCGTCTCCTGGCACACTGAAACACCGACATGCCGCAGAGCTCCAGGTCAGAGGAAACCGGGACAGAACCAGGAGGGACCCTGGTACCAATGGTAACTAGCAACAGCGCACCTTTTTGGTACCACATGATAACTGCCTATTCCTGATGCATAATTACAAGGTTTGAACCTTTCTGGGCTTATAATCCACACCAGACGTCTGATCTATACTCATTGTTTCTGTCCCAGATTAAACCCAGAGCAGATTTGTGGTAAAAGCAGCAGACTGAAGCAGACAAACAGCTAGATGATAATGGCCAGGTTTACAGCTGTATCACACGAGCCAACCAGAAACCTCAGCTATGGAGACACCGCGTCGGATGCTGAGATCTTTGATGTGAGCAGCAACGCAGCAGCTGCCTCTGTCTGACGGATCTCCATAGACCTGCTGGAGCAAACATCTGATCTGAGACCACAGCAGAGCTCCGATTAACACCTAACCTGTCTGAGGAGTATTTAAGTGATGAATGGAAGGAAACGGAGACAGTGTAGGAGTTGTGTTGCATTCAGCCAATCAGAGGACAGAAACTCGTATGTCATTAATCTCAATCAGCAAACCCACTTCCTATGCTGAACTGGAACACACAAAAAGGGGTTGTGAAAGGATTTTCTTTTCCACAGAAACCGACTCAGATGGCATTCATTCAGAAAAAGTTGTAACAATATAAAAACAGATTCCAACAAAGATTGGGACAGGAGCAGTTTATTTCAAATAATCAGCTAAACTGGTGCAATAATGATGTGATTAGAAAAAGGTGATGCCATCAGGTGATTTTAATTATGATTGGTACAAAAGCAGCATCCGAGAAAGGTCCACTACTTCTGGAGCACAGATTGGCCGAGGATCACCAGTTTGCCAACAAATACATGATGAAATTATTGAAATGTTAAAAAACAATATTCGTTAAAGGAAGATAGGAAGAGATTTGGATATTTCACATTCAAGACTTCATAAAATACAGATTCAAGGGATGGACCATCACCCAGTTGAAACATCTGGGATGAACCATCACCCAGTGGATGGACCATCACCCAGTAGAAACATCTGGGATGGACCACCACCCGATGGAAACATCTGGGATGGACAAACCAGCCAGTAGAAACATCTGGGATCACCATCAGCCAGTGGTAACATCTGGGATGGACCATCAGCCAGTAGAAACATCTGGGATGGACCATCACCCAGTAGAAACATCTGGGATGGACCATTAGCCAGTAGAAACATCTGGGATGGACTACCACCCAGTAGAAACATCTGGGATGGACCACCACCCGATGGAAACATCTGGGATGGACAAACCAGGCAGTAGAAACATCTGGGATCACCATCAGCCAGTGGTAACATCTGGGATGGACCATCAGCCAGTAGAAACATCTGGGATGGACCATCCCCCAGTGGAAACATATGGGATGGACCATTAGCCAGTACAAAAATCTGGGATGGACCATTAGCCAGTGATAACATCTGGGATGGACCATCACCCAGTGGAAACATCTGGGATGGACCATCAGCCAGTAGAAACATCTGGGATGACCATCACCCAGTGGTAACATCTGGGATGGACCTTCAGCCAGTGGAAACATCTGGGATGGACCATCACCCAGTGGTAACATCTGGGATGGACCACCACCCGATGGAAACATCTGGGATGGACAAACCAGCCAGTAGAAACATCTGGGATCACCATCAGCCAGTGGTAACATCTGGAATGGACCATCAGCCAGTAGAAACATCTGGGATGGACCATCACCCAGTAGAAACATCTGGGATGGACCATTAGCCAGTACAAACATCTGGGATGGACCATTAGCCAGTGATAACATCTGGGATGGACCATCACCCAGTGGAAACATCTGGGATGGACCATCAGCCAGTAGAAACATCTGGGATGGACCATCAGCCAGTAGAAACATCTGGGATGGACCATCCCCCAGTGGAAACATCTGGGATGGACAATTAGCCAGTACAAAAATCTGGGATGGACCATTAGCTAGTGATAACATCTGGGATGGACCTTCAGCCAGTGGAAACATCTGGGACGACCATCACCCAGTGGTAACATCTGGGATGGACCACCACCCGATGGAAACATCTGGGATGGACAAACCAGCCAGTAGAAACATCTGGGATGAACCATTATCCAGTAGAAACATCTGGGATGGACCATCAGCCAGTAGAAACATCTGGGATGGACCATCACCCAGTAGAAACATCTGGGATGGACAAACCGGCCAGGAGAAACATCTGGGATGAACCATTAGCCAGTAGAAACATCTGGGATGGACCATCAGCCAGTGGAAACATCTGGGATGGACCATCACCCAGTAGAAACATCTGGGATGGACCATCACCAAGTGATAACATCTGGAACGGACCATCACCCAGTAGAAACATCTGGGATGGACAAACCAGGCAGTAGAAACATCTGGGATGAACCATCAGCCAGTAGAAACATCTAGGATGACCATCACCCGATGGAAACATCTGGGATGGACAAACCAGCCAGTAGAAACATCTGGGATTAACCATTATCCAGTATAAAACATCTGGGATGGACCATTAGCCAGTACAAAAATCTGGGATGGACCATTAGCCAGTGATAACATCTGGGATGGACCATGACCCAGTGGCAACATCTGGGATGGACCATCAGCCAGTAGAAACATCTGGGATGGACCATCAGCCAGTAGAAACATCTGGGATGGACCATTAGCCAGTGATAACATCTGGGATGGACCATCACCAAGTGGTAACATCTGGGATGGACCATCAGCCAGTAGAAACATCTGGGATGGACCATCACCAAGTGGTAACATCTGGGATGGACCATCAGCCAGTAGAAACATCTGGGATGACCATCACCCAATGGTAACATCTGGGATGGACCATCAGCCAGTGGAAACATCTGGGATGGACCATTACCCGATGGAAACATCTGGGATGGACAAACCGGCCAGGAGAAACATCTGGGATGAACCATTAGCCAGTGGTAACATCTGGGATGGACCATCACCAAGTGGTAACATCTGGGATGGACCATCACCAAGTGGAAACATCTGGGATGGAACATCACCCGATGGAAACATCTGGTATGGACCATCACCCGATGGAAACATCTGGAATGGACCATCAGGCAGTGGAAACATCTGGGGCGGACCATCATGGACTGTATTCAGATGAATCAGTCGTTCAGATGTTTATTGGGAGAAATGGACGTCGTTGGCAGTGAACCAAAGGAGAAAAGGATCATCCAGACTGTTAAAAGCAACATGTCCTAAAGCCAGGGACTATCATGGTACGGGGTTCTGTCAGCGCCTTTGGTAAATGTAACTGGACCTTCTGTGATAGAACCATTAACGCTGAAAAGTACATAAAGATGTTGAAGCCTTCAAGAGGACATATTTTCCAGGGACACCCATAAATATTCTAACAAGACAATGAAAAAACACATTCTGCACACATTACAAAGTCCTGGCTGTGGAGCCAGAACCTTCCTGCCATCATCCGGACCAAAACACACACTGAACCCGACCAGAACTTTCATCCCAAGACCGTTTTAACTCATTGTCCAGATCTAAAATAAACATTAAACTCCTTTCAGCTCCTCCTTCTAAAAAACACCTGTCAAAACTCATGTCATAACTGCAGGTTACCCAGCAGCACGTTAATAGGGTTATGCGGAGCGTCTGCTCACTCTGACCTCTGACCTCTGACCCCCTGTTTAACCCTGTAAGCTGCAGCTGAAATCAGGAAACAGACGGTACCTCTGCGGTGGAAGAAGTTCAGGTGGTTGCTGATGGCCTGGTCGAACGTCTCCTTGGGGCAGAGCTTCACTCCGCTGGGAAACAGCACGCTCCTCTTCCTGCGGATCAGAACCGAGTGGGTTCTGAAGGAGAGGTTGTCCGAGACCGCCAGGTCCTTACTGGGATCTGGATGAGACAGCAGAACAGGAGTTTGTGACAAAGCAGCAAGCCCAGACGGTTCCCTGAGCCGGATCAGTCTGAAGAACAGTTCCTCTACTTTGTCATCTCACTAAGATCCTAAACAGGAACCTTAAATCAGCAGCTTACAGTAGAACAAAACCCCAGATGGACTGCATGGTTCTGTTCACGGTTCTGTTAGACTAAGTTATAAGAAACAGTCCAAAAACATTTTACTGACTTTATCCACAGATTAAAATCTGCAGTCCTGAACCTGTCTGGATCCGTCCAGAAGTTCCCCTCCAGCCTGAGCTGAGCACCTCCTGAGGGACGGACCCATTGGTCCTCCTGGTCCACACTCACCCGTTTCTGTGCACAGCAGACCCGACAGCACCGTGGCCCACAGCGTCCACAGCACCACACTCTTCCTGGCCATTTTGTCCTTGAAACGGGTCGCCTCTGTTCCTCACCTCCACCTGCTCGTACCTCCTCCGGATCTCATGGCAGAACTGACAGAACTGAAGGACTGGTCGTGCAGAACGTGCAGACGGCGACGGCGGAGGATTGTTCCTCTCAGGTGAGCAGATGGGACTTTACTGCTGCAGCGGGAGATTTCTTCCTCTCCACTTTAATCCTATTTGTTAAGCCGCTGGTGTGGATGAGTGTCAGAGGGCCGAAGGGACGGAACCGTCCGATCAGAACACCGACCACGGGCCGAAGCTGATGGTCCGGGTGTCTGGAATAGGACGATCGTTGGACTCTACATTCCTGCAGAGCTGCTGTCTGATTATCTAAGAGACAAACAATCATCGGTTTTAAACCTTTTCATTCCCAAAACAACCAGAAACCAGTCCATCTGTGGGTCACCCTGACCCCTGAGAAAAGGGACAGTAAGGGGCAGTAAGCATGCACAACGGCCGGTAGGTCAAAGGTCACAGACTTTCCTGCTCATGATCAAGTCTCTCCTCAACCTAACCGACCGGTTTTCTGTAATCGGACCCGTCCAGACTGTAATCCCCCCCCCACCCCGGGCCCAAGCAGACATCTTTTATTGGTTAATAGGATTAACGGGAAGGAGAGGAGATGAAGAGACGGGAAAACGACAACACAAAGATCGCAGGGATTACGTCACAATGAAACGGATCAACCAGAACTTTGCAGAACTGTTTCTCTTCAGACATGAAGATCCAGATAGGCGCTCATAGAGACCCTACGTCTGTCTGATCTTCACCACCCAGAACTCACAAGGTTCTGATCTGACCCAGTCCACTGACCAAGACTAACAAACCAGGGTTAGATCAGAACCGACATGGACCCAAACAAATGTCAGTCAGAACCAGGCCCAGGTAATGACTATAATCATAAATGTAGGTATGTTACACATATTCAAACATATTTTATTGGATGCAGTTTAAAAAACAAAGAAAATGATACCAACTTTATTGAAATTGGTTATTTAGGAAGTTATCGCAAATTTAGTGGAATCAAAAAGACCCTGATTGTTTTTAAGGCTGTTTGAAACCAAATCTGTGATCTTGTGTGACCAATCACTGCAATAACTGGCCATAATTTCCTTATTTGTTATTGCTGAAAGAGATTTGTGTTAATCCATTGTTCAAATCACATATCTGATAATAAATAAGCCCATAAAAAGCAGCTGAACAAGAACCAAGCCTGTATTGGTTTTATAGACAAACCCAGTGAGCCAATCAGAATACCTTATTTGGGTCACTTGACCTCAACAAATTAGAAGATTTGATCAGAACATCACGTTTCCCTTCAAAAACTACTTCTGGGTCAACAAATTTTCATGAAAGTTGCTCAGAATGTGGAAAAATCCTATATATTTTTTTAAATAATCCATGCATCCAATGAGTAACTTTTGATCGCTTGAATCCAAGCCAAACTTTCAACGTTTGCCTAAGCATAGAAATACTTAAAGTGAATCCAAACTGTCGACAAGGAGTTGAAATGTGGGGTTTCTGCTACGACATAACTGTGAATCTCCAGGAAATAAACCTTATAAGGCAATAAAAAGCTGCATTTGAGAAAAAACCCAGAGAGCATAGCTGATCAGTGTGTACACGCTCTACTGGAGAGCTCAGCAGTCAGCTAATGCAGTGTTTGTAACATACCTAATAAATGCAGAAACCAAATCTGGATCAGAACCACTCCACACACCTGATGTTGGCTGAAACTGAACCAGACCAGAACCAACGATGGGACAAACTAAGGATGGACCTGTACCTGAACTAGGGACAGGGAAGGAGTCAAAACCGCCCAAACCTAGAGGTGGTGAGTAAATGCAACCGAAACCGGATCAGAACCAGTCTAGAACTAATGTTTGGCTGAAACTGGACCTGACCAGGTGTACATCATCTTGGACCCATTTGTTGAAAAGTTCCAGTCTTGTCTGTCCAAAGGACACTGTCCCAGAAGGTTTGAGGCTCATCATCCGTTCCAGTCTGCTTTTCCAAGGTCTCATCCTTGGTCGGGTCCCATGAAGTCCACTTTGACTGGACCTCTGATGAACTTTGACCTTTCGTTTCATTGGAGGTTGTCCTTGATTCAGTGGTCATACTTCGAGGTTCTGGCTACAGTCCAGTGGACCTTCATCTTCTGGGTAAGACATTTAACTCTAGCCAGAGGAACATCAAGTGGCCTTCTAGGCCTGCCCTTCAACATGCCCGTCTACAATGGCACAACACTACCAGTCCGACTGATGGACGACACCTACATGTCTCTACGGTCAAACTAATTTCAGCCCTCTCTAGGACAAACCATAATTTCTGTCAGTTTAGTTTGTTCTTAAAATGATTCTGCTGTAGCAGATTTCATTGGTTATCATTTAATTACTTTCAGAGATCGTTATGGTTTGTCCTTCATTAACAGAGGGTGACCAACCAGAAGGAGCTACCGAACCGTGCTAACAGCAGGTGGCCATGGCAGGCAGCCATGTTGGATTTAGAGGCTGGTGTTGGTGAGAAACGTCTGAGGTTCTGTTGTTTTTACTGCATCTTTCAGCCAATCAAACGGCTCCAGTGGACTTCCTAGTACCAGCTGCTGGTTCTGGTCAGTATTCACGGGTTCAAGCATCCGCCGGCTGGCGGTTCCGTGATGAGATGAGCCAGTGAGGTTGTTTTGCTGTATAAACCCGGTTCAGCCTGCAGAACCCCTCACTGATCCACTTAATGATCTGTAAGCTGATTGGTCCACAGCAGGGGGCGCTGCACTAAGCCCCTGACACTAATCAACCATCCCACAGAGCACTAGAACACAAAGGAAGCCAGCAAACCGGGTCGGTTTCCCGAACCAGATTAAAAACATGAGACCCAGTGACCTCTGACCCTTCACAATAAGAGCCCCAAGAAGCAGAGGTAAAATAAATAGTTTTATTTTATCAAACAGGAAGTCTTCATTCACATTGATGTTCTGTACATTAAACTCATGGCAGAACCCTCTGGTTCTGGTTCTGGTTTTGCTGCAGCCTCATGATGAGACTCCGGATCTCGCCGCGCTTCTGCCGCACCCGTTGCCTCAGAAACCAGTTCTCCAATCGCAGCGGGAGATCAAAGTGCACCACGGGGTTCTGGGGAGCCAATCAGAGGGGAGGAAACATTTAAGAAGTGGGTCTCCCGCAGCTGATTGGTTGATGTCTGAGGAAAATGAGCTCACCTGTAGGAAACTCTCTGCATACTGCAGCAGGTAGAGGCCGCAGTCGCTGCTGTTGTCCTGCTGAGGAACCCTGCAGCTGCAGCTCCTCATGTTGTCGGGGGTGAAGAGTCGAGGAGTCTTCCTCCGGACCTCCCACTCCACCTGCAGGTAGCTGCAGAGAACAGCAGGGTGAGACCTCCTAGCAGGAAGGAGCAGCAACAGGAGGAGGAGGGGAAACTCACTCTCTGATCAGCCTGCAGACGTCGTCGTGGTTTGACAGCTTCAGGGAGTCCATGACCAGGATGCAGGGCCTGGAGGAGGAGCCAGGGGGAGGGGGAGGGGCCAGAAAGTCAGACAGGGATCATCAACAGTTCATTGTTCAATAATTACTGACAATAAACTAAATGACATGACAAGATGACAACAGCAATGATTAGAGAGATAAGACCAGAAAACAAGCAGCTGACCTCTTGGTGACGGTTGCTCTTCGACAGCCAAGCAGAGAGCACTGCTGAGACACACAGAGGAAGCCTCAGTTAGCACGCTACATGCTACCTAGGGCTACAGCTAGACCAGAACCAGAACCTCATTTAGCACGCTACATGCTACCTAGGGCTACAGCTGGACCACAACCAGAACCTCATTTAGCACGCTACATGCTAGCTAGGGCTACAGCTAGACCACAACCAGAACCTCATTTAGCACGCTACATGCTACCTAGGGCTACAGCTAGACCAGAACCAGAACCTCATTTAGCACGCTACATGCTACCTAGGGCTACAGCTGGACCACAACCAGAACCTCAGTCAGCACGCTACATGCTACCTAGGGCTACAGCTGGACCACAACCAGAACCTCATTTAGCACGCTACATGCTACCTAGGGCTACAGCTGGACCACAACCAGAACCTCATTTAGCACGCTACATGCTAGCTAGGGCTACAGCTAGACCACAACCAGAACCTCATTTATCACGCTACATGTTAGCTAGGGCTACAGCTAGACCACAACCAGAACCTCATTTAGCACGCTACATGCTACCTAGGGCTACAGCTAGACCAGAACCAGAACCTCATTTAGCAAGCTACATGATACCTAGGGCTACAGCTGGACCACAACCAGAACCTCAGTCAGCACGCTACATGCTACCTAGGGCTACAGCTAGACCAGAACCAGAACCTCATTTAGCACGCTACATGCTACCTAGGGCTACAGCTAGACCAGAACCAGAACCTCAGTTAGCACGCTACATGCTAGCTAGGGCTACAGCTAGACCACAACCAGTACGTTAGTTAGCATGCTGGATGTTAGCTAAAGCTACAGCTAGACCAGAACCAGTACTTAAGATTTCAAGCTACATGCTAGCTAGGGCTACAGCTAGACCACAACCAGTATGTCAGTTAGCATGCTACATATTAGCTAGGGCTACAGCTAGACAAGAACCAGTACCTCAGTTAGCATGCAACATGTTAGCTAGAGCTACAGCTAGACCAGAACCTGTACCTCAGTTAGCACGCTACATATTAGCTAGGGCTACAGCTAGACCAGAACTAGAACCTCACTTAGCACGCTACATGTTAGCTAGGGCTACAGCTAGACCGGAACCAGAATCTTAGATAGCATGCTACATGTTAGCTAGAGCTAGACCAGAACCAGAACCTCAGTTAGCACGCTACATGTTAGCTAGAGCTACAGCTAGAACGGAACCAGAACCTGAGTTAGCATACTACATATTAGCTAGAGCTAAAGCTAGACCGGAACCAGAATGGCAGAAAGCATGCTACATGTTAGCTAGAGCTAGTCCAGAACCAGAACCTGAACCTCAGTTAGCACGGTACATGTTAGCTAGAGCTACAGCTAGACCGGAACCAGAACCTCAGTTAGCATGCTACCTGTTAGCTAGAGCTAGAGCTACAGCTGGATCAGAACCAGAACCTCAGTTAGCATCCTAAATGTTAGCTAGAGCCACAGCTAGACCAGAACCAGAAGCTCAGTTAGCACACTACATGTTCGCTACAGCTATAGCTAGACCAGAACCAGAACTTCACCACACTAAATGTTAGCTAGAGTTACAGCTAGACCAGGACTAGAACTTCGGGTAGCACACTACATGATCGCTAGTGCTACAACTAGACCAGGACCAGAAC
Organism: Apricaphanius iberus; assembly: GCA_028564705.1. Lineage (NCBI taxonomy): Eukaryota > Metazoa > Chordata > Actinopteri > Cyprinodontiformes > Aphaniidae > Apricaphanius > Apricaphanius iberus. The sequence continues at coordinate 359,732 of JAPXFQ010001415.1, forward strand.
CTGAACCTCAGTTAGCATGCTACATATTAGCTAGAGCTAAAGCTAGACCGGAACCAGAATCTCAGATAGCATGCTACATGTTAGCTACTGCTAGACCAGAACTAGAACCTCAGTTAGCACGCTACATGTTAGCTAGGGCTACAGCTAGACCAGAACTAGAACCTCAGTTAGCATGCTACATGTTAGCTAGAGCTAGACCGGAACCAAAACCTGAGTTAGCATACTACATATTAGCTAGAGCTACAGCTGGACCAGAACCAGAACTTCTGTTAGCACACTACATATTAGCTAGAGCTAAAGCTAGACCGGAAGCAGAATCTCAGATAGCATGCTACATGTTAGCTAGAGCTAGACCAGAACCTGAACCTCAGTTAGCACGCTGCATGTTAGCTAGAGCTAGACCAGAACCAGAACCTGAATCTCAGTTAGCACGCTACATGTTAGCTAGAGCTAGACCAGAACCAGAACCTCAGTTAGCATGCTACCTGTTAGCTAGAGCTAGAGCTACAGCTGGACCAGAACCAGAACCTCAGTTAGCACGCTACATTTTAGCTAGAGCTACAGCTAGACCAGAACCAGGACCTGTACCAGGAACCAGAACCAGGTGGGGCTTACCGGGGGCTGCTGGGACCTGGGCTCCAGTTCTCCAGCTGCTCTCTCTGCTCCACCTGCAGCAACATGAAATATCTGCTGTTGATTGCCAGAACCATGTGGTTTCATCAGAACCTGATAAACCGGGCCCAGCAGGTCCGGGTAAAACTCAATCAGAACAAACATTGTCGGTGTTCACCTTCTGCTCTGCCCGGGAACTCCTCGATTCGAACGTCTTCCAGGCTGGGGAAGCAGACCACCACCAGGAACCAGTGAGCTCTGAGGACACAGAACCGGGTCAGACAGAACCACCTGACCCCCTCCAGAACCAGAAGCAGCAGCTAGACTTACTCCTGGTTAACAGGCACAAAGAGGAAGTCTTTGGTGAAGATGTCCACGTGACGCGTCCACGTCCTCACCCTCTGATGCCTTGTGTGGCGGTCCCTGTGAAACCAGCAGAAGATGACATCATCAGTGTGACATCATCACCTCCTCGTCGCTAGGAAACGGTGCCGCCTTACGGGACAGAGGGGGCGCAGCTCTCCCCGGCCGCCCGTCGCCGGCTCAGCTGCTTGTAGAAGAAGCTGCTGAAGACGTGACTCCTCTGGGCCACTGTCCCGCTGACTCCCTCCAGGAGCAGAAACCTGTAGAAGGAGCAGCGTTAGTGACCCCTGCTGGTTGATGCCGGCTACTGCAGGACAAACGCCCACTGACTTGAGGTAGAAGTCGATGATGACGTCGTTCAGGAACTCCCCGGGGTCCAGACAAGCCAGGTCCTCCTCCGTCACCGTGATCCGACCTTTACACGGAACCAGAGGGTACTGGAGAAGCCTGCAGACAGAACCCAGGTTTAAACGGACCCACCAGAACCTGAACTGGTGGAGGCCGCTGACCTGGACTCACCTGGTCGGCAGCAGCTGCAGACCAGCAGAGTTCCTCTGAGCGCCGCTGGACGGAGCGGACTTCTGTCAGAAGAAAGGACTGGGTCAGGACCACAACCAGAACCACCACATTTTACCCGGTCCACATGATTTCTTACAGCCGCGTGTCCCAGCAGGCGCAGGAGGTGCTGGTCCACAGGAGGAGCACAAGTGTGGATCATCAGCAGGCCTTGGGACCAGTCGATGGGGGAAGAGGAGGGGCGGTGCTGCCGGTACTCCTCCAGGTCCAGGATGGAGGCCAGCAGAGCTGCCTGAAGCTCCTGTAGCTGCTCCTGCAGAACCACAAGGAGGAAGGAGCAGGAGGGGGCTGTGGAGGAACATCTGGTCAGCTCTGGAGAACCTCAGAAACTTCTTGGTGACCCTTTAGAGATCTCTGGTGACCCTCTAACCATTAATGGCCCTTTACAGATGTCTGGTGACCCTCTAACCATTAATGGCCCTTTAGAGATCTCTGGTGACCCTATAACCATTAGTCGCGCTTTAGAGATCTCTGGTGAACTTCTAACCATTAATGGCCCTTTAGAGATCTCTGGTGACCCTCTAACCATTAGTCGCGCTTTAGAGATCTCTTGTGACCCTCTAACCATTAGTCGCCCTTTAGAGATGTCTGGTGACCCTCTAACCATTAGTCGCGCTTTAGAGATCTCTGGTGACCCTCTAACCATTAGTCGCACTTACAGATGTCTGGTGACCCTCTAACCATTAATGGCCGTATAGAATTTTCTGGTGACCCTCTAACCATTAATGGCCCTTTAGAGATCTCTGGTGACCCTCTAACCATTAGTCGCCCTTTAGAGATCTCTGGTGACCCTCTAACCATTAGTCGCCCTTTAGAGATCTCTGGTGACCCTCTAACCATTAGTCGCCCTTTAGAGATCTCTGGTGACCCTCTAACCATTAGTCGCACTTACAGATGTCTGGTGACCCTCTAACCATTAATGGCCCTTTCGAGATGTCTGGTGACCCTATAACCATTAGTCGCCCTTTAGAGATGTCTGGTGACCCTCTAACCATTAATGAGCCTTTAGAGATCTCTGGTGACCCTCTAACCATTAATGGCCCTTTAGAGATCTCTGGTGACCCTATAACCATTAGTCGCCCTTTATAGATCTCTGGTGACCCTATAACCATTAGTCGCCCTTTAGAAATCTCTGTTGACCCTATAACCATTAGTCGCCCTTTAGAGATCTCTGGTGACCCTATAACCATTAGTGACCCTTTAGAGATGTCTGGTGACCCTCTAACCATTAGTGACCCTTTAGAGACGTCTGGTGACCCTCTAACCATTAGTCGCCCTTTACAGATGTCTGGTGACCCTCTAACCATTAATGGCCCTTTAGAGATCTCTGGTGACCCTCTAACCATTAGTCGCCCTTTACAGATGTCTTGTGACCCTCTAACCATTAGTCGCCCTTTACAGATGTCTGGTGACCCTCTAACCATTAATGGCCCTTTAGAGATCTCTGGTGACCCTCTAACCATTAGTCGCCCTTTACAGATGTCTGGTGACCCTCTAACCATTAATGACCCTTTAGAGATCTCTGGTGACCCTCTAACCATTAATGGCCCTTTACAGATCTCTGGTGACCCTCTAACCGTTAATGGCCCTTTAGAGATCTTTGGTGACCCTCTAACCATTAGTCGCCCTTTAGAGATCTCTGGTGACCCTCTAACCATTAATGGCCCTTTACAGATGTCTGGTGACCCTCTAACCATTAATGGCCCTTTAGAGATCTCTGGTGACCCTATAACCATTAGTGGCCCTTTAGAGATCTCTGGTGACCCTATAACCATTAGTCGCCCTTTAGAGATCTCTGGTGACCCTATAACCATTAGTCGCCCTTTAGAGATCTCTGGTGACCCTATAACCATTAGTCGCCCTTTAGAGATCTCTGGTGACCCTCTAACCATTAGTGACCCTTTAGAGACGTCTGGTGACCCTCTAACCATTAGTCGCCCTTTACAGATGTCTGGTGACCCTCTAACCATTAATGGCCCTTTAGAGATGTCTGGTGACCCTCTAACCATTAGTCGCCCTTTAGAGATGTCTAGTGACCCTCTAACCATTAATGACCCTTTAGAGATGTCTGGTGACCCTCTAACCATTAATGACCCTTTAGAGATCTCTGGTGACCCTCTAACTATTAGTCGCCCTTTAGAGATGTCTAGTGACCCTCTAACCATTAATGACCCTTTCGAGATGTCTGGTGACCCTCTAACCATTAATGACCCTTTAGAGATCTCTGGTGACCCTCTAACTATTAGTCGCCCTTTAGAGATGTCTAGTGACCCTCTAACCATTAATGACCCTTTCGAGATGTCTGGTGACCCTCTAACCATTAATGACCCTTTAGAGATCTCTGGTGACCCTCTAACTATTAGTCGCCCTTTAGAGATGTCTAGTGACCCTCTAACCATTAATGACCCTTTCGAGATGTCTGGTGACCCTCTAACCATTAATGACCCTTTAGAGATCTCTGGTGACCCTCTAACTATTAGTCGCCCTTTAGAGATGTCTAGTGACCCTCTAACCATTAATGACCCTTTCGAGATGTCTGGTGACCCTCTAACCATTAATGACCCTTTAGAGATCTCTGGTGACCCTCTAACTATTAGTCGCCCTTTAGAGATGTCTAGTGACCCTCTAACCATTAATGACCCTTTAGAGATCTCTGGTGACCCTCTAACCATTAATGGCCCTTTACAGATGTCTGGTGACCCTCTAACAGTTAAAGGCCCTTTAGAGATCTTTGGTGACCCTATAACCATTAGTCGTTCTTTAGAGATCTCTGGTGACCCTCTAACCATTAATGGCCCTTTAGAAATCTCTGGTGACCCTCTAACCATTAATGGCCCTTTACAGATGTCTGGTGACCCTCTATCCGTTAAAGGCCCTTTAGAGATCTTTGGTGACCCTATAACCATTAGTCGTTCTTTAGAGATCTCTGGTGACCCTCTAACCATTAATGGCCCTTTAGAGATCTCTGGTGACCCTCTAACCATTAGTCGCCCTTTACAGATGTCTGGTGACCCTCTAACCATTAATGGCCCTTTAGAGATCTCTGGTGACCCTCTAACCATTAGTCGCCCTTTAGAGATGTCTGGTGACCCTCTAACCATTAGTGACCCTTTAGAGATGTCTGGTGACCCTCTAACCATTAATGATCCTTTAGAGATCTCTGGTGACCCTCTAACCATTAGTCGCCCTTTAGAGATGTCTGGTGACCCTCTAACCATTAATGGCCCTTTACAGATGTCTGGTGACCCTCTAACCATTAATGGCCCTTTAGAGATCTCTGGCGACCCTCTAACCATTAGTCGCCCTTTAGAGACCTCTGGTGACCCTCTAATGGTCAGGAGATCAGACTCACCGTTGGCAGCGGTGGTGCACTGCTGGATGAGTGACAGCTCCCTCTGTAGGAGGTTAGCCTGAGCGTCCGATACCCATAAGAAGAGCAGGGAGGGGGCGGGGCCTTTCCATCTGGTCAGCAGATCCCCGCCCTGAGCCACGCCCCCGTCCCAAATGCCGTAGCCTCGGAGCTGATTGGCCACCACCGTTACCTCGGTAACCTCTGTCCCTGGAAGACAGGAGGACTGTGACCTCAGAGCCCAGAACCCTAGAGCAACACGGTAAACGGCGGACCAGAACCAGTACCTTTGATGGGGAGGATGATGCCGTTCTCAGTGATCTGCAGGAACAAAGACAAAAACTGTTAATGATTCAGGACCAGCAGGATGTAGAGACGAACGGGTCAGAACTGTACCGGACCGTCATGGAGCCGCTGGCGTCAGCCTCCATCAGGCCACAGTGAAGCGAGCAGAACTCCAGCTGCAGGAAGGAGGGTGGAGCAGAACCGGGCTTCTGGGAGGAAGGCGGAGCAGAACCGGGCTTTTTGGGAACCTAACAGAGAATACAAAGAGAAAACAGAATCCATGATTCTATCTGCAGTGTGGTTCTGAATCCAGGCCCATTTAAACCCGGACAGCTGAAGGTTCTGATGGCGTACCCGTTCACTGACCGTTCCCTTGTCGGTCCGCTGTCCTTCGTCCTCCTCTTCACTGGACAGCACGACTGAAAACAGAGAGATGATGAAGGTTCCTACAGACAGCGGGTGGCTGAGCAGGAACCGGGTCAGGAACCGGGTCAGACTCACTGGGTTCACTGGGAGCAGGGCGGGGCTTCTTCAGCCTCAGATGTGGCGCGGCGGCAGGTCGGGTCTTCCTCTCTCTGAACCGTCTCCACCTGTCCCTCTGAGTTTCCATCACGTCCTCCTTCTGGTCCACAGGCTGCCCCCTGCTGGCCGCTCTCCTTGGCATACTCTTCCTCATGGAGGAGTAGGAGGAGGGTCTGCTGGACTCTGAGGTTCTGGTTCTGGACGGAGACACAAACTCCTCCTCTGACGTCTCGTCTGGTCCTGAGCTGGACGAGTTGTCCTTCTGAAACAAACAGCGTCTCTCAGGCTGAAGGAAGACGACTGCAGAATGAAGGCCCTGCAGTTCCCTTACCTTCCCGTTGGTGGCAGCGTCACCTGAAGAACTCCACTTCCCAGCATGCTCCTCTGCTCTCAGCTCTGCCAGTGGGTCCACAGACTCCACAGAGATGGTCTTCTTCAGCGTTGGAGAACGAAGATCTGAGGCATCCTCAGGCTGCAGCAGGCGGTCAGACGCTCTCTTGGGGCGCCATCTGCTGGACAACCAGGGAACAGACAGGTCAAACAATAATCACCAGGAGAGTTAAAAACTGGTCATAGACGATTAATAACTACAATAAAGTTTATAACCAGCATCACAGATACTAAAACATGAATAACAATAAAATAACTTAAAAGTTTATTAATATATAAAACAAGCCCCCCAAAACAACAGATAAAATCCATCCTAAAACATCAATTATAAAATAAATACAACAAAAATATTAAACAATTTAAAAACTAAAGCAACCTAGAAAGTGTCATAGGCAAGAATATGACACTATTTCTTATAAATCAACTCTATAATCTGGATATTTTTACAACAGAGAACTAATTCTTATCATATACCAGTTCAAATGTTCCACTTCACCTGAATATGAGTTGATTAACAAAAATATTAATTGAATTTAACCTCTAAATGATCCAGACGGGCCACCTCATGGATTTAATCCTCCTGATGAAATATTAAATATGTAGGAACTGACTCCAGGAACAAGAAGTAAACAGCAGCTCCTGCACAGCAATGATAAGCTGTTATCTCACCCATTAGGCGAGCCCTGCAGCCATTGGCTACTCCTGCTTCCTGCTGAGCTGTGATTGGCTGATGAAGCTCTGCCCCTGTTAGTACTGTCCAGACCCAGCAGAGTTTGAACGTAGTTCTTGAAGGGTGTCCTGCACGGCGCTCTGAAACAACATAACTTGTTTTCTCATCCAAGATGCTAGATGCAGTGACCATTGTGACCTGAAGGGGGAGCCACAGCCAACCTTAGACCAGCTGTAAAGGAGCCAGCTGCATTCCCAGGATGCATTCTGTCAGCTCCGCCTCTCCTGGTCGCACCCCCGAAACCCTGTTAGGACCAGAACACAATAGTATCACAAATACCACCTTAAATCTACACAGGGTCCGACATCATCAGCTGTACTTTAAATACCACCTTAAATCAACCAGTAACCTTAAATTCAGTCATACCACCTTAAATCAGCCAGCAACCATCCATCCAGTCATACCACCTTAAATCAACCAGCAACCATCCATCCAGTCATACCACCTTAAATCAACCAGCAAACATCCATCCAGTCATACCACCTTAAATCTACACAGGGTCCGACATCATCAGCTGTACTAGAAATACCACCTTAAATAAACCAGTAACCTTAAATTTGGTCATACCACCTTAAAACTACCCAGGTTCACACATCATCTCTACAAGGAATACCACCTTAAATCAACCAGAAACCATCCATCCAGTTATACCACCTTAAATCAACCTGCAACCATCCATCCAGTAATACCACCTTAAATCAACCAGCAACCATCCATCCAGTCATACCACCTTAAATCAACCAGCAACCATCCATCCAGTCATACCACCTTAAATCAACCAGCAACCGTCCATCCAGTAATACCACCTTAAAAAAACCAGCAACCATCCATCCAGTCATACCACCTCAAATAAACCAGCAACCATCCATCCAGTCATACCACCTTAAATCAACCAGCAACCATCCATCCAGTCATACCACCTTAAATCAAGCAGCAACCATCCATCCAGTCATACCACCTTAAATCAACCAGCAACCATCCATCCAGTCATACCACCTTAAATCAAGCAGCAACCATCCATCCAGTCATACCACCTTATCCTGGGAGGCGGAGCCATGGAGGCGGGACAGCGGTGACTGCTGGTGGATGTGGGCGGAGTCAGAGCCCTCAGCTTGTTTCTTCTTGGGGATCTTAAAGGGAAACGCCATCCTGCAACAAAGAGCCAACCATTCCAGACTCCATTGAAAGAACAGCTAAATCAACAAGCAGCACCCCTGTTTAACTAAGGCACCTAGCGCACTGAGAACGATGAAACCGCTGCACTGAACTCCATAGAAAAACATACACATTTTACACCATCCTTAATAAAGTAGATGTGAAGTTGAAATGAACGGAATAAATTTCAATATAAATGAAATGAATCTCCATAAAGTGTTAATAAAATAATAAAATGTGTTCACAGCGCTTTAAACCCAGTTTTATTCCAAAGTTTACTCGCGTAAAACACAATACGTAACCTAACTGAAAGTAAACATGAAGAATAAAAGTGTTAATTTCAGCCAGATGGATCAACTAAGGCGGGTTATTATAGAGCCGAATTTACCAGTAGAGCTTCCTAATTAATTATAAATATTCTACCAGCATCTCCCCCCGTATTTATTTGACTTTAACCCGTTTTTATCCAGACACCAACCTTGTGTAAACCAGCGGAGCAGCTAACTAGCCTGCTAGCCGGGGAGCTCAGCTATCTCCCGGCGGACTGGTTCCACTGGACCGTCACTGGAGTCTCCAGTGGACTCATGAGAGATAGCAGAACCTTAGTCTGGTCCAACAGAACCTCTGCACTCATTAATAATCACATTATGTCCCTGCAGAGGTCCAAAGCTCTCCAAACTGATGACAACACAGAGCGCTAGCTGCTAGCCTCTCCTCCTTCTACCAGATTACAGGGATGTGTATGGACACATACCGCCCCCTGCTGCTCATCTGTTTTCACACATTCTATAATTTGGTTTATTTTATTTCCCTGAAATTAAAAGTGTTCCGTTTATTCTGTCTGCTTTTAATGGAATGGAGTCTGAGCAGATTATTGTACATAACTGTTGGTTTTCCGCCAGACACAGGAAGACCAACATTTCCCCTCCAAACACTGCACCATCTGTTTAATTCTTTCTGTTCTGTGATTTACATGTCGTTTTGGGACTATTTCCATCCAGTGTAATCTCTGAATAATCAATAAACTGTAATTTGTTTTTTTATATCCATTGTAAACTAGAAAAACAATGTAAATGATAAAAACTGAATGAACCCTGTCAGACAGAAGAGAACAGAGTGCCTGGTGTGTCTAGCTGGATTTAAGTTTTGGTATTATCAATAGGTGGTGAAACATTTCAGATTAATTTGATAGATAACTGTCTCATTTACTGTAGTATGTGAAAATGATGGTTTTGTTAGTTATTTTACCTTTAAAAACTTTATTGAGTAAAAACATTGTTGATCTTATTGTTTGTAACTCAACAGAATGTATTTTATACTTCCTGTAAACCTGGATTTGAAAGAGAACATCCTGATAACAGACTGAAAATGGACAAATAGAAATGATCATATTTTGGATAATAATTGTGAAACATTTTAGCTGTGTCTGTCTCCAAAAAATCAACAGTAAAATATATAATCATGTCTTTCTGGTTATTGTATATATGTATAGAAGATTCTATAAGAAAATCCAAAGGGATATTATCTGAGAATTTTATCATAATTTTGTTTCTGAAAATGAGGCAACAACATGGATTGGTTTCATAAGGTCATTTTAATCTCCAAAAACCTACAGAAGGATAACGAAATATTAATTATTGATAAATGAGATAGCCTATTGGCTCTATCCAAGCTTTTGGGGGGGGGGTTGGAAATCCTCTGCTGTACAAACATCTGCAGTTTTCAAGAGAAAACTCATTAATGTTTACAATTTTAGGAATATGTCTTCAATCAATTCTGATATTATAACTTCAGAAATTTACAAGATAAAATCTTATAAGGAAAAAAACAAGTTTGTTGTGAATCAGATATTTTAGACAGAAATTTCCAGCCCTATAAGATTAATTTATGAGATTTACATCAGGATATTTTCCATCTGAAAGCCTCAAACAGGAGAGACGGTGAGGAAGAAGCTGCTGTGGAAATGTAAAACATGCTTCTCCTGTTAAAGGGTCGGAGCTGCAAACTGCATCATCATTCCTGACGAGCTCTCATCTTTTCCAGGCAGTACCGCTTCTGTTGCCCGTTGACGGATGCAGATAGGAACCAGCCCTCCCCGTGACCCGTTGAAGCTAAGCGGTATAGCAGATGGATGGATGGATAATGATCCTTAACGCTGTGGATCAGCTGCACGCTTGAGAAAAAATGCACAAATTACATTTCAAAGGTTTGACCTGAAGTGTCATTAACGTGGTCGGGTTGTGGGTGAAAAGATTCATCCTGTATTTAAATGTATTATTTAAATATGTAGCTATAGCTTCATGCGTTTCAAAACTATCATCACTAAATACTGATGGGGAAATGTCCACAACACCCCCGCCTATTGATGCCTATTGAATCATTTATTATTGTGTACATGAGCAATTAATGAGCTGTGGGACATATCTGTTGAAAAATATTATTTACTAATAACGTTGTGTGTATTTTCAGACATGAAAGGCCAAAAATAATATTCCCTGTGCGTTTTTAGCAAGTCATAAAAACAATGTAAAATTCTAAATAATGAAAGAATCTATTTCTCTGCATTTTAAATAAAATTGCGTTTGGGTATTTATTTCTGGTGAAAAGATAATAATCTGGCATTCCAGTGTCTGTTCATTTAACACAGCAGATATGACAAATATACATAATATAATAAACACATTATATAATCAAAACGCTTTCTTTATAGCCAATATTTGCTGTAAATAAATGACACATATATATACAATTGGTGCCTTTGATTAAAATCCAATATGTTCTATAACTTTGGACTTTATGCTATAGAATTTGCTAGATATGTTTTTATATTGTGTATTAATCAAACTTAGATGATTTTGTTTCAGTTTAATCATATTAAGCAGGAAAATAACACAAGCGGCGCCGCCATTTTGGTTGTCATGGAGATACGGTACAGGGTGTCGATGTAATCCTCACCGTCCCAATGGTGCAGTTATTCACACACTTGTTCACTAAGCACTTGAACCCTTGTCTGCACTTCAATCAAGTGCACTTCGTGGAAGACCGTAGGGTGTAGTGCGGGTATTGGGACAGGACCTTTTCCTAGGGAAGTAAAGGCAGTTCCCGCCTTCCTCGCCTCTGATTGGACAGAACTTCTCTCGCATGATTGGCTATTTCTTTTAGAGACTAGTCCCGCCTTTTCTCGTCTCTGATTGGCTAGAAGAATTGCCGGCCGTCCCACATACACCACTTATTTGCATTTTAGCAGACGCTTGATTCCTGAGCTGATACTTGGACAGAATAAATTCATAGGTTCAGGCTGCTAAACAAGCAGTTTTTATGTGTTATTTTAGTTGTGTTTTTAGAATGAATTTGTTAAATTGAAACTAATCTCTGGTTTCTTTTATTCTGAGTGTGTGTGAGAATTATTGCAAAGAATTAATGTCCTTCAGATGGGATCTATCTGGTGTGATCAATAATAATTAATCATTATAAGTGAGATTATTTGTTGATAATCCCCTTTTGATTAATGTCTTGTTTCTAGCCCAGAGGCTAGTGGTGCCCCGATTAAATGATTTAAAGAATAATTAACTACTAATTTACAATTATTAGGTAATATTCTTAACATAACCAGATAGATAATAACAGTTATTAATAAATTAATTATTTAATTGATAAAATCCCCTACAGTGGGCAGGTAGAGCGTCTCTCTGACTAAATGTCGTTCTGTACAATGGGTTGTGATTCAAAGCGTCCCAGTTGTCTTCCTGGGTTCAGACTCAGCAGTACACACATCAGGGTCCCTCCTAGGACTGCAGTAGGACACCATGTCCCATCATCGGGGCGGTGGGATGGATCAGGTGAAGCTCCTGGAATTAATCATGTTCCGTCTGTTAAATGAACCTGTTTTTCTAGGTTCTGCCTGTCAATAAAGTTCTTCCCTACAATCAATAAACTTTCATTTCTGTAACCAGAATTTTTTTTTTTTAATATCCAATGTAAACTAGAAAAACAATGTAAATGATAAAAACTGAATGAACCCTGTCAGACAGATATAAAGAGAACAGAGTGCCTGGTGTGTCTAGCTGGATTTAAGTTCTGGTATTATCAACATTTGAGATTAATTTGATAGATAACTGTTTGTCTCATTTACTCTAGTTTGTGAAAATGATGGTTTTCTAGGTTCTGCCTGTCAATAAAGTTCTTCCAGAGACGTGTTGGACTCTTTTGTAACAACTTTTCTAGCAACACCTCCAGGCTGTTCGCCTGATGCCAAGTACCGTTGCAGCGCTGCTGCAGAGCCTGAATCAACGGGGTGTGGTCCACAGAAAGTGAACTTTTGGCTGGTTTTTGACCCTGAGGGTCTCCCCTTTCCTCCTGGAGTCAAAGAGAAGCTCAGGAAGAAAAGGTGAGGGGGAACAGAAACAGAGCCGACCCTGCAGGAGGAGACAAAAGAGGTGAGTTTTTTTTTCAGCTTTGTGTGTTCCTTGGCAAACATCCACACCAATAAACAAGCTTCCAGCTCTGGGATCCAGGAACATGCTCCCGAAAAGCCAACATTCAGGTTTCCCAACAGATGTAGATCAGCAGGGACCATCTGCAGCAGACAGTACGCTCTGGTTCTAAAGAGGACACTCCACCCTGGTTCTGCAGCAGACAGCGCATTGGGTCCAGGTGAGTTAGCATATCCTACAAATACTACCTGTTTACTCCAATGCATTAAGGCTAAAAAGCAAAGAAGCAAACATTTGGTTCCAGCTTGTTGGGACAGATGTTATCATCCAGGATGTGAAACCTTTAGGTGCACAAACAGATCGGTGGAGAAAGATTCATTAAGGCTGACGGTAGAAGCAAAGCTGCTATCTGTGGGTCCACAGCTTCAGATCAGGACGAAGTCCTTCATCACTGCACTAAACTCTGAGATTAGTTAGAGATGAGCTCCATGCACACACTAGGACACCTGCAGCCTCCTCCAGGTGTTCCTCACCTGAGCTTATCAGGACAAACAGGGCTGCGGTCTTTTCTGAGAGGTGAGATTGTTTCTCTGAGATGAAGATCAAACAGGGGACATCTTCAGGTAAATAAAGGTAGCAGACTCTTCCACGGTATGATGTCAGATAAAAACTGGTTGGCCCAGATTAACAGATTATCTGAGGACTGAGGGGAGCAGGGATCAATCTAGAACCGCTCTGATCTGGCAGAACCAAGTCCGAACGGACCAAGAGCACATCGAGACGCTGAAATACAGGTACGGCAAGACCTTTACAGCAATAATCAGTATCAGGGCTCAGCAGCATTACTGTAGAGGTAGAGCTAGATATTACTGCTGTCCATCATTTTAACAGAGTCCAAAGCATCTAGTTATAATCTGTTTCTGTCAGTTTAAAAAAAATAATATTCAGTAGTTTTTATTTGCATTAAAGATGATGATTGAACTTAAAATACGGACAGTTTAGCTGCTGTTGGAACCAAATAGTGGGATTATTGCAGAGGTTCTGGTCATGAACGAGGAACCGTTTACTGACACACGTCTATGGCTGCAGAGGCTAAGCAATTTTATTTCTATAGCACGTTTTCAGCACAAGGTAATTCAAAATGCTTTACATGATTACAGAAATGTGGAAATTAAAACATAGAATCACTACGAGAAAGCATAAACGAACATTTATAAAAGACAATTTGTTTAAAACTATGAACATTTTAAGACTGATGAAACACAAGAATCAATTATAACAATTAGCAATAACAGTAATTAAAAGAAAATGAAATATTCAGTGATTAAAGCATAAGAAAACATTGTTGTAAAACTATGAAAAATAAAAACAGAAAACATTTAGTAACTGACAAAAGCAATAACAGTAATTAAAAAGAAGGAACGCAGAAGTTGTATCAGTTACACATAAGTGAGTCTAAATAGGTCAGTTTTAATTTTAGACTTAAAGAGTTCAGTGTCTCTGCAGCTTTGCGTTCTCCTGGTAGTTTGTTCCAGATATGAGGAGCATAGAAACTAAAAGCTGCTTCTCCATGTTTGGTTCTGGTTCTAGAGACGATCAGTAAACTAGAGCTGGAGGACCTGATTGATCTGGATGGTTTGTACCATGATAGCAGATCTCTAATGTACTCTGGTGCTAAACCATTCAATGATTTATAAACTAGTAGGAGTATTTAGAAGTTTATTCTCTGAGCTACAGGGAGCCAGAGGAAGGACTTTAGAACTGGGGTGATGTGTTCTACTTTCCTGGTTCTAGTGAGAACACGAGCAGCAGCGTTCTGGATCAGCTGCAGCTGTCTGATTGATTTTTTAGGTAGACCTGTGAAGATACTGTTACAGTAATCATAAATGCATGGATGAGTTTTTCTAGGTCTCCTTGTGTCATCAGTCCTTTAATCCTAGAAATGTTCCTCAGCTGATAGAAAGCTGACCTTGTTATTACCTTTATGTGACCCTGGAGGTTCTGGTCTGGGTCCATTATTACACCTAGATTTCTGGACTGGTTGCTCGTTTCTAGTTGGACCAACTGAAGCTGTGCACTGATATTTAATTGATCCTTTTTGGGTCCAATAATAAGTACTTCAGTTTTGTTTTTGTTCAGTTGGAGGAAATTATGGGACATACATTTATTGAAGATTTGGACGGGTTCAACATCAGAGATAAAAAGCTGAGTTTCATCAGCATAGTTGTGGTAGTTAGAGATGGCTTAGTGGGAGCATCCATCCTCCAGGGGTCGCTGGTGCCTATCTTCAGAGAGGTGGGGTACACGGGGAGAACACGCAAACATGCAAATTCCCGGGGATACGAACCCACAAGCTTCTTGCTGCAAGAAAACAGTGCTAACCACTGCGCCACCGTAAATAGGAGAGGCCCTAGGATGGAGCCCTGGGGGACCGCACGTGTGATTTCTGTGTTTTGTGATGAGAACTGGATAATTGACCCAAAGAACTTCCTGTTCTTAAGGTAGGATTTGAACCAGTCGAGTACTGTACTGTAAAAATACACTGAACTTTAAAAAGATACTTCTGGGCACATTTCACTCCTTCGAATACCTTGCCACACAGATAAAAGAACCGAACAAGGTCTTAGTCATAAATATGTACAAACCACCCAAAGCGAGCTCAAACTTTCTTAACCACCTCAATGACCTTCTTTCTTTAATATGTATTGAATATGACAAACTAATTATTGTGGGGGATCTGAACATTCATACTGACAACCCCCAGGATAGACAGACTAAAATACTAAGCGATACTCTCCCAACTCTTGGGTTAGCTTTGGTCTAACCCAACATGTCAAACAGCCAACACACAAACAAGGTCACACTTTAGACTTAATCATTAGCAAAGGACTGAAAATCTCTAGCATCTCCGTAGTGGATGTTGCATTATCTGACCACTTCTGCATCTTCTTTGAAAGCATTATCCCGACTAAACTATCTAATCAAAATGTCACCATAGTAAGAAAACGACCCCTTGTTTACAGCTCTGCTGAAATCTTTAAACAAATTTACTGCTCCTGAGCTACACTCCACCAGGGCCTGTAGTGAATTTGCCAACTTCTTCACTGAAAAGATTCTAGAAATTAGAAGATCAATCTGTAAAGCAGCAACCAACCCACCAACATTATCATCCCCACTTAAAAATAATGCAGATAAAATGTCTGATATCAAAAAACTGAATCAGTCACATCTTTAATAAATTATTGAATAGCTAAACTCCTCCTCTTGCTGCCTCGATATCTTACCCACAGCTTTTTTAAAGAAAGTTCTCCCTGTCATTAAGTCCGATCTGATGCAAATAGTTAACACATCCCTCTTGTCAGGTGTCTTACTCCGGGCCCTCAAAACAGCAGTTATCAAACCCCTATACAAGAAAAAAAACCTAGATAATACATTGATGTAGAATTATAGGACAATCTCTAATCTCCCATTCATCAGTGAGATTATTGAAAAAGCTGTATCTCAACAGTTGAACACATTCCTGACAATGAACGATTCCTTAGATAATTTTCAATCTGGTTTCTGTGCCCATCACAGCACTGAAACTGTCCTAGTCAAAGTTTTCAATGACATCTGCATAAATACAGACAGCGGGAGAACCACAGTTCTGGTTCTGTTGGACCTCAGTGCAGCGTTTGACACTGTTGATCATAAAATATTACTGGAACGATTAGAGAGCTGGATCGGACTCACTGGTACAGCTCTTCAATGGTTCGAATCTTACCTTAAAAATAGGAAGTTCTTTGTGTCCATCAGAAATTTCTCATCAGAACAAACAGAAATCACATGTGGGGTCCCCCAGGGCTCCATCCTGGGGCCCCTCCTGTTCAATAACTAGATGCTCCCACTAACCAAAATTATAGCAGCCAATCAGATAAGTTACCATAACTATGCAGACGATACACAGCTATACATTACATCTTCACCAAGTGACTTTGATTCTAACGCCGCACTGAGGTCTAATAGTACCAGTACTGTGGTTTTACCACGGTCAGTATTTGTATAGATATCATTGTAAACTTTGATGAGGGCTCTCTCTGTACTGTGGTACCTACGAAAACCAGACTGATAAATATCAAAGCGGTTGTTCATTGCTAGGAAGCAATTTAATTGTTGGAACACAACTTTTTCAATAATTTTACCGATAAATGGGAAATTAGAGATTGGTCTGTAGTTTTTACATTAATGTGCTCTCTAGGTTCTTCTTTAGTATTGGCTTGATAACTGCTGTTTTTAAGGCTTTGGGGAAAACACCTGATAGGATGGATGAGTTCATTATTATGATCAGATCCGCACTGATGGCTGGTTTGATTTATTGTTTGCAAATCAGTCATTTTCTCTGCATGGGTGTTAAATGGGCTTAACGTTGTTAAACCCCAGACAGTCTCGGCAGATGACCACTTATGCTGAGCCTGGTTCTGCCGGAGGTTTCTTCCTGTTAAAAGGGAGTTTTTCCTTTCCACTGTCGCCTCATGCTTGCTCAGTATGAGGGATTGCTGAGAATTACACGACGCAATCTTCTGTGGTTCTCTAATTTCTAAATTAAACATTGTATTGTAATAACTCTTCTTGTAAAGTGCCTTGAGATGACATCTGTTGTGAAACGGCGCTACATAAATAAACTGAATTGAATTGGGGTTGAATAAGTCCTGCAGCTTCGGTGGTGGTCGGTACGACGCCGGAGCGACCGGCTCCAACCCCTCCATAACTGTCAAAGGTCATGGGATGCTCATGGGAATGGTTAGATTCAGTTATTTACCTGGACTCTGGGTGTAAAGCTGAACATTCCTGCACCTAGTGGTCAGATCACTGAATACTCATCTGTCAGAATGAACAACAGCCTTCAGATTTTTCCATCGTTGCTTTTAAAACACCTGGTCAGAACATAACTATAGGAGCTCTGCGTAACCTGACACCTGCTGGTGTGTCCAGGTGAATCAGTGTGTGGGATCAGCTTCTATCACAGATAGAGCTAGAATCATTTGCTAACCCAGTCAGACGGAGCGATGTTAGCCATCTCCATGCAGCATCCAGAGCGTGACTGATCTTCTACCTGCAGCATGTCGCCACCTGTTTCTGTTTGGTTTCTTCAACCTTCAGCCGCAGACAGAAATACCTCTACTACTGAGCATGCTCAGATTATACAAGAGCCGCCTGAGGGACGCACATGTCAGGACTAGAGACAGAGTAGATCTTAGCCTAGAATGTCAGTTTCATTTTAACCATTAAATGACCAAACTTCCTTAGTATCAGAGATAATCTGAGTAAATCCAAACACCTGTGGTTAAATGAAACATTCATCTGATTTAGCTCAAATATCTGAGTTGGGTTTTAGTCCAGACTTTGACTAGGCCATTAATGATTTATTATATATGCAGCTCAGGTAATTACAGGGGATTTGTGATTTAATGAGGGGGGTTAATTAGTTTTTCACTTGATGGATGAAACGTTTGGAGACAGTTTTCTGTGTTTAATGTTAGGTTATTTATGGATGAAGGTAATCTTCAGGCTTGTTTGTAAACGGGTCGAGGCGACCCAACATGCCTACCTATGGACTGATTGGTCCAATAAAGGGACGTCTCTCCCTCTCATACCCAGCATGGTAGCCATTCATCATTTTGTGTTCGCTGTTCGATAAATCAGGCCCTAAGTGTGTCGATGTGTCAACCTGGAGCTCACCTGAGACTGTAGAAGTCCCCGGTATGATCGTTTGATGCTGTATTAAGGTATAATCTTTTATCATAATTTTGTGGCATTTGATTTAAACCTGGCCCAAGGCTGCATATCCATTCTCTAAAGCTGTGTCTGTGTTTTTTAATTCTTGATGATACTCTGAGAACCAACAAGATGACCTGAAGTAGATAAGTGGCAGAGGAGAAACTCAAACAAAGACATCTCAGTGTCGGATCAGGACAAGCTGAGACAAGGAAGACACTTTATTAAACCGTCCCAATCTTATTTCCAGAGAATGGCTCCAGTTTCCCTGCAGGCTGGCGGCTCTCACCACTTCTGACAAGCCCTCATTTCTCAGAAAGGTTCAGCCTGTTTTTTATCCTTGTGTGTTCGTATGTTTCTGTTCTGTGCTGCGCTGAACGTTTGACTGCAGCTGAACAGACAAATGCACACAGAAAGTAGCTGCAGAGCATCTTCACAGACACCTTCTAGAACCAGAAGAAAAGCCAATCAGAGGAAGATTTTTAATGAAGACTGTTTCCTCTGTAGGTGGAGAGCCAGAGAGCGTGGAAGCTGATGTGAAATCTGCATCATGGAGCAGACTAAAGACAAAGAGAAGAGATTTTTTATCTTTAAAGACAAGAAGATCAGGGGCAAAACTCTAAGGTAAGGTCACACCAGAACTTCCCAGAACCTCCCAGTACTGTTCCCAGCTCTAACTGTTTCTTTTGTGTTGCAGCATCAAAAAGCCTTCCCTAAAGCTAAAAGCTGATCCTGGCCGAGAATCCTCCAACCAGAGGTCAACATGTCTGACCCTGTGCTGGCCCATCCGGTACGTCTCAGTTTATCTCTCCCAGTCTGACTGTCAGGCATGAAGCAGTGAAGCAGCAGGCGGCTTCATCTTCATTAACATCAGCCAGTCACGGTGCATGTAGAACCGCATTTCCATCAGAACACAATAGGACACTCATTTGGATCAGAAAACACATTCATAAGTGGGACTTTATCGTGGATAGTGGCTTAAGGTCCAGGAAGGAAGCTTCTACAGGCGGAGGAGGGTTCTGTTAGAGGTTCTGTTAGAGGTTCTGATGATTCAGTCCCACTGGAACCTGTTTTAAAGGACACACCATGGTGAAATATCAGGGTAATTCAATGTGCCATGGTGGCAAACGAGGCAAGAAGATTGCACCTCCTGTACTACCAAGCTTGATAGTAATATTAGCACAATGCTGGCTCTCCGGTGCAGCGTCCATTGTTTTTTTGGCTGAGGAAATAACCCACAGAATGAAAGAATGCAGTCAGATAAACATCTGTAGGAACATCTCCTGGTCTCACAACAACACACATAATGACATCCTAGAAATAATATCTACTGGTCTGGTTTTAAAATGTCGACGTTTCCCAGAATTTTCCTGCATTCATAGATCTGCACACGAAGCTGATCAGGATTTCCTCTTGTTTTTCTGCAGCGCTCCAAGACCGGACCGTGTTGAAACTGAATGTGTTGTGGAGCAGAAACCTGAGACTCATAGCGAAGCTAAAGACAAATCCAGATCTCCCATCAAGATGATGTAAGTCTAAACTGAGTACTCTGTTTGTGAGTGTTCTGGAAATATCCAGATGGAATCCGGGTTTAATTAACTAGTCTGTGTCTTAGTGAATGAATCTCAGGACAGGTGTTAAAGTCAGAGAAAACGGGGGTTATTGTTCCAGCATAAGATCAGATCATCAGGATGACAGACGCCACAGCAGCAACATATCTACTGGACCTTTAGAGATCGCTTCCTGCTTACATTCTCACTCCCAACTCCTCATATATGGACGTGCTCCCTCTGCGTCACATTTTTCACGCGCTAAGATCAGCTAATAGCTGCATGGTTGTGCACATCTAAAGTTTATTTTGTTTCAGAGCCGGTCGATCCAGCATACTTTGTTGAGTTATCTAACCTATTTTAACCAACCCACAGGTTTTATGTTCTAATGTTCTAAAATACATTCTTTTAAACAAACAAGAAAGCAAGAAAACGGACTCCTTGTTCTCCCCATGTCGTCAGTTACCGATGTCTAGGGATCCGATCTGGCCCAAACAGTTCGGACATTTTACACTATTGCTGACATTAGCTTTTTCTGCGGTTTGGTCCTTTACAAAAGAGCAGCAGCTGCTAAATCTTATTTTGTTTTTAACTGCTTTTCTTTCCTGAGTAAACCTCCTCTAAGATTAAACTGAACATTCCCTCATGTTTCAATAGACCTAAGATCAAAGTTAACAAGAAGATGTCAAAGGAACAGGAGGAGAGCTGGAGCGCCATGTGTCCACCTGGGGACAAGGACGCTGTAAGTTTCTGTCCATCTGTACATCCTCTGTTGCAGAATCAGAACCTGTGTGATAACACCAAGTAGGCTAAGAGATCTCAAACAGCAACACTAATGTCTCTGTAAGTCTGGAAAGGGAAAGCGGTCCATTTCTAAGGTTCTGTGTCTCCAGAGAACCATTATCTCCACATGGAGAACACATGGAACAATAAAGACTGTAGACACGGGCTTCTGTGTCAGTGATAAGACGGTTTCCACTGTGAACATTGGGCCATTTGGTGATCTATTAAAATAGGCAGTTATTGTCATTTTTAGAAAGAGTACCAAGTATTTCAGCTCTACTGGATATATGTGGAAATAACATCACTCAAGATCTGCTTTACTTTGATAATATGCTAGAATGTCAGAAAGATTTCAACGATAAAAAATCATTCAACATAATTATAAAAGTGTGACTTTTCTCTGCTGATTTTCCTGTGAAAGGAAACAAAGGTTTGGCTGAAGGAGACTTTGGAGAACTTGGGTGACAGGGAGATGAAGTACTTCCACAGATACCTACGCACAGCAGACAAGTCCAAGGACGGCTTCAAACCCATCAAACAGATCCGTCTGGAGGGGGCAGACCGACTGGACATGGTGGACCTGATGGTCCAGATGTACCCTACGAAGATCAGAGTGGTCACAGAGAAGATTCTGGAGAAAATCAACATTAATGAAAAAAATGTAATCATCTCTACTGTAGACTGGGCATTATGCAGAAACAGATCTTATCGTTATTAATAAACTGAAAGCTCAACACGGATCTGTTTGAGCTTCTAACTGTTATTCACCATTGTTCCCCTTCAAGGAGGTTCACAGACAGGTTCTGAAATCTTTGGACAATCTGGGCGACAAGGAGCTGAAGTACTTCCACTGGTTCCTGCAAACCGCTGACGAATCCAAGGACGGCTTCAAACCCATGAAGAAGAAGGATCTGGAGGGTGCAGACAGACTGGACACAGCAGATCTGATGGTCCAGATGTACTCCACAAACACCAATGAGGTCACAAACATCATCCTGAAGAAGATTAAGAGCAATAAAGGTCTGTAGGCCTGCTACATCTCCCAGATCATGTGCTCAGCTTTCATAGCCACTGAATGATGATTCAAATCAGCTCTTTACTGCCCCCAACAGGCAAAGATATACCTGAAGCTGAGGAGCAGATGAAGCCATCTTCTCCAGCTGCTGCAGAGGGTAGGAGTTCATTATGTGGAAAGGTTTGAATTTAGTTAAGATGCAGATATCAAGCTGTATGGTGAGTCTGTCTGGGATGATAGCTGGAGGTGATGGACGTGATGGGCCTTGGTCCATTCAGACGGTCCATGATTCCTGCTGAGACTCCATTCTCTGTGGTCAGCAGGAGACAATGACACATAGAGCTGGGTATCATCAGCATAGAGGTGGTATGACAAGCAGTGTCATCAGGTCTTCTGGCCCAGTGAGGGTCTGTGTATGTAGGAAAGAACCAGGAACTGGTCCTAGTGGGACGCCTGTGGTGTAACCAGGCCAGGATGCATTGAATGAGCCACCACTGAGGTACAACCTGGACCAGGAGTGTTCTCTCCTCTGCAGGCCATGAGGATATCATAGGGGTTTCTCCTCCATCAGAGCCCAACAGCTGAGTGTTTGTCTTCTGTCCCATCCTGCAGAGAAAGAGCTCTCCAAGCTGCTGGAGGAATTTGTTAGGAAAGCTCCAGAAGAAACCGTGGGCCAGCTCTCAGAGGCTCTAGCAGCTGATGGAGTGTTGAAGTCCTCTGAGAAGCAACACATCCTTGAGAAGAACCACACCAGGGTGAACAAAGCCAGCTGCCTTGCTGAAACAGTGATGGAGAAAGGAAGTGGTGCCTGTAAAAAGATGATTCACCACCTTCAAGCTGTGGATGCTCCACTTTCCTCCAAGCTGGGTTTGTCCTCTGCTCCGTCTGCTCTACAAGGTGAGCCTTTAGATTTAAAGGTCTCTGTTGGGTTCACTTACTTTATCTCCAATTAACCCCGAGGTTAACATCTTCCTCTCAAGCTCAGTTTTATTAGTAAACAATTTTCCATCTCTCCATCCATCTCACAGATCGTTCTTCACCAAAACCCAAATCTGAACCAGAACCAGGATCTGGTGGTGGCATTAAACGTTTGCTGGGTTTAAAAGGCTCCTCGGCTCAACAAAAGTATGTTTTATCAAAAATATTTTTGCACAATACACTAAAGAAATTCAGTTTCTACATATAAAATGAACGACTAGTTAGAGCTGGGAAATATGGCCTCAAATCTATACTTGGATACAATCTAAAGCATATGTGGTAATGATATCTATGATCAAAATGACCGTTTCTGAAACTTCTCATTTTCCAGATAAATTGCAGCAGAACAACTTCATAAAAGTTTAGAATACCATCTAAGGAACATTCATTCTGTAAAATGAATTTCCTGTATTTTTTCCAAAAATGGAAAAGAAAAAAACAAACAATATATATGTATAAATAAAGATGAAGATATTTTAAATAAAAAGAAAAGCACAAAAATAAACCTGCAGATATTTAAATTAAAAATACTTCAAGTTAAACAGGTTTCCATTCTGTTAAATGGGAAACAACTCATTTTAAACTTGCAATATCTAATGTAAAGACAAACCCTTAACATCCGTATTTATCCTCCTTGCGTACCTGTCACAAGGTACAGCTTGATGACATCATCAAAATGTATCCTCTATATATTTGCAGTAGTCAAAATCCCTACCTTTAGCTACAGTTTCACCATTTCTACCATATACCGTTTTTATTAGCCTATCATGGTGCAGCAAAGCTGGGAGGACCCAGTGTTAATAGTAGAACAAAATCCCTGAAAAAAGGACAGCAATGACATGAATTGGTGAGAACACAGAGAAACCAGCGAGGCGTGATTGAATCTGAGGAGGAAGAGAGAAATGTCAGAGAGAAACCTGACGACTAATAAGTGGAAAGCAGATGCAGGTGGAAATAACTAGTACTGATGGCATAATGAAGATTTCTGAAGCACTGAAGCTTGTATTAAAACACGGTTCATTGCTCGAAGCTTAATTGGAACATTATATTAGTAGTTTTTGTTTTGGAATGACATACATATGAAAACAGAAGACGTAGGCGGGACTTTAACGTAGGATGGCTCTGTTAAAGACTATATCCTCTGAATCTGGGACAACGGTTCTGTCATTGTTCTCTGCTGGTTACTTTTCACTTCACCACAGATTCAGCCAGTGATTCAGGTCTTTTCAACCTTTGAATCCGGTAGCAAAGTGGTGAAGCACCAAGCAGAGCCTTGGACGGCATTGATCACTTCATGCTGCTCAGACGAATCAAGCATTAAGTCAGTGTTTCTTATGACCCGGTTAAGTTATTTTTGACACAGGCACCAAGCTTCAGCTTCAAAATGAACATCAGTAATAATTAGCAGCTGGGCAGGGAAGCAGAAAGTTAGAGTAGACTGGACAAAAAATATAATCCTAAATGATAAAAGAAAGAAGAAACCCAAAGATACAAACAATCCAAAAACAAAGAAACAAAAGTAAAAACATCTCAGGATCTTAACAAGCTCACTCCTATGACTAGTTAACCACAAAACAAACTGAAGTACTGACACAGAACAAACAGAGGCTGATATTAAAGGCAGAATGACTCCTTGGTTAAACTTCATAACTAAATCCGTTGTGAAAACAGACCAGACCAAAGGAGTTTATCAAACCTTTTCTATAGAAATGTTTGAAGCTTCTTTGTGGAATCCTCCCTCATCATAAGTCGAGACTAATAAAGATAAATCTTCCCTTTCCCCATTTCTCCTTATAATTCACTGATCCAAAGAGCTGAAGAGAGCAAAGAAGAATGCTGGCGCCACGTCTGCCCAGAAGGGGACAGTGATGCTGTAAGTCACACCAATCATGTTAAACATTGATGCTCGTATTAAACTGGAACAGCTCAAATTAGGACATTTGCTCGTTTGTTTGTTTTTTCGTGTGTTTTTCTGGACAAAAACAGTTGAGGTTCTACTCTTGCTAAATGAGATGTGATCATGTGGGACTATTCAGTCACATTTCAATAAAGGTCGCCCAGTCTGCTCTGCCAGTTAACATTCAGCTTGGCTAGAGGCTCTGCTCAGTATCTAAGCTGTTCCTAGGACTGCAGCTCTCGGGTTGTTCCTGGAGGTCACAGGTGTACCGACGACCTCTGAACTCTTTCTGCTGCTCCACCACTACTATGTCCGTTTGTTCATCAGTCAGATGTTCCTGAACAGTATTCCATCCACCTGCTCATGTTGCACCCAGCTGTGTACTGGAGCATCTTCTGGAGTCCTTCCTGGTTCTTCTAGTGGAGACTTCCTGCTCCTGTGCTGCCTTGTTTCATGCTTCTGTACCGTCCTTCAGTTTGGCTCCCTCTGAAAATTGCAGGATTTCTCATTGCATGACCCTCTGTCAACCTGTTGGTGGTACGACACGCATAGAGACCTCCGTCATTTTATCAGTGGCTTTTATCTTCTACTACTGGAGGTGTTTCAATCATTGAAGAAACCCCAGGAAAGACCCAGAAGTCACTGGAGGGCCTACATATCCCAACTGACCTGGAAACACCTTCAGACCACACAATGAGTTGAAGGATGTGGCCACGGTATATTCCCGTTTTGGCCCGATCTTAGGTTAACCCTCTAGGCGCCACAGGTTTTTTTTCTAAACGTTTGATTATTACAAC
This sequence comes from Apricaphanius iberus, assembly GCA_028564705.1. NCBI lineage: Eukaryota > Metazoa > Chordata > Actinopteri > Cyprinodontiformes > Aphaniidae > Apricaphanius > Apricaphanius iberus. Next base: position 384,921 of record JAPXFQ010001415.1, read on the forward strand.
TTCATTTCAAAAGGCTACACCTTAAAAATGATGAGAGATAAAGACTTTCTGTGAATTAGAAAAATGTTAAGGATGAGACAAAGTTTATGTGGGGATTAAATTCCCCATCAAATTAGCATATTATGACGTCATATGACGTGGTGGCCATCTTGGATTATAGAATTGTCATGAAAAGTCACATGTCTGGATTATATAATGCAGCACTTCTTTCTCCCCAAAAGGTCCCTCACCTTCTGAATGCTTTATTGCACAATACTGAATGCTCAGGTAAATAGTAAGTAGTAAAAAAACTGTAAATCATTACTAATAAATGGCAGAAACAAAACGAATGCAGGTAACGGTGGGCTAGTGATTTTCCATTTACTACATACATTAGGAACTCTGATTCCATTTATGGGGCCCCTATATATTATTTATATGATATATACATATATATACATGCATATCACAAACACAAATAAACTAAATCTGCCACCTCCTCTGCTCCCTCCACCTCTGCTCCCTCCACCTCTGCTCCCTCTCTGCTCCCTCCACCTCTGCTCCCTCTCTGCTCCCTCCACCTCTGCTCCCTCTCTGCTCCCTCCACCTCTGCTCCCTCTCTGCTCCCTCCACCTCTGCTCCCTCCACCTCTGCTCCCTCTCTGCTCCCTCCACCTCTGCTCCGCCTCTGCTCCCTCCACCTCTGCTCCCTCTCTGCTCCCTCCACCTCTGCTCCCTCCACCTCTGCTCCCTCTCTGCTCCCTCCACCTCTGCTCCCTCTCTGCTCCCTCCACCTCTGCTCGCCTCTGCTCCCTCACCTCTGCTCCTCTCTGCTCCTCACCTCTGCTCCCTCCACCTCTGCTCCCTCTCTGCTCCCTCACCTCTGCTCCCTCTCTGCTCCCTCCACCTCTGCTCCGCTCTGCTCCCTCCACCTCTGCTCCCTCTCTGCTCCCTCCACCTCTGCTCCGCCTCTGCTCCCTCCACCTCTGCTCCCTCTCTGCTCCCTCCACCTCTGCTCCCTCCACCTCTGCTCCCTCTCTGCTCCCTCCACCTCTGCTCCCTCTCTGCTCCCTCCACCTCTGCTCCCCCTCTGCTCCCTCCACCTCTGCTCCCTCTCTGCTCCCTCCACCTCTGCTCCCTCCACCTCTGCTCCCTCTCTGCTCCCTCCACCTCTGCTCCCTCTCTGCTCCCTCCACCTCTGCTCCGCCTCTGCTCCCTCCACCTCTGCTCCCTCTCTGCTCCCTCCACCTCTGCTCCCTCTCTGCTCCCTCCACCTCTGCTCCCTCCGCCTCTGCTCCCTACACCTCTGCTCCCTCTCTGCTCCCTCTCTGCTCCCTCCACCTCTGCTCCCTCTCTGCTCCCTCCACCTCTGCTCCCTCTCTGCTCCCTCCACCTCTGCTCCCTCTCTGCTCCCTCCGCCTCTGCTCCCTCCACCTCTGCTCCCTCTCTGCTCCCTCCACCTCTGCTCCCTCCGCCTCTGCTCCCTACACCTCTGCTCCCTCTCTGCTCCCTCTCTGCTCCCTCCACCTCTGCTCCCTCCACCTCTGCTCCCTCTCTGCTCCCTCCACCTCTGCTCCCTCTCTGTCCTCCACCTCTCTGCTCCCTCCACCTCTGCTCCCTCCGCCTCTGCTCCCTCCACCTCTGCTCCCTCTCTGCTCCCTCCACCTCTGCTCCCTCCGCCTCTGCTCCCTACACCTCTGCTCCCTCTCTGCTCCCTCTCTGCTCCCTCCACCTCTGCTCCCTCCACCTCTGCTCCTGCTGCATGTAGCGCAGCCAGATCTGCCTCGCACAGACGTGCCTCTGCCTCCCCTAACTGTCCTAAAAACACAACGACCTCGTCTGACATCTCAGTGACCTTAGACAGCTGCTCCACCACGTTTCTGTCGCCATGATTGCGGGGAGGCACACGGTCAGAAGACAAAGAAGCGAGCTGTTCCAGCGCGGTATAAAGACTGGACCCCCGCGTAATTTCCAGCCTCGTTTCCCACACCACTAACAAGCCTGCTGACTTTCAGATTAACACCCCGACCCCGTGAAACATTGTCCCCACCATCTACAGTTTGTGCTTGGGCTAAACTCTCCCTTTGTCCAGCTGCAATCTGGGGGCTCATCTGAAGCGCGATCACTAAATGAATCACCGTCATGTTCTGAAGGCAGATATTCCCCTTCAGAATCAGGTTCAGTAAAGAGAAAATCCAACACTTCATTGCGGGTAAACTTGCAGGTGAACTTTGCTGATGCCATAACACAATAATATAATATAAATACATGTTTACACTAACGCTCTGACTAAAAGCAGCTCAGACGCACACTAGATCCATTATGCAGGAATTCAATGCGCTCAAGCGAGAACATTTTGAATAAAAGGATTACTTTTCTGACTCAGTGATGACGTATGACATGTCTACCGACCGGTGGAGTGGAGTTTGAATGAAATACGAAACTCTATTTGACACAATCGGCCGTTTTATTCAGTGCCTAGGGGGTTAAGCAGAAGACTAGTCCTTTTACTGGTGCGTCTGTTAAACTGAGTTCTTTGGGAATTCATTTAAAACGGTCATTTGAGATTAGCATCTGAGGTAAAAGGTGTCCTCATCCATTTGTTTTGCCAGAATCTCAGAGCTGTTTTACAACTTTGTACCTTTTATTCGACTTCCTCTGCATTTGTCCTGATAACTATCAGCTGAATCCCAGCACCTTACTGTGTGAAGCTAATAAAATGGCAAATATTCAAATGTTGACTATTGTAAACTATATCTTTATTAAGTGAATGAAACAATTTAAATTTAAATCTGTAATGATTTGGTTGTTGATTTATATGTAGAGCGTTTTATGTGTATTTGATTTTCATTTTTGTTAATGGTATTCGTATTTTATTGTCTGTTATGAATTAATTTTTATTTTGGTTGTATTTTGTTAAGTGGGCGAGTGTTATATGTATATCCTTTTTCTTTTTGTTTGTAAAAATGTTTTGCATTTATATCCTGATGTGTTGACTCCAGGAAGAGTAGCAACTGCTACGTCAGTCGCTAATGGAGATCAAAATAAACAAACACACACCTATGCGTTGATGACATTTATCCAACCCTCCCTGTCTGTTTTAAAAGGACATAAAGCAATGGTTGAAGGACGCTCTGGAAGATTTGGACAGCAGGGAGATGAAGTACTTCCACTGGTATCTGCAGAGTGCAGACAACTCCAAAGACGGCTTCAAACCCATCAAGAAGAGCCGTCTGGAGCATGCAGACAGACTGGACACGGTGGATCTGATGGTCCAGATGTACACCACAAACACCAAAATGGTGGCAGAGAAGATCTTCAAGAAGATGATGAAAAATAAAGGACATGTAATCCTCTAATTTTCCTTTTCATTTATAATGACAGGTGTGCAGAAACACACCCTACTCCTTAAAAATGACTTTTCCATTTCCCAGTTAACTATTAAACTAGAACCTAAAGGACATTGTTTATGTTACAAGCCTAAAATAATCACTACATGATGTCTGTCCATCAACCATTCTTCTGTTGATATGATTATAAAAGGGTTTCTTTTCACATCCAAAGGTTTTTAAAGACTGGCTTCTAGACATTTTGGAAGAGCTGGACAACAAGGAGATGAAGTACTTCCACTGGTACCTACAGAGTGCAGACAAGTCCAAGGACGGGTTCAAACCCATTAAGAAGAGCCGTCTGGAGGGGGCAGACCGACTGGACACGATGGACCTGATGGTCCAGATGTACACCACAAACACCAAGGAGGTCACTAGGAAGATTCTGGAGAAGATCGAGAAGAATAAAGGTCATTCTTAGAGAAATGAAACTAGCCTTAAAGTGCTTCACTAGTTTCAGATTAACGCAGATGAATTCTTTCCAACAGACAACGTTGTACCTGAAGTTGAAGAGCCGAGTAATCCATCGTCTACAGCTGCTGCAGAAGGTAGGACTTTATTTTAAAGTCCAGCTGAAACAGACAACACCTTTAATTCAATCAGAGATGCTGGGTTGAGTTCATATTTCCACCCCAACAATGTAACTCCAACTGAACAGTGATCAGAACCTACCAGGTTAGTTGGCTTCTTGTTGGTGAGGTTCAGGCCTCAATGAAAATGTAGAGCAGCCAAAGTCCAAAGAGAGAAAATCCTTCAGAACACCTGGATAACTTTTTATCAAGATCTCTTTGAAAGCAGGTCTTTTCTTTAGAAGATGTTCAAAGTTCTGCTGGTTCTGATGGGTTCCAAATTGTTTGTGGATCTCTGTCTCTTCCTTTCTTCAGAGTAGTTTCTAGGTAGCTCTTCTTCTGATTAGATTACTCTCGATTCAATCTCTCTGTTTGGTTCATTTAGAGTCTTATATAGTTGATCCAGTTTTTTCTCGCTTCTTTCTTTAACGTTGTGTATATATTCCCTTTAATTCTCATTTTTCTGTTTCCCTGTGTCTCTCTGGAAGCCTTGCTACTTGCTTCTCTTCCCAGCTGTTTCCCATGTTCTCTGCCTTTCCCAGGTGCCTCCATCTTTCTGTGATTATTCCATCTGCTTCACTCAGTCATGTTTTCACCTCCTCCTTGCTATCTAAGCTGGTCATCATTCTCTACTGGATCCTCCGACAATATTGGTGTTAATGACTGCTAGGTTTCCTGGTTCCCCTCTACTCTGGCAGTCTAATAGTGATTCACCTTTGCTCCTACATCTACTGCTGCCGTCTGAGTTTTTTTGTGCTACCTTTGAGCAGAAGATGACGTATGAAAGGTAGAAATGGTAGAAAACATGCAGAGGCATCTGAGCTAACTGCAGCCCTCAGAGGATCATGAAAGGTTTGGATCCGTAGTCAGACCCTTAAGGTTTACCACCCAGAGAGATCCAGGACGTTGACCAGAACTGTCCTGAACCAGAGACAGCCTCCAATGTGAACTTAGGACATTCATTTTAATATGAGATGGACACAGGGCCCCAACTCTTCATCTGGTTTTGCTTAAGTCCTGTCAGACCCCCTAATGAAGCCCATATCATCGATTGTTGGGGTTGATTCAGTTGGTGATGCATGAACATCGAGAAAAGGTTGAGGAGTAGCCAAATGTAGGATGTCTTTGCAGACCTATTCCATGAGGGAGCAGATCGGACAGTCCTGTTGCGTGTTGCTCTTTATCTTAAATGTTCAGAAGGATCTGCAGTGATTTCCTTGTGTTTCGGCCCACAGAGAAAGTGCTCAACAGGATGCTCAATGACTTTGTGGAGAAGGTACCAAAAGAAACGTTCACCAAGCTCATGGAGGCCCTCATGAGCACAAACACCTTGAAGCCTTCAGAGAAGGAGACGATCCTTCAGAACCGCACCAGAGTTAACATGGCGAGCTGCTTTGTTGAGATTATGATGGAGAAGGGAACAGACACCTCCAAGGAGGTGATTACCTGTCTTCAAACCATCAACCCTCAGCTGTCCTCTGAGCTGCGCTCACCTTCTAATCCAGGTGAGTGTCCACAGCCATGATCCCACATTTCTGGTTTGTACATGCATATCTTCTTCAACCTGTCTCTGAACTTTCCACAGACACCAAGGTCAAGAAAAATCCCTTTTCTGCCTTAAGGTGAGGTACACTGGGTTCTAGCAACAGGGAGGAACGTTTAAACACAACGGCACCATTTGATTGAATACATGTGAAAAAACTGTTTGGGCCAGTCTAATATTTCTCAGCAGTGACCATCAGTAATTTCTTCTAATCCAAAGGTTAAAAAGGATGTTATCGGAGGAACAGGAGGAATACTGGAATGAGATTTGTCCTCCATGGGACAAGGAAGCTGTAAGTCCCACTAGATCAAGTTTAAATAAATCTGTATTTGTCTTTAACTCGTTGACATAGCAGGAACAAAGTTCCTCTGTAAGGCCGGACAGACATCTGTTTATCATCCTGAGGACAAAAAGAAAAAGTGTTTTCAATTTACTTCCTACCTATTTAGGCCAAAAATAACACCTTAGCATTCAAATAAAAAAAAATATCAGGAGGATAGTTTTATATAATAATATCCAGAGAAAACACATTCAGTGTACAAATGGGAAATCTTTAAAAACAAATCTTTCTGAATGAACTACACTGCCTGGTAAAATGCTGGTTAGTTAGTTCAGATGGACTAATTTCCCTTATTTGTGTTCTAAAGGAGTTAAAGCACTGGTTAAAGGACTCCTTGGAAAATCTACGCAACAAGGAGGTGAAGTACTTCCGCTGGTACCTGCGGGTTGGTGATGAGTCCAGAGATGGCTACAAACCAATCAGAAGATGGCGCCTGAAGCACGCCGACAGACTGGACATTCTGGACCTGCTGTTGCAGATGTACCCTGGAAAGGTCAAACAGGTCACAGAGAAGATCCGGGAGAAGATCAACACCAATAAAGCACAGGTGAGTATATGAACAGTCCAGTTTGACAGATTCATCTTCAGAAAAAGTTTCACCATTTTTGTCATTGAGGATTGGTAGAAGACATTTATTTGTCCTTTCTTGGCTTACAGCACTGGATTCTGGACTTTTTTGAGGAGTTGGGCGACAAGGAGCTGAAATACTGCCAGATGTTGCTGCAGAGCACCGATAAGTTGAAGGGTGGCATCAAATCCATGAAGCGGGTTCCTGTGGAGGACGGAGGGAAAGTGGATGCTGCAGATGTGATGATGCAGATGTACACCTCAGACGACAGGGAGGAAGTAGAGAAGGTTCTGAATGAGCTGAAGGAGAACACAGGTCCGTCTAACGTAAACAGTTAGAGACTGCCCCGTAAAACAGGAAGTCCACTTAACTTTAATCTGCTCCTTACAGATATTTTATCTGAAGATGAGCAGCCCAGCAGTACATCTTCTCCAAGTACTGGAACAGGTGAGTGTTTATTAGCAAAGCCGGGTCTACCAGCAGACGTTGCTGTGATCAGTTGTTCCTCCACAACAGGCTAGACAGGTGAAAGACCCTTAAAAGACAGACACTGCAGTCTGTAGCGTTGTGTGAGGAAGTCCAAGAGTCGGTTGGAGGATGGCAGCTTCACGAATAAGGTGAAGCGATGGAGAAAAGCCAAAGACAAAACAATCTAACTCAGAGATTTCGGTAGATTGGTCCAGGGTTTCAGGAATCATGAGGAGTCTCTGCTGGACGACCCGACATGTGCAGGAACTCTTGCTAGCAGCTTGGGAGGCCATGCTGGACGACCCTGAAGTCAACGATGCACCCCAGGACCCATAAAGGATAAAGGGAGTCCTCACTTTGCCAGAAAGTCTCTGGAGCTCTGCCTGCCAACTAAGTAGAGGAAGTAGAGTCCGCCAATAAAAAGAGTAGCCAGGTAGTCCTGAACAAACCCGAGGCTTTGGGTACAGTCACCGGGAGAAATGGGCAGACCTTGATGAACCATAAATCCCGAAACCGTCACCTGGAATCGTAGGGTCCAATGGGTTGTTCAGACCCATTATCCAATGAACCCATCTGTCGCGATTTAAAGCAGGGCCAAGATGCAGACAGGAGCTTTGGTGATCATGTTGAAGCAAAATACGAGAGCTTACAGCCGAACCAGGAGGTAAGCAGGACATGGAGAATGGGCAGAGGGGCGGAAGGATCAGCGACAACCGCTAAAAGTCCAGGAGAGGTGAAAACCATGAGGCAAACCAGAGGAACTAATCAGAGACAAACAGGAGCAGCTGAGCAAGAGAGAAGAATGTGAATAATAATGACCAGAGAGCTGAACTTTGAAAATAAGGGAAAGGGACTGATCAATGAGATCTAACAAGCAGAAAGAACAGAATATGATTAAGCTGTTTGGGCAAGATAAAAAAAAAAATACCAACAACCAAAACGTGATGGTGTCACCAAAGCTTGTGGCTCTTTGTCCCTCAGCAGGGACATTCCTGAAGCTGTTGGTGTTTCTGAGGCTGATCTTGGGGATGGAGGTAACTACACCGATGATGGAGATGTTTCTGATGAAGTACCTGGTGGAACATTAGACCCTGAAGGCTCTGGGGAACAAGGATGTAGACTTAGCAGTCTCTTAAGCTGGTGGTGTCTTCGGAACCAGGATGCTCGGTCTGCTGCTACTACACCCTGCTGGGTGGAGCTATGAGGAGGAGACGGGTTCAGCAGCCAGAGCCAGGGAAGTGGAGATCAGATAGACCAGAATGACGTTCTTAATGGAGAAGGGTTAAACTGGAAATGCTGGGTACGCTGTGGAGAATGAGAGCCTTTACGGTCTCTGCTTGACGTTGAGAATGTTGTTGTTGTTGTTCAAGAGAAGATGCGAGAAGTAGCTGGTGGAACCACAGTAGACGAATAATACGGATGAAGAAGTCCAACCTCTAACTGAGTCCAACTGATCTGATCTTTCTTTTCTTCTGGCTGTAGTCAAAGGAATGAGGAATATGCTCCTGGACTTCATAAAGAAGGTGTCCAAAGACACCCTGGGGCGTCTGGTGGAGGTCTTGGTAGCTGAGAAGGTCCTGACTGCCTCAGAGAGGAAGACCATTCTGGAGGAGAACCACACCAGGGTGAACAAGGCCAGCTGCATGGTTGATCTAGTCTATGAGAGAGGAGCTGAAGACTGCAAAAAGGTCCTCCACCATCTTCAGAGCATTGATCCAGCTCTGTACTCTGAGCTCCAGAGCTCCCAGAAAGGTGACTTCCTGTAACTAATAGTAATAGTAATGCTAACAATAGTAAAAATCCTTATAACAATGCTAACAATAATGCTAATACTAATAATGCTAACATACAAGTACTACTACTACTACTAATAATAATAGTAATAATAATGCTAACAACAGTAATAATCCTTATAACAATGCTAATAATAATAATAATAATCCTTATAACGATGCTAATACTAATAATAATGCTAACACTAATAATGCTAACAATAGTAATAATCCTAATAACAATGTTAATACTAAAAATAATGCTCATACTAATAATGCTAACAATAGCAATAATCCTTATAACAATGGTAATACTAACAATGCTAATGCTAACACTAAAATAATGATAATACTAATAATGCTAACAATTTTAATAATCCTAATAACAATGCTAATACTAAAAATAATGCTAATACTAATAATGCTAACAATACTACTACTACTAATAATAATAATAAGAATAATAATGCTAACAGCAACAACAATAATGATTATAATACTAATAATGCTAACAATAGTAATAATCCTAATAATGATGCTAATACTAAAAATAATGCTAATACTAATAATGCTAACAATACTACTACTACTAATAATAATAATAATAATAATACTAACAGCAACAACAATAATGATTATAATACTAATCCTAATAATGATGCTAATAATATAAATGCTAATACTAATAATGCTAAAAATAAAAAATCATAGTTCATATTTAGTTTGTAATCATTTTTACTATGTCATGTTTCAATGATTGTATTGCTGTTTTTATATTATTATTATTATTATTATTATTATTATTATTATTATTATTATTATTATTATTATTATTATCATGTCTGATCTGTTTTCTCTGGTTTCCAGCTCTGTTCAGACGAATTCGCTCCAAAATGAAAGAAGATGGAAAAGCGAAGCAGGAGGAGGATGAGGATGAAGAATCAGAAGAGGAAGAAGAAGCTAAAAAATAATAAAAAGAGAGATGATGATTGTAGCAGCCAGTGACATCACCTTTCCAAAGCAGATTAATTATATTTGGTTTGATATTTCCCAGTACTAATTATCTACCGGTCTGTTAAAGTGATGTAGCCCCACCTGTTTTACACCATTAGACCATGAACATATTATTAAAATGACTAAATTATTAGACCCGTCTGGGTCCTTCAGAGTGCCTGATCAGAAACAGAATTAAATCCTAAAGCCCATCCCTCCACCCCAATAAGACCCTCTGTAATATTAATAACACATTTATGTTACTCCACCCTCAGCAGCAGATGAAGACATTACAGTTCAGGAACTAATTCATCATCCTTTTTATTTCAGTCTTTCTTTTTAATCCACGGTAATTAATGTTCAGTTATTAGTTTATAGATCTCTCTAATGGGTAATAATTAAACTGGGTTTATCTGTCTCTTTCCTAGTTATTAATAAAACATAAATTCAGCTCCTTTGTGGTAATAGATCATAATGTTAGTCATTTCTACATATGAATTCAGACCTGGATATTGGTGGAGGGTGTTATTGCTAATAATCCATAACTTAATATGTAATAGTTGGTGCTGGTGGTTCTGGTCCAGTTGAGCTTTTTGCTGAATTATTATTAATGTATTCCTATGATGATGACATGAATCCATCAGGATGGGGATGAATCTCTGCCACAGTGGAATCAGAAAGGATAATAAAACTTTACTTCATTCTTTGTGTTTATTGTCGTCATTAACGGGATGCCTCCTCTCCATCACCCTAATCTGTAGCTTCCTCCACAGATCGGACTTTGACTGGACCGCTCAGAACTCTGGGCTAGAAGCTCAACCTGCTGGCGCTGTAGAGACTGAACCTTTGTGTGTTTTGTTTCATTCACGTTGCAAATGTAAGATTTCTATGTGGCTTCTTCAAACCCAAACCAGCCGAGGAAGGAGGAGGGTTAGCCTGCAGTAGGTGGAGTTATTAAGGAGGAACCAGCATTTCTAGTGAAGCGTTCCAAGTCTGAGCTGTCCTCCTGGTTCTCCTTCATAAGGGACTGGTTTAGCTGTGAGCTTCCTTCTGTTCAGAGACCAGGACCCGGTCAGAGAACCGCCTCCCTCTCTCAGGTTCTGCTGGGCCCTGCCGCCTCCTTGGCAGCCACCCAGACCAGTGAACTGGGATGGATTAGGGCAGGTGTTCCTGAGAAGTCAACATTCAGGTTTCCCAGCATCTATCTGCTGAACAGCTCATTGTGTTGCCTGCAGCAGAGACGAGCTCAGCTCCATCAGAACCACCCAGGTTCTAGTGGGCCGACGGCCGGACCAGAAGGAGATCTACCATCAGTAAGTGTCTCCTTCATGCTTCAGGTACAGAACCGACCTGGTGGAGGGACGACTGCTTTCTTCAGGGCATTCTGGGATTTGTAGGTTTAGACCAGGGGTCAGCGACCTTTTCACTTCAGAGACACGCTGTTTCCCTGATGCAATTCACTTTTATTTCCATAGAACCAATTCACAAAAAATGTCATCTCAAGGCGCTTTACAAGAAAAATCATTTTGATCCAATTATCGAAAACATTCCAATCAGTTAAAAGTTTTCTATGTAAGGAATCCCAGCAGATTGTGCTGAATCATCGATGTGAGGTTGTACTCCAACCACAGCAATTCCTCAGTAATCCCTCATACTGAGCAAGCATGTTGCGACAGTGGAGAGGAAAAATTCCCCTTTAACAGGAAGAAACTTCGAGCAGAACCAGAACCAGAACCTGGATCAGTACAAGCGGTCATCTGCCACGACCGTCTGGGGGTCTGAGAAGACAGAAAGGGCAACGGAGAAGGAACTAAAGAACTGATTGAAGGGTACTTTCTATATTAAAGAAAGTAAAAAGTTGAAAACAGGACATGGAGGATGTTCGGTCACTGGGGGCATCATCTGAACTGATCCTTCCCATCCAGCAGGGGGCATTATAGAGCAGGTTACTAAACCATGTGGAGCTTCTATGGAGAGAACAATACTGAGAGAAAACTGGGTTAACAATCACAATAACAGAAAATACATTAGGAGAGTAGTAGGAGAGAAAAGTAGAAGAGAGAGGGAAAGTGGTCAGTCTGTCCTCCAACAGTCTAAACCTATAGCAGCATAACTACAAAAATAACTCAGGATAACCTAAGCCACTCTAACTATAAGCTTTATCAAAAAGGAAGATTTTAAGCCTAGTCTTAAAAACAGACAGAGTATCTGCCTCATGGACTAAAACTGGGAGCTGGTTCCATAGGAGAGGAGCCTGATAACTACAAGATCTGCCTCCTATTCTACTTTTAGAAATCCTAGGAACTACCAGTAGACCTGCATTCTGAGAACAAAGTGCTCTGTTAGGAACATATGGAATAATCAGATCTCTGATGTACGATGGAGCTGATTATTAAGGGCTTTATAAGTAAGGAGGAGGATCTTAAACTCTATTCTGGATTTAACAGGGAGCCAATGGAGAGAAGCCAAAACAGGAGAAATGTGATCTCTCTTTTTAATATTCATCAGAACTCTTGCTGCAGCATTTTGGATCAACTGAAGGCTTTTAATGAAATTTTGTGGACTTACTGATAATAAGGAATTACAGTAGTCCAGCCTTGAAGTAACAAATGCATGGACTAGTTTCTCTGCATCACTCCTGGACAGGAGGTTTCTAATTTTAGCAGTATTCCAGACGTGACAGAAAGAAATCTTAGAAACCTGTTTAATATGCCTGTGAATATTCTCATTCATCCAGGTCATGGTTATCTCAAGGAAATTTCAATCGAACGCAACTGGACTTGGTAATTTCTCTTGGAAGACGTTTCACCCCTTCCACCTGTTTAATATGGGATTTAAATGTCATGTCTTGGATTTAACAGAGAGCCTATGGAGAAAGTAACTGAACGTAATTGCTAAGAACAAGGTCCAGGTTGAAAAAAACAACAACTTTTTCTTTAACAGACTAACTGTGTCTCCAGTACTAACAGGCTAAAAAAGATGGTGTGGCTGTGACAGCGTGGTGAACTCCTGCATCACACTGTGGCCATGCATTGGACTCTAATTTCCAGAAAAATCGGCTAATCTGGACCACATTCAACAATGATTATTAGTCAACCCCCTGTTTCTGCCAATATCTGCTGTGAGTGGACTAATTACTCCACAGCGCCCCTTAGAAGCATTAAAACCAGCAGCCCATAGCCATAGTGTTTCCAAGGATCATAAAACTGGGCACATCTGTGCAGTGTCTCAGGAACTACAAAAAAGTTTCTTGGAGCCATGGTCCAAAGTTACGGAAAGATTTGTGTTGTGGGCGTGGCTAAGCATCATTGTATGGCTTCTCGCCATAAAAGCAGACTGTGTAGCAATTTCTACACACAGGGTCAAAGCTGTACCAAAACTCCTGGTTCTCATCACATCCCACCACTCAAGACATCCATGGACTCATTGGTTCATGTCACCCATAAGCTCCGCCCCCCAGGAACAGGAAGAGCAGTGTTTTACTCAGAAAGGTCCATATTTGACTTAATCCTTTCCTTTCCTCCCTATCCTTTAATCTAATCAGGCTGTGGACAGTGAATGATAACCAGTTGGTGTAATTTTGTGTCTAGTACTAAAAGGTTTCTAAATGGAAATACGTTTGCCTCTGATTACCATGTGGGTCATCTGATCTGCACCAAATTCAATAACATGGATATTAGTGCAACCCCTAACAGATATTTATGCAAACATTTGGTCAGTGTGGTCTAATTCCTGAACAGCGCCCCCTAGGAGCATTGAAAACCTCACCAATAAGCAATGCTTTCAACTAGGATTGGGAAATTCAGAACATATACAGGTATGTTGCTTTATGTAGACCTAGAACAAAAAGCCTATTTAAGCCAGGGTCCAAACCCCACAGGAGTCGGCCATTTTGTTTGAAAGCTGCCATTTTTGCCTTTTGACCATTTTCTCATGCAGATTTTATCATCAGGCTTGGCTGAAGTGTTGAGGCGGTGGTGAGTGAGTTGGAGCAGCGCTAAGCTGCGAGGGCCGTTCCAGTTTGATGTTGGGTCTTGTTCTCAGTAAACTGCAGCCAGCATGTGTGGCAGGATTTCTCGTGTTAAATTGCATAGAGGTCCCGCCAGGCCTTGCCAAGGTGTGACTAATGGGTAACAAATATAACAATGGATGAACATAGCCAAGACGCAGCAGGGAGTGGTAGTTCTGTGGAAACAAACTGAAACAGTTTTAGATGTAAAGAAACTGCGTAGCAGAGTGCGACATCAGCTCTCTCTAGGGTAACGTCCAGATGAGACCCACTCTGTTAGTGGTTGGTTAGCAAGATCAGGGGGAAGCGCTCTGATTGGCCCAAAAACGGGACTGAACTATCTGATCTCTATACCTCTGTCCAGGATGACTGAGGTTGGTTAAATACAACCACTTCTAGAGCCTATGCTGAAAGGAGAGTCCCTGCTTGGTCAGTGTTGGGGCTACAGTTGGAACATGTAGAAAAGGTTCTGATCCCAGATTATTGAACCTTCTCAGAAATAACTTTCAGGAAGAAATGTCTCTGGTTGCCTTTGGGTTTCTTTGCTCTTCGAGGAAACCGACAGAACAATTAAATAGAGTAAACTAGCTTTGTGTTCCTTAGAAGTGAACATTCAGGTTCTCCTGCTGATCGGATAAACATGAAGCCAAAAGCGTGCGGCCTGGGTGCAACCCTGGTACAGGATGGAAATCAGGGTTAAATTAGGGTTAGGTTCTACAAAAACATCCTGACAACTCCCAGATCATCTGGACATGGAGAGAGGAAGGACCAGCAGGTGATGGACGTCCACCTGGTCTGATAGGAGAGCTTTGATCAGAGAAGATTGAAACCGATGTGACACCAGGAGAACATCAGGTTCTTCATGTCCAACACCTGCAATGCCAAACCCCCCCCCCCCCCCCAGTTATTCATTCATTAGTAACTTAGCAACTATAGAGCATTGAATCATCTGCTCAGACTAGTTCCTGGCCTGTAGGAACATCTCTGGATGATGAAGAGCATTTATAAACCATTATTGTCACATTTAACCAGGATCTTCAGCACTGGCAGCAGTTACAGAAGCTCTAACTGGTTCAGAAAACAACCCAGCTCTGTTACTGGTTCTGATCTCAGGCTGAGAATACTTCAGGTATCGTTCTTCATGGCTTGCACATTGACAGAACCTGCTTTGATCCAGGCAGGTTCTACAATCCAGTGATAACCGGGTCGGAACGCAGGAAGCAGGTGAGCTAAACCAGACCTGACGTCCTGCAGGAAGACCAGAATCCTGCATCTTACTATGAACAGTATGATATCAACATGCGAGAATCAGAGCCAGAACCGGGTCAACAGATGCTTCAGCTGTCCTTCAGAGACCAGCAGAACCATGTATATGAGGCGCTCCGTTAGAGTCATCTCATCAGGAACCAGAACCTAACAGGACAGCTTCTGTGACCCAGCCTCATTTTACACACTTTACTGATGATTTATTTGCATCGTTAGATCAGACATCTGTTGTGAATTGGTGCTAAATAAATAAACTGAATTTAAATGAGATCTTAGTTTTGCTCATTGCTTGGTACCTGGACTCCCCCTAGTGGATGGGGAGGTGAAGTACAGCAGCTTCCTTCATGTGACTCAGTGTTGATGATGATATTTGCCCTGCAGGAGACGATCGGGCCAAGCCTTCCTAGGCCGATGTTCAGCAGCATGGATAAGCGCAAAGCTCAGAGGTGAGACGACCCAGAATTAATGTCTCCAGGAAACCTCTGGATTAAACTTCTCTGTGTGTTCTTCTCACGTGTTCCAGCAGGAAACAACCTTCCAAGAAACAGTCTGCAAGACCTGCGGCGAGTAAAGAGTCCTCCAAGCGCTCCTCAACGTTTTCTACCTGGTGTTGTCCTTTCCGGTAAGTTCTCTCCAATCAGTCTTCATCATGGCTGCAGCTTCAGTCGTAGCAGAGCAAAGCTTCTATGCTCTATACTAAACTGCTTCTTTCTGTCACCCCCTGGCTGAGTGGTGTTCTGAGCGGTGAGCCATTCTGGACCTTTACCTTGTTATCTCCCACAGCCAGTTCCATCCTACCAGGGTTCTGTTTGTGCAAAGATGATAAAGCTGATGGTTCTGATGTGGTCAAAGGATGGTGTTGAAGAACCAGTGTTAGAACTTGCAGTATTGCTTCTGCACAAATCCAACAGCCTGAAGGGAGATCGATCATTTTAGATGAAACAGATCAGGAAACATAGAGTGATCTCAATAGCAGGTGTCTCCACGGTCCTCCTTGGACTCTTCTAGGACAAATACTGGTCAACCATCCTGCTATATTTATAGTGTTCATGGACAGGATCTCAAGGTGTGCTCCTAGAAATCACGGTATCTGAATGAGCGTCTGAGACCACAGTTCTGGACCGGAACGAGGTGGACCACTACTTCTGGGTTGGGGGTCAGTCTCTGCCTGGATGGTGGATGGACGGATGATGGATGGATGGATGGTCTCTGCCTGGATGGTGTCTGTTCCTCAGTGATGGTAGGATGGTAAGCAAGAGAAGAGCAGACGAATCAGGGCTTTGTCTCCGGAACTGAGCCTGATTTACAGAATCTTACCTCTGGTCAGGAAATCTGGATCGCAACCAAAAGAGCAAGATCCTGGATACAATCAGCTGAAATGAGCTTCCTCCTTAGAGTGGCTGGACTCCATTATCTCAGTCCTGACCCTGTAGCCATTACATCTTAGATATAACGACAATGAGTGGATGTTTGACCTAAACGTCAAACACTGAATATTTATCCTTTCTGGTTTTCTCATCATTTTCAGAAAAACAGAAATCCATGAAGCTGAACGTATTCAGACACCGGGATCTCAGGCTGATGCTGGAGCTAAAGCTAGAACTTTGATTCAGGGGTGAGTTAGGACCCTCTACACACGGTCTCCATGGAGAAATTGACTAATCTGAGTTGGTCTCTGTCTGACTAAAACTCTCATTTTAGGTTTAGTCTTTCTGTTTATTATCACAGTCAGTAAAGGAAGAAAAGCTAAAGCAATGTCATTGTTAGAAGTTTAAGGTTGTTCAGGTTACAACAGAAAAATGATAATAAAATAACACTTATTAATACCATTACAGTATATTAGATGTTTTAAAATTTTTGTCGAACCTAAACATTCTGGTCATTCTAGGTTTGTTGAAAGGATCCGGCCTGAAGATCCAGAAGACTTCTGGCATTTGGTTTGCCCCCCTGGTGACAAGGATGCTGTAAGTTATCAGCAGCCATCTTTGTTTCTAAATACCAGAATCTGGTGTTATTCACAATGTTCTTTCAGAGAAAACGTACTAATCCCTTTGGTTTATTTGCAAAGGAATCAAAGATTCAGTTGAAGAAAACTTTAGAAAACTTAAACAACAAGGAGCTGAGATATTACCACTGGTTCCTGCGATCTGCGGATAAGTTTGGGGGCGGCTTCAAACCAATCAGAAGGAGGCGCTTGCAGCACGCCAATGGATTGGATACAGTAGATCTGATGCTCCAGACCTATCCGAAAAATGTACAGAAGGTCACCAAGAAGATGATGGAGGAGGTCAACATTAGGAAAAATAATGTAATCACTTCCTTTATGGCACCTATATCATACATCAACCAGTTTTTATGAACCATGTTACAAAATTACAGTTTTAATAGTAAAAATTAACTATGAAGCATCATGTTCTACATATGTATTATAAACTCTTCATTTGTTCCTTTGTCAAGGATCTTTATAACTGGGTTCTGAAATCTTTGGACAATCTGGGCGACAAGGAGCTGAAGTACTTCCACTGGTTCCTGCAAACCGCTGACGAATCCAAGGACGGCTTCAAACCCATGAAGAAGAAGGATCTGGAGGGTGCAGACAGACTGGACACAGCAGATCTGATGGTCCAGATGTACTCCACAAACACCAATGAGGTCACAAACATCATCCTGAAGAAGATTAAGAGCAATAAAGGTCTGTAGGCCTGCTACATCTCCCAGATCATGTGCTCAGCTTTCATAGCCACTGAATGATGATTCAAATCAGCTCTTTACTGCCCCCAACAGGCAAAGATATACCTGAAGCTGAGGAGCAGATGAAGCCATCTTCTCCAGCTGCTGCAGAGGGTAGGAGTTCATTATGTGGAAAGGTTTGAATTTAGTTAAGATGCAGATATCAAGCTGTATGGTGAGTCTGTCTGGGATGATAGCTGGAGGTGATGGAGGTGATGGGCCTTGGTCCATTCAGACGGTCTATGATTCCTGCTGAGACTCCATTCTCTGTGGTCAGCAGGAGACAATGACACATAGAGCTGGGTATCATCAGCATAGAGGTGGTATGACAAGCAGTGTCATCAGGTCTTCTGGCCCAGTGAGGGTCTGTGTATGTAGGAAAGAACCAGGAACTGGTCCTAGTGGGACGCCTGTGGTGTAACCAGGCCAGGATGCATTGAATGAGCCACCACTGAGGTACAACCTGGACCAGGAGTGTTCTCTCCTCTGCAGGCCATGAGGATATCATAGGGGTTTCTCCTCCATCAGAGCCCAACAGCTGAGTGTTTGTCTTCTGTCCCATCCTGCAGAGAAAGAGCTCTCCAAGCTGCTGGAGGAATTTGTTAGGAAAGCTCCAGAAGAAACCGTGGGCCAGCTCTCAGAGGCTCTAGCAGCTGATGGAGTGTTGAAGTCCTCTGAGAAGCAACACATCCTTGAGAAGAACCACACCAGGGTGAACAAAGCCAGCTGCCTTGCTGACACAGTGATGGAGAAAGGAAGTGGTGCCTGTAAAAAGATGATTCACCACCTTCAAGCTGTGGATGCTCCACTTTCCTCCAAGCTGGGTTTGTCCTCTGCTCCGTCTGCTCTACAAGGTGAGTTTGACGGTCAGCTGACATGATGCGCCTCCTTTTAACATTGTGGATTTTATGTTCTTCAAGTTCCTTTTTTGTCGACCTTCAACAATGCCCTTTACAGGATCAATGATCCTCGTCTCTGTCTCTCTTTCAGGTCAAAGTTCGCAGGAACCGAACTCCAAACCAGCCTCTGAACCAGTACCTGTTTGTAAACCTGTTCTTCAATGTTTACTTAGTATTCATCCTGCAAAACCTTATCAAAAGTACGTGTTTTTTCTCCCCAACATGCCTGAGAAACTCTTTGAGCTTTTGTCAATTTTTACCGTAAACTAATGGTACATGAATGGAGATGGAGAACCAATCAAAAGGGACACACGATGGATGGACGGATGGATGGACAGATGCATGGATGGATGGACGGACGGACGGATGGATGGATGGATGGATGGATCAATGGACGATGTGGGCGACTGTGGCTCAGTGGTAGAGTAGTTGGCTTGCAATCGGAGGGTCGTAGTGGAGTGGAGGCCAAGGCAATTGGGCAAGGCACTTGACCCCATAAATTCAACAACGTCCTCAACAACAATGGATGAGGGAGTTTCTGTGGTATAACGCAAACCAGAAGATGAATCTTCACAGATTTGCTCACTTACAAAGCTCTAAACTGATCTTTCCAAGGTTTAGCCCTTGATTTCAATATGTTTAATATAAATTTAGCCACTATAACTCATTGTGTTTTCATAAAGATTAACCTTCACTAATGTTGGTTTTATCTTTTATCTAACCCTAACCCAAAGGCCCGTGGAGAATGAGAAAGATGTCTGGCAGCAGATCTGTCCTGATGGGGACAACAATGCTGTGAGTCACTGTCCATCATTTCCAATCTCAATGTCACTGTAGATAGTCTGGGCTTTGAAAAACTCGTGTAAGGTTGCTGGTTTATGGCCTATGAACATTTTTATTCCCGTGTCTGTAAGAAAAAATTTCACAAACGGCTTTTAAATATCATCAGTCTTTTTGAACAGAAAAACCTGAGGCAGTGTCCCTGGAACTACGGACTCTGGAGTCCTGATAGTTGTTACTTGCCTTGTTGATGGCAATTATCTAATTTACCTCATCTATCTGTAAAAGGACTTAAAGCAATGGTTGAAGGAGCATTTGGAAGATTTGGACAGCAGGGAGATGAAGTACTTCCACTGGTACCTACAGACTGCAGACAACTCCAAAGACGGCTTCAAACCCATCAAGAAGAGCCGTCTGGAGCATGCAGACAGACTGGACACGGTGGATCTGATGGTCCAGATGTACACCACAAACACCAAAATGGTGGCAGAGAAGATCTTCAAGAAGATCAATAAAAATAAAGGACATGTAAATATGCTTTTTTCGGTATTATGCACACAAAGGTGTGGTTTCTTAAGCAATAAAGTCCCTAAGTTCATTTAACTGTGATCACAGAGAGGGAGCTGAGTGAAGATTTTCTTAACTGATGTGAATTAACACCAACTCTTTTCCAACGCTGACAGGATTATAGAGACTGGCTTCTAGACACTTTAGAAGAGCTGGACAACAAGGAGATGAAGTACTTCCACTGGTACCTGCAGAGTGCAGACAAGTCCAAGGACGGGTTCAAACCCATTAAGAAGAGCCGTCTGGAGGGGGCAGACAGACTGGATACGGTGGACCTGATGGTCCAGATGTACACCACAACCACCAAGGAGGTCACGGAGAAGATCCTAGAGAAGATCAGGAGCAGTAAAGGTATGTTAGATGGAAAGAAAAGCCTGAAACATCAGACAACGTTCCTGCTGAACATTTGCTTATTCTGGTTCCAAACAGAAAATGTTCCGCCTGAAGTTGAGGAGCAGATTACCCCATCATCTCCTAATGAAGGTGTAGATAATTCATCATTTTCTCTTCAGCTCTTGGATCCTTTAAGTGGTTTTTATCCTCAGCCTTCAGATGTACATTTATACCTTTATAAGTTAAAAAAAGATAATTTCAGGGTCTAGTCTTTTTGGCTTCAAAGTTTCTATCACTGACAAATCAAAAAATCAAAAACTGACTGCAGTGATTTCCTTGTGTTTCGGCCCACAGAGAAAGTGCTCACCAAGATGCTCAATGACTTTGTGGAGAAGGTACCAAAAGAAACGTTCACCAAGCTCATGGAGGCCCTCATGAGCACAAACACCTTGAAGCCTTCAGAGAAGGAGACGATCCTTCAGAACCGCACCAGAGTTAACATGGCGAGCTGCTTTGTTGAGATTATGATGGAGAAGGGAACAGACACCTCCAAGGAGGTGATTACAAGTCTTCAAGCCATCGACCCTCAGCTGTCCTCTGAGCTGCGCTCACCTTCTAATCCAGGTGAGTTTCCACAGCCCTAACAACAGGTGTTTTAATACAGGTCTGTGGTTGAAGCTAAACTCCATCTTATGTTCTTTAAACCTTCTCTAGGTCAAAAGTCTTTCAAAAATCTCTTCACTTGTAAAAAGTAAGTTGTACAAGTTCTACTAAAGTTCCATGAAATGATTGAAGACTGAAGTGAAAACACATCATTCTCATCAGTAGAGGCTTAACTTGGAGTTTAATTAATAACTAATGAAGAAGTAGGAGCTGGTGGGGTCAAGAGAACAGCACCAATGTCACGGTTTGTCAGACAGAGTACCCAAATGCAGCGAGGAGTGCAGTAGACTGATGCTCTATGGAGGAACACAGGAAGGCATCAAAAAACACAAAGACAGGAAGTATTGACTAGGGAACCGGCAGAGAACAGACAAAACCAGAGAGTTTAAATACAATGAGGAGGAGATGAAGTGACAGAGAAAAATTGGAGGGCCAATCAGGAGAAAAAAACAAATGCAGGTGAGAGGGAGAGACCAGGTGAAGGTAACTAAAGCTGGGCAAGGAGAACACAGGCAAGAACAGATTTAAGCCATGACAGAAAAGCTCGACTTAAATGCAGAGGAAGGACTAACACAGAAGAGTAACTAAGAAGGAAGAATCCTAAGTAAATATGTATTTATGCACAGGGGAAACACCAAGTAAAGGCACAAATGAACATAACAGAAAGGGAAAGCATGAAGGGAAGGTAGAATCTGAATGACTAAAATATAGTCCTGAAGTAAAAATGTAACAGAACTGACAGTGAGGAAAACACCAAGAATAAATCTAAGTTGATAAATGAGCATAAAGCAACTACAGAAAAACTAATGTTTTGCTGTTTCACCAAGCCGTTTTAGTGAAAACCCTGAGTTAGTTAACCCTGAGATGGAGGAAACTCATGTTTTGCTGTTTCAAAAAGCAGGATTATTGAAAACCCTGAGTTAGTTAACCCTGAGATGAGGTAAAGTCATGTTTTGCTATTTCACAAAGCCGTTTTAGTGAAAAAAACCTGAGTTAGTTAACCCTGAGATGGAGGAAACTCATGTTTTGATGTCTCACAAAGCAGGTTAATTGAAAACCCCGAGTTAGTTAACCCTGAGATGAGGTACACTCATGTTTTGCTATTTCACAAAGCAGGTTCATTGAAAACCCCGGGTTAGTTAACCCTAAGATGAGGAAACTCATGTTTTGATGTCTCACAAAGCAGGTTAATTGAAAACCCCGAGTTAGTTAACCCTGAGATGAGGTAAACTCATATTTTGCTGTTTCACAAAGCAGTTTTAGTGAAAACTCCGAGTTAGTTAACCCTGAGATGAGGTAAACTCATATTTTGCTATTTCACAAAGCGGTTTTAGTGAAAACCCCGAGTTAGTTAACCCTGAGATGAGGTAAACTCATATTTTGCTATTTCACAAAGCCGTTTCAGTGAAAACCCTGAGTTAGTTAACCCTGAGATGAGGTAAACTCATATTTTGCTGTTTCACAAAGCCGTTTTAGTGAAAACCCTGAGTTAGTTAACCCTGATATAAGGTAAACAAATTTTTTGCTGTTTCACAAAGCCAGTGTAGTGAAAACCCTGAGTTAGTTAACCCTGAGATGAGGTAAACTAATGTTTTGCTATTTCACAAAGCAGGTTCATTGAAAACCCTGAGTTAGTTAACCCTGAGATGAGGTAAGCTAATGTCTTGCTGTTTCACAAAGCCGTTTTAGTGAAAACCCTGAGTAAGTTAACCCTGAGATGAGGTAAACTAATGTTTTGCTATTTCACAAAGCAGGTTCATTGAAAACCCTGAGTTACTTAACCCTGAGATGGAAGAAACTCGTGTTTTGCTGTTTCAGAAAGCCCTTTTAGTGAAAACCCTGAGTTAGTTAACCCTGAGATGAGGTACACCAATGTGTTGCTGTTTCACAAAGCAGTTTTAGTGAAACCCCTGAGTTAGTTAACCCTGAGATGAGGTAAACTCGTGTTTTGCTGTTTCACAAAGCAGGTTCATTGAAAACCCTGAGTTAGTTAACCCTGAGATGAGGTAAACTCGTGTTTTGCTGTTTCACAAAGCAGGGTAATTTCAAACCCTGAGTTAGTTAACCCTGAGAGGAGGTAAACTAATGTTTTGCTGTTTCACAAAGCAGTTTTAGTGAAAACCCTGAGTTAGTTAACCCTGAGATGAGGTAAAGTCATGTTTTGCTATTTCACAAAGCCGTTTTAGTGAAAAAACCTGAGTTAGTTAACCCTGAGATGGAGGAAACTCATGTTTTGATGTCTCACAAAGCAGGTTAATTGAAAACCCCGAGTTAGTTAACCCTGAGATGAGGTAAACTCATATTTTGCTGTTTCACAAAGCCGGTTAATTGAAAACCCCGAGTTAGTTAACCCTGAGATGAGGTAAACTCATATTTAGCTATTTCACAAAGCAGTTTTAGTGAAAACCCTGAGTTAGTTAACCCTGAGATGAGGTACACTCATGTTTTGCTATTTCACAAAGCAGGTTCATTGAAAACCCCGGGTTAGTTAACCCTAAGATGAGGAAACTCATGTTTTGATGTCTCACAAAGCAGGTTAATTGAAAACCCCGAGTTAGTTAACCCTGAGATGAGGTAAACTCATATTTTGCTGTTTCACAAAGCAGTTTTAGTGAAAACCCCGAGTTAGTTAACCCTGAGATGAGGTAAACTCATATTTTGCTATTTCACAAAGCAGTTTTAGTGAAAACCCCGAGTTAGTTAACCCTGAGATGGATGAAACTCATGTTTTGCTGTTTCACAAAGCCGGTTTAGTGAAAACCCTGAGTTACTTAACCCTGAGATGAGGTAAACTCGTGTTTTGCTGTTTCACAAAGCAGGGTAATTGAAAACCCTGAGTTAGTTAACCCTGAGATGGATGAAACTCATGTTTGGCTGTTTAACCAAGCCGGTTTAGTGAAAACCCTCAGTTAGTTAACCCTGAGATGGATGAAACTCATGTTTGGCTGTTTCACAAAGCCGGTTTAGCGAAAACCCTGAGTTAGTTAACGCTGACATGAGGTAAACTAATGTTTTGCTGTTTCACAAAGCCGTTTTAGTGAAAACCCTGAGTTAGTTAACCCTGAGATAGAGGAAACTCATGTTTTGCTGTTTCACAAAGCAGGATTATTGAAAACCCTGAGTTAGTTAACCCTGAGATGGATGAAACTCATGTTTTGCTGTTTCACAAAGCCGGTTTAGTGAAAACCCTGAGTTACTTAACCCTGAGATGAGGTAAACTCGTGTTTTGCTGTTTCACAAAGCAGGGTAATTGAAAACCCTGAGTTAGTTAACCCTGAGATGAGAGAAAATCTATTTTTTTCTGTTTCACAAAGCCAGCTCAGCATAACTCATAAATCAGTTTAGCTAATTTGCTCAGTTTCTACATATGCAGTCATTAATAGATCCAATTCTACTAGGGATAAGTAGGGGGATCTAATATTTTCTTCAGTTGTTGCCATGGTGAATCATTTTATCTGCATCCCATTTATGAGAGCCATTTATATCCTGTGAACAAGAGTAACTCAGGGTAACTTTGACTCAGAGTTGATTTAACTAATTATTAACACTTGCTCTGATACCGGAAACTCTGAATTTAACTGAGAGTTGGCCAACCTTGAGCTCAGGATTTTACTCACAGTTTGTTGAACCTGCTTTCTGAAATGGTTCCCTGAGGTGAGGCTGAAAAACCCTAACGACCCCGTTGTTTTGGATTTGTCTAATAGGAGTCCAGTTTGCTCAAGTAAATGAGAACTCATGTTCATGCGACAGAACTACTAATATAGGGAACGTCACACTACGCAGAATAGATAAAACATAATCAAATAAATATCTGCATTATTAACAAATAGACAAATATGTAATGTGACAAGGAAATTGTGAAAAAACTGAATTCATGTAAAACACTAAGCTTTGGGCATCGCTAAGTGGCCCATGTACGGAGGCCTCAGTCCTCGACCCAGCAGTCCCCAGTTCAAGTCCGGTCCTGTTGGACCTTTGCCCCACTTCTCTCCTATTTCTAATGTACTATCCACTGTCAAATAAAGGCCACTATGACCACAAAACCATTTAAAAAATAACAAGCTAATTCTGAAATATTTTTCTTTCTTTTAAAAATGTATTACTATAAAGCATTTTTATTTTTAAATATTTTCCTAATATAAATTATGTTGTAACCATTTTTCATTTCATCAGTTTTTATTGCAAACTGTAATTTTCCCAAAGTCAGCTTTTATTTTATAATGCCGTTTTCCCCATTACATACTTACCTCTGTAGCAGCTTCTGTCTCCAGTTCCTCCAATGTTAAGGCCTCATCACCAGTTCAATTTAAAACTCTAGTTAAAACTAATGAATTAAAATAAAAATGGAACTGAAAAAAATATAGAAAAAAGTTTCATGTAAATGCGTTGTTTCATAATGTTTTTTATTATTATTATTCTAAGAGGTTAATATTCCATACTGTTGGTGTACCACCTGGATCTGTGTTTGGCCCACTGTTATGCTGATGATACTAAGCTATCTTTATCCATAAATCCTGATAAACCCATTAGAGTACCACCATTAATGGACCAGAACCACTGAACACAAATGTCTGTGTCTTAGTCTTAAACCAGACAGAGAAATGGGGAAGTGGTCTCCAACATGGCACCAAACCCTAAAGATTGAACTTCCAGAACCAGGCTAACCTGTTCTCTAGCTCAGCTAACAGGTCGGTACCAGGATGGAACCAGGATAGCTGGCCAGGCCCTGGTTGATCCCTGGAACCAGTAAAGCTAAGCTTCATCAGTCTGTCTGCATAACATGTTCAAAAAGGGTTTAATAACCAAGATTTATTGGTTATAAGGAAACAGAGTTGGATCAAATAGAAAGCAACACGTCTTTAAATCTATGAGAGACTTTCTATGCTCAGAGATGAACCAAATACTCAGGAAAGACCTGAAGCAGCTGAGAAACTATGAGACCAAACCAGAGAACATTTTCTCTCCAGAAACCTTGGAGGACATTGTCGTTATAAACATTATATGAAGATCTGTTTGGACCGTTCTGTGATCATAGTTCTATGTTCTGCTTATGATCCAAAGACCTAAAGAGATGACGAAGGAACAGGAGGAATGCTGGCGCCAGATTTGTCCACCAGGAGACAAAAACGCTGTGAGTCAAGCTCTTGAATCTTCTATGTTCAGACTCTGTCCTTTAATCGTCTTTAGCTCCTCTGGAATGGAGGGAGGGACAATCGTCTTCCTGTTACAACAGGTTGAAAAGTTGCTCTGCATTGAGACACACAACTTCTACATGATGATTATCTAGATCTATCAGCTGGAAAGGAGCAGCTGGAGAGGAAAGAAAGTCCAATGAATTATTTGATTAATCTTTATCTCTATGTCACGCAGCCATATGTCAGTCTTTGTAGTCTATCTCTACTGACAGTGATGAACTTTAAGTAACTTTTTTCTTCTTTTTTTAAGGATTTGAAGCGTTGGCTGAAGAAAACTTTGGAAGATCTCAAGAACAAGGAGGTGAAGTACTTCCACTGGTACCTGCGGGTTGCCGATGAGTCCAAAGACGGCTTCAAACCGATCAAACGGTACCGTCTGAAGCACGCCGACAGACTGGACACCTTGGATCTGTTGGTGCAGATGTACCCTGGAAAGGCCAAAGAGGTCACAGAGAAGATCCTGGAGAAGATCAGCACCAACACGGCACAGGTGAGATTAGTAACACCCCCAGGGGAGTAAATGAGCCGGTTTACTGCAAGACCTGATCCGTTATGTTCTGTCTGATAAACAGCACTGGGTCCTGGAAATCTTTGAGGATATAGGAGACGGGGACCTGAAATACTGCCAGATGTTACTGCAGAGCACCGACAAGATGAAGCTCGCCTCCATGAAAAGAGGTCCTGTGGAGGACAAGGAAGGAGTGGACGCCGTGAACCTGATGATGCAGATGTACAACTCGGAGAACAGAGAAGACTTAGAGAGAGCTCTGAGTCAAATCCAGGAGACTTCAGGTCTGACACATCTACAGACATCATGAATAACCTGACAGATTCCACTGCTGACCTCCTAAACTCTCATCTTCATGGCCTCCAACAGAACATCTGTCTGAAGATGAGCAGCAGGACAATCCATCTTCTCCAACAGCTCTACGAGGTTTGTGTTCTGCAGTTAACGGACAGAGGTTCAACCAGAGAACGATAAATACCACGTCCGATACCGCGCATACCAAGCTAGACCTTCTGGTGGTCCAAGACCATCCTGGGCTTCTAGAAGTCCAGGACCATCCTAACCTTCTGGTGGTCCAGGAACATCCTGGCCTTCTGGAGGTCCGGGACCATCCTGACCTTCTGGAGGTCCAGGACCATCCTGACCTTCTAGAGGTCCAGGACCATCCTGGCCTTCTGGAGGTCCAGGACCATCCTGACCTTCTAGAGGTCCAGGACCATCCTGACCTTCTGGAGGTCCAGGACCATCCTGGCCTTCTAGAGGTCCAGGACCATCCTGGCCTTCTGGAGGTCCAGGACCATCCTGACCTTCTGGAGGTCCAGGACCATCCTGGCCTTCTGGAGGTCCAGGACCATCTTGACCTTCTGGAGGTCCAGGACCATCCTGACCTTCTGGATGTCCAGGACCATCCTGACCTTCTGGAGGTCCAGGACCATCCTGACCTTCTGGAGGTCCAGGACCATCCTGGCCTTCTGGAGGTCCAAGACCATCCTGACCTTCTGGAGGTCCAGGACCATCCTGACCTTCTGGATGTCCAGGACCATCCTGGCCTTCTGGAGGTCCAGGACCATCCTGACCTTCTGGAGGTCCAGGACCATCCTGACTTTCTGGAGGTCCAGGACCATCCTGGCCTTCTAGAGGTCCAGGACCTTCTCAGAGTCTTTATCATGTGTCTGTTTTTGTTGCAGAAAAGAAAATGAAGAACATGCTGCTTGACTTTATAAAGGAAGTGTCCCCTGAGACCCTGGAGCAGGTCATGAAGGTCCTGGAGGCGGAGAAGGTCCTCACAGCTTTAGAGAGAAAGTCTGTTGTTGAAAAGAACCACACCAGAGTGAACAAGGCCAGCTGCCTGGTTGAGTTCCTGAAGGAGAAAGGACCAGAAGCCTGTCAGAAGATGATCAGCCATGTTCAGACCATGGATCCTCCACTCTACTCTAAGCTGGGTTCTTCCCAGAACCAGTTCCAGCAAGGTGAGATCACAGATCCAGAAACAAGATGGTCCAGGAATGGTCAGATGTTGGGGAAACCAGTCAGCAGGGAGGTTTAAAGGTCCCAGAACCATGCCAAATATGAATCTAATTATTGTGTCACACAGCTTGCCATACAGGAGCCTTCCTGACTGAGGCTGGACAACAGCTGATGTTCTGCAGCTCCTCCAGTAACCTTCTGTTTTTCTGATCTCTTAGACCTGCTCCAGTTCCTGAGCTTAAACCTGAGGGAGGAGGGGAAAGGGAAGGAAGGTGGAGGAACAGCAGAGGAGCCACCATTGGAGGAAGAGAAGGGGGGCAAATAAACCAGATGAAGCAGCTCCACCTTCTAACCGTCTCTAACCCTAACAAGAAAAGTGCTGCAGAACAAAAACACAAATACTTTCATTATCTGAAAGATGCATACAGCACATTGGGGGGTTTGACACGAAAAAGTAAATTTTTGTAACATTTCTTATATAAACGTGTAATTTCTGGTGATGATCCTTTTTACTGTAAAAGATTTATGTAAAGGACCTCATACATTTACTGATTAATATAAGTTAAAAAAAAAGATCATTGTGAAACTGATTAAAATAATTTTTTTTCAAATAAAATATGTCTAAACTCATTTTTTAAATTATTTTTTCAAAAGAGAGATTTTGCTATGTATTTGGGTAAATCTGAAAAATAACTTTTATTGTATTAAAACGCATCAGAACCAAACTGGTTTAAAGCTTCCACACATTCCACTTTGTTCAAGTAGACTTCCAAGAGTTACTTGTGGAGTACCACAGGGTTCTGTGCTTGGACCGATTCTCTTTACTATATATATGCTTCCAATTGGTAAAATAATTAGACAACATGGTATGAATTTCCACGGTAATGCTGATGATACACAATTATATTTATCCATAAAACCTGATGAATCCAATCAGTTAGGTAGATTACAAGCATGTCAGGAAGACATAAAAATTTGGATGACTCTGAATTTTCTGCTCCTGAATTCAGACAGACAGAAGTTGTTGTCTTTGGATCAGAACCTTTAAAAAGAAAACTGCTAAATCAATCACTCCATCTGGATGGCATTAATTTGGCCTCTGGTTATAATGTAAAGAACTTTGGTGTAATTTTTGACCAAGACATGACATTTAAATCTCATATTGCGTGGTTCCTACCGCTTTGCCTGGTGAGCGTGGAGACGTATCGCGTTGGTAAGACGTATCGCGTCATTTCCTGTTTTGTGACTAACTCGTTTGTAGCAAGTCGGTGTTTCTCTCTCTCTTGAACTGATCTAACTTTCTCTGTCAATAAGTTTTTTCTGAGTTGCTTAACACACAAACACATTAAAACGTTAAGTTTCTTCACGGTTTAGGACTCTTTAAGCGTTTTACTGGGTTAATTACTTTGTTTTTAGGTAAGGTAAGGTACCGCTTGGTTAGCTTAGCTTTACGGCTAGCATGGCTTCGGCAGCTTTCTCTCTTGTCCCTCCATCTCTCTCTACACCTCCTCCTCTTTCCTGCTCTCTCTGTCAGATGTTTAGTTACTCCTCCGCCTCATTTAGTGAAGTTGGTAGGTGTAATAAGTGCAGCATTTTTGTAGCTTTGGAGGCGAGGGTTTCTGAGCTAGAGGCCCGGCTCCGCGCTGTAGAACAGCCAGGCCCAGCAGTAGCTAGCGCGGAGTCAACTAGGACAGGACCTAGCCGTCCTTCAACAGCTCCCGTGCAGCCGGGACCTCAGGCGAGCTGGGTGACTGTTCGTAGGAAGATTAGCGCCAGACCCCAGTCCGCGGCCAACCTCCAGCCCCTTTCTCTGAACAATAGGTTCGCCCCGCTCAGCGACGCACCCGCCGAGCAGGAGAGGCCGATTCTTGTAATTGGCAGCTCCATAGTTAGGAATGTGGCTCCAGAGACACGAAAGACCACCGTCAAATGCCTTCCAGGGGCCAGGGCTGCGGACATTAGGTCCCATCTGAAGCTTTTGGCCAAGGACAAACGGCGGTATAGCAGGATCGTTATCCATGCTGGTGGCAACGACACCCGGCGACGGCAGTCGGAGGTCACTAAAATTAGCGTAGCTTCGGTGTGTAGGGCTGCCAAAAAGATGTCTGACTCTGTAATTTTTTCTGGTCCCCTGCCTGATCGTACTAGCGATGACATGTACAGCCGTATGCTTTCGTTCCACCTTTGGTTGTCAAGGTGGTGTCCAGAAAACGATGTGGGCTACATTGATAACTGGGGGGCCTTCTGGGGAAAACCTGGACTGTTACGTAGAGACGGCATCCATCCCACCGAGGACGGAGCTTCGCTTCTTTCCAGGAACATTGATAGGGTTATCTCTAGTTCCCCAAAGCCGTGACAACCCAGAGTCCAGCTCAGGGAACCCAGAGTCCAGGTCAAGGAACAGGGACTGCCACCCACCCACTACCCTATAGAGATAGTTTCCCGTCCACTACCCAAAACTAATGAATTAAAAGTTAATGCTACTAGAGCAAAGTATAAAAATCTCATAAAGATAAATAAAACTCGGACTGAACATAAAAACAAATCAATTAAATGTGGTTTACTAAACATAAGATCTCTCCCCTCAAAAACACTCTTAGTAAATGACTTAATTTGTGAAAATAATATTGATTTGTTTTGTCTTGCAGAGACATGGTTGCAGGAAGAGGACCATGTCACAATAAATGAGTCAACTCCCCCTAGCTACTTAAACTTTAGTGTCCCTCGAAGTACTGGTCGAGGAGGTGGAGTAGCAACTATCTTTCATTCCGATTTACTAATAAATCTCCAAAAAAATAATAGTTACAGTTCCTTTGAGCATCTAGTTTTTAACTTTCCTTATACACATAACAAAGCAGTAAAGCCACTTTTGTTTGTGGTCTTATATCGTCCACCAGGACCTTATTCTCAATTTTTAGATCAGATTTCAGATTTTCTATCTGACTTAGTTTTAAACACTGATAAAGTCATTATAGTCGGAGACTTCAATATTCATGTTGATAATGAAAGTGATAGTCTAAATACAGCTTTTCACACTATCCTAGACTCAATAGGCTTTACTCAAAATGTGCAGGGACCAACACATTCTTGTCACCACACTTTAGATCTTGTGCTGACTTATGGCATTGACTGTGAAGAAATAACAGTCTTTCCACATAACCCTATCCTGTCTGATCATTTCCTTATCACTTTTAAACTTACTCTAATGGATCATATCAAACCTGAAAGAAAACTTCATTATACCAGAACGTTATCAGACAACGCTGTAGCAAATTTTAAAGAAGCTCTTCCAACTTTAATTTCCTCAGTTTATAAATGCAGAACAGAAAACAGTGATTTAACTCGTGACCCCTCACAACTTGACATTTTAGTTCATAGCGTTAATTCCTCCCTGCGTCGGGCAATAGACAAAGTTGCCCCCTTGAAAAGGAAGGTGGCTAGCCATAGAAGATTAACTCCCTGGTTTAATTTAGAGCTACGTACCCTAAAGCAGAATGTTAGAAAACTAGAGAGAAAATGGCGCTCCACGCATTTACATGATTCCTTTTTAATATGGAAAAATAGTTTATTGCTATATAAAAAGAGCCTTCACACAGCTAGAACAGCATATTATTCATCTTTAATCGAGGAGAATAAAAATAATCCTAGGTTTCTTTTTAATACAGTTGCCAAACTCACACAGGATCATAGCTCTATCGAGCCAACCATTCCCCAAGCTCTAAGCAGTGACGACTTCATGCAATTCTTTATAAATAAAATAGACTCCATAAAGAATAAGATAATTGGGAACCTTCCCAATATGCTTGCTTCCTCCTTAGTTAATGAGGCAGCCTCAAAAATGGTGGAACCTAATATATGCTTAAACTGCTTTAATGCAGCCGAACTTTGTGATGTACTAAAATTATTAGCTTCATCTAAACCTTCAACTTGCGTTTTAGACCCAATCCCAACTAAACTCTTAAAAGAAGTTTTCCCTCTGATCGCTGCTCCAATTTTAAATATAATGAATCTATCCTTAGTCAATGGATATGTACCACAGGAGTTTAAGATTGCTGTAATTAAACCTCTACTTAAGAAACCCTCTCTTGATCAAAACGACTTAATTAACTATAGACCGATATCTAATCTTCCCTTCTTATCTAAAATTCTTGAGAAAATAGTTGCACACCAGATATGTGAGCATTTAAACAATAATGAGCTGTTTGAGAAGTTTCAGTCAGGCTTTAGAGCTCATCACAGCACTGAAACAGCTCTGGTGAAGGTTACTAATGATATTCTCATAGCCTCAGACAATGGACTGGTGACCATTCTGGTCCTGTTAGATCTCAGTGCTGCCTTTGACACTGTTGATCACAATATTCTCATAGAAAGGCTTCAAAGTGTCGGTATAATAGGAACAGCACTAGGTTGGTTTAAATCTTATTTGTCTAACAGATTTCAGTTTGTTCAGGTAAACAATAGATCTTCCTCAACCTCAATAGTTACTTGCGGAGTACCACAGGGTTCAGTGCTTGGGCCGATTCTCTTTACTATATATATGCTTCCTATTGGTAAAATAATTAGGCAGCATGGGATAAAATTCCATAGTTACGCAGATGATACACAGCTATATCTATCCATAAATCCTGATGAATCCAATCAGTTAGGTAGACTACAGGCATGTCTGGAAGACATAAAAACTTGGATGACTCTAAACTTCTTGCTTCTAAATTCTGATAAAACAGAAGTTGTCGTCTTTGGACCAGAAGCTCTGAAAAAGAAACTACTTAGTCAGCCCCTTCACCTGGACGGCATTAAATTAGCCTCCAGTAATAAAGCAAAAAACCTCGGTGTCATTTTTGACCAAGATATGTCATTTAGAACTCACATTAAAGAAGTCTGTAGGATTTCCTTTTTTCACCTTAGGAATATTGCAAAAATTAGAACCATCCTGTCCAGGAATGATGCTGAAAAACTAGTCCATGCCTTTGTTACTTCAAGGCTGGATTACTGTAACTGTCTATTATCAGGTAGTCCACAGAATACAATTAAAAGTCTTCAGTTAGTTCAAAATGCTGCTGCTAGGATTCTGATGAATATTAAAAGAAGAGATCACATTTCCCCTGTTTTAGCTTCTCTTCACTGGCTCCCAGTAAAATCTAGAATAGAATTCAAGATCCTCCTTCTGACATATAAAGCCCTTAATAATCTAGCTCCATCATACATAAGAGACCTGATTGTTCCATATGTTCCTAACAGAGACCTTCGCTCTCAGACTGCAGGTTTACTGGTAGTTCCTAGGATTTCTAAAAGTAGAATGGGTGGCAGATCTTTCAGCTATCAGGCTCCCCTCCTATGGAACCGGCTCCCAGGGTTGGTTCGTGAAGCAGACAATTTGTCTATCTTTAAAACTAGGCTAAAAACTTTCCTCTTTGACAAAGCTTACAGTTAGAGATATGTTTATAGGTAGTTAGAGTCAGGTCAGACAGGTAGATAGGAAGAGACAGGTTAATGTTAGTAGTCAGGCAGAGTGTCAAAAGTTAGGAAGAGATAGGAAGAGGTAGAGTAGCTAGGTAGAGATAGATTAATGTAAGCCAGGTAAAGATCCGGAGCCGGTCGCGGCTTACCGCCGCGGAAGAAATGCGCCCCACAGGGGCCAGCCAGCGCCGGAGAGAGGTCCCTCAAGGGGATCCTCCCGCACAGTGCGGCCGCCCATTACCTGCCGGGTTGAATCCCCCGGGCAGACTGTGCGGACCCCACCCGTTTATCTCTTAAACGTTTCTCGCCCTCTTCAACTCTGTCCTCTCAGTTCTGTCTATTTTTCCTTAAGATAGTTGTCGACTATCGGTCTCGTGCCGGTATTTAGCCTTAGATGGAGTTTACCACCCACTTTGGGCTGCATTCTCAAACAACCCGACTCCGAGAAGACCCCGGCATGACGGGGGCCGTTACCGGCCCTACACCGTCCACGGGTCAGGAGGACTCAGACAGAGTGTTGGTAGCCAGGTCTCCTAGTAGCTAGGAGACAGGTTAATGTTAGTAGCTATGCTGCTTTAGGGCTGTTGGAGGACATTATTAGGGTCTGTTCCTACTTTCTCTCCTACTTCTCCCCAACTGCATGATGTGCTGTCAATTCAAGCACTAACCTGTTTTCTATTATAGTAGGTGCTCCGGATTAGCCCTGCTTGACGACCCTGACTAAGATGGCATTGCAGTGACGGAAAATTCTCCACGTCCTGCAACAAACTTCTGCATCAGTTCTATTGCTCTTTCTGTGTCTCTGTTATGTATTCTCCAAGCCACAGACGGTCGCGGCAGATAACCGCTTGTGCTGAGCCTGGTTCTGCCGGAGGTTTCTTCCTGTTATAAAAGGCGGGTTTTCCTTCCCACTGTTGCTTCATGCTTGCTCAGTATGAGGGATTGCTGAGAATTACACGACGCAATCTTCTGTGGTTCTGTAATTTCTACACTAAACATTGTATTGTAATAACTCTTTTTGTAAAGTGCCTTGAGATGACATCTGTTGTGAAATGGCGCTATATAAATAAACTGAATTGAATTGAATATTAAACATGTTTCTAGGATTTATTTCCTTCACCTTCAGAATATTGCTAAAATTAGAAACCTCCTGTCCAGGAGTGATGCAGAGAAACTAGTCCATGCATTTGTTACTTCAAGGCTGGATTACTGTTACTCCTTATTATCAGGAAGTCCACAAAATGCAATTAAAAGCCTTCAGTTGATCCAAAATGCTGCAGCAAGAGTTCTGATGAATATTAAAAAGAGAGATCACATTTCTCCTGTTTTGGCTTCTCTCCATTGGCTCCCTGTTAAATCCAGAATAGAGTTTAAGATCCTCCTCCTTACATATAAAGCCCTTAATAATCAGCTCCATCGTACATCAGAGATCTGATTGTTCCATATGTTCCTAACAGAGAACTTTGTTCTCAGAATGCAGGTCTACTGGTAGTTCCTAGGATTTCTAAAAGTAGAATAGGAGGCAGATCTTTTAGTTATCAGGCTCCTGGATCGGACCAAGGAGTCTCTTCTGACGTCCTGTTTTCAGAACCACACCGATATCTGTCATGCTGGACCTAAAAGCAGACAGAGTCACAGTATGAGGGCAAACGGCTGCCTCCCATTTCACTCTGAGATCCTTGTTAAATCTCCCGTTTCCTGCTTTACCTTTGACCTCTATACTGATATGGTAGTTGTCAATCTGATATTAAAACATTTTACAATCACTGCGTTTCACTAAAGTCAGGATTATTTAGTAATAAGGAGCTCAACATCTCAAAAGAGCACTTCGTACTGACTCTTTGCTTTGAGAAACCTGAGGAACCAGAACCAAGGAGCTGAAATACAGGTGAGTGATGGAAACCAGGTGAGTCCAATCAGAGTAGCAGAGAAAGGTTCCTCAAAGAGGTAGAGAACGGTAAGTTGAACATGGAAGCTGCCGGTCCGGAGGTGAAGATCCAGATGTTAGGCGACAGGAGGAACCGAACACAGAGGAACAGGTCCAGGAGGTTCTACTGAGGGAACGATGACATGAAGAAGCATGGAGGTTAGGACGCTTCAACTCAAAGATAACGCTCTCATCTCATCCAGCAGGTAACGAGCCTCCAGCAGGTGGAGGAACCATCCTCCTGCAGGCAGCACAGCGCCCTCTGGTGGATACCTGTGGTGGAGATGTTAACCAACAACAACAAAAAACATCCCGACAGAAAAGAACAAAATATCAGAACAAAGACAGTTTAGAGCGGGAAGTTTCTCCAACTAAAACATTTGATTTTTTTATCCAGATTTCACAATAAATAGCAGTAAAACTAAAAGTTTCTGTCCTTCATGATGATGATTGATTAACTCTTATTTATTCATTATAGTTCAGTGCAGAACCACCAATCTTAACGCTGGACCCGATCAGATTTATGACATCATAATGAGCTAATGACCAATCAGAGAGCCTGGAGTCCAGCAGGTCCGCTTGGCTTTCTTCCTCATTCAAGACGCCGAGGATGAAGGGTTTACATAGTGAGCCGTACCTGTACCGGTTCTGTTCAGCTCCAGGATCAGAACCGTTCATCTAGAAGCTGGTCATGTTACATCCTGACTGTCACACAAAGTCCAATCATACAGGTGTTCCAGGTGAGTCCATAGCCCACGCCCTTCAGTGCTTTTTAAACAGCACAGTGGGCGGAGCTACAATCCCTGCTCTTCTCAAAGAGACGTTTGTCACAAAGTTCCACCTTCAGTCAGATCTTCCTCCACTAAACAAACAAGAGCCAACAACAGACAAACAGAAGAACCAAGGATAAACTCCTAAACCAAATACCGGATCAAACCAGTCTGACCCAGTCTAAACTTATGTAAACTGCTCGGATCTGGTCTAACACTTTTTTAACTGGTCTAATCTGGTCTAAACTGGTCTGATCTGGTCTAATAGAGTTAGTCTCAATCTGATTGGGTCTGAACCAGTCGAAACCAGTCTGATTTAGTCCAAACCAGTCTGCTCTGGTCTAAAACTGTCTAAACTAGTCTGATCTAGTCTAAACTTATGTAAACTGCTCGGATCTGGTCTAACACTTTTTAAACTGGTCTAATCTGGTCTGATCCAGTCTAAAACTGTTTAAACTGGTCTGATCCAGTCAAACTGTTTAAACTGGTCTAATCCGGTATAAACTGGTCTGCTCTGGTCTAAAACTGTCTAAACTAGTCTGATCCAGTCTAAAATGGTCTGATCTGGTCTAATAGAGTTAGTCTCAATCTGATTGGGTCTGAACCAGTCGAAACCAGTCTGATTTAGTCCAAACCAGTCTGATCTGGTCTAAAACTGTTTAAACCAGTCTGGTCTGGTCTGAAACAGTCTGATCCACTCTAGTAGAGAATATGATTGGTTCAGAACCAGTCTTAACCAGCCGGATCTGCTCTGCTCCAATCTAAACCCATGTGATCCAGTCTGAACTGATCTGAACCGAGGAAAAGCACCATCACTGAACTGGGACCAGTTACAGAGTCTCTTTCTCCAAGAAGCAATCAGAAGGTGATAAAGAGGCTTTACATTCACTAAGGTTAGCTTTTTTGGGCTGTGGTTTTGGGGGCGGAGCCTGAGAGCTTATGTCGTACTGGTTTCTCTGACTGGAACAGAACCCTGTGGTTCTTTGAAGATGAGAAGATGTCTTTATAATAGAGATAAGGTTTATGTGGGGTGATTTTAATCTGTAAAGCACCTTGAGTGGCAATTCCTTTATGAAAAGCGATTTATAAATAAAGTTAGATTGATTGATAAAAATGAAGAACATGTAGGAGAATCTGCTCATCAGACAGTCCTACAACAACAGAACGTCTTGGTTGGCTGTCTCGGCTGCAGCGTCCTCCAACTGTCTGGTGCTGATTGTCTCCTGATGACACCAATGTCTCTATAGAAATGTTCTGAACTCTCCAGGTGGTTCTGCTGTCCAGGGTGGAGCCTCACTGCTGGGTCAGCAGGGCGTTCCTGTTGGCCTTCATCTTCTCCAGACGCTTGGACAGGTGGCTATTGGTGACCTCCAGCTCCTCGATGCGGTCCAGAGCCGAGCGGAGCTGAAAGTTTAGGTGGAGGTTAACAGAACAGGTAGCAGGCTGAAGCTAACTCTCACAGAAGGGGGTGTTCTCACCTCTCTCTGCAGTCTTCTCTTTTCCACCTTTAACTCATCCTCAATTTTCTCTGCATTCTCAGATGCTGACTTGTAGCGGCACACCTGTCCCTCAAGGCGGAGCACCTGAGCAGGGGACAATACAACGGTACAGGTTTACCTCTATGGAGGATGGAAGGTAGAGACGAGGTTCTATGGGTCAGACCAATCATCAGTCTGCTAGCACCTCCATCAGAGCTTCATCAGTTTGCTGCGCTGCACCATCCAGGTGTAGATTCATACATCACCTGGATGGAGAGAAGCAACTGTTGCTGCTCGTCAATCTGGGATGAGTTTGGGTTCAGCGTCAGTCCTTCTTTCTATAGAAGAAACGGCAGCAGGACTGAGGTTAGTAAAGCTGCTTCTGGATGAAGGAAGAGACGTCTGGGAGAACGTCTTCGTGGTAGAAGAACCCAACATATCAGACCCAAACCCACTGTAGAGCACGGTGGTGGAGGCATGGTGATGTGTGCTTGTTCTACAGGTAGCAGTCACAGAATGGACCCTCATCTCCTCTGAAGATAAAAGTATTCTGGGGTTCAACAAGAATCATTCCAACAGCTGAAGCTTGGGATGAGAACCCAGAAACAGATCTACAACAGAACGTCCTAGTCAAAGTCCAAACATCAAGCTAACCCATATGCTGCAGTGGGAGAGCTGTGCAGAAACCTCAATAAGCTGATGCAATGCTGGAGAAGAACTGAGCAAAACTCTGCTAGAACAAGGTGAGGAACTGATGAAAAGAGCAGAACCACTGTGGAAGGTTACTGCTGCCAAAGAAGCAGGAGGTTCTACTGAAGGCGAAGGTTCTACTGAATGACAAGGTTCTACTGAAGAAGAAGGTTCTACTGAAGAAGGAGGTTCTATTGAAGGAGAAGGTTCTACTGAAGAAGGAGAAGGTCCTAGATGCAGACAGAGGAGGTTCTACTGAAGAAGGTTCTACTGAAGAAGGAGGTTCTATTGAAGGAGAAGGTTCTACTGAAGAAGGAGAAGGTCCTAGATGCAGACAGAGGAGGTTCTACTGAAGAAGGTTCTACTGAAGAAGGAGGTTCTATTGAAGGAGAAGGTTCTACTGAAGAAGGAGAAGGTCCTAGATGCAGACAGAGGAGGTTCTACTGAAGGAGAAGGTTCTACTGAAGAAGGAGGTTCTATTGAAGGAGAAGGTTCTAGAGGCAGAAAGAGGAGGTTCTACTGAAAAAGTAGAAGGTTCTACTGAAGAAGAGGGTTCTATTGAAGGCCAAGGTCCTAGAGGCAGACGGAGGAGGTTCTACTGGAGGAGAAGGTTCTACTGGCTGATAGAGGACGTTCTACTGAAGAAGGAGGTTCTACTGAAGAAGGAGGTTCTACTGAACGAGAAGGTTCTACTGAAATAGAAGGTTCTAGAGGCAGAGAGAGGAGGTTCTTCTGAAGAAGGAGGTTCTACTGAATGAGAAGGTTCTACTGAACGAGAAGGTTCTACTGAAGAAGGAGGTTCTACTGAAGAAGAAGGTTCTACTGAAGAAGAAGGTTCTACTGAAGAAGAAGGTTCTACTGAAGAAGGAGGTTCTACTCAAGGAGAAGGTTCTACTCAAGGAGAAGGTTCTAGAGGCAGACGGAGGAGGTTCTACTGAAGAAGGAGGTTCTACTGAAGGAGAAGGTTCTACTGAAGAAGGGGGTTCTACTGGAGGAGAAGGTTCTACTGGCTGATAGAGGACGTTCTACTGAAGAAGGAGGTTCTACTGAAGAAGGAGGTTCTACTGAACAAGAAGGTTCTACTGAAGAAGGAGGTTCTACTCAAGGAGAAGGTTCTACTCAAGGAGAAGGTTCTAGAGGCAGACGGAGGAGGTTCTACTGAAGAAGGAGGTTCTACTGAAGGAGAAGGTTCTACTGAAGAAGGGGGTTCTACTGGAGGAGAAGGTTCTACTGGCTGATAGAGGACGTTCTACTGAAGAAGGAGGTTCTACTGAAGAAGGAGGTTCTACTGAACAAGAAGGTTCTACTGAAGAAGGAGGTTCTACTCAAGGAGAAGGTTCTAGAGGCAGACGGAGGAGGTTCTACTGAAGAAGGAGGTTCTACTGAAGAAGGAGGTTCTAGAGGCTGACAACCAGGGTTCTACTTAAGGAGGTTCTTCTTGATGATGGAGGAAGCTCTACCTGATGATGGAGGAAGTTCTACTATAGACCATCCATGTAAAGTGAGGGCCACGACCCAAAGAGACCGGTCAGATTCTTGCCTCTTGGCACCCGGTGGAAACGGTCCCATTGACCTTAATGGCGTCTATCAGATGCACATTACTCTTCATGGACGTTACATGTTTATCACATGTCCAGTGGAAAGTTCCGGTAAGTTTTTCCATTACTAAATATCTTGGTTTCTATGACAGATGATCTACTAAAACATGATCTAATGTGAAACTAATTTATGAAAACATTGAGGCTTACATTTTGCTCCAGAGTCGTGACCTCCTGCTCAGATTTCACCAGTTTGAACTTGAGTTCACTGATCTGCCTGCTGGCATCTCCTGATGGAAATCACATAGAAAGGCTTCAGGATCCTTCCTGCAGCAGCTGAACATGGGATCTCATCACGAACTCACTCTGCAGCTCCAAAAGATGAGGGTCTAACCCGTTCTCCTGGTTGTTATCCCCTGGGTTCTGGACTCCATCCACCCCATTCCTCTGATCCAGCTGAGACTTCAGCAGCCGGACCTGAACATTAACAGATTCCAGTGATTCTATAGCAGATCTTTCTGTCTTTACATTATTTAAATCAAACTTTTTCCAGAACGGACCTGATCCCGTAAACTTTCTCTGTCCTCAAACAGTTTCTTCATCCGCAGCTCTGGAATGAAACAGAAATCAACAACAAGTGACCTCTCTGAACTCTCAGCGCTGTCAGCGTCGAGGCATCTGGAGGTCAAAGCTCCATGAGGTGAGAAAACTTCTCCAGCTGTGGCGTTACAGCACAGAATCAACCAAACAAGAGAGGACAAACAACACAGCCCTGCGGAACTCCACCATTCTGTGAGGTGAAAGAACCTCAGAACCACTGGAGACTAAAGTCACTACATGGAGCTTTGAAGCCATTCATGATAGAGATAATCAGCTTCTGAAACAATAATCATCTCTTCACAGGATTTTGTTATTTATTAACGACAAATATTGTAAATCAGAACTATTCACCAATCGTTAAAATCAACTTTCAATCATCTGGTCTCGATTTCTGATGTAATGATCTGGAGACAGGTAGCAGGTGGAACATTAGCTTACCCTTAAGGAGTGGAGAACATCATCTACTGATGACTGGAACAAACCAACCAGAACACAGAACTCCAGGGTTCAGAGACACATTTATTTCTGGATCATAACACTTTTCTATCATCAGTTCTCGACAACATGAGTCATATTCACATCTATTCGATGCTTTTAAAGGAGAGCAGTCGTCAAACACCCAGTACTACGTTACCTTCACACCGTTGGGTTTCCAGATTTTAACACATCATGAGACTCTGTGGCAAGTTTCTTCTGAACTGGACCAGAACTACCAGTGAAGATCATTTCCTAAGAGATTCCATCTGATACTTTAATATTCATGGTTAGTTCATGAGGACCCACAGCAGGGGGCGATGCTGAGCTTAGGAGATCTTACAGTCTGTGCCGTCACTCTTCCTGCTCTCCAAACTGGTTCCTTTATGTTCCGTCTCTGGTTCCCCGCTCCCCAGAGCCACAGAGGGCCGGTTCTGTTGGTGCGATACAGGCTGTTGGACCTCGGTCGTGGGCCGGTTCTGTTGGTGCGATACAGGCTGTTGGACCTCGGTCGTGGACCGGTTCTGTTGGTGCGATAGAGGCTGTTGGACCTCGGTCGTGGACCGGTTCTGTTGGTGCGATAGAGGCTGTTGGACCTCGGTCGTGGGCCGGTTCTGTTGGTGCGATACAGGCTGTTGGACCTCGGTCGTGGACCGGTTCTGTTGGTGCGATAGAGGCTGTTGGACCTCGGTCGTGGGCCGGTTCTGTTGGTGCGATAGAGGCTGTTGGACCTCGGTCGTGGACCGGTTCTGTTGGTGCGATACAGGCTGTTGGACCTCGGTCGTGGACCGGTTCTGTTGGTGCGATAGAGGCTGTTGGACCTCGGTCGTGGACCGGTTCTGTTGGTGCGATACAGGCTGTTGGAACTCGGTCGTGGACCGGTTCTGTTGGTGCGATAGAGGCTGTTGGACCTCGGTCGTGGACCGGTTCTGTTGGTGCGATAGAGGCTGTTGGACCTCGGTCGTGGACCGGTTCTGTTGGTGTGATACAAGCTGTTGGAACTCGGTCGTGGACCGGTTCTGTTGGTGCGATAGAGGCTGTTGGACCTCGGTCGTGGACCGGTTCTGTTGGTGCGATAGAGGCTGTTGGAACTCGGTCGTGGACCGGTTCTGTTGGTGCGATAGAGGCTGTTGGACCTCCTCTTCCTCTTCGTCAGCCTCCTCGCAGCTGTCCATGTCTCCAACTGAACACTCGTCCACAGAACCGGCCCCATCGGACTCTTCCAGCCGCCGTCCCTCTTGGAGGCCCAGCAGAGCCAGTTCAGGAACAGCCAAGGCTCGAATTTCTTCAGCGGTCACCTCCATGAACCTCCTGACGGGGGAGCTTTGTGCAACGTTAGAGTGTGTCAACACCGCACGTTTCCCTCTCGGCTCCTCTTTGGCAGAAACCAGAAGATTGGTTTGACTATCAGACCTTTTCCCCAAGCTGAGATCAGACCTGGACTCTGTTGAGTTTTTGCGAGAGTCAGCAAAGTATGACTCAACGAAGATGAACTCTGCAGAGGGGCTTTGGACAGGAGAACCAGGTGGACTTAAGTCGGGTTCAGCAGGACCAGCTCTAGACTCAGAATTAATTTGCAGGTCTCTAGTTCTGGACCTTGCCACTCCTCTGTCACTGGTGGAATGATTAGAACAAGCCAAAGAAAGTTGGTTAGAGGCACCAGCCTGGACCTCCGACATCTCTGAGTTGGAACGGACTCTTGGTGAAACAGGAAGTCCAGACAAATGTCCCTGTACAGATCCAGGACCATCTGTGGTTTGTCTGGTTAGGCTTGTCAGATTTAGCCACGTCTTCATAAATAGTCTGCTACCCATCATTGGCCATGATGACTCTCGTCTACATCCATCATTCTGACCGGACTCATTTCCTGCTCTGCTCCTCAGTGTGTTCTCCAAATCTGAGAGCCACTGGTGGAGACAGATCAGGATCTCTGAGAAGATTCTTGACATTTCAACAACAAATCCTGGTTTATCCTCTAGTCCTAGGAGCAAATCTTGAACGGTGGTCTCCAAACTGCTCCACACTTCCTCTGGAACAAATGGAGATGTTCTGGCTGAGCTTTCAGGGCAAGCTTTGTGTATCTGAGCAGCTCCTTGGAGAGGTTCTGCAGTTCTCTGGTTCTGTAATTTAACCCTAACCCTTCCCAAAGAATCAGGAGAAGATGTAATGTTTGTCATTTCCAGTGTGGCTTTAGTCCTCCTGAATGGCCCGTCTTCACTCCCTACATTCTCAACCTTTGAGTCATCAGATTCTGCTGAAGTTTTGGTGTTGGGAACTTCTTCACTCAGACCTGGACCTTTGTCTTCCTCCTTCAGGTCCTCTTCTTGACTCTGGGAACCCAGATCTGAGGTACATACACCCTTCTGTTCAAAGTTTATTTCAGAGGAAGACGTAACCAAAGACACGTCCTGATTTATCGTCTCCTCAGACAGAGACTTCGGTCTTCCAGCAGCAGAGAGACCTAACACCGTGGCTCGGTGGTCCAGGATGATCTCTGTAGCAGGTCGAGGTGGGACAAGTCTGGATCTGAAGACCTTCTCAGCAGAGACCTTCTGAACCGGCTCTCCAGACCCATCTTTCCTTGGCTGCTTCTTATTTGCTTCGTTTCCGTCCACTCTGATGGGAAGCCTCTTGGTCGGATCCTTTTCACCTCCCTTGTTCCGTGGTTGTTGGTTTCTACCTGGGTGTCTCTCTGCTGGAGTCCTTCTTTCTCTCAACGGTCTGGTTTGGTCGCCCACAGAGGTCACGCCCTCTGGCTGACCCTTGCACCCCTTGTTGTCTTTGGGGTCATTTGGAGCCGTTTTGCTGCCCTCTGCTGGCTGTTGCTCAGAAGCTTTCCCTGAAAGACCATGAAGAGACATTGGAAGAGCGAACAGAGCTGACATGCAGGATGGAAAGCAGACAGCAGGAGGAGATTAACCGAGTCGAAGAGAAAAGATGGATGGAATCACAGGACAGTAGTTCAGATCATCTCCAGGATGGAGCCCACGAGTTAACTAGCTGATTTCAACCAGACAGAACCCTGAACCAGCTAAAGACATCATCAAACAAGAACTTCATGCATCCTAGTAGAAGGAAGGAGTAAATGAAATAATAGATTGTGGTTAAATGTCTGAAAGTTTAACATGAAACATCTCTTCCTTCCTACCGAGTGTGCTGCCAGTCTGAGGCGAGTCCTCG
This sequence comes from Apricaphanius iberus, assembly GCA_028564705.1. Classification (NCBI taxonomy): domain Eukaryota; kingdom Metazoa; phylum Chordata; class Actinopteri; order Cyprinodontiformes; family Aphaniidae; genus Apricaphanius; species Apricaphanius iberus. The sequence goes on from JAPXFQ010001415.1 coordinate 429,072, forward strand.
GCCAATCGGGAGGCAGCTCTCTCCTCAGGCTGCTCGGCGTCGCCGTTGGTGGAGGCATCAGGAGAGACCGCCACTCCATGGTTCTGATGGGCAGAGTGGTAATCTGAGCACAGTTTTTGGATAGTCCAACAGTAAAACATAACCCGGCCTCTGAGCTGGGCCAGAACCAATGTGATGCCTCACCCTCCTAACCGACTCCATACTGGCTTCAGCCAACAACATGGTTACACTGACCTTTGTCTAATTTCTGAACTCATTATCAGATTCAGGTCTGGACTACAGAACCTTCATTCTGAAAATGATCGTTATCACTGCAAAAGTCTGCAAATACAAATGTTGAATGTGACATTTCAGAGCTCTGTAATCGGTTCTTCCTACTTTTTTACAGATTTCCATCAGACAAAATCTGCCTGGTGGAGGTGTAGCAGTCTACAACTGGTTTTCCTGAAGGCAACAAGGTTCCACTGAGGAGTAAACAGTACTGCTGCCATCCCCTCAGCCTTTGCTCCTACAGGAGACGACCCTTTGGTTCTGGAGGCAGTTTTAACTGGGTTTTCCTTCTGCAGGTCAGCATGAACTGATACCTTCAGAGACTCTCGCAGTCGGGCGACCTCTTCTGTGAGCCGGTCGCGTTCGATCCGAACGATGTCGGAGATTTCTCGGTGGCGCTCTAACGCCTGAAGCAGGAAGAAGTTAGTGAGGAAACAAAGTTAGGAAACAGAAGGCAAGGAGGTAAAGAGTTTAGAGAAGTTTCTCAGAGGCAGAACTCCAACCCTTCACTGGTTCTGTTCCTGTCCAACCAAGACTGGTCAGGAGGTTCTACAAAAAGAATGTGCCAGATAGTGATGATAATCTGGATTTATCTGACATATTGGGGCCCAGTGTTCAGAACAAAACCAGAGAAATGGTTCTGGCTACTCTCCCTCTGGAAACAAGAACAGCTCTGGAAGCAAACAGCGTCCTACCACAATCTTCTTCTCCTTCCACTGCAGAGCTTCCTGCAGGTCAGAGATCTCCTGACAGTAGCTGCTGCTCTGCATTCGCAGATCAGAGACCTCCTGTCCACCGGAGAGCAGCAAGAGGACGGTGAGTAGGGTTAGTCTAGGTTTGCAGGTTAGGACAGGATGTTAGACAGTAAATCAGGAAAGGATTAGGGAACCCAGCACAGAAACAGATGAAACATCTGACCCAGAAACATGTTCTATGTTACATTCATACGGTGGTACAGACAGCGTAACCACACCCTACCAAACAGTAACCAGGAGTACACAGTCTCTAACGCCCCAACGGAGGAACCCTGACCCAGTGGAGGGTTATTCTCCAGGATCAAGGTCCGGCTGCAGCCTGGACTTTGACTAGGCCACTCAAAAACCTTGGTTTTTTCTATTCTGTGTGTCCCCCATGTCTTCCTGTTGTCTGTCCTGTGAGTGTGGATGTCTCACCGTCAGCAGCTCCTTGGTTTGTCTCAGAGTGTCCTCCGTCTCCTTGAAGTGGACCTTCAGCACGCTGTGAGCCTGACGCTCGCGCTCCAACTCCTGGAGAGACACTATCATCATCATCACCATAAATATCATCTTTATCATCGCCATGACCACCAAGACCATCATCCCAACCAGCGCCATAACCATCATCTTCATTATTCCCCACCACCACCCTCCCCACCACCCATGTGTGCCCATGTGACCTTGCTGGCATCCTCCCAGCGGCGCCGGGCCTCCCACAGCAGCTCCTCCATGTCGCTGAGCTCCTCCCTCAGGTTCTCCACCTGGAACATCAGAGTTGTCTTCTCGTTGTGAAGCTGAGCGTTGGAGACCATCGCTCTGCGGTACTTCTCCTCCGCCTCAACCAGGGAGTCCTGCAGAGCCAATGACCGGTCATTGTGTTCAGTTCTAACTGGGATGAACCGGACCAGTTTATAACTCAGTCTGGTAGCTGGGTTCAGCTTCCACCGACTGAAACCAGGAGTACCTTCATCTCCCTGATGGATGCCTCCGTTTCTACGGAGAATGACGTGTCACAGCTTCCTCTGCGTGAAGAGGCTCCTCCCAGCGAGGCCAGCGTGGCGGCGGACAGGGTGGACGCCGTCCTGGAGCCCTTAGCGGAAGAGACAACATCGAACTGAGTCAGCAGTAGGACCGCCTCTATTCTCTCTGATCGGTGGTCTCACCTTATCAACAAACTCCCGGTCCGTCCTTTCCTCCACCTGGACAAACACACAGAGCAACTGATCAATCGATAACCTAATCAGTCAGTTTCATCACTGCTACACCACAGAGCGTCACCAGAGGGCGCCAAAATGGTGGTTATCACACTCTCACCACAGGGCTTGCACGAGCTGAACTGGCCCTGGAGGAAGCCCGAGAGCTGGAGCCCAGGAGGCCGCCATAGTCCGAGGGCTGGGGGGTGGGGGTAGGAAACAGGGGGTATACAGGAAGGAGGAAGGAAGAGGAAATACAAGTAGTTAGGAAGAGGAAATGGAGGAAGTAAAGAAGGGGAAACTAGGAAGGATGCAAAGAAAAAAGTGAAAATGTTTGTTAGTGAAGTGGATGAATAATGTGAATCAAAGCTATGGTAGAAACTGTTCAGACAGGTTTAGGCTGGTCTATGGAAACTTAGAGTGTTTCAGAAGGGGTGGTTCAAATTAGTTCTGACTAGTTAGGGTTAGTTTGGACCGGTTTACAACAGGTTAAACTGTTCCGATGGATTCAGACTGGTTCACACTACTAATAGAGACCCGTTCACACTGGTTAACACCCATAAAAACAGCTTTAGACTGGTTCAGACTGGTTTACACCAATAAAAACAGCTTGAGACTGGTTCAGACTGGTTAAGTCCTTCCTGTGAAGAAACAAAGGGCACTAAGGAACTAATCTAGACTGTTTCAGACCAGTTCAGAGGGGGTAGTCCTGTTGGTAGAAGGCCTGAGAACACGTACAGCGGTAGAATCCAGTAATGTACAAAGAAACCAATGTGCAGAGGACAGGCATTATGAAGATAATCTGTGTAAACAGGACAGACTCTCCAAATATTAATAAAGCCTTGATTCACCAGCTAGAAAAACAAAGTAATGCTTAAAGAATCAATGAATTAAGACCCAATTATACCCTGCTGGGTCACACTGGTTTCCAGTATAACCTGATCGGAACCATTCGGTTCTTGTGTTTGGCTTCTGGTCTCTGACAGACTCACCCGGTAGCTGCCTCGACTGCCCACAGACATCCTCTCCTCATCATCAGAGATCTAAAAAAAAAAAAAAAAAAAAAAAAAACAGACGAAGGTGAGCTGATCCACACTCACAGCGGATCTCAGAAAAAGAAGGAGGAATACAGACCGAAGTGTGTCTCCGAGAGAGGCGAGAGTAACGCTCACTGTCCTCCTGAAAGGCCACGAAGAAGACGCATGTTAAAGAAGAAAAGGGAGTCTGCAGAACATCTACCTGACAGACAGAGACCAGGGAATACAGCCTGACAGAGAGAGACAAGGGAATACAGCCTGACAGACATGCTGAGGGGTTTAACACAGCCTGACAGACAAACTGAGGGGTTTAACACAGCCTGACAGACAAACTGAGGGGTTTAACACAGCCTGACAGACAAACTGAGGGGTTTAACACAGCCTGACAGACAAGCTGAGGGGTTTAACACAGCCTAACAGACATGCTGAGGGGTTTAACACAGCCTGACAGACAAACTGAGGGGTTTAACACAGCCTGACAGACAAACTGAGGGGTTTAACACAGCCTGACAGACAAGCTGAGGGGTTTAACACAGCCTGACAGACAAGCTGAGGGGTTTAACACAGCCTGACAGACAAGCTGAGGGGTTTAACACAGCCTGACAGACAAGCTGAGGGGTTTAACACAGCCTGACAGACATGCTGAGGGGTTTAACACAGCCTGACAGACATGCTGAGGGGTTTAACACAGCCTGACAGACATGCTGAGGGGTTTAACACAGCCTGACAGACAAACTGAGGGGTTTAACACAGCCTGACAGACAAGCTGAGGGGTTTAACACAGCCTGACAGACAAGCTGAGGTTTTTAACACAGCCTGACAGACATGCTGAGGGGTTTAACACAGCCTGACAGACATGCTGAGGGGTTTAAAACAGCCTGACAGACAAACTGAGGGGTTTAACACAGCCTGACAGACATGCTGAGGGGTTTAACACAGCCTGACAGACAAACTGAGGGGTTTAACACAGCCTGACAGACATGCTGAGGGGTTTAATACAGCCTGACAGACATGCTGAGGGGTTTAACACAGCCTGACAGACATGCTGAGGGGTTTAACACAGCCTGACAGACATGCTGAGGGGTATAACAGCCTGACAGACAAACTGAGGGGTATAGCAGCCTGACAGACAAGCTGAGGGGTTTAACACAGCCTGAGGGACAGGAATAAACTAACACATTTCTTGTCAGAGTTTAGAAGAACAGAGGAGATGATAACAATAAAACGAAATAAAATGAAAACAAGTTACACAAAATAAAACACTAAGTACTAGGGATGCACAGATACTACAGTATTGGAGCACTTCATGCTATCAACAGTTAACAGAGATTATTAAATGATATATATAATGTGGAAACTCAGCAATAATTAAACAGATCAAGTTTATTTTTCACTTCATATTTTAATTTTGTGGTAATTTTTATCAAAACTTTATCTAATAAATTAGTTTACCACGCAGAGAAAAAATAAACACTTTCTCTAAAGTCATTGTATTGTGTTGTGTGGTAAAAGTATCAGAACTGGTATCAGTCTGACAAAAGTGGTATTGTTGCATCCCTACAGAATACAGTTAAAAATGTGATAAAAAGCTAAAAAAAGTTAAAATACCATTTTATTATGTAGAAATATACCAAAAGTATAAAGAAAATCAAAGGGGCAGAAATAAAACGGAATACAAATAATCAGACATGACATAAAGATGAAAATAACTGAACGGCAGCAGCACAGGGGAAGCATGCAGGACGTTCCTCTCAGCCAGAACCCTACTGAGCGCGTGCAGAACAGACAACAACGCCATGGAAACCTCCTCTGTTTACAGCAGCTTTCAGTGCCAGGCCCGGTTGGAGCAGAACCAATGGAACCGGACCGCTCCAGGCCAATCACTGGGCTGCTGTAACTCTGGAAGAGGTTCTCCTGGACACAACCGGTCCTACCATCCACTGCTCGATGTGACCCCACTTATTATCCAGACCATAATACTTCTGTGGAGTAGAGGCATCAGACGGGTAAGCTGGGAAAAAGGCTGGACCAACTGGAACAACGGGGAGGACTGGACCTACCTTGGTGCTGTGGAAGAGCTGGAAAGGAAGGAGGAGGAGGAAGGTGAGAAAGCTAAACCTCAACTGGGAAAAACTCACTGAACCATCATGGAGGGCCCACCAGGGACACTGTGCCATCATGGAGGGCCCACCAGGGACACTGTGCCATCATGGAGGACCCACCAGGGACACTGTGCCATCATGGAGGACCCACCAGAGACACTGACCCATCATGGAGGACCCACCAGGGACACTGTGCCATCATGGAGGACCCACCAGGGACACTGTGCCATCATGGAGGACCCACCAGGGACACTGTGCCATCATGGAGGACCCAGCAGAGACACTGTGCCATCATGGAGGACCCACCAGGGACACTGTGCCATCATGGAGGACCCACCAGGGACACTGTGCCATCATGGAGGACCCACCAGGGACACTGTGCCATCATGGAGGACCCACCGGAGACACTGTGCCATCATGGAGGACCCACCGGAGACACTGTGCCATCATGGAGGACCCACCGGAGACACTGACCCATCATGGAGGACCCACCGGGGACACTGTGCCATCATGGAGGACCCACCGGAGACACTGACCCATCATGGAGGACCCACCGGGGACACTGTGCCATCATGGAGGACCCACCAGGGACACTGTGCCATCATGGAGGACCCAGCAGAGACACAGACCCATCATGGAGGACCCACCAGGGACACTGTGCCATCATGGAGGACCCACCAGGGACACTGTGCCATCATGGAGGACCCACCAGGGACACTGACCCATCATGGAGGACCCACCGGGGACACTGTGCCATCATGGAGGACCCCCGGGACACTGTGCCATCATGGAGGACCCACCGGGACACTGTGCCATCATGGAGGACCCACCAGAGACACTGTGCCATCATGGAGCCCACCAGACACTGTGCCATCATGAGACCCACCAGGGACACTGGCCATCATGGAGGACCCACCAGGGACACTGCCATCATGGAGGACCCACCAGGGACACTCCATCATGGAGGACCCACCAGGGACACTGCCATCATGAGGACCCACCAGGGACACTGACCCATCATGAGGACCCACCAGGGACACACCCACAACCCCGGGACACTGTGCCATCATGGAGGACCCACCGGGACACTGCATATGGAGGACCCAAGGACACTGTGCCATCATGGAGGACCCACCAGGGACACTGTGCCATCATGGAGGACCCACCAGGGACACTGTGCCACATGGAGGACCCACCAGGGACACTGTGCCATCATGGAGGACCCACCAGGCCACAACCCACCAGACACTGACCCATCATGGAGGACCCACCAGGGACACTGACCCATCATGGAGGACCCACCAGGGACACTGACCCATCATGGAGGACCCACCAGGGACACTGACCCATCATGGAGGACCCACCAGGGACACTGTGCCATCATGGAGGACCCACCAGGGACACTGACCCATCATGGAGGACCCACCAGGGACACTGTGCCATCATGGAGGACCCACCAGGGACACTGTGCCATCATGGAGGACCCACCAGGGACACTGTGCCATCATGGAGGACCCACCAGGGACACTGTGCCATCATGGAGGACCCACCAGGGACACTGTGCCATCATGGAGGACCCACCAGGGACACTGACCCATCATGGAGGACCCACCAGGGACACTGACCCATCATGGAGGACCCACCAGGGACACTGACCCATCATGGAGGACCCACCAGGGACACTGTGCCATCATGGAGGACCCACCAGGGACACTGACCCATCATGGAGGACCCACCAGGGACACTGTGCCATCATGGAGGACCCACCGGGGACACTGTGCCATCATGGAGGACCCACCGGGGACACTGACCCATCATGGAGGACCCACCGGGGACACTGTGCCCATCATGGAGGACCCACCGGGACACTGCCATCATGGAGGACCCACCGGGACACCCATCAAACCCACCACACTGCCACCCCCCCCTTCCTCACCCACCGGACACTGCCACAAGGACCCACCAACACTGACCCATCATGGAGGACCCACCAGGGACACTGACCCATCATGGAGGACCCACACACCCATCATGGGACCCACCAGGGACACTGACCCATCATGGAGGACCCACCAGGGACACTGACCCATCATGGAGGACCCACCAGGGACACTGACCCATCATGGAGGACCCACCAGGGACACTGACCCATCATGGAGGACCCACCAGGGACACTGTGCCATCATGGAGGACCCACCAGGGACACTGACCCATCATGGAGGACCCACCAGGGACACGTGCCATCATGGAGGACCCACCAGGGACACTGTGCCATCATGGAGGACCCACCAGGGACACTGTGCCCATCATGGAGGACCCACCAGGGACACTGACCCATCATGGAGGACCCACCAGGGACACTGAGCCATCATGGAGGACCCACCAGGGACACTGCATCATGGAGGACCCACCGGGACACTACCCATCATGGAGGACCCACCAGGGACACTGACCCATCATGGAGGACCCACCAGGGACACTGACCCATCATGGAGGACCCACCAGGGACACTGACCCATCATGGAGGACCCACCAGGGACACAAACCCATCATGGAGGACCCACCAGGGACACTGTGCCATCATGGAGGACCCACCAGGGACACTGACCCATCATGGAGGACCCACCAGGGACACAGACCCATCATGGAGGACCCACCAGGGACACTGTGCCATCATGGAGGACCCACCAGGGACACTGACCCATCATGGAGGACCCACCAGGGACACTGACCCATCATGGAGACCCACCGGGAAACCATAGGAGACCCACCAGGGACACTGACCCATCATGGAGGACCCACCAGGGCACAAACCCATCATGGAGGACCCACCAGGACACTGTGCCATCAGGAGGACCCACCGGGACCCCGGGACACTGACCATCATGGACATCATGGAGGACCCACCGGGGACACTGTGCCATCATGGAGGACCCACCGGGGACACTGTGCCATCATGGAGGACCCACCGGGGACACTGACCCATCATGGAGGACCCACCAGGGACACTGACCCATCATGGAGGACCCACCAGGGACACTGACCCATCATGGAGGACCCACCGGGGACACTGACCCATCATGGAGGACCCACCGGGGACACTGACCCATCATGGAGGACCCACCGGGGACACTGTGCCATCATGGAGGACCCACCGGGGACACTGACCCATCATGGAGGACCCACCAGGGACACTGTGCCATCATGGAGGACCCACCAGGGACACTGAGCCATCATGGAGGACCCCCAGGACACGACCCATCATGGAGACCACCAGGGACACTGACCCATCATGGAGGACCCACCAGGGACACTGACCCATCATGGAGGACCCACCAGGGACACTGACCCATCATGGAGGACCCACCAGGGACACTGACCCATCATGGAGGACCCACCAGGGACCCACATTTTGCACATTTTTCTCGATCATTTTCCCCTAAATTACTGTAACTTCTTATTTTCTGATTTTATTCTCTATTCTTTCTAGGTTTTCATCGATTGGACGGGCAGATTGTTTATGTTTTTCTCTGTGTTTATTTCTAAGGTTTTCACACCAGATTATTTTAGGAATATATTTATTTTTAATGTTAGTAAATAATTACACTAGTTTATGCTCATTTATTTCCCCAGATCTTCTTCCTTAATCTCTGTTTTCTTTAGTTCTTCACTAATAAAGCATTTTTGGGATTCGTGTGATTCATATTTTGTCTCTGTTTACAACATTAATAATGTTTTATTTATAAAGCACTTTTCAACATATATATGACAAAGTGCTGTACAAAAACAATACAATAAAACAGAACCAAGTTCTTGATAAAACCCAGTTGAACCCGACTGTGGAACGTACCACATCAGAACCGTCTCCTTTACTTTATGTATTTCTGTCTCATAGTTTCTCCTCCTGATAAATTTGATTACTCCAGATCATCATCTGAACGGTTCTGACCCAGATACTGACCAAGACTGAATGTTCTGGTTCTAGATGGTTCTACTGGTTCTGAAGCTCAGACAGAAGGTCAGCTGACCTCTGACCAGGTCATGTGACCCCTCAGCTCTCCTGACTAACTGGACACAAAACAAAGGGTAATTTTCAGACCTGGTTCTGTTGGGTCCGCTCCCTGACCCGGTCCGTTAGTAAAGTTCTGATGGGACTCACCACAGCGGCTGATCCTGATCCAGCAGCGCCCTGACTGATCACCACTCAGTCTGACCTTTGATCTGCTGTCACATGACCCCATCAGCTGCTCTGGCTGGTCTGTGATCCAATCAGCAGTCAGAACAATAACCCGACCAGAACCCCTGGCTTTCAGAATAAAAGCCTCTCACCTCCTTCTGCTGCCTCTCCAGCTCCTTCATGCGGATCTCCCGGGCCTCGGCTCTGGCGGCCCGCTTCGCTGCCAGCCGGGCCTCGGCCTGCGAGAGAACAGATCGATCATCAATGATCAATAATCACACAGGAAACAGATTTAATCAGATTTAATCTCCAGGTTTAACTCAGGCTGAGTGCTTTAACTAAAACGGCCAGCAGGGGGAGGCAGACGTCCAACTGCATCATTAATGTGCGTAAAACTGAGCCAGTTTATTAAGAATAAATAAGGAAACTTATAGAATAACCTGGTCTGCAGAAATTGTAGTTTTTATGAAAATATACTTTATTTCTGCTAGTTTATCTGATTTATTTCATGTAATCAAAGTATTTAGTTTGTGATGTCTGAGCTGTGGATTACTGCTGGAGCTCCACAGGATTAGAGGAACCAGGCCACTCCCAGTAACAACCAGCTCTGCTGGGGTCACTGGGAGGAGGGAGGGAGAAGGCCCCCCCCCCTTCCCTCCTCCCAGTGGGAGTCTGACTGGAACTGGGTCACAAACCAGAACCAGTCTCTGAGGAAGGATGGAATCAGACAATAACAGCAGATCATCACCTTCCCCTCCGTCCTCCTCCCAGTATCAGAGATATTACCCATCAGCCTCATGGTGGAGGCCTAACTGGGCAGACTTTACTGGTCAGACCCTGCTGGTGGGACCCTGAGAGTAGCTGCTGGTTCTAGAATCTCAACAAAAACCCAGTTTCCTCCACCGATCAGACCAACAGAACATAATATCCTTCATTCTCTCTGCACCCGAGTACAACGACATTGGACTTTCCTCTCTAGCTGGTCCACTAAAATCATTCACATCAATAATAAAGGGATTGCATTTATATAGTGCTTTTTGAGACTCTCAGTTAAAATATTAATTATGGATATGTAAAATAACATTCTTACTGGTTAAAATTTATTTTTGGATATCCAATATTAAATTACAGATAGCTGGAATATTATTTTAATATTTCCTGTCTAAAATAAGAGTTTCTACGAGTAAAAACTGAATCTAAAATTAGCATTTTTCCTAGTAAGATTTGTTTTTCTCCTTTCCATAATAATCTATATAGGTCAAATGTATTTGTGGATAGGAAGAACTGAAAACCCTGAACACATAAATGGGAAACGTGTCATTTGTCCTAGGAAGGTTTTACATTTTAAATAGTCCAAATGTTCATTTGTATGAAGACTTATTGATTCCTAGATAGCTGGAATGTTTTATTTGGTAGAATTAATTTAAAGATATCTGGAATACATATCTATTTCACATATTAAAACAGCCACTTTAAGTTTTTAAGAATAAGTACAATTGTAACTATGAATATCTTAAAATGACATTTCTGCTGGTAAAAATACAGTTGATAATGTCTTCAGTTTCAACTAGGATGAAATGATGTTCCTCTAAAGTAGCAGACAGGAGTGATCGTTGATTAAATGTTAAACAGCTTGCTATATTGGGTTAGAATAGTGAGGAGGCGTTGACTCCGCCCACCTCTCCATGCTGCGCGTACTGAGGTCTGCCAGGCGGAAGCTCCTCCTTCCTCGTTTATTCAACCAGAAATCTGAGTTACTCTTTAAGTCGCTTTTTATTTGGTTCAACATCTCCAGAAATTTATGGCGTTATTATTAAGTTGGTATTTACTCAAAAATATAGAGCAAATATGATCTCATGACAGTAGAGGGCAGTATTGTGCACCCTAGCATATAGCCTGTGGTAAAACACTTTACTTTATAATACTGTAGCAAGTAAATGTTTTACTTTTTACTTTTGTCTGAAAAATTAAACGGAAGATGACCTTAAACTCTCTGTAAGATTCTGACTAAATGGGATTTACAACAATAATGATGATGTCATATTTGGTAGTTAATTGCAGAAATCCATGAACAGGATAAACAGTTTGATATATTTTTGTAAATCCGTACTTCCCCTGGCAAAATGTGATGATATGTGTTTTGTATATATTTTGTTTTTGTTAAAACACCTGCAATATTGTTAATATATGTTATATTTATAATGAAGATTGACATTCCTGTAAATTGTGCAATTGTTGAATAAAGATTTAAAAAAAAAGAAAAAAAAATCCATGAACAGGATAAGTACTGAATGGAGAAACAAAACCACTTACAGGTAGCAGACTTAGGATGCGACTACATCAAGACCAGAGCAGAGTAACGGAAGGAACCAGTGAAGAACAATGGAGCACAGAGAGCTTAAATAAGAGGAGTGAAGGTGGCAAAGAGAGAGACTGGGACTGATTACAGGTAAACAGATACAGGTGGAGCCAATCAGACACTGAGCAGAGAAAACAGGAAACAGAAAACTATCATGAGGAAGTACAGACAGGAAACTAACTTAAAGATATCAGACGATGAACCACAGAAAAAACTCGAACTAAACAGTGAAAGGAAGAAGAAGAAGAAGAAGAAGAAGAAGAAGAAGAAGAAGAAGAAGAAGAAGAAGAAGAAGCCAATTCTGGCTAATAGAAAATTCTACCAGCAGAAATCGGCTTAAACAGAAGGAACGTGGAAAAGTGGAGAAATGAGTAAAAATGAGAATCTATGGCTAAAGGGATAAACACTACGGGAAAGAGGGAGGAAGGAAGGAAGGGAGGAAGGAAGGGAGGGAGGGAGGAAGGAAGGAAGGGAGGGAGGAAGGAAGGAAGGAAGGAAGGAAGGAAGGAAGGAAGGAAGGAACGAAGGAAGGGAGGAACGGAGGAAGGGAGGGAGAGAAAGAGGAAGGAAGGGAGGAATCCCCAGCGAAGCGAAGGAAGAAGAGAGTAAGGGAGGAAGGGAGGAAGGAAGAGCAGGAAGGATAGGGAGGGACGGAAGGACAGAAGGGAGGAATAGGCCGTGCAAGGGAGGAATGAAGGAAGGAGGAACGGAAGAGGAAGAGGAGGGAGAGAAAGAGGAAGGAAGGGAAGGAAAGGAAGGACGGAAGGAAGCGAAGGAAGGGAGGGTGGAGGAAGGAGAAGGGAGGGACGGGAAGGGGAAGGAAGGGAGGGAGGAAGGAAGGGAGGGAGGGAGAGGAGGAGTCGAGGAAGGAATGGAAGGGAGCGAAGGGAGGGCGCAGGGAGGGAGGGAGGGAGGAAGGAATGGAAGGGAGGAAAGGAAGGGCAAGGAAGGAAGGAAGGAAGGAAGGAAGGAAGGAAAGGGAGGAACGGCAGGAAGGCGAGGAGACGAGAAAGAGGAAGGAAGGTGAAGGAAGGCAAGGAACGGGAGGAAGGGAGGGAATGCGGAGGAAGGAAGAGAAGCGAAAAGGAAGGAAGGAAGGAAGGAAGGGACGGGTGCGAAGGAAGGAAAGGAAGGGAGCGAAGGCGAGGGAGGAAGGAAGGGAAGGGAGGAACGGAGGAAAGCGAAGGGAGGTGAGAGAAAGAGGAAGGGAAGGGTGGAAGGAAGAACGGCAAGGAAGGAAGGAAGGGACGAGCGAGGAAGGGGGGCAGGATGGTAGGGGAGGGAGGAAGGAAGGGAGCGGAGGGAGGGGAGGGAGGGAGGGGAGCGAAGGAAGGTAAAGGGCGGAAGCGGAGGGAGGGAGAGAGGAGGAAGGAAGGAAGCGAAGGGAGGGTGGGCACGGAGCAGGAAGGCGAGGGAGCGAAGGAAGGGAGGGACGGGAGCGGAAGGGAGGGAGGGAGAGAACCGGTGGAAGCCGGAGGGAGAGAGGAGAAAGAGGAAGGAAGGAAGGAAAGGAAGGAAGGAGAAGGGAGGAAGGGAGGCGAGGGAGGAAGAGAAAGATGCGAAGGAAGCGATGGAAGCGAAGGACGGAAGGGAAGGGAGCGGATGTGAAGGAAGGAAGGGAGAACGGAAGGAAGGGAAGGGAGGATAGGGAGCGGAGGGAGAGAGGGAGGGAGGAAGAAGGAAGGGAGGAAGGGAGGGAGGGAGGGGGAAGGACAGGACAGGAAGGAAGGAAGGAAGGGAAGGAAAGGCAAGGAAGGGCAGGGTGGAAGCGAAGGGACGGGAGGGGCAAGGAAGGAAGGGAGGCGAGGAAGGGAGGGAAGGGAGGAAGGAAGGAAGGGAGGGAGGACGGAATGGACAGGAAAGGATGAAGGGAAGGAACTGAAGGAAGCGGAGGAACGGAGGAAGGTGACGGGGGAGAGAGAAAGGGAAGGAAGGGAGGAAGGAAGGAAGGAAGGAAGGGAGGAAGGGAGGAAGGGAGGAAGGAAGGAAGGAAGGAAGGAAGGAAGGGAAGGGAGGGAGGAAGGAAGGAAGGGAGGAAGGGAGGGAGGAAGGAAGGAAGGGAGAACGGAGGAAGGGAGGGAGAGAAAGAGGAAGGAAGGGAGGAAGGAAGGACGGAAGGAAGGAAGGAAGGGAGGGAGGAAGGGAGGGAGGGAGGAAGGAAGGGAGGGAGGAAGGAAGGGGGAGGAGATGGGAGGGGACGGGATGGAAGGAAGGAAGGGAGCGGAAGGACGAGGGAGGGATGGGACGGAGACGGGAGCGAATGGCAAGGAAGGATGAGGGAGGGAGGAAGGAAGCGAAGGAAGGAAGGAAGGAAGAGGAAGGAAGGAGATGGTGAGGGAGAGAAAGAGGAAGGAAGGAGAGAAGGAAGGAAGGGAGGAAGAGGAGCGAAGGGGAGGAAGAGACAGGAAGGAAGGCAAGGGAGGAAGGAAGGAAGGGAGGGAAGGTAAGGAAGGATAGGAAGGCGAGGAAGGGGACGGGAGGAAAGGAAGGATGGGAGGAACGGATCTGGAAGGGTGGGAGAGAAAGAGGAAGGTACGGGAGGCAGGAACGCGACGGAAGGAAGGGAAGGAAGGGAGGGAGGAAGGGGACGGGGGAAGGAAGGGAGGGACGGAAAGCGAAGGGGAGGGAGGGAGGGAGGGAGGGAGGAAGGAAGGAAGCGGGAGGAAGGGAGGCGAGGGGAGAGAGGGGAGGAAGCGAAGGAAGGGAGGGAGGGAGGAAGGAAGGGAGGGAGGAAGGAAGGGAGGGGAGGGAGGGACGGGAGTGGAGGAAGCGAAGGAAGGGCAGGCAAGGAGAGGGAGGGGACCTCGAGAGGGAGGAAGCTAAGGAAGGAAGGTGAGGGAGGATAGGAAGGGAGGAACGGAGGAAGGGAGGGAGTGAAAGAGGGAAGGAAGGAAGAGAAGCCGAAGGAAGGAAGGGATGGAAGCGGAGGGAGGAAGAGCAAAGGAAGGGAAGGAACGGCAGGAAGGGAGGAGGACAGGGAGGCGAGGGAGAGAGGGAGGGAGGAAGGAAGGAACGGGAGGAAGGGAGAGGAGGGATAGCGTAGGAAGGAAGAGACAGGCAAGCGAAGGAGGAAGGTAGGAAGGAAGGAAGGGAGGGAGGACAAGGAAGGGAGGAAAGGAGAGGGGGAAGCGAGGGAGAGAAAGAGGAAGGAAGGTGCTGGACAGGAAGGAAGGAAGGAAGGAAGGGAGGAAGGCGCAGGGGAAGGAAGGAAGGAAGAGAAGGAAGGAAGGAAGGAAGGAACGGAGGAAGGGAGGGAGGAAGGGAGGCGAGCGAGGGAAGATGAGGGAGGGAGGAAGGAAGCGAAGGAAGGAAGGAATGAAGGGAGAGAGGCGAGTGGAGGGTGCGAAGGAAGGAAGCGAAGCGAAGGGAGGGATGGAGGAAGGAAGGAAGGAAGGAGCGAAGGGAGGCAACGGAGAGGAAGGAGGGAGGAAGGAAGGGAGGACCCGGAGGAAGGGAGGCGAGAGAAAGAGGGAAGGAAGGGAAGGGAGGAAGCGAAGGAAGGAAGCGAAGAGAAGGAAGGAAGGACAGGAAGGGAGGAAGGAAGGAAGGAAGGAAGGGAGGAAGGGAGGAAGAAAGGAAGGGAGGGAGAGAGGGAGGGAGGAAGGGAGGGAGGGAGGAAGGAAGGAAGGAAGGTAGGAAGGGAGGGAGGAAGGAAGAGAGGAAACAAGGGACGGAGGAAGGAAGGGAGGGAGGAAGGAAGGAAGGAAGGAAGGGAGCGAAGGATGGAAGGAAGGAAGTGAAGTGAACGGAAGGTGAGGAAGGAAGGGAAGGAAGGAAGGAAGGGAGGGAGGACAGGACAGGAAGGAAGGAAGGAAGGAAGGAAGGAAGGAAGGAAGGAAGGAAGGAAGCGACAGGAAGGACAGGAAGGGAGGCGAGGGAGCGCGGGAAGGAAGGCGAAGGAAGGAAGGGAGGGAGGAAGGAAGGAAGGAAGGAAGGAAGGCGAGGGAGCTGGAGGAAGGAAGGAAGCGAAGGAAGCGCAAGGGTAGCGGAGCGAGAGGAAGCCGAAAGGAAGGAAGGGAAGGAAGGAAGGAAAGGTAAGGAAGAGAAGGGAGGGAGGAAAGGAAATAAGGAAGGGAAGGACAGGGAGCGGAGAGGAAAGGAGGAAGGGAGGGAGGAGGACAGGAAGACAGTAAGGAAGGAAGGAAGGAAGGAAGGAAGGGAGGGAGAGAGGGAGGGAGGGAGGAAGTAAGGAAGGAAGGAAGGAAGGAAGGGAGGGAGAGAGGGAGGGAGGGAGGGAGGGAGGAAGGGAGGGAGGGAGGAAGGAAGGAAGGAATGAAGGGAGGGAGGAAGGAAGGAAGGAAGGGAAGGAAGGACAGGAGAGGAAGGAAACGGAGGAAGAAAGGGAGGGAGGGGAGGAAGGAAGGAAGGAAGGAAGGAAGGAAGGAAGGAAGGAAGGGAGGAACGGAGGAAGGGAGGAAGAAAGGAAGGGAGGGAGAGAGGGAGGGAAGGAGGAAGGAAGGAAGGGAGGAAGAAAGGAAGGAAGGTAGGAAGGGAGGGAGGAAGGAAAGAGGGAAACAAGGGAGCGGAGGGAAAGGAAGGATGCGAAGCGGAGTGACTAATGAAGGGAGGAAGGGAGGGAGGAAGGAAGGGAGGAAACAAGGGAGGGAGGAAGGAAGGATGGAAGGGAGGGAGGAAAGAATGAAGGAAGGAAGGAAGGGAGGAAGAAAGGAAGGAAGGTAGGAAGGGAGGGAGGAAGGAAAAGAGGAAACAAGGGAGGGAGAAAGGAAGGATGGAAAGAAGGAAGAAGGAAGGAAGGGAGGGAGGAAAGAATGAAGGAAGGAAGGAAACCAGCCTGTTTATCATTTAAACCAGCGCTGTTTATTAACTAACCAGCACATTGTTTATTAATGATTCAAGCCTGATTTAATAATTAACTCAGCTGGTTATTATTGATCAGCCTGATTTTTTACCTTGCATCAGGCATCGTTTATTATTGATCAGCCTCGTTTATTATTGATAAGCCTGTTTATTATTTATCAGCCTGTTTAATAATTAACAGCAGCTGTTTAATTATTGATCCAGCCTGTCTTATTATTGATCAGACTGATTTATTATTGATCAGCCTGATTTATTATTGATCAGCCTGTTTAACTCTCATTTACCAGTATGTTTATTAATAACTGCCTAGTTTCCTCATTAACCAGCCCTGTTTATTATTGATCAGCCTGTTTATTAATTAACCAGCCTGTTTATTAAAACCAGCCTGGTTTATTATTGATCAGCCTGTTTATCATTATCCAGCCTGTATATTATTTATCAGCCCTGTTTATTAGATAACCAGCCTTGTTTCATTAATCACCCAGGCCTGCTGTATTAATAACACCTGTTTATTATTGATCAGCACCCCTGTTTATTAATTACCAGCTGGTTATTAATAACCAGCCTGCTTTACTTATTGATCAGCCCTGTTTATCATTATAAGCCTGGTTTATTATGATCAGCCTGGTTATTAATAACCAGCCTGCTTTATATAATAATCAGCCTGCGTTTATTAATAACCTAGCCGATTTATTAAATAATCAGACTTTTATTAATATACCAGACCTGTTTATTAATAACACAGCTGCTGGCATTATTATTGATCAGCTGGTTATTAATAACCAGCCTGTTTATTAATAACCAGCTGTTTATTACTATTGATCAGCTGTTTATATAATTAACAGCCTGTTTATTAATTGATCAGCCTGCTTTTTTAATAACCCAGCCTGTTTAATTATTGATCAGCCTGTTTATTAATAACCAGTCTTCTGTATATTATTGAATCAGCTAGGTTTATTATTGAATCAGCCTGTTTACTTTATTAATCAGACTAGTTTATTATTGATCAGCCTGCTTTATTATTCATCAGCATGTTTATCAGTAATCAGACTGTTTTATTTTTCGATCAGCACGCACTGTGTCATGTTTAATAATTAACAGCCTGTTTACTGTTTAATTATTGATCAGCCCTGTTTCATACATTAATCCAGCCTTGTTTATTAATAACCAGCATGTTTATTATTGATCAGCCTGTTTATCATTAACCCGCCTGTATATTATTGATCAGCCTGTTTCTCGATTAACCAGCTCTGTTTATTAATAAACAGCCTCGTTTCTCATTCACCAGGCACTGTTTATTATTTGATCCAGCCCTCGTGTTATCATTCAACCAAGACTGACTTTATTAATTAAACCAGTGCTCTTATTATTTGGATCAGCCTGTTATTATTAATAACCAGCATTGTTTATTAATAACCCAAGCCTTTTTATTAATTGTTCAGCATGTTTAAAATTATTTGATCAGCCTTTGTTTATTAATTACCAGCCTGTTTTATTAATATAATTCAGCTCCTGCTTATAATTTTTCCTTTATATTAATAACCAGCCTGTGTATTATTGGATCAGCCTGTTTATTATTAATTCAGCTGTTTATCATTAATCAGCCTGCTTATCATTGATCAGCTTGTACACACCCCCCCCCCCCAACTTTTAATAGATTAACCAGCTGTTTATTTGTTATTGATCGCCTGTTTATTAATCACCGCACTCTGTGGTTTATTACTTGATACAGCCCTGTTTTTTAGTGTTCAGCCTGTAATTTATCTTAACCAGCTGTTTATTAATAACCACCCTGTTTATTATTGATCGCTTTGTTTATTATTGATCAGCCTGTTTTATCATTAACAGCAAACTCTTTTATTATTAATCAGACACTGTTTATTATTGATCAGCAAATGTTGTATCATTAACAGCCCTGTTTACTTATTGATCAGCTGCTTTCTCATTAAACCAGCCTGTTTTTTATGATCATGAGGCCAGCTTTATCTTAATAACACACCCGGTTTATTCATGCCGCATCCAGCATGTTTATTACTTGATCAGCCTGTTTATCATTACACCAGCTGTTTATTATTGATCAGCCTGTTTTTCATTAACCTAGGCCGGTTTATTCATTGATCGCATGTTTATTTATTGATCAAGCATGTTTATCATTAACCAGGCCTTGTTATTACTTGATCAGCATCGCTTTATTATTGATCATCCTGTTTATCATTAACCAGCCTGTTTCCATTATTGTCAGCATGTTTATTAACTAACCAGCATGTTTATTTATAATCAGCCCTGTTTTATTAATAACCAGCCGTTTATTAATAATCAGCCTGTTTATTAATAACCAGCGCTCTGTTTATTAATAACTCAGCCTGTTTATTATTGATCAGCCTGGTTATTAATAACCAGCCTGTTTATTAAATAACCAGCCTGTTTACTTATTGATCAGCCTGAAATTTAATACATTTAACAGCCTGATTTATTATTGATCAGCCTGTTATATTAATAAACAGACCTGTTTCATTACTTGATCAGCCTCCGTTTATTAATAACCAAGTCTGTTTATTATTGATCAGATGCTTTATTATAGATAGCCAATGTATTATTATTAATCAGCCTGTTGATTATTAATCAGAACCTGGTTTATGTTTATCATTAATCAGCCTGTTTAGTATTGATCAGCCTGTTTATAATAATTAACAGCCTCGATTTATTAATGTGATCAGCTCGTTTATCAATTAACAGCCTGTTTAACTTAATAAAACAGACCTGTTTATTATTGATCAGCCCCTACGCCTTTATCTTTAACCCGCCTGTTATTATTGATCAGACTCCTGTTTCTCCTCCATTAACCAGCCTGTCTTATTAATAAATCAGCAACTGTCATGTTTCTCATTAAAACCAGCCTGTTTATTAATAACCAGCCTTTTTATTATTGATCAGCCTGTTTATTATTGATCAGCCTGTTTATTAATAACCAGCCTGTTTATTAATAATCAGCCTGTTTATTAATAACCAGCCTGTTTATTAATAACCAGCCTGTGTATTATTGATCAGCCTGTTTATTATTGATCAGCCTGTTTATCATTAACCAGCCTGTTTATCATTGATCAGCCTGTTTATCATTAACCAGCCTGTTTATTATTGATCAGCCTGTTAATTATTGATCAGCCTGTTTATCATTAACCAGCCTGTTTATTATTGATCAGCCTGTTTATTATTGATCAGCCTGTTTATCATTAACCAGCCTGTTTATTATTGATCAGCCTGTTTATCATTAACCAGCCTGTTTATTATTGATCAGCCTGTTTATTAATAACCAGCCTGTTTATTAATAACCAGCCTGTTTATTATTGATCAGCCTGTTTATCATTAACCAGCCTGTTTATTATTGATCAGCCTGTTTCTCATTAACCAGCCTGTTTATTAATAAACAGCCTGTTTCTCATTAACCAGCCTGTTTATTATTGATCAGCCTGTTTATTAATAACCAGCCTGTTTATTATTGATCAGCCTGTTTATTATTAATCAGCCTGTTTATCATTAACCAGCCTGTTTATTATTAACCAGCCTGTTTATTATTGATCAGCCTGTTTATTAATAACCAGCCTGTTTATTAATAATCAGCCTGTTTATTAATAACCAGCCTGTTTATTATTGATCAGCCTGTTTATTAATAACCAGCCTGTTTATTAATAACCAGCCTGTTTATTATTGATCAGCTGTTTATTAATAACCAGCTGTTTATTATGATCAGCCTGTTTATTAATAATCACTGTCTATTATTAACCAGCCTGTTTATTATTGATCAGCCTGTTTTATTAATACAGCCTGTTTATTATTAACCAGCCTGTTTATTATTAACCAGCCTGTTTATTATTGATCAGCCTGTTTATTAATAACCAGCCTGTTTATTAATAATCAGCCTGTTTATTAATAACCAGCCTGTTTATTATTGATCAGCCTGTTTATTAATAACCAGCCTGTTTATTAATAACCAGCCTGTTTATTATTGATCAGCCTGTTTATTATTAACCAGCCTGTTTATTATTAACCAGCCTGTTTATTATTAACCAGCCTGTTTATTATTGATCAGCCTGTTTATTAATAACCAGCCTGTTTATTAATAATCAGCCTGTTTATTAATAACCAGCCTGTTTATTATTGATCAGCCTGTTTATTAATAACCAGCCTGTTTATTAATAACCAGCCTGTTTATTATTGATCAGCCTGGTTATTAATAACCAGCCTGTTTATTAATAACCAGCCTGTTTATTATTGATCAGCCTGTTTATTAATAACCAGCCTGTTTATTAATAACCAGCCTGTTAATTATTGATCAGCCTGTTTATCATTGATCAGCCTGGTTATTAATAATCAGCCTGTTTATTAATAACCAGCCTGTTTATTAATAATCAGCATGTTTATCATTAACCAGCCTGTTTAGCAGCCTGTTTACCTCCCGTGCTATCTGGCTGAGAGCATCCTCCTCCGCAGCCAGCTTGTCCCGGTTCGGGATCCTCTTGCGGCCCGGTCCCTGGGTGCCCATGGTACCGGACGGCTCTACCTGCAGCAGAACTCCTCTGAGGTTCGGGTCATGCAGTTGTAGCTGCAGTGTGGCTCTGCTTCGGTTACAAACCCGTCACCTCGGTTCGGTTCTGAATCATTCAGAGGTTTACCTGCAGCCGACTTATCACCTCGGTTCTGATTTAGTCCGGTCCACTCAGACCTGCGGTCCGGATCGTCCAGAACCTATGATAATCCAGGTTCCGTCTAGAATTAGAGGTTCTGTCGCTGCGGTTCGGTGCAGATCGGTCCTTGGTTGCCGCTGTAGATTGTGGTTAGCTGCTTCCATCAGGGTTCGGTTCGGCCCACTAATCCGCCCCCTTATTTGGGCCGCAACAGCGCAGCTCCGACAGCCGCTCAGAGAACACCGAGCCGCGGTCAGATGAGCCGCCGCCGCACCGTGAGCGGAACCCGGAGACACGGAGACCCACTGCGGAGGAGAGAAGCGACGCCGCTCCGTCACCGCTATGCAGCTACCGCGGAGCACAGGCGCGGCGGAAGTGGAACTACAAATTAAGAGTCTGTTAAACGTGTTCAGGAAATTAAGAACCAGAAATATGCAGTAAAGACCGCAAAAGGCCGTTTTTTTAACCAGCTGGGGTTTAATACAGCAAAACAAGACACAAAATCACCATATGAAGCATTTCTAAATATGAGTTTATAACCGGCCATCAAGAATTAGAGTTAAAAACAAACCATGAACACATGACCTAATTATATATATTACTTAAACAATGTGAGGCCATTTACAATCACACAGAGAAATCAGACTGAATACTGTAGTATTCACAACATAGGAGCAGATGTGGCATAAAATTATAGTCTAATAACTTAAATGAATGAGTCAGTTGTTGCTTCAACTTTTTTTTATTTCCAATAAATTCTTTTCAGGGAAGGCAGAAATATTTTAACGGTATTTAAATAAAAGTTGAACCTCATTGATTTAATGCTAACGATCAGCAGCATGACTCCATGTGGGGCATTTTCTGCCCTCTAGTGGCAGAGTAGTTCTGCTACATTCCCACTTTTAACAGTTGGTTAAAATAAAACAATGGAGCAGGCGGAGGACATGTTGAGGTGATTCAGAGATTTAGCTCCGCCCCCTGGTAGAGGCTGCATGGGTAAAACCATAGCTCTACAAATGACGGGTTGTTTATCAGGTTGCATCATCCTCATCATCAGCATGATCATCTGGGATCAATAGTTCAGAGAAAGAGCATTTATTAATCAACCTCAGACATGATCAATCAGTGATTGATTCAGAACTCTGCATCAGAAACGGACCTGTGAAAAGTATTCACTCCTTTTCTTTAGTTGCTGCCCTAAAAAGTTTCAGAAAATGAGGCTTAAGGTTAACATCAGACAAACTATCACACTGCCACCACCGTGTGGGTCTGATGTTCTGCTTCTGAAATGATCTCATTTCTACTGTAACGTGACCAGAACCTTCCGGAAGGGTCCACTTTAGTATTCTGGGTCCACAGAGTGTTTACTAGGAGAATATCCAGATATTTTCTGGTAAGACGGGTCTTAGTGTTCTTCTGGGTCAGCAGTGGTTCTGGTCTTGGATCTGTGGACAGTTTATCTTTCTTATCGTAACCTCTGACCTTAGCTGAGGCAGTGAGGCCTGCAGAGAGTTAGAAGTAGTTCTGGCTTCTCCTGGATGAGTCAACGATAAGCTGATGGGTCAGTCATCCAGGGCATGGTATTCTGGAGTTTAAATTAAACCAACTGGACTTTTCTTCTTGCCTTAAAAACATTGCATTTAAACTCTGGTAACACCCTCAGGCAAAGACCGGTCCATCCCAATGAAGGATTACCAAACCCAGTGGTATATTCAGCCCAGTGCAGTGAGGAATGTTCAGAGCTGTACGTAGGAGAAACTAAACAGCAGCTACACAAAAGGATAGATCAACACAGAAGAACAAACTCTATATATATAATTATTATTATTAATTACATTATAAAAGGCAGCAAATCTCCTTCGTTATCTCCAATTATATATATACATATATATATATATATATATGTATATATATATATATATATATATATATATGTATATATATATTTTTATATATATATATATATATATATACATATATATATATATATATATATATATATATAATTGGAGATAACGAAGGCAGGAGATTTGCTGCCTGTATTAATGAATTATCTGCCCCATAACTCCTTCATTTAGCCAGGTTTAGTTATTAATAATTAGTGATAATTTCCTGTGAGTTCAGAAATGTTTATTATTTCTGATCCAGGATGATTTAGAGACTATAATCCATCTACAATAACATCCCAGTGTCTGATCAGGACTTTCTCTCTGTGCTCTACGGCGGTCGGTTAGACAGACCTACTATCATCATCATGGTTCATGTTTGGACCAATAGGACCAAGTTCAGCTTCTACAGGCTCTATTTCTACAACCTACACAGACTACAGCTGGAATGGAGGACGGCTGATAGTCCTCCATTAAAAGCCTGAAAAACACCCAGAAGCTAATAGCTTAGCATCTCTGAGACGTACTGACCTCACAGGGAGAATATCACTAATTATTAATAACCAAACCTGGTTAAATGAAGGAGTTATGGGGCAGATAATTCCTTATTACAGGCAGTAAATCTCCTGCTCTGATTGGCTCCCATTATATGGATATACACTGATCAGACTAGATAGAAACTTCTCCTGAAGGACTCCAAGTGGCTCCAAACTTGTCTGGGTGAGTAAATGAACTTAACAAATGCTAAAAATAAGATCCAAGTTGGAAAAATAATAACTTTTCCATTAATGAAAGAAATCCTGATTTAAAACCAGCTTCTTGTTTTGCATGTCATCTCAACACTAGTTTCATGCACTCAATCATTTAGAAAGTAGAAACAGGTGGTCTCTATAGAGGGGGTGAACACTTTTCACGTTGCTGTACCAGTGTTAATGTGACCGGGTTGGAAGTGTAAGTCCAGTCCAGATGGTTCTGTCAGGAGAAACTAAATTTCAGGTAAGGAACCTATAAAACCAACCAACTGGTTGGTTTGAAGTCCATCTGCAGGTTCTGGTGTCCGAACCATCCTTTGGTCTGTAGTGTTTCCTGGTTCTAGTCTGTAGTGTTTCCTGGTTCTGGTCTGTAATGTTTCCTGTTTCTGGTCTGTAATGTTTCCTGGTTCTGGTCTGTAGTGTTTCCTGGTTCTGGTCTGTAATGTTTCCTGTTTCTGGTCTGTAATGTTTCCTGGTTCTTGTCTGTAGTGTTTCCTGGTTCTGGTCTGTAATGTTTCCTGGTTCTGTTCTGTAGTGTTTCCTGGTTCTTGTCTGTAGTGTTTCCTGGTTCTGGTCTGTAATGTTTCCTGGTTCTGGTCTGTAATGTTTTTCTGGTTCTGGTCTGTAGTGTTTCCTGGTCCTGGTCTGTAATGTTTCCTGGTTCTGGTCTGTAGTGTTTCCTGGTTCTTGTCTGTAGTGTTTCCTGGTTCTGGTCTGTAATGTTTCCTGTTTCTGGTCTGTAATGTTTCCTGGTTCTGGTCTGTAATGTTTCCTGGTTCTGGTCTGTAATGTTTCCTGTTTCTGGTCTGTAATGTTTCCTGGTTCTGGTCTGTAGTGTTTCCTGGTTCTGGTCTGTAGTGTTTCCTGTTTCTGGTCTGTAATGTTTCCTGGTTCTAGTCTGTAGTGTTTCCTGGTTCTGCTTTGTAGTCTTTCCTGGTTCTAGTCTGTAATGTTTCCTTCTGGTCTAGTGTTCCTGTTCTGCTATCGCTGGTCGTGTGTTCTGCTGAGTTCTGTGTCTGTAATGTTTCCTGGTTCTGGTCTGTAGTGTTTCCTGGTTCTGGTCTGTAGTGTTTCCTGTTTCTGGTCTGCAATATTTCCTGGTTCTGGTCTGTAGTGTTTCCTGGTTCTGGTCTGTAGTGTTTCCTGGTTCTGCTTTGTAGTCTTTCCTGGTTCTGGTCTGTAGTGTTTCCTGGTTCTGGTCTGTAATGTTTCCTGGTTCTTGTCTGTAATGTTTCCTGGTTCTGGTCTGTAATGTTTCCTGGTTCTGGTCTGTAGTGTTTCCTGGTTCTGGTCTGTAGTGTTTCCTGGTTCTGGTCTGTAATGTTTCCTGTTTCTGGTCTGTAATGTTTCCTGGTTCTGGTCTGTAATGTTTCCTGTTTCTGGTCTGTAGGGTTTCCTGTTTCTGGTCTGTAATGTTTCCTGGTTCTGGTCTGTAGTGTTTCCTGGTTCTGGTCTGTAGTGTTTCCTGTTTCTGGTCTGTAATATTTCCTGGTTCTGGTCTGTAATGTTTCCTGGTTCTGGTCTGTAGTGTTTCCTGGTTCTGGTCTGTAGTGTTTCCTGGTTCTGCTTTGTAGTCTTTCCTGGTTCTGGTCTGTAGTGTTTCCTGTTTCTGGTCTGTAATATTTCCTGGTTCTGGTCTGTAATGTTTCCTGGTTCTGGTCTGTAATGTTTCCTAGTTCTGGTCTGTAAAGTTTCTTGGTTCTGGTCTGTAAAGTTTCCTGGTTCTTGTCTGTAATATTTTCTGGTTCTGGTCTGTAATGTTTCCTGGTTCTGGTCTGTAATGTTTCCTGGTTCTTGTCTGTAATGTTTCCTGGTTCTGGTCTGTAATGTTTCCTAGTTCTGGTCTGTAAAGTTTCTTGGTTCTGGTCTGTAGTGTTTCCTGGTTCTGGTCTGTAATGTTTCCTGCTTCTGGTCTGTAATGTTTCCTGGTTCTGGTCTGTAAAGTTTCTTGGTTCTGGTCTGTAGTGTGTCCTGGTTCTGGTCTGTAATGTTTCCAGGTTCTGTAATATTTCCTGGTTCTGGTCTGTAATGTTTCCTGGTTCTGGTCTGTAGTGTTTCCTGGTTCTGGTGTGTAGTGTTTCCAGGTTCTGTAATATTTCCTGGTTCTGGTCTGTAATGTTTCCTGGTTCTGGTCTGTAGTGTTTCCTGGTTCTGCTTTGTAGTGTTTCCTGGTTCTGGTCTGTAGTGTTTCCTGGTTCTGGTCTGTAATGTTTCCTGGTTCTGGTCTGTAATGTTTCCTGGTTCTGGTCTGTAATGTTTCCTGGTTCTGTAATATTTCCTGGTTCTGGTCTGTAGTGTTTCCTGGTTCTTGTCTGTAATGTTTCCTGGTTCTGGTCTGTAGTGTTTCCAGGTTCTGTAATATTTCCTGGTTCTGGTCTGTAATGTTTCCTGGTTCTGCTTTGTAGTGTTTCCTGGTTCTGGTCTGTAGTGTTTCCTGGTTCTTGTCTGTAATGTTTCCTGGTTCTGGTCTGTAATGTTTCCTGGTTCTGGTCTGTAATGTTTCCTGGTTCTGGTCTGTAATGTTTCCTGGTTCTGTAATATTTCCTGGTTCTCGTCTGTAATGTTTCCTGGTTCTGGTCTGTAGTGTTTCCTGGTTCTTGTCTGTAATGTTTCCTGGTTCTGGTCTGTAATGTTTCCTGGTTCTGGTCTGTAATGTTTCCTGGTTCTGTAATATTTCCTGGTTCTCGTCTGTAATGTTTCCTGGTTCTGGTCTGTAGTGTTTCCTGGTTCTTGTCTGTAATGTTTCCTGGTTCTGGTCTGTAGTGTTTCCTGGTTCTTGTCTGTAATGTTTCCTGGTTCTGGTCTGTAATGTTTCCTGGTTCTGGTCTGTGGTGTTTCCTGGTTCTGGTCTGTAGTGTTTCCTGGTTCTTGTCTGTAATGTTTCCTGGTTCTGGTCTGTAATATTTCCTGGTTCTGGTCTGTAGTGTTTCCTGGTTCTTGTCTGTAATGTTTCCTGGTTCTGGTCTGTAGTGTTTCCTGGTTCTGCTTTGTAGTGTTTCCTGTTTCTGGTCTGTAGTGTTTCCTGGTTCTAGTCTGTAATGTTTCCTGGTTCTTGTCTGTAATGTTTTCTGGTTCTGGTCTGTAATGTTTCCTGGTTCTGGTCTGTAGTGTTTCCTGGTTCTAGTCTGTAGTGTTTCCTGGTTCTGGTCTGTAGTGTTTCCTGGTTCTTGTCTGTAGTGTTTCCTGTTTCTGGTCTGTAGTGTTTCCTGGTTCTTGTCTGTAGTGTTTCCTGGTTCTGGTCTGTAGTGTTTCCTGGTTCTTGTCTGTAGTGTTTCCTGGTTCTGGTCTGTAGTGTTTCCTGGTTCTTGTCTGTAGTGTTTCCTGGTTCTGGTCTGTAGTGTTTCCTGGTTCTTGTCTATAGTGTTTCCTGGTTCTGGTCTGTAGTGTTTCCTGGTTCTTGTCTGTAGTGTTTCCTGGTTCTGGTCTGTAGTGTTTCCTGGTTCTTGTCTGTAGTGTTTCCTGGTTCTGGTCTGTAGTGTTTCCTGGTTCTTGTCTGTAGTGTTTCCTGGTTCTGGTCTGTAGTGTTTCCTGGTTCTGGTCTATAGTGTTTCCTGGTTCTTGTCTGTAGTGTTTCCTGGTTCTGGTCTGTGTACATTAAGTAGACTGAAGAGAAGGAGGAAGAGGATTGGATCTGGGCCTGGATCAGAACATGTTGCGGGATCTCCAAGGAGCGCCGTTACTCTCTGCCAACACCAACAACAACAAGTTAGAGTGCCTTCAAGGTTGGATCAATAACCAATAATCAATCAGATGATGACGATCCTTACTGGTCAGATCCGAAGCGATCCGTTTCTTCTGATGAGATCCAAAAACCTGCAGAGTTTCATCAGAACAGAACCATTTTAATTATCAGAGTAACGTCGTCTGCATGGAACAGAGATAGCTGATTAACATATGTATTAACAGTGGACGTTGTCCATCATAGATTCGGAGACATGATGGGGGACACTCTTGACTAAATGCAGGTCAGCTCAGCTAGAGCACATGAACAGTTCTGGTCTCACTTCTTTAAGACTAGATTTTATGTGTCACCGTTTATAGGCCACCAAAAAGGAATGCACTTTTTATTCCAGAATTTTCAGAGTTTTTATCAATTTTACACAACTCTTATGAGAGGATAATTTTAGCTGGTGATTTTAATCTACATATAGATAACCTTTTAGATCCTTTATCAACAGATTTTTAAAATATTTTAAATTACATGTATTTTATCCAACATGTCATGCAGCCGACTCACAACAGAGGACACAACCTGGACTTGGTCATCACGTATGGCCTGTCCACCAGTGTGTCCTCTGTTGTTGACTTGGCTGTCTCTGACCACTACTGTGTGTTTTTTAATATCACCAGTTTTATCCAATCAGAGACCTCTTTGAGAACTGTCAGGAAGCGTCATCTAACCCTTGACGTTTTTAAAAGTTTCCTCCTATGCCTTTACCTGCCCCCTGTGATTTTATTGTCAATGATTTTAAAAGTAGGCTTCAATCTGCTCTAGACCTACTGGCTCCCCTTAAAATTGTAAAGATACATTCAAAACGCACTGTACCATGCAGAAATGAGGGTATAAAAAAATTAAAGAGGAACTGTGGGGCGGCATAAAGAAAATGGAGGAAAAATAAAATCACAATAAATCATCAGATATACATAGAACATCTCAAATTACACAATAACTCTTTAAGAAATTCCAGAAATACATACTTTTCCAGAATCATCTCAGAACATAAAAATAACCCCAAAATTCTGTTTTCCACCATTGACAACATTCTACATCATAATTCTAATACTTTTCATAAACCCCTTCAAACACTCTGTGAGGAGTTTGCAGACCACTTCAGAGGGAAGGTAGACACCATCAGATGTAATATTTTATCCTCTCAAACAAACATGGTTTTAGACAAATCAGAGTGTCTGCCTTCACCAGAGGAAACACTGGACAGTTTTGTCCTGGTAGAAGCTGGGACCCTTGATAAAGTTTTCTCCTCAGTGAGGCCCACCACAAGCGCTTTGGACCCGATTCCCACCAGGTTTTTTAAGCAATTTTATGGTTCTTTTAAAGATGAGATTTTAAACTTTATGAATTGCTCCCTTCAGACGGGGGTTTTTCCTGCTGCCTTTAAAGCGGCGGTAGTGAGGCCCCTGCTGAAGAAGAGCAATTTAGATTTTAATGATTTAAACAACTACCGACCGGTATCTAACTTACCATTTTTAAGCAAAGTTTTAGAAAAACTTGTTTTTATTCAACTTAATGATTTTATTAACGCTCATAATGTCCTAGAGAAATTTCAGTCTGGTTTTAGGATGAACCACAGCACAGAGACGGCGCTTTTAAACATTTTAGACTAAGCTATGATGCTAAAAAGGTGACAGTGTTGGTTCTTCTGGATCTAAGCGCTGCCTTTGATACAGTAGACCACATTATTCTTTTAACTTGTTTAAAACAGATCGGCCTCTCTGGTGCTGTTCACAAATGGTTCACATCCTACCTCACAGACACTTTTATGGTAAGTTTAGATACCTGTTCCTCTAAGGTCCATAAGATCACATGTGGTGTTCCCCAGGGTTCAGTTTTAGGCCCAGTGCTTTTTAACCTGTATATGCTCCCTCTTGGCAGTGTTATCAGGAGACATGGAGTTAACTTTCACAGTTATGCTGATGATACACAGTTGTACATCTCCATGTCTCCTGATGACACACGGCCAATGGATGCACTTTTTAAATGCATTTTAGACATTAAATCCTGGATGGCAGAAAACTTTCTGCAGCTCAACCAGGACAAAACTGAGGTTTTAGTTATCGGTCCTGAAGCTCAGAGAGAAAAACTTTTACCAAAACTACAATCATTGTCTTTTAATCCTTCTTTACAAGTGAAGAACCTGAGTGTGATTTTTGACTCTGAGCATTTATCCCTCACATTAAAAACATCACCAAAATAGGTTTTTATCACCTAAAGAACATCACCAGACTCCGCCCCATTCTCTCTCTGACCAATACAGAGACACTAATGCAGCTTTTATCACCAGTAGAATCGATTACTGTAATGATTTCTGGTCTTCCTAAAAAGACTACCTCAGGTTTACAGCTTCTACAAACTCAGCAGCTCGTATCCTGATGAAGACCAGGAGGAAGGAGCTCATTACACCGGTCTTAGAATCACTGCATTGGCTCCCCGTATGTTTTAGGATCCATTTTAAGGTTCTTTTAATGGTTTTTAAGTGTCTTAATGGTCTTGGGCCTTCTTATCTGTCAGAAATGCTTTTACCGTATGAACCGTTGCGGTCTCTGCGCTCCTCTAGCAGCCGTCTCCTTATCATCCCCAAAGCCAGGACACAGACTCATGGTGAGGCGTCTTTCCATTATTATGTCCCTCATCTCTGGAACAGGCTGATAGAGGATCTCAGGAAACGTTCATGTTTTTAAGATTCACCTTTTTTAACTGAGATTTTAACTGATTATTTATTAATTTCTGTTTAAATTAAATGTTTTACCCAATCTACTTTTTAGTTTAGTTTTTAATTGTTTATTCATTAATCTGCTTAGCATTTTATCTTGATTATATCTTATTGTTTTATACTCATTGTTTTATACTTCATATTTTATAAACTTTATATTTTAACTTATTTTAATCTTTCGTCCCAGTGTTTCCTCTATGGGAGCCCTCTGCATCGGTGGTCTGCTGTGGGTGCCTGGGTGACCCCCAGGCAGTGCCTGGGTGGAGGTGGGGGTACCAGCCCTCCCTCCTCTGGGCGCCCTGGGTTGGAGCCTTGGCTGCTGCTGCTGATCTGCTGCCGATGCAGAGGGCTCCCATCATGGCGTTTCCTGGCTCATCTGTACTCAGCCCACTGTTTTTTATTTATTTATTTTTAAAGCTTTTAAGTGAGTGTGTATATATGGCTGATGGGTTGGGTTGGGAGGGGGGTGTAGTTGTGATGATGATTTTATTTTTGGTTTTTAAACGGGGGGTTGGCGGTTTGTGGGGTCATTTTAAATCTGTAAAGCACTTTGAGAAACCATGTTTGTAAAACGCTTTATAAATAAAGTTTGATTGATTTGATTTAGCCGAACCCTGTTAGCCACAGAAACCAACCCATTAGCTCCTCAGGACAGAACAAGTCTCCACGCCATCTATCTGAACTGATCCATTCCTGTTGGTTCTGACGTCTCTGGCCTGACAGACATCTATAGCTAGGGTTGTCCACCAGATGGCGCAACCTCTCTACCTTTCACCCTTTGAAGCAGTTACGGCTGTTTTCCATTGGGAAGAACTGAAGATAAATATCATAGCAACAGAAGATGCAGACAGACCCACTGAAGGGAAACCAAACATTTGGTAATAAACCTTTCTGATTCTGGTTCAGGAGACATCAGAAGGTCAGATTAGCGATAGAGCTCACTGAGAGATGACTTCCAGTGTGGAACCAGTAAGAAGGGTTGGTCCTGAACCCAAACTGACCTTTTTCTTGGCACTCAGAGCTGCAATTTTGCTCTCGATGTCTGACACCTGCAGAGCAAACAGACACAGTGAAGGACCAGGAACCGACAGACTACAGTCCAACCAATCATCTTCTCCGCATGTTGAAGCAGATCGGTTAGGGATAAATAAAAGATCTGAGCCACGTGGCAGAGCCTACCAACCTCACTCTCAGCACTCTGCACTCTGGCAGCGGTCAGCGCCACCACATCCTCCAGCTCCGACAGCTCAGAGTCCGTCGTCCCTCCAAAGCGGTTCTTGGCGCTTTGCTCGAGTCGCCGCAGCTTCGTCTCCAGCTCGTACGACTGACCGGTCGTGATGTACACCTGAACAGGTACCATGACAGACACAGCTTGGTCATGTGACAGGAAGTTCATGGTGATTAGGATGATGTGACTGGGCTGAAGGTCAAGGGAACACACTGAATTCCTGCCAGGTTCCTCCCTAGGTTCCACATGGTTCCATAAGTCTTCTGCTTCACTCAGAGCCCAAAGTTCTGCTTTAGTCCAGATTCTCCAACACAGAGATGAACTGTTAGCATGGTTTCTAGTCATGAATGGTGACAACTCAAGCTTTAGAGCAGATGTTCTGATGAGGAACCTGCTGGAACCGGGCCCTTACTGGACCCAGTGTGTTTCCCTGATTAACCAGACACACACGCCGGTGGAGGGTTAAAGCCAGGCCGGACGTAGGGTCATGCTTCAGAGGAGGCTTTGGGGGCTGGACTCTGCATGGGTTTGGACTTGGTGCAAGGGTGGAGCTGACATGAATCATGCAGGTCACGTTGGAAGCTTACATTTTCTTCAAGTTCTCTGAAAGCATCATCGGCCTGCTTTACATCAGGGCCAACTAAGGGGGACCTGTCGATCGGCTCTGCGAGGCCGTACTCGACCATTGCGTTTTCTGTGGCGTTAATGGTTCTCAGGACCTCAGTGGTGAGGTCACAGAGGGCGGCGGCAGTGGATCTCTGAAAGCCATGTAGAGGGACAGATGTTAGCAGCTGGAAAACAACATCTGCAGCAGCTACCGGACTGGACGCCCCCCCTGCTCTAGGGGTTAGGATTAGGAGGGCTTCTCTGACTGAAACTCAGGTGCATCTTCAACTGATCTCTGAGGGATTGGTGGCCGTCCAGGTAGGTAGCTGCTTCACATTATACATAACCTGAAAGGAGTTTGGCAAGGCAGGAGACGGGCTGTTAGTGGGGAGGTTGTCATGCACAGAGTCTATTTTAGATGTCAGCCAGATCTTCCCTCTGAACTTCAAGCTCAGTCTAATTTCTGGAGTGCATAAGGTGTTCTAGACTTTGATGGAATCACACCTTCTGAGGACAAAAGCTGAGCCATGCTGATGCCTTCACAAACAGGAACCTGGATATTCTGTGTCTAAATGTGGTTCCCTACTCCCAGAATGCACAGATGTATCACCAGCAGCAGGTGGAAGCAAAGGTCTAGACAGAATCAGTGTCTCCAGGTTCCTGTTTGCTTTTACTCTCAGAATTTGCTGGTAGAGCAGCCATCGTACCTTTTGGGCCTCGGTTGGCATCTCATCGCTGGATGAACTCAGATCTTTGTCCTTCAGAGAGTCTAGTAGGACCACTGGTCCTCCCTTGATGACAGAAGAACCTTTACTCCCAGGGAAAGGCTTTTTCCCAGCTTCATCATCCGAAGACAGGCCTTTATCGCTCAGGTTCCCCGCCAGCTCACTCAGCTTCCTCCTCAGTTTCTCCTCCTCATTCGGAGCTGACGGACTCAAGGCCTGCTAGAAGAACCAGGTCTTGATTTCAAGCTAAAGCCAGTGTAGATGATTAAATGTTCCAAGTTTGTTTCCTGTCCTACCTCATCAGCAGGAATCATCTTCTCCTCCAGACGACTCAACAGGCTCTCAATGGCTGACATCCGCTTGTTCAGTTCATTGATCTGAAAAATAAAATCCAGACTGAAAAGGTTATCGGTGGACAGGTTGTTCTTCCAGACTCGGTTCTGACTGGCTGTGCGTCCTTACAGGCGGGACTTGGCCCAGGTTCTCCTGTGAGGAGGCCCGGCTGTTCTTTCGGCGGTGGTGGGGTTGCTGGTGAACACTGGGATGTCTCTGGTACTCTTCCTCATCGGAGGTGTCCACATACTGCTGCCTAGCCACAGAGGAGCTGATCTTTGACAGAGAGCGGGTCCGGACCATCCTGTTCTCTGCAAATTCATCTGATGATATTGGCAAATAGATGCATGTTAAAAGATTCATAGTTTTTTTTCTGATGGGACAATATTCTGTAACAATTTTACAGCCTGGTTCCATAACAAAACAAGAAGTTCTGACAGAACCACCAGTACTCCGTCCTGCTCACTCCTGTCTAATCATTTTCTGCACCTGTCTCCAATCTGTTACCACCTGATCCACCCTCCCTCTTTCTATTTAAACCCTTCACCTCCTCTCCCTCTCCATCAGATCATTTAAGTCATCGTATGGTGTGTTTCATCCTAATGTCTCCATCCTGCTCATTCGTATCAGCCTGGTATCTTGTTTCCTCATCCCTGCCTTCATCATCATCACAAATAAAGAATCATTGTACCGTACCAATATCTGGGTCCATGCTGCATTCTGGCACACATGACAGAATGATCCGACCACAAAGTGGACCCAGCAGAGACATGGACTCACTATACACTGGCACAAGACTGGCATACTGTCCTCTCGGAGTTGGTCCAAGGAGGTTTGAGGCTCCCCGGTACCCTTTCCTTCCTTTAAGCCACCAAAGACCTGGGCCCTCATTTATCAAACGTGCGTAGAAATATTCCTATATTCTATCCTACAAAGGAAATTTAGGATGTGCATACGTACATGTCAAAGTGTGATTTATGAAACATGCAGTGGACTCTCGTACGCACGCTCCTCCGCAATCAGCTGTTGATAAATCCCACTTGTGTGTACTACCGTCCTCGTGCCCGTTCACAGTCGTTTGCATACAGAAACGCCCTTAATTAACCATGTTTGGTGGCGCCACATCATGCATTGAGTCGTCACATTCTTCCTTAAAACAATTTCCAAGAGAGGAAAAAAAGGAATTTTAATGACAAAGAGATTGAGTTGAAACATAGGTGGGGAAATAAAAATGTATTCATGATTTACAGACCTACAAAAAATGTCAGTTGATACAAATTCATTTCACCACCGATAGTTTTTGCCATCTGTGGTTTCTCTGTTTAATTGTCCCAGCACGCAGCCGTTATATTTCTGGTGCAGAGCAGACAAAAAATAAATACATGAAAAATGCGGCGAATAATTTAATTTGCTAATATTAACTTCTGTGTAAATCCTTAATTTCTTTGAACATATTAAATAATTTAATAATGAACATTGCTGTTTGATTCTATTAGCTCAGGGGAAACTAATAAAAAAAAGGAATAACTCCGCCTGGGACAAAGGTGACAGGCAGTAAATACGGTCGGGACAGTGGACATGTTCCTGTTGGAAGTTAAAGGAAAATAATGGTTTGATATTAAACTGAATACAATAAAACATCTCTCTGTATACAGCTGGACCAGATCTAACACAAAGGGTGCTCCGATCATCGTAATTCAGTATTTAGTGGCCATGCGTAATTGGAGACACGGCTTGTGCTGCCATCAGTACGCAAGGAAAAAGGACAATCTGCTTCACTGATAAGCAGGAACATTTAGTGTCACGCTGCAGTTTGCAAACCTTTTCATTAAAGTTGTGACAAAATCCCATTAAACTGAAGCGCTTGGGGTAATAAATAGACAAATAAACGGGGGGGGGGGGGGGGGGGGTCTGCGGCCGCACAGCGCAGATTGCGAGTGACAGCGCCATGCATGATCAACCCAACATTAAATTATGTATTTCTTGGAAAATTTCAAACATTTCCTTAAAGTTTATTGTTAATCGTGCATAACTTTAACGTTAGTTTGTTATAACAAAGACAGACGCCAACATGAGCTCCTTGGCGGAGGCGATAAACCAGCAAGAGAAAAATTTTGTTAAAGTAAAACTGTTCCAGTGTTGCAGTTCCTCCGTTCTAACAGTAGATGCTGTGCGTACGAACAATCAGAACTGTTCTTATATTTAGGAACATTTCTACGCACAAGTACGAATTGATAAATACCACACAAAGCGTAGAATTGTTCCTACGCACGAAATACACACGGATCTGTGCGTAAGTACGGTTGATAAATGAGGGCCCTGGTTCTCACCGCTCATACTATTCTCCATGCCACCACTATCTTCTTCTAAGAGGCCTCTGAAGTCATTGCTCACTGTGGCTCCCAGGCTACAGGACCAGCTCATTGTCATGGCGTCCAGGTCGCGAGTCTCGTACCTCCTTGAGCCAGTGCAGAAATCAGTACCAGTCGTCTTCTTAATGCCCTGGTTATTTCATTGTTGGACTTGTCTGAGACAGAAAACGAGGAGCAGTGAGCGGACTCCTACCAGTTCCCCCATCCTGCCGTATTCCACCATCTGTTGCAACACCATGCTCCCTGGTGGGTCTGACACCAAGGATTACTGGGTGCAGCAGCTTGCTTCTGCGGCACAAGGCTGGCATTCTGTTCTACGGAAGCAGACCACTCAGCCGTAAGCATCTTTCACCACCTCACTGCAGACAAAGGCGCAGTAGAGGAAAGCCTTTTATCCAGGATGGGGTTGTGATCTGTCGGTTTGCCTCACACTCCTCCTCTTTCTCACTGCCCTCCAGACGGCCTGTGCTCCACTCCTGTAGCTGTTGTCTAAGTCTGTTTAGCAGCTTCTCCCACTCCTGCCTGGCAGTCATCTGCTCCTGCTCTTCCTGCTTCAGTCACCCTGCCAGGTCTATCCTTGTCCAGTTGTTACCAAACTCTGGGTACTAGAGGCAACATCAGACCTTCCATCCCCCAGCTACCTCCAACTCATCTAAGGGAATCTCAAGGTGTTTATATCTTTAAGACCCAGGTCCTGCATCTGCTTAGAGACCTCTTTCTAGTAGGACATATCAAATCCTATCCTAAAGTATCCTTATCATGAACCTCAATAACCTCTGCTGACTCCTCTGGATGCCCAGCAGTAGGAACTGTCCTCTAAGCATCCTAACTGCTAAGTTCCTTACCATGTCTCAAAGTGTGAGTCTAGCCAATCTGCAGTGGAACCTCAGTTCAGCCTCTGGTATTCCTGACGCTATTCTGTTGGATCCAGTAGCCTTGACTATTGACAAGGCTTTGGCTCTCCCTCAGCTACAACCACTTCCATTCCCTGGTGGAGGTCCTCTGCTCAAGGAGCTCATGGGGATCAAGTAGTCCACTTATCATAATTAAAGGTCCCTGAGAATGTGCCTAGAAGTTCTGCTTTGTATTTGACAAGGACAAAGTTCTCTCTGAAGAACCACTGCTTTATAGATTGTTCTTATTAAGTTATAAGGTCAAATCAGATATGTGGGACGTATGTCTGTATTCTGACCAGGT
This sequence comes from Apricaphanius iberus, assembly GCA_028564705.1. Lineage (NCBI taxonomy): Eukaryota > Metazoa > Chordata > Actinopteri > Cyprinodontiformes > Aphaniidae > Apricaphanius > Apricaphanius iberus. The sequence goes on from JAPXFQ010001415.1 coordinate 465,992, forward strand.
CTCATGGCGTAGCGGTCCAGACTCTTTCTGCGGTTCCCTCGATGAGTGTAGTAGTCGTAGTCCCCATCATTCCGGTAATACCGATCATCCTGCATCTGTTTTTTAAAAAGCGTCAGTAAAGACACAGCTCCCTTAAAACCAGCTCATATCTCAGGTGCTGAACCTTACCTGTACAGAAGGCCTCCGAGAATGAGGAAGATAGTCCTCTGAGTCAAAGTCCATGGGATGAACCGACAGCAGCCGTTTGTTCTTTCTCATCTAGGTTTGGAAAGGTTGTTTCATTTACTGCCGCTCTGGTTGTACCCACACTGTCCCTTCCTGTTCCTGCTTACCATCTTGTAGCGCTGAGCCTCGACCTCTCCAGGATCATCCTCCGTACCGTTGTATCCATCTAAAAGAGAGCAGCACGGAGAGTTGGACTATGTTACAGAGAATAACATCTTAAACCTCAGGCCAAACCTTTAGTGTCTCTGTTTTTGTGGATGAAGTTCTGATAAACCGGACTGGCTCGTTGAGAGACTTACGGCTGTGAACATCCGGCATGCTCTGGGTGTCGTCATCACGGCCACCTGGACCACAAACGCAGATACAACTATAACAACCAGACCAGGATCCAAACACAAACACGTCTAAATATGCTGACTAGTATGATTCACCATCTCCATTCAGACGCTTGTACAGCGACCTCATCACCTTGGCACTGCCAAACCGCTTAAACCGGTTCCTCACGTTGTCATGGTACCAACCCAGTGTCCCCATCTTCAACACCCTGAAACACACAATGAAAGGTCCAGAGGTCTCATTATAAAAGTTGCCATAGAATCCTTACTAAAACCATACTCTAGCTCACAAAAAAGTACTTATGCACACAAAGTTTCCAATCTATTAAACTTTGAGTTTGTACAGCTGCATCCAATTACCACTTTGTGAATCGGACTGTCCCTAGAAATGTCTTCAGGTGTTTTTGGATCGTATCCTGCCTCCTTCAAACCCACTTTCTGCCAAAAACGGTGAATGAAAAGTGTCTAAGAAATATTCTACATCAACGTAAGCTGCCTGATATGGGAAACCGGTCTCTTTATTATCCCACTTGTCTCCAGTTGGACCTGTCTATCTCTTGAGTATATCCTGACAGTCCCACCTGTTTCTCACCTGGTCATGCGGCAGTTGTCACATACCCAGCCACGCTCCTTCTTGTTGTAGCGGCTGCAGGACTTGCAGGTGAACATGCGGCAGTCCAAGCACTGTCTCTTGCTGTTAACCAGGAACTTGAAGGGCTGCAGGCAGCGGATGCAGAGAGAGTCGGACACGTTCCTCTCAGAGCCCAGGAGCTCTCGCTTGGTGTCCTCCTTCTCAATGCAGCTCTTCAGCTCGCTGCAGACAGAAGGGACAGCAAACAGGATGGAAAACATCCGTAGGGAACTGGAAACGGCATGAACTCTCTGATATCACTTTCATCCATCCATTATCTATGCTACTGATCCTTGACAGGGTGTTGGGTTATCCATCAGGTGAGAGGTGGGGTAGATCCTTGTCTGGTCACCAATCCATCCTTAACCCAGAATCTGACACAGTTTATCTGGTTCAGAGGATTGATCCTGTTTGATGCTTATCAGCTGTTAACCTCCTAACCCGGGACCCTGACCACATTAGCGTAATTCTGCCGCAGTCAGATCTGATTTCCACAGTCACTTAATGGGATTATAGAAGCAGCTGGGCCGTTCTGTTCCCACTGCCTCTGCTACAGCTCTGTCTACCCCCGGGGCTGATGGGAGTTGGAGTCCTCAGTGGGAACACAGCATCTTTGTAAACTCTAAGCGCATGATGGCGACGTGATCGACTGCAGACACAACAGCATCTTTCACGCTAACATTCCTGCCAACGTCACATGAACTGAGTAACAGAAGGAGGATTATGAGATGGAAACACAAACAGCTGAGAAAGAAACACCCAGATACAGTTGGAGACCATGGGTGGATGGATGGATGGATGGATGGATACATGGATGGATGAATGGATGGATGGATGGATACATGGATGGATGGATGGATGGATGTACAGTTGAATGGATGGATGGATGGATGGATAAACTGATGGATGAACAGTTGAATAGATGGATGGATGAATAGATGGATGGATGGATGGATAAACAGATGGATGAACAGTTGAATAGATGGATGGATGAATAGATGGATGGATGGATAAACAGATGGATGAACAGTTGAACGGATGGATGGATTGATACATGAATGGATGGATGGATAAACAGATGGATGAACAGTTGAACGGATGGATGGATACATGGATGGATGGATGGATGAATGGATGGATGAATGGATGGATTGATGGATGGATAAACTGATGGATGAACAGTTGAATAGATGGATGGATGGATGGACATACGTGAGCCTCTCCTCCTCCTTCTTGCGGAGGTTGAAGTCCCGTTGGATCACCTCCCAGACGTGTTTGGCCTCTTCATCCGTCAGGCGGGACAGATCCAGTTTCCGCTCCATGTTGCTGAAGTGAAACAGTCGGTAAATAAGAGAGCGACTCCATCAGCAGTCCATCAACCAAGAAACATTCTTAAAGCTAGCTATGTGGAGAAAACTTTCCCCTAAAGTCAAACAATATTTAGGAGCAGAAAATAAACATTTAGACACAAAGTAAAATAAAGAGGAATATGAATTCCATAGTCATGAACAAATAGGCATAATGTTTTCAGAAAGTAAGTATTGAAACACTTGAAGTGACATAAAAAATAACAGAGAAAAAAACTGTTGTTAAAATAACCATAATCTGGTGAAATACTCTATCTAGATTTATCATTATGAGCTTATGATTTATGTAATTATGGCAATAACACAAATCTGCGATAGACAGACAGACAGACAGACAGACAGACAGATAGATAGATAGATAGATAGATAGATAGATAGATAGATAGATAGATAGATAGATAGAATATTTCATAGTTAACGTTTTAAAACTCGTAATACTTTTAAAGGCCTCAGCCTCCAGAACTTTCTGATCCACCGATTGAAGCAGAAAACTTTTCTGAGAGCCTCTTTGGCCTTTATGCTCTTTACTATGATCCTAACTGTGCTGAGATCAGCTGAAGACAAACTCAATTTATCGTAATAACCAGATGAGAGATGATATGGGAGCAAATCTAATAAAGTGTAATTATTAAAGTGGATTAAAGATGATAGAAAACTCACCGTGTGTCTGGGAGAGGCTCTGCTGCTGCTGACTGAAGAAATAAGCTGGAAAACCCCGAGACCATCAGCTGATCACATGATCCCTGCACACTGCAGACTGACAGCGTTTCATAAGCAGAGGAAGTGATGTCATCCAGGGAAAAAACATAGAGACACACCTGGAGGAATAACAGGTAACACACCTGGTAACACACCTGGAAAAAGCTGGAGACACACCTGGAAACACCAGGACTGTCTTCAGGTGTGTCTCACGTTGTGTCTCCAGGTGTGTCTCCAGATGTGTCTCCAGATGTGTCTCCAGATGTGTCTCCAGGACTGTCTCCAGGCGTGTCTCACGTTGCGTTTCCAGATGTTTCTCCATGAGTGTCTCCAGGTGTGTCTCCAGTTGTGTCTCCATGAGTGTCTCCATGAGTGTCTCCAGACGTTTCAGAAGCTAAACCGTGCCTTCAAAATAAAAGCATTAAACCCTGAGGTCAGCTGAAGCTGCTGTGAGGAAATGAACCTGCCAGATCAGGAACGTTTCCATGTCTATAGGTTTACCAGCAGGGGGCGCTGCTGAGGGAGAACCTGTAGCAGAACCTCTGATCTGCTCTGGTTCTCAAAACTCCAACTGATCCAGAACCATATCTTAGAGAACAAAGTTCTGAGCCCTGGTCCAATAAGATTGCAACACCTGGACAGCTGATGGTCCAGAGAATCTGGATAGAACTGGACCGGTACCAGAGGACCCCCCTACCTCTGAGGTTCCACTCAGGCATGTTTAATGTTGGGTTCTGTAGGTTCTGTGTCAGTTATTCTGATCCCTGGATCAGTTCTGGCCTGGTTTCTCTCCATCACAGACCGGGGTCTGGTTCTGAACCCAGCTACAGATCCTGGTTCTGATGGTCTCATTACCTGCTTTGGGTCTGTCTTGTGATGTAACAAGGTTCACATCTTGCCTTGGTCCATCAGAAACGGAACCCAGAAACAGTTTCTGGCCCAAATACTCACAGAAACTCCCAAAGGACTCCCAGTCATCCTCCAGTCTGAAACTGGACCGTCCTGCTGCTGCAGAGGTCCGGTTCTGGTCCCACCGGGTCAGGAAGTGACCAATCATCTGATCAGATGTTACCTCTAAAGCAAGGAGTGCTTCTAACCAGCAGAGGGCGCTCTGCATTCAGGGACAGCAAGAGAAAAATCAACCCTGGTGGTTTCAGTTCCTCTGTCAGTCTGATTGGTTCATCTGTTTGTCAGGTCATCACCTTCCTCCAAAACTTCTTTCATGTATCAAAAGCCAGATTTTTTTACTGATTATGAGTAACAAAAAACTTCACCTTGATTCTCATCATTTCAACATTTCATCTAGAATATCTAAGAAATGACAGATCTGATTAAATATTCAAATATTTTAAGAAATCTTTAAACAAGTACATCATTAAATTATAAAATGAATAGTTCTTATTCGTTTGTTCTGAAAGGATTCTTTTTTTCTGAAATATTGGAAAGAATCTGACAAATAAAGAGAAACTTTTCAAGTAATTTTAAAGTAAAACAGAAATGGGGGATTAATTTAAACAGAACAAATGACTAAAATGATCTGGAGGATGTTTATTCTTCTGAAACTCGTTTTTCCCACAGTCCCTAAACACGATGCCTTCAGGAAGCCGAGCAGCAGTGGGACCTTACGGAACCAGAACCGTCTCATCAGCTCGGCCTGCTTTCTATTCCCACGGCGTCCCGTTGTCATGGATACGCAGCGACATGAGGCCCCCTGATTCTTCACAGAGCGTGCTCAGTCTGGGGTTCTGGTTGCCCTGGTAACAGCCCTGCAGTTTGATTCTGCCCAGGTGAACTCACCTGTCCAGGTTGGGCACCTGGGTCAAAGTGATGCCTCCACATTCTTATAGTTTGTCTGTAAAACTGACATTTTCCCACCTCAGATGCTATTACTGATGTGAGGAGCGGCCATGTTGAAAATCAAAGTCAGAGCAAAAAAAATAAAATCTCTGTATTAGCCTACTGTATAAATCTCTCTTTCCTACTGGGAAGTCGGGATTTCCGAGTTCTGAGTACAAATAAAACGCACCATAAACAGCTGATCTCTGTTTTGGTTCACTATCCATTCTGAGTTCAGTACTCTGCCCCCTAGTGGAACTCTCCAGTAGTATGTATGTTAAAATTAACTTCAAAATTGGGTTTAGGCAAAACCGGTTATTGTTTTTATGTTCAGGTAGTGGGGAGTGTTATTAGCATCTGCTGAAAGTAACTAAGAAAGTAACTTGTAATCTAACTTAGTTACTTTTTTAGGCGTAATAGGTACTCAGTAATCAGATTACAATGTCACAGTAACTTTGGCCCCACTGGATGTGAGCTAGAGATGCTCCTTCAACCAGACTCACCAGCGACAGGTCTGAGCTCATTTCTGGTTCTGACCCAAAGGATCATCAATCAGCCTTCAACCTGTAGCAGAAAAACACACATTTCAGTACTACTACAGCTAACACCACCAATAATAACCTGCCTACCTTATCACGTGTTTCTGAAATATGTGCTTTTGTGTACTGCAGTGGGTTTTTGTACGTCTGCCTAATCTGAGACGGACAAAGAGTTTTTTCTCTCCTCATCCATCCTGACTGGATGTTAGCACCATAGACATGTATACGTAGACGCGTCATGGAGCGAATTTGGCCACCGCTGCGATACGAGGCAGTCAAACTGTGGATGCGCGTCCACATGTGATGAATAAATATATCTCTGACGCACGCAAACACACTCATTTTACCGTACCATACCGACTGTACTTATAAAGCACTAAAACAAGTAATGCATACAAGTAAAATGATTAATATGAAGAAAAACAAAAATAGAAATATGAAAATAAAAGAATCAAACCACTGAAATTCAACACAATAAAACCAATTAAATAAAATAAGATCAAATAAAGTCTTGCTAGGGGTTGAATGCCAAAAAAGAAAGATATTCTACCATGAGCAGAATAAATAAGAAACAAATTAATGACAAAAAAATAAATGCTGGGGAATAATGTTTTCCACAATATCAGGAAATTATGTTCTCAAAACTGTTTAAATGGACAAATAATGCAGTCTATGATTAAAGTACTATCAAAGGATATTGTTAAGTCTTACCTGTGGAAAGTTATTCCCTCAGATTTTGTTTTTGACGCAATTATATGAAGCACAAGAATGCGGCATCTTTTCTCCAACTGGCTCTAACTGCCGACGCTTGCCACATCCAATATGGGGGCGACGTTGACGTACAGCTCAACGCTAAATGAGGCGTCTACGTATATATGTCTATGGTTAGCCCTGCTCATCTGCTGCTAGTGCTAGCTGCTAGTGCTAGATGCTAGTGCTAGGTGCTAGTGCTAGCTGCTAGAGCTAGCTGCTAGGGGCTAGTGCTAGATGTTAGTGCTAGCTGGTAGTGCTAGATGCTAGTGCTAGGTGCTAGAGCCAGCTGCTAGTGCTACATGCTAGAGCCAGCTGCTACTGCTAGAGCTACCTGCTACTGCTAGATGCTAGAGCTAGCTGCTAGAGGCTAGTGCTAGATGTTAGTGCTAGCTGGTAGTGCTAGATGCTAGTGCTAGGTGCTAGAGCCAGCTGCTAGTGCTACCTGCTAGAGCCAGCTGCTACTGCTAGAGCTACCTGCTACTGCTAGCTGCTAGTGCTAGCTGCTAGTGCTAGCTGCTAGAGCTAGCTGCTAGAGGCTAGTGCTAGCTGCTAGAGCTAGCTGCTAGAGGCTAGTGCTAGCTGCTAGAGGCTAGTGCTAGATGTTAGTGCTAGCTGCTAGTGCTAGCTGTTAGTGCTAGCTGATCCTATTCTACCTGCTCCTGTCTGTTCATCCCCTCAGGGATGAATAAAGTATTTTCGATTCTCAATAATAATGGAGCCAGAATAGTTGAAGAAACATTGATTATTGTTATGGTCTCATAGCAGGAATTGTTCATCGTACAATAGCAGTTACACAGCACAGCCTGCAGATGTCGCCACATGCACCAGTACGGTGTCCTCGTTCTCATCAGGCTAGAGGACACATTATTTGGAGAACTCTTCATCACCCACTGATTTATCTACACATTCCTGAACCCGGCCAGAAACACCAACAGAGGCAGAAACCTTCACACCAAACAGATCTGCAACCTGGAAGGAATCACTATCTAGAACTGTGAACTCTTTATAGCATGTTTGCAGAGTCTCATGGATCTCAGTCAAGGTAACCATGTTTATCTTGAGTTCAGACCTTCTTCTACCAGCACAGAAGGTGGGAGATGTTCCTCATGTCCACATGTCTACTGATGTCCATCTAACATCAAAGATCTGCTCCAATCTTGGAGCTCTAATGAACTCTACAGCAAGTCCTCTGAGTTACCAAAGACGCTGCTCTGGTACCAGAAGATAAAGGCGTTTGTGAGGTTCTAGAGGTACTTACTATCACTAACACATCATCTTTTGGAAGAACACCAGCAGACATTCAATGTTCCGCATGGTTCAAATTGGACACTGTGGCCCTTCATTACTGCAGTTCTCTGTCTCTAATGTACCAAAGAAGTTACCAGAAGGTAAAGGTCTTTATAAGGTTCTAAAGGTCGGTAATATCACTAACATTTCCCTCATAAGAAGACCATTTGATGTTCTTCAATGTTCAGATTGGACCACTGTCGTCCATCATGACTGCAGAGTTCTCCGTGTCTGAGGTACCAAAGACGCTGCTCTGCTACCAGAAGATAAATGTGTTTGTGAGGTTCTAGATGTAGTTACTATCACTAACACATCAACATCTTTTAGAAGAACACCAGCAGACATTCGATGTTCTTCATGGTTCAGATTGGACCACTGTCGTCCGTCATGACGGCAGAGTTCTCCGTCTCTGAGTTCTGCGATGCATTGACCAGTCTGGCCAGCCTGGTTCTTGTGGAGTACTGGAAGGTGAAGGCCTTCATCAGGTCATAACTGTAGCTCCTGTGCCAGAGGGTGTAGAGGATGGGGTTGGCGCAGCAGTGCACCAAGGAGAAGCACTGCGTCAGATGCAGAGCCACCTCCAGGAAGCTCTCCATCCGGCAGGTGAAGGGCAGGACGTTGAGCAGCGTCAGGGTGTCCAGCAGCAGGACGGAGTGGAAGGGCAGCCAAAAAACCAGAAACACCAGGATGTAGGACAGGATGGTCCTCCGGCTCATCCTGCACTCTGGATCCGGACTGGAAGGGAGCGCTGCCACCAGGAGAAGGTAGAAGATGGCGATGATGGGAAAGGGGATGGCGAAGCCCAGCAGAGAGAAGCTGAGCTGGACCCCAACCATCCAGTCTCTGGGATTCTCAGACGGATACACAGGGCGACACACGGCGCCGTCACGGTGAGGGGACCTTACGGCGTGCAGGAAGTAGGTGTCAGGGACGGATGCCGCCAACGCCAGCAGCCAGAGCAAGGCACACACCAGCCGCCGCAGCACCTTCCTCCTGCAGCTGAGCGCACCAGAGAGCAGAGTGATGGACAGGTAGCTGTCAATGCTCATGCAGGCGAGGAAGAAGATGCTGCTGAACAGGTTGAGGCTGAACACCAGATGGGTGACCTTACAGACGGCCTCTCCGAACGGCCAGAGTCCGTCCTGCAGCAGAGACGCCACCCAGACCGGCAGGGTCAGAACCACGCACAGGTCGGCCGCCGCCAGGTTCAACACGTACAGCTGGGACTCAGAGGGGCTCCTGCCACGCCGCAGGTTCACCCAGAACACCAGGACGTTGGAGGCCAGGCCCACCAGGAAGATTAAGCTGTAGAGGAAGGAGAGGAAGCGGAGGAGAGCGGCGTGGCCGACGGCTCCTGAACACATCACAGTCTCCACCCGAGACAGGTTGGTGGTCAGGTTAAGCTCCTCCCACAGCTCCACCAGCTCTGAAAGGTCGCTGCTGCTCAGACTCATGGTGGAGGGGTTCCAGCTGTAAGACAAGAGGGGATAAGTCAGAAACCAGAACCAGGGCCAGAACCAGGACCTGAACCAGCACCAGATCCAGAAATAAGAACAAGGTTCAGGTTATGGTTCTGATCCACAAACTTGAACAAGGGCAGGCCAGACTAACCCAGTACAAAAGATAAAGAAGATCAATTGGGTCCAGGCTCTGGTTCTGTTGGTTTTATCTCCAGCTGATTGGGTCCAAACTGCGGTTCTGTTGGTTTTATCTCTAGCTGATTGGGTCCAAACTGCGGTTCTGTTGGTTTTATCTCTAACTGATTGGGTCCAAACTCTGGTTCTGTTGGTTTTATCTCTAACTGATTGGGTCCAAACTGCGGTTCTGTGGGTTTTATCTCCAGCTGATTGGGTCCAGACTCTGGTTCTGAAGAATATTTTCAACATTGAGTTAAAGTTCTACGTTGTCCTTCAGACCAGAACCAATAGGATGAAGATCGGGTCATAAACAGATCGGACCACTGATTGGTTCTGACCATGACGGAGACCAGGTTACCATGGTAACATCTGCCTGATAATAAAACATTAATGGAACCCATAAACACGGGTTTTATGATGTCATTTCCTCCCCCAGGCCCCCTGATGATCCTCCTCTGGTCATCAGCAGCTGGACCTGAGGAGGAGGAGGAGGGATGAAGAACAATGAGCGGAGTGTGAAGAAGGTTCTCCTGCTGGACCCAGATGGACAGCAGCCGGTTCTGGGCAGTACCGGTCCCACAGACAGACAGCAGGAAGCTACAGGATGGGGGGTCATGACCTTCACAATAAAAGCTTTATGGCAGCCAATCAGAGGAGCAGAAGAAAGGCACGGGTCAAAGGTCAGAATCATCCAGACTAAAGCCTAGCTGACCGGATGCACCGTCCTCTGGTTTTACCGGTCCGTTTGGTACCAGGAGAACCTGAGGCTGCAGCTTTCAGTCAGTGTGAAAAAGCTGGGTGAGATTCTGCAGAACATCACCATCAGAACCAGCAGAACCTGCTCCGGTCCAAGACGTGACCGAGGTCCCTGAACGCATCACCATAACCCATAAAGCAGCAACTGGAGGCTCGTAAAGTGGATCCCTTAGTTCTGACAGACAGAACCAGACTCCATTCAGAACTCCCTTCATTTCAGCTTCTCTGGATCTTCTGCTGTAATCTAGGTCAGTGAAGCTAAACATTTAGGCTGAGAAACATCAAACCAACCGTCAGCTGTAATTCGGCTCAGATGTTCCGACCCCAGACAGAACCGCCACCCTGCTGAACCTGTTTGTGGGTCCTGATCAGAACCCCGCGGTTACTCTGCAGCTACCTCACGTCTTATCGATAATCTGCAGTAAATTGATCAGATGATCTGCCTGATCTGGTCCAAATGTCCACCTGCAGCTGCCGCGGGTGGTTCGGTTCCGATCCGACCGGGTCCGGGATGTGCGAAGTTAAAAACATTGGAAACTTCTACTAGAGTACTTACAGCTCTGACAGCGGGGTTCGTATCGGTCCGGACGAGTTCTGGTAGAGTCCAGGAAGGGCTGAGTGTCTGGCTGAGGAGTTCTGCTGCAGCTGCAGGAGGAACAAGAACCTCCCACCGGAGGATGAAGATGCAGCAGCAGATTTCTCCCATTTAACACATGGAGGTTCCTAAATTAGTATTGTTCATAAAACAGCATAAATCATGTTTATGACGGAGTATTGGGGCCGCTAAGTAGACAAAAGAAAAATATTTACACCAAAATAAAAAGTCTGGAATTCTGTCTAACAAATTAATAAAATTATGAGTTTAAACAGACATTTTGACATTCATTTCAAAAATTTTCCAGCAAAAAGCTATACAATTTTCTCATGTATGGATCACTCAGAAATGTCCATGATTAAAGCTTTTTTATGTTTAAACTGCTATATTAAAGACATAATATTGTCAGAATAAAAACTCATTATCTTGTTGAGAATCAGATATTTATCACAGTAAATGTCAGTATTATTTCAGGATATAAGTGCAGCCTCAGTGGTTCAGGGGAATCAGAACAATAAAAGCATAATTAGAGCATAATAAGAACTGATATGATGCATCGAAGTGGTCATCATGTTTACTGGAATTAATAATAATAATAATAATGCTTTCCAGAAATCAGCAAACACCATCATCATGACACCACACTCTGTTTTTCAGCTAATATTAGCATAAAACATGAGATCCCACATCACCATGCTGCCACTGCTCATTCATCAGACAAAGGTCCGTCCTCTAACTCCAGCTACGGTTCTCTCTGTTCTACCCATCAGAAGTGGTTCTGATCCGAGAACAGAGTTCCACTTCTAGACTTTTCCACATCTTAACTGACCACCTACATTTTACAGGAAGGACTTTTTGTCAGAAATAACAGCAAACTTTCATTCTGATAAATATCTCACTGCTTTTCTTCAAACTTTCTGACTTTACAATGTCAGAAAACATCATAGTTTAAATATAAAAACTATTTTCCTTTAGTAATGGAGCTTTCTTAGTTTTCACTCACAAATTTTCGACTTTTCAAAATAAGAACATTTCCAAGTTTGTTTCAGGAAAATATTTGAAATTAATCTAAAAATGTTTGAGTTTTCTCTCGCAAATTAACCTTTTTTGGGTGGAAATTAACTCCAAAATACTCCATCATATAATAAGTTGCTTTTCCATCTGCCTCCTCCCAGCAGTAAAGTAGCCAGTCGTTTAATGACTTAGCATTAGAATGCTAACAAACATGCTAATATTCATGTTCTCCCTCTTATCACTGCTTCTGTCCTGGTTGGTCTTAATGACGGGGAATCAGCAAATAAAGCTTTACTTATTCATGTTATTGATCCGTTTCTATGGATATCTGACAGCTTTTATGATGGTTGGAATTAAAGGACCTTTTCTGTTTTATTATAACACAATGTTTAAATTAATAACTGTCACCAGTTCACATGATGCTCCTGCAGGCTCCTCCCTCTTCACGTCAGCTCCCCTCCCATCTACAAAATAAAACCAACTTCTCTGAAGCCCCGCCCCCTGATGACCAGTATGAAGCCCCGCCTCCTCTGGAGCAAATTATTTTGTATTTTTACTACTTCTTGACATTAGTTATTTATTATTTTGCTATGAAAATTTTTTTATGTGGGAATGTTTTTCTGAAAAAGGTTAGAAATAACCAAAAACAAAAGAGGTAGATGAATACTTGATTGATCTTATTAAGGATATATTCATAAGTCCAGTTCAACAACAGGTATAATCAGACAAATAAAAAAAAAAACATAAAGCAGGAGACGGTGAGATTCTGGCATACAGAAAGAACTTTGGTAAAATCCTTTTTTAATAAACTATCTCACCAACGATAAGGTACAGGCTACAGAGGGGGAAATATGGTTTCTGCTTTTAATAATCAGAAAACAGGACTTAAGCTACCCAACATATGTGTGACTCTACCATAACTGCTCCTCTGAACATGGATAAATTATGGGAGCCTCAACTTAATAAATCACTGAAGATGCCTTTAATGAAACATTATCAAAAATCGTATTGTTACAAAATGAGATTTGGGATCATGCTTCTCAGAACAATGTACACATTTTAACAATAAAAAACTATTCCAAAACGTTATCAGAAAATTTCCATGAAGAACTACTGAGGTTATCATCTAATGAAATACATTTTTTGTTTTCCATTCTAATTAAATTCCCTTCAACTTGTATTTCATTTGGAAATTAGAGCCATATTTGAACATGAAAAATCTTGAAACCTTTGTATAATAAGGTTCGTAATAAGGCAAACAGTTTGTAAATCTGTTCATATTTCATTGAGTTGTGAGTATTTTTATGTAAGATAATCACTCACCTTCTATCTGCTAGCATAGAGAGCGGCTCCTTAGTCTACTGAAGTAAGATGGCCGCCGTTTAGCTACGCTAGTGTTGATATGTCTATGGTAGTGACTATCTGAGTGCTGTTGGTTGGAGTTTCTGATGTCCCAGCAGAACCAGAACTGATGGAGAACCTGGAGCGGATGGAAGCCAGGACTGAGGTAGTAACTTCATTTATTGGTCCGGCCACATCATCAGTAACAGTGTTACCATGGAAACTGCTAGTATTATTTAAAGCTACACTGTTCATTTTGCCCCTCGCAGCCTTTGTGTAACAGTTTAAAGGCTTTTATTTTGTTAGGACCGTTTAAAGGCTTTTATTTTGTTAGGACCGTTTAAAGGCTTTTATTTTGTTAGGACAGTTTAAAGGCTTTTATTTTGTTAGGACAGTTTAAAGGCTTTTATTTTGTTAAGACAGTAACGGACGATGACATCAGCAGGGTCCATCCTCACATCGTGGTGAAATGACTCAGAGCTTCCCTCAGCTTGTCTGCAATCTGTGCAATCAGAGAGCACACAGGAAGTGATGTCACAGGTAGGCTCACCTGACCCCGCCCCCTCCTGTCAGCTTACCTGTTGGTAAAAGGCCACCTGCTGCTCCAGGTAGAACTGCAGGACTCGGTTGTAGTCGTAGATGCGGTTGCTATGGAAATGGTTCATCTCAGCTGGAGGAGACAGGAAGTGAGACGTTAGGTTCTGAGCGCGCTCAGTGGCTGGTTCTGCTGGCGGTCCAGTTACCCTGCAGAGAGTAGCTCATGGAGCTGACGCGTTGGTTCATCAGCCTCCTGTCGCTGCTGCTGATCCTTCCTGAGGAGACCAGACGCTCCGCCTCCTTCACCTTCTCTACTGCAGCCTGCACACAGGTAGACCACGCCCCTTCAGTAAGCCCCGCCCACGGCCTGGCTGTATCAGCATTTAGACTAAAACTTCTGAGTCTTTCTCCGTCCATCCTGCATGTTCCTGGATCCTCCTACTGACCCGTTCACCTGGTTCAGGTGGGCTGAACCAGTAGAACCGACCCACTGCTGTACTATGTGTTCTGCACATCAGAACCTGTTGTTGATGTGTAGAATATCAGTGGTACCTTGTGGACAGCGATGATCTCAGGAAAACATCCCAGCAGGCCTTTATATTCACTGTTGGTCTCCAGTAGGTAGTGGAGATCCTTCTGAGGCTGAAACATATTTATTCATATTAATGGTTTAAAATATCACATTTATATATCTATATATGTGTGTGCCGATTGGTTTCAGCTGGAAATCAGCTCCTCTCTGCCACTCTGGCTGGAACACAATTAGGCTGAGAGGGTACAGGTGTGGCCTATGGCAAACACTAGGGCAGGGATCCACACCTCCAGGCCTCCAGGGCCGCTGCAGGTTTTAGTTCTTTCCCTGGTTTAACACACCAGAACCAAATGATGGCTCATATGCTGAGGAGGAAGTGAGAGAATTTGAATCTAAAACTGGTAGGGCACCGGCCCTCGAGGCCTGGATAGGGGGACCCATGGACTACGGCATTTAAGCGCCTCATGGAAGGCAGCGCGTGGCCTTTGCTAGCCGTACACTAAGAAGAGGAGGAATGATATTGGGAACTGGGAGCCGGAACACAGAGGTGCAGCAACTGGTGATGCAGTGGCGGATCAGATGAAAGGACGGGGGCGAAATCTCCAACCGATCGGGTGTGGAAAGACTGGAAACACTGCCTGCTAACAGATGAGTAAAAGGGACGACGTCATCCCTAGAATCCTGAATAAGTGGGCTGCTGCCATTGTTTTAAAGTGTCTTAGCGCTTTCTCTGCTTCTTTGGCAGTGGCGGGACGGCAGCAGTAGTGGAGACGTGGAACGGCAGCTGACAGGAAACTCCTTCCTCCTTGATAGAGAAGCTCTCCCACAACAAAGCCCTCACTCTAAGGATCAACTAACTTTCTACAGACTCTCATAGGAGAAACAAACCTGGCTTGAACTTTGACTGTTAATAAAAAGAACATTTGACTCCAAGCAGAAGTGAACCTCCATTCTTGTGGTAGTGGAACTTAAGGCTGGTAGAAACAAAGGGCCCAGGGACCCTGTGGGTCTGACATGTGTGTATACATATATACATATATACATATATACATATATATATGTATATATGTATATATGTATATATGTATATATGTATATATGTAAGTGTGGGTGTACCTGCTGCGCCACTATCTGAGCGATCTCCTCATAAGTTTTCCCAGCAGCTGTTAGGGCGTTCGTCAACATCTCCTCTCCTGAGACACAAACACTTCAAATGAATAAAACAACATTTTAGATGTCCCAGTGTCCCTGAAAGCACCACGGTTTAACCTCTTTTACCTGTCAGTGACTCACCTGGATACTTGCTGCTGTTGAAAACAGCTGAGAGGTTTCCAAATGCTCGGCCAATCCGCTCGTACTCTTTAGGCAGAGCTGCACCAGAAACGGCAGAGGAGAATACGTCAGGAGGTGGAGCATAGCGTTAGGGTGGAGGACGGGGAGCATAGCGTTAGGGTGGAGGACGGGGAGCATAGCGTTAGGGTGGAGGAAGGGGAACATAGCGTTAGGGTGGAGGACGGGGAGCATAGCGTTAGGGTGGAGTACGGGGAGCATAGCGTTAGGGTGGAGTACGGGGAGCATAGCGTTAGGGTGGAGGACGGGGAGCATAGCGTTAGGGTGGAGGACGGGGAGCATAGCGTTAGGGTGGAGTACGGGGAGCATAGCGTTAGGGTGGAGGACGGGGAGCATAGCGTTAGGGTGAGGACGGGGAGCATAGCGTTAGGGTGGAGTACGGGGAGCATAGCGTTAGGGTGGAGACGGGGAGCATAGCGTTAGGGTGGAGGACGGGGAGCATAGCGTTAGGGTGGAGTACGGGGAGCATAGCGTTAGGGTGGAGTACGGGGAGCATAGCGTTAGGGTGGAGTACGGGGAGCATAGCGTTAGGGTGGAGGACGGGGAGCATAGCGTTAGGGTGGAGGACGGGGAGCATAGCGTTAGGGTGGAGGACGGGGAGCATAGCATTCGGGTGGAGGACGGGGAGCATAGCGTTAGGGTGGAGGACGGGGAGCATAGCGTTAGGGTGGAGTACGGGGAGCATAGTGTTGGGGTGGAGGACGGGGAGCATAGCGTTAGGGTGGAGGACGGGGAGCATAGTGTTGGGGTGGAGTACGGGGAGCATAGCGTTAGGGTGGAGTACGGGGAGCATAGCGTTAGGGTGGAGGACGGGGAGCATAGCATTCGGGTGGAGGACGGGGAGCATAGCGTTAGGGTGGAGTACGGGGAGCATAGTGTTGGGGTGGAGGACGGGGAGCAAAGCGTTAGGGTGGAGGACGGGGAGCATAGCGTTAGGGTGGAGTACGGGGAGCATAGCGTTGGGGTGGAGGACGGGGAGCATAGCGTTAGGGTGGAGTACGGGGAGCATAGCGTTCGGATGGAGGACGGGGAGCATAGTGTTGGGGTGGAGGACGGGGAGCATAGTGTTAGGGTGGAGTACGGGGAGCATAGCGTTAGGGTGGAGTACGGGGAGCATAGCGTTAGGGTGGAGGACGGGGAGCATAGCGTTAGGGTGGAGTACGGGGAGCATAGCGTTCGGATGGAGGACGGGGAGCATAGTGTTGGGGTGGAGGACGGGGAGCATAGTGTTAGGGTGGAGTACGGGGAGCATAGCGTTAGGGTGGAGGACGGGGAGCATAGTTTTAAGGGTGGAGGACGGGGAGCATAGCGTTCGGGTGGAGGACGGGGAGCATAGCGTTAGGGTGGAGGACGGGGAGCATAGCGTTAGGGTGGAGGTGTTACTGACGTCCAGTGCAGCGTTTCCAGTGTGTGTGTCCAACGTTCAGCAGTTCTCGGACTCCATCCTCCATGTTCTTGGTGAAGCGACTGTAGCTCTCACACTTCTGCTCCCTGGAAAGCAGAAATATTAAAGCAGGCAGTAAACAGCTGGTAAACACCTCCACCTGTGAGAACAGACAGGTAACTTACACCTGGGCTACATCCAGCTCCGCAGCTTCAGGTTCAACCAGAGTGAACATCATCGGACCCACCGCCTCCTCCTTCTCCGCCCTCCTCTTCCCAGACTTCCAGTCCTGAAACATCAGAAAAGCACCAATCAGCTCCTCTACCTGAGCCATGACCTGCAGGGGGCGGAGCCTCACCCACCCTCTCATCCTTATAGGTGAGGAAGAGCTGGAAGACTTCGCTCTGGGAGACCACCGGGTGGCGACACATCCGGGTCATCCAGGCCTGCAGCTGCTCCATCCGGATCCGGATGAAGTCCTCATCGAACCGACCTGAGAGACCAGGAAGAGGGTCAGAACCGGCCCAAACGGGGCGGGAAGGTTCCCACGGCAACAGCTCACCTGTCACCTGTTTATCAGGCAGGGAGGGGATCGGCAACAGGGAGCCGAACTTCTCCAGCAGACGTTCGTACAGCCAATCAAAATGCTTGTAGCGATGGTTGACGGGTCTGTTGGTGGTCTGCAGGAGGACGTCATGAGTACTACACGCTACTACGATGTACTACTGAGGAGTTTAACACAAATACTTCTACAGAATGTACAGCTGAGTACTACAGACACCAGCAGAGTACTAGGCGTCCGTAGTACTGCAGTGGAATCCTCACATTGGGAGTAATCTGGTACTCGATGAAGCTCTTCAGTCCGTACATTTTGGACTCCTTCTTTGGGTCGGCGATGATGCAGTCCAGAGGAGACGTCGGGTAAAGCCAGACCGGTCCCACCTCCCCCATCTGATTGGACAGAAACCAGCAGCCAATCACACTGCATCAAACTGCTATCTACTGCAGTGACCAATCACAGCCAAGGCTCACATAGACAGGGAGGCTCTCTCTGCTGTTTGCAGGGCGACTGGCCAATAGGAAGACTTCTGGACTCGGTCCTTTGGAGAACGGGAACCTGAGGAAACAACACAGCACTCCATCGTACCGGGAACTATCCTGGATCCTGCTATGGGAACTACACGAGATCCTACTGGGAACTACGCTGGATTCAACTGGGAACTATAAACGACACTGCTGATAACTAAACTGGATCCTGCTGGGAACTACACTGGATTCTACTGGGAACTACACTGGATCCTACTGGGAACTACACTGGATCCTACTGGGAACTACACTGGATCCTACTGGGAACTACGCTGGATTCAACTTGGAACTATAAACGACACTGCTGATAACTAAACTGGATCCTGCTGATAATAACACCAGATCCTGATGGGAACTACACTGGATTCTACTGGGAACTACACGGGATCCTAATGGGAACTACATGGGATCCTACTGGGAACTACACTGGATTCTACTGGGAACTACACTGGATCCTACTGGGAACTACACTGGATCCTACTGGGAACTACACTGGATTCTACTGGGAACTATACTGGATTCTACTGGGAACTACACTGGATTCTACTGGGAACTACACGGGATCCTACTGGGAACTACATGGGATCCTACTGGGAACTACACTGGATTCTACTGGGAACTATACTGGATTCTACTGGGAACTACACTGGATTCTACTGGGAACTACACGGGATCCTACTGGGAACTACATGGGATCCTACTGGGAACTACACGGGATCCTACTGGGAACTACATGGGATCCTACTGGGAACTACATGGGATCCTGCTGGGAACTATACTGGATTCTACTGGGAACTACACTGGATTCTACTGGGAACTACACGGGATCCTACTGGGAACTACATGGGATCCTACTGGGAACTACACGGGATCCTACTGGGAACTACATGGGATCCTACTGGGAACTACACGGGATCCTACTGGGAACTACATGGGATCCTACTGGGAACTACACGGGATCCTACTGGGAACTACATGGGATCCTACTGGGAACTACATGGGATCCTGCTGGGAACTATACTGGATTCTACTGGGAACTATACTGGTTTCAACTGGGAACTATAAACGACACTGCTGATAACTAAACTGGATCCTGCTGGGAACTACACTGGATTATACTGGGAATTATAATGGCTTCTATTGGAAAGTACACTGTATTCTAATTCAATTCAATTTACTTTTATTTATATAGCGCCAGTTCACAACAAAAATCATCTCAATACAATGATCCAAACATTCCAACCAGTTAAAAGTTTTCTATGTAAGGAATCCCAGCAGATTGTGCTGAGTCATCGATGTGAGGTTGTACCCGGATCATGCAGACTCCAACCACAGCTATTCCTCAGCAATCCCTCATACTGAGCAAGCATGTAGCGACAGTGGAGAGGAAAAACTCCCCTTTAACAGGAAGAAACCTCTGGCAGAACCAGAACCAGAACCTGGCTCAGTACAAGCGGTCATCTGCCACGACCGTCTGCGGGTCTGAGAAGACAGAGAAGAGACAGCATGGAGGATACTCGGTGACTTAGAGCATCATCTGGACCGATGCTCCCCATCCAGCAGGGGGCGCTGTAGCTGAGCAGGATACCAGACCATGTGGAGCTTCTATGGGGAGAAAAACACTAAGAGAAAACTGGGTTAACAATCACAATAACAGCAGAAAAAATATATGTGGAGAGTAGTAGGAGAGAAAAGTAGAAGGTGTGTTAGGGTCAGTTGAGTCTGAAAAAGGATCATTTTTTCCTAATTCTTAAGTCTATTAGCAATGTACGATGTGAGGGAGATGGAGTTGAGGAGGGCTGCCGGACCGCGCTGCATCCTCCATCTCCCTCTACTCCCTGCCTGGAAATCCAGGAGGAAATAAGGAGGTAAGTGGGTAAGTAGTATAGTGCTTATGCATTTCTCCTTGCTCATAGGACTGCGCCCTCTCCAGAATCTATGTATTAGAGAGATAATATTATTGGTAAGTTATATAACTGGAGTAAATAAAGGCCCGCTCTTCCAAAGACTCTGGCATTATCTTTGTCCATCACTTTCTAGCCTATACGTAAGGAGGAGGATCTTAAACTCTATTCTGGATTTAACAGGGAGCCAATGGAGAGAAGCCAAAACAGGATAAATGTGATCTCTCTTTTTAATATTCATCAGAACTCTTGCTGCAGCATTTTGGATCAACTGAAGGCTTTTAATTACATTTTGTGGACTTCCTGATAATAAGGAATTACAGTATTCCAGCCTTGAAGTAACAAATGCATGGACTAGTTTCTCTGCATCACTACTGGACAGGATGTTTCTAATTTTAGCAATATTCTGGAGGTGAAATAAATAAATCCTAGAAACCTGTTTAATATGAGATTTAAATATCATGTCTTGGTCAAAAATTAGACCGAGGTTCTTTACTTTATTACCAGAGGCCAAATGAATGCCATCCAGATGGAGTGATTGATTTAGTAGTTTTCTTTTTAAAGGTTCTGGTCCAAAGACAACAACTTCTGTCTGTCTGAATTTAAAAGTATAAAATTCAGAGTCATCCAGGTTTTTATGTCTTCCAGACATGCTTGTAATCTACCTAACTGATTGGTTTCATCAGGTTTTATGGATAAATATAATTGTGTATTATCAGCATAACTGTGGAAATTCATTCCATGTTGTCTAATTATTTTACCAATTGGAAGCATATATATAGTTAGTCATGTTTGGGAGAATACCAATGATTTTATTCTTTATAGAATTTATTTTACTTATGAAGAAGCCCATAAAGTCATCACTACTGAGAGAAGGGAGAATATTTGGCTCAACAGAGCTATGACTCTGTGTAAGTTTGGTAACTGTACTAAAAAGAAACCTAGGATTGTTTTTATTTACCTCTATTAATGATGAGAAATATGCTGTTCTAGTTTTTTGAAGGGCGTTTTTATAAAGTAGTAACTATTTTTCCAAGTTAGAAAGAAATCATTTAAGTGTGTAGAGCACCATTTTCTCTCCAGTTTCCTAGTATTCTGCTTTAAAGTACGTAACTCTGCACTAAACCAGGGAGCCAGCCTCCTATGGCTGATTACCTTCTGTTTTAAGGGGGCTACACTGTCTAGTGCCAAACGCAGTGAGGAAGTAATACTTTGAACCAGACCATCAATATCTGAAGGGTTAGAGTTGGAATTACTGCCATCCACTGTGGTATTCTGAGACACATACGGAAACAAGAATGGAACAGATTCTTTAAAACTTGTTACAGATTGTCTGATAAAGTTCTACTGTAATGAAATAAAGTAAATTCAAAGGTTATCAAAAAATGGTCAGATAGGACTGGGTTATGTGGGAGGACTATTAGTTCATCACACTCAATGCCGTATGTCAGTACAATGTCTAAAGTGTGCCGACCAGAGTGTGTGGGTCCCTTCACTTTCTGAGTAAAGCCAATTGAGTCTAAGATAATATTAAAGGCTGCAGTTAAGCTATCACTTTCAGTGTCCATGTGAATATTAAAATCCCCTATTATAATTACCTGATCAGTGTTTAAAACTAAATCAGATAAAAAATCTGAGATCTGGTCATAGAATTGAGAGTAAGGGCCTGGTGGACGATACAAAACCACAAACAAAAGTGGTTTTAATGTTTTACAGCTTGGATGAGGAAAACTAAGGATTAGATGTTCTAAAGAGCTGTAGTTAATAACTGGTCTAGGAGGAATTTGCAAATCTGAATGAAAGATGGTTGCAACTCCTCGTCCTCGCCCAGAACTTCTAGGAATGTGAAAATGTTGATAAAAAAAAATTGGTAGGAGTTGACTCATTTATAATTACAAAATCCTCCTGCTGCAGCCAGGTTTCTGATAGGCAACATAGATCAATTTTATTATCACATATCAAGTCATTTACTAATAAAGTCTTTGAGGAGAGGGATCTTATGTTTAGTAAACCACATCTAATTACTCTATTTCCTTGTTTGGTCCGAGTCGTATTTATTTTAATGAGATTTTCATAGTTTGCTTTTGTCAGGTTAACTTTTAGTCTCTTTGATTTTGGCTGTGGGAACTATACTGGATTCTACTGATAACTAAACTAGATTCTACTGGGAACTAAAGTGGATCCTGTTGGGAACTACACTGGATCCTACTGGTAACTAAACTAGATTCTACTAGGAACTAAAGTGGATCCTGTTGGGAACTATACTGGATTATACTGGGAACTAAACTAGATTCTACTGGGAACTAAACTAGATTCTACTGGGAACTACACTGGATTCTACTGGGAACTAAACTGGATTCTACTGGGAACTACACTGGATTCAACTGGGAACTAAAGTGGATCCTGCTGGGAACTACACTGGATTATACTGGGAACTAAAGTGGATCCTGCTGGGAACTACACTGGATCCTACTGGTAACTAAAGTGGATCCTGCTGGGAACTATACTGGATTATACTGGGAACTAAACTAGATTCTACTGGGAACTACACTGGATTCTACTGGGAACTAAAGTGGATCCTGCTGGGAACTACACTGGATTATACTGGGAACTAAAGTGGATCCTGCTGGGAACTACACTGGATCCTACTGGTAACTAAAGTGGATCCTGCTGGGAACTACACTGGATTATACTGGGAACTAAAGTGGATCCTGCTGGGAACTACACTGGATCCTACTGGTAACTAAAGTGGATCCTGCTGGGAACTACACTGGATTCTACTGGGAACTAAAGTGGATCCTACTGGTAGCTTTAATTGATTCTACTAGGTACTATAAAAAATCTTACTGGGAAAAAACAGAGAGAACCAGTAGCTAGGAACCACCTCTTACAGGGAACTTTAATTGTTCCTACTGGAAGCAAACTGAGAGAACCAATACCTAGGAACCACCTCTTACAGGGAACTTTAATTGTTCCTACTGGGAGCAAACTGAGAGAACCAGTACCTAGGAACCACCTCTTACAGGGAACTTTGATGGATCCTACTGGGAGCAAACTGAGAGAACCAGTACCTAGGAACCTCCTCTTACAGGGAACTTTGATGGATCCTACTGGGAGCAAACTGAGAGAACCAGTACCTAGGAACCACCTCTTACAGGGAACTTTAATTGTTCCTAATGGGAGCAAACTGAGAGAACCAGTACCTAGGAACCACCTCTTACAGGGAACTTTGATGGATCCTACTGGGAACAAACTGAGAGAACCAGTACCTGGGAACCACCTCTTACGGGGAACTTTTATGGATCCTACTGGGAGGAAACTGAGAGAACCAGTACCTAGGAACCACCTCTTACAGGGAACTTTGATGGATCCTACTGGGAGCAAACTGAGAGAACCAGCACCTAGGAACCACCTCTTACAGGGAACTTTGATGGATCCTACTGGGAACAAACTGAGAGAATCAGTACCTAGGAACCACCTCTTACAGGGAACTTTGATGGATCCTACTGGGAGCAAACTGAGAGAACCAGCACCTAGGAACCACCTCTTACAGGGAACTTTTATGGATCCTACTGGGAGCAAACTGAGAGAACCAGTACCTAGGAACCACCTCTTACAGGGAACTTTGATGGATCCTACTGGGAGCAAACTGAGAGAACCAGTACCTAGGAACCACCTCTTACAGGGAACTTTGATGGATCCTACTGGGAGCAAACTGAGAGAACCAGTACCTAGGAACCACCTCTTACAGAACTTTGATGGATCCTACTGGAGCAAACTGAGAGAACCAGCAACCTAGGAACCACCTCTTACAGGGAACTTTGATGGATCCTACTGGGAGCAAACTGAGAGAACCAGTACCTAGGAACCACCTCTTACAGGGAACTTTGATGGATCCTACTGGGAGCAAACTGAGAGAACCAGCACCTAGGAACCACCTCTTACAGGGACAGGGATCCCAGCTCTAGATGAAGTCATTACTTGTTGAGGGAGATCTTGACGGAGTGTCCTTGGGTTCCCCGTCCTGAAGTCCCCGCTTCCTCCTCCTCCTGTGTTTGGCCATTTCCATGGTAACTGTTAAGCGATTGGTCGTCCCAGTCGTCGTCCCAGTCTCCATCGTCATCCTCCACACCTGCTGGAGATCAGTTCCCAGTTCCTATCAGGTTCCTTCAGGATAAACCAAGCAGCAGCTGAAGATACCAGGTGTTTCGTTACCTGGAGACGACTGTTTACATCCCCCGCCGCCCCCAGGCCAGGGGTCTCCACCTCCCCCACCGCCAATCTGAGGGACGGATTGGTTCTATCAGCAGAGATGATGATGAGGTGGGGGAGGACCTATCTTCCTCCTCACTCACCTGTAAATAACCCTCAGGTACCAGGCCCGTCTGTCCGCTGGAGTTCTGAGCCGCGATCCAGCCGCCTCCCACAGTCTATATACAACACAACAGTTAGTACTGCCGAGTACTAGTAATACTCCAGGATGTACCACAGTAAATCCTATATTAGTACTACAGTGAGTCCTTCATTAGTTCTAAAGTGAGTCCATCAGTAGTACTAAAGTAAGTCCTTCAGTAGTACTACAGTAAGTCCTTCAGTAGTACAACAGTAAGTACATCAGTAGTACTACAGTGAGTCCATCAGTAGTACTACAGTGAGTCCATCAGTAGTACTACAGTGGTCCATCAGTAGTACTACAGTGAGCCCTTCAGTAGTACTACAGTAAGTCCATCAGTAGTACTACAGTGAGTCCTTCAGTAGTACTACAGTAAGTCCTTCAGTAGTACTAAAGTAAGTCCTTCAGTAGTACTACAGTAAGTCCTTCAGTAGTACTACAGTAAGTACATCAGTAGTACTACAGTGAGTCCATCAGTAGTACTACAGTGAGTCCATCAGTAGTACTACAGTGGTCCATCAGTAGTACTACAGTGAGCCCTTCAGTAGTACTACAGTAAGTCCATCAGTAGTACTACAGTGAGTCCTTCAAGTCAGTACTTAACAGTAAGTTCATCCACGTTAGTTACGAGCGTGACGTCCATTCAGTAGTACTACAGTGACGTCCATCAGTAGTACTACACAGTGGAGTTTTTGCCAATCAGGTAGCTACTAAACAGTGACGCGGTTACAGTAGTACTCTACAGCTAAGTTCCAACAGTAGTACTACAGTGAGTCCATCAGTAGTACTAACAGTGAGTCCCATCAGTAGTAACTAACAGTAAGTCCATCAGTAAGTACTACAGCGAGTCCTTTCTGTAGTACTATGCGTGTAAGTCCCATCAGTTAGTACTTCAGTGACTCCATCAGTAGTACTACAGTGAGCCCATCAGTAGTTACTACAGTAAGTCCATCAGTAGTACTACAGTGGAGTCCAAGCAGTAGTACTACAAGTAAGTCCATCAGTAGTTAGTAGTACTCACAGTGAGTCCCTTCAGTCAGTACTACAGTTAAGTCCATCAAGTTAGTACTTCAGTGAGTCCATCAGTAGCTACTACAGTGAGTCCTTCAGTTGAGTACTACAGTTGAGTCCATCAGTAGTACCTACAGTGAGCCCCTTTCAGTGTTACTACAGTGAGACACATCAGTAGTACTACAGTATAGTCCATCAGCTAGTACTACACAGTAAGTCCTGTACAGTAGACGTACTACAGTAAGTTCCACTCCACTTAATACTCCAGTAAGTCCTTCAGTAGTACATACTCGTAAAGTCCGCCATTATATACTACAGTAAGTCTTCAAGTAGTACTTACAGTGATGTCCTTCAGTTAGACTACTACCAGTAAGTCCTTCAGTTAGTACTACAGTGAGTCCCTTCCAGTAGTACTACAGGTGAGTCACATCAGTAGTACTACAGTAAGTCCTTCTGGTAGGTACATCCAGTACGTCCTCCATTTAATACTACAGTAAGTCACTTTCAGTAGTAAGTACTACAGTGAGTACCTTCAGTAGTACTACACAGTAAGTCCTTCAGTCAGTCACTAACAGTGTTGAGTCCATCAGTAGTACTACAGTGAGTCCTTCAGTAGTACTACAGTAAGTCCATCAGTAGTACTACAGTGAGTCCTTCAGTAGTACTACAGTGAGTCCTTCAGTAGTACTACAGTGAGTCCATCAGTAGTACTACAGTAAGTCCATCAGTAGTACTACAGTAAGTCCATCAGTAGTACTACAGTGAGTCCTTCAGTAGTACTACAGTGAGTCCATCAGTAGTACTACAGTAGTCCACAGTGAGTCCATCAGTACTACAGTGAGTCCATCAGTAGTACTACAGTGAGTCCTTCAGTAGTACTACAGTGAGTCCTTCAGTAGTACTACAGTAAGTCTTTCAGTAGTACTACA
This sequence comes from Apricaphanius iberus, assembly GCA_028564705.1. NCBI lineage: Eukaryota > Metazoa > Chordata > Actinopteri > Cyprinodontiformes > Aphaniidae > Apricaphanius > Apricaphanius iberus. Next base: position 492,133 of record JAPXFQ010001415.1, read on the forward strand.
GTGAGTCCTTCAGTAGTACTACAGTGAGTCCATCAGTAGTACTACAGTAAGTCCTTCAGTAGTACTACAGTGAGTCCTTCAGTAGTACTACAGTGAGTCCTTCAGTAGTACTACAGTAAGTCCTTCAGTAGTACTACAGTGAGTCCTTCAGTAGTACTATAGTATGTCCTTCAGTAGTACTTCAGTGAGTCCTTCAGTAGTACTACAGTATGTCCTTCAGTAGTACTCTACAGTGAGTCCATCAGTAGTACTACAGTAAGTCCATCAGTAGTACTACAGTGAGTCCTTCAGTAGTACTACAGTGAGTCCATCAGTAGTACTACAGTGAGTCCTTCAGTAGTACTACAGTAAGTCCATCAGTAGTACTACAGTAAGTCCATCAGTAGTACTACAGTGAGTCCATCAGTAGTACTACAGTGAGTCCTTCAGTAGTACTACAGTAAGTCCTTCAGTAGTACTACAGTAAGTCCTTCAGTAGTACTACAGTGAGTCCATCAGTAGTACTACAGTAAGTCCTTCAGTAGTACTACAGTGAGTCCATCAGTAGTACTACAGTAAGTCCATCAGTAGTACTACAGTGAGTCCTTCAGTAGTACTACAGTGAGTCCTTCAGTAGTACTACAGTAAGTCCTTCAGTAGTACTACAGTGAGTCCTTCAGTAGTACTACAGTGAGTCCATCAGTAGTACTACAGTGAGTCCATCAGTAGTACTACAGTGAGTCCATCAGTAGTACTACAGTGAGTCCTTCAGTAGTACTACAGTGAGTCCTTCAGTAGTACTACAGTAGTCCTTCAGTAGTACTACAGTGAGTCCTTCAGTATACTACAGTGAGTCCATCAGTAGTACTACAGTCCTTCAGTAGTCTACAGTAGTCCTTCAGTAGTACTACAGTGAGTCTTCAGTAGTACTACAGTGAGTCCTTCAGTATACTACAGTAAGTCCATCAGTAGTACTACAGTGAGTCCTTTCCTTCAGTAGTACTACAGTGAGTCCTTCAGTAGTACTACAGTGAGTCCATCAGTAGTACTACAGTGAGTCCATCAGTAGTACTACAGTGAGTCCATCAGTAGTACTACAGTAAGTCCTTCAGTAGTACTACAGTAAGTCCTTCAGTAGTACTACAGTGAGTCCTTCAGTAGTACTACAGTAAGTCCTTCAGTAGTACTACAGTGAGTCCATCAGTAGTACTACAGTGAGTCCTTCAGTAGTACTACAGTAAGTCCATCAGTAGTACTACAGTGAGTCCATCAGTAGTACTACAGTGAGTCCTTCAGTAGTACTACAGTAAGTCCTTCAGTAGTACTACAGTGAGTCCATCAGTAGTACTACAGTAAGTCCTTCAGTAGTACTACAGTAAGTCCTTCAGTAGTACTACAGTGAGTCCTTCAGTAGTACTACAGTGAGTCCTTCAGTAGTACTACAGTAATCCTTCGTAGTACTACAGTGAGTCCAGTATACAGTGAGTCCATCAGTAGTACTACAGTGAGTCCATCATAGTATAAGTCAGTAGTACTACAGTGAGTCCATCAGTACTACAGTGAGTCCATCAGTAGTACTACAGTGGTCCATCAGTAGTACTACAGTGAGTCCTTCAGTAGTACTACAGTAAGTCCATCAGTAGTACTACAGTGAGTCCTTCAGTAGTACTACAGTAAGTCCTTCAGTAGTACTACAGTAAGTCCTTCAGTAGTACTACAGTAAGTCCTTCAGTAGTACTACAGTAAGTCCATCAGTAGTACTACAGTGAGTCCATCAGTAGTACTACAGTGAGTCCATCAGTAGTACTACAGTGGTCCATCAGTAGTACTACAGTGAGCCCTTCAGTAGTACTACAGTAAGTCCATCAGTAGTACTACAGTAAGTCCTTCAGTAGTACTACAGTAAGTCCTCCAGTAGTACTACAGTAAGTCCTTCAGTAGTACTACAGTAAGTCCTTCAGTAGTACTACAGTAAGTCCATCAGTAGTACTACAGTGAGTCCATCAGTAGTACTACAGTGAGTCCATCAGTAGTACTACAGTGGTCCATCAGTAGTACTACAGTGAGTCCTTCAGTAGTACTACAGTAAGTCCATCAGTAGTACTACAGTGAGTCCTTCAGTAGTACTACAGTAAGTCCTTCAGTAGTACTACAGTGAGTCCTTCAGTAGTACTACAGTGAGTCCTTCAGTAGTACTACAGTGAGTCCATCAGTAGTACTACAGTGAGTCCATCAGTAGTACTACAGTGAGTCCATCAGTAGTACTACAGTGAGTCCATCAGTAGTACTACAGTGAGTCCTTCAGTAGTACTACAGTAAGTCCATCAGTAGTACTACAGTAAGTCCATCAGTAGTACTACAGTGAGTCCATCAGTAGTACTACAGTGAGTCCATCAGTAGTACTACAGTAAGTCCATCAGTAGTACTACAGTGAGTCCTTCAGTAGTACTACAGTAAGTCCATCAGTAGTACTACAGTGAGTCCATCAGTAGTACTACAGTAAGTCCATCAGTAGTACTACAGTGAGTCCTTCAGTAGTACTTCAGTGAGTCCTTCAGTAGTACGTCAGTGAGTCCTTCAGTAGTACTACAGTGAGTCCTTCAGTAGTACGTCAGTGAGTCCTTCAGTAGTACTACAGTGAGTCCATCAGTAGTACTACAGTAAGTCCATCAGTAGTACTACAGTGAGTCCTTCAGTAGTACTTCAGTGAGTCCTTCAGTAGTACTTCAGTGAGTCATTCAGTATTCCTACAGTAAGTCCTCCATTAATACTACAGTAAGTGCTTCAGTAGTACTTTATTATATAGTAGTACCTGATCGAGGACGGTCACCGTCTCTCCCGCTCGCACGGACAGCTCGTTGTTTCCAGGTTCAGCCCTGAAGTCGTACAGAACCAGAGCCTGAAATAGAAACAGACCCGAATGATGGTTCTGCTGTTTCTGCTTTGGTTCTACGCGATCCAAAAGTGGCTTCTAAACAAACATGGCCGCCGTAGCAGATTTAGATCTAACCCAAACATGGCTGCAGTAGCAGATTTAGATCTTAGCATTAGCATTAGCATTCCACTACCTCAGCCTATTATTAAATCCACCACGGCATCCTGAAGTCTTTTAAAAACAAAAACACTCTTTTATTCCTCCCAGAACTGCGATATCTCTGACTGTTATTATAACCAAGCAATATTAAAAAGTTGAACTTTTCTGTCCAACTATGTAGAATAAATGCAGTAAAAGTGACTTTAGCATGACCTAAAACACACTGAATTATTAACTTTATTCCCACCAGATTAGACAGCATTAAACTCCAATATCAATATTAAGAATCTACTTTTCAAACTAAAGGTCAAAGTGTGCCATATGTGCATTCTGTGTATATAACTGCTCATGTCAGATATCTGGATATGCCACGTTACCGTGTCATCAACCACGCTACCTGCTCATGTCAGATATCTGCGTTTACAGCATCTCATTGGCTGTTTCATGTGCCCATCATCAGACTTAGGGACTGTGATTGGTCTAACAGGATTTTCCATCCATCAGACCGCCTCAGAAGCTGAGAACTAGGTTCAACTTGTTCATTTTATTTATTTATTATTATTTCTTCTGTTTTCTGGATATGTGCAGTGACATTTGTAGGCGGACTTGACATCATCGGAAGCAGAAATTTTGCAGGAGAAGACTAGAAAAATGGATGAGACATTTCGAAGGTGCATTTTAACTGTTTTACATTTCTGTAGGTTATATTGTTGTTATGGACTAATACATTTATTGGAGGACTTATGGATGTAAAAAGACCGTTTTGTTGTTTCTGAATGGCATTGATTACTCTTAGCTTTCTAATGATAGAAAATATGAACAGGTTTGTAAACTTTGGATGTCAGAATTTGGGTGGAATTATTGTGGATTTCAACCAGCAACCAGGCTAACCCTGCCTATGGGATGTAGGAAAACTAAGGGTGAACCATCCCTGGTTCTGGTTCTGGTTTTAGACTAAAGATGAAATCAGCATGAGGACAAACATACAGACAAGGTTGCACCCAGAATCAGATCAGCGTCTTTATTAATATTAATAAGAGGTGAGGAGGAACTAGTTCTAGGAACTAGAAGAATATTTTGGGCAGAATTACTTCTAGGACCAGACAATGTATTTTTACTAGAGTATTATTAATATAAAGTATAAGTAGTGTTACTAGAGTAAAATGGCTGGATTAATACCAGTAACTTCACTAAATGAAAAACAAAGGTTTTAACCCAATACACCCTATCATTGTATATTAAATTAATTAAACACTTTATATTATTTTCATTAAACGTTTTATATTATATTCATTTAACACTTCCTATTGTCTCTGGAGCTTCTTTACCCTCACATAATGTCTATATACAAACATTAACAACACTAGTAGTTTATGTTTTTTACCTGACTTTGTTACCTTGTAATTTTGTATTATTATTATTCATTTGAGCTTTTAAACTAGCAGAATTTAGCCTTAAAACATAATTAATTACTCGGTACTTCAGTTGTTGATTATCTAATAACATGTTTCCCTTTTATTGGAGTCATTTATTTGCTGACTACTTTATATTTTAGTTAGAAATCGAGTTTCTGCCCACCCATGATATTAATAATACAGTCTGCTTTTGTAGTTTGAGTGGATCAGTAATATTACTGCTTCATTAAAAGCATATTAATGTGTATATTCTGCGTCTTTATTCATTTGGTCAGAATATGAAAGTTCAGATGCTGCTGCATCATTTTAACTACATAAACTAATCTGATTCAGGCCCAAATCCACCCTGGTTCTGGTTCTGGTTCAGTCCATTCTGAGCCCATACAGCAGCTACTACCTTCTACAGGTAGCATGGTTCCGGTTCGTGGCTGTTACCATGGTGATGGTTCCGGTAGAACCGCTTCTACCTTCAGGAATCTCTGATTTCTGGAAGTCCCGCCCACCTCGCCGCCCTGTCTTTGATGTGTGCAGATGTGCGCGCGCTGTGCGGCTCGTGCCCAGGTGGGCTGCAGGTGTAGAACCCACCTGACCTTTACGGCTCAGCTCGAGCTCTGACCGAATTTAGCTGCAGTCCGACCGGAACCTCTACTGGACCTCCGGTTCCGCCTAGTCCGGCTCCAGGTCTGGATCCAGGTTCGGTACCGGGAAGCTCTTACCTTCACAGCCATGCTGACGTCACTGAAGCTGGTTCCGATCCGCGCCCGGTTCTGATCACAGCTCCATCCTCTCCTCTCTCTGCGTCAAACTGGACCCAGCGCAGCAGCAGCATCCGGTTGGTCCTTTCAAAGTAAAATTAGGACAGAGCTATAAACTAGTGAGGGCTTGGGTCTGCGTCCTGGTTCTGGTCCAGTTTCTATCCTGGTTCTGGTCCAGTTCCTCCGGACGCAGTAACGGAACCAACACCGATCAGAACAGAACCTTCATCTTGAGACGGGACAAAGCTGTGGAAAAGACACGTTTTATTGTGAAAGGATACTTCCGGTCTCTTGCCCACATGTGACGTCATGTTTCCGGAAGCGAGCGGTGGCTTCAGCGGCCGTTTCCTGATCAGCATCAGGTGACATAGAGAAGACCTGACGTCACTCCTACAGGTGTCGTTTTTCCGGGAGGAACCAAAGATGGCCGCCGTCTACCTGTTGGTGCAGCAACTCATCGGTGAGCCACATAACAGCTGCTTTATGGGTGCAAACAAATATGTAACAAACCTATTAATAATGTAAAGGTATTTTATGCACATCAACATCCTGTTAAATAAATTCAGCTGCGCAACATTCCAGAGAAATAAAAGGGAAATAATGAATCCTAATATAGTTTACATTCCAGGAGGGTTTATTTTTAAAATACATAAAACGCACACAGTTCATTAAACAGATTTCTATATGAGTATCTGAGCATCATCTCCCAGCCAGCATGTCATGTTGGGCTGCAGCCCTTATGGGCCCCATATGGACATGTTGGCTGGGCTCAGACTCTCTGACAGCATATTTGATGAGTTATGAAGGTCGGAGCGCGAAGCAGCGCTGGGAACAGATGGAGAAGGAGCATCAATGATGGATCCAGTCTGCAGTGGAGCAACAGATTCATCCACCTTCATCAGCAGGACTGGACTTCTTATCCAGAACCAGGAGAAAGTTCTGACTGCGTTCAGACAATAGAAAGGGAAAGCTTCATATTTATTCACATATTTATCTTTAGATGAGTTATAGTAAGATGGGGATTTGTTGTTCAGATTGTTCAGATTACAATAAATTACAATTAAATGTTATTGAATTTGACATATAAAAACAGATAAAGAGGATTTTTTGACGCATCAGTCAGTCAGTGGAAATGATGGAGAAGAAAAAGAACGAGGTCCACTAAAATAAAACATCATGAAGGAGTCTCAGACTGGAAGCTCTTTTTTCCTGCAGTCTGAACGTAGCATAAGAAGGTAATTCTTTACGCTTCCACAAATTAAACAAGACCATTCCTTTAAATCTTCATTTAAATGTTAAAACTATTTAAAATCTTTTGATTTATCGATGCGGAAGCTGTTAAATTATTCTCAATAAACAAGTTTTAAAATTCTAGATCTAGATCTTACAGAGCCGCTTAGAGGGTCCTCCAAGCTATTATTATTATTATTATTATTATTATTATTATTATTATTAAGCGTTTATTGCTTGAAAATAGACGTATGAATGGATAATTGAACTTTATTAAGCCAATAGTTTGTGTTTCTGTTTAACGATCATTCATTTCTCTCATATGCTGTAAATACAAAACAACTGCAGTAAAAGTGAAATAACTGTAGTGAAGTTGGCGTTTCACAGCCAGGGTTACCAAGGAAACGGGTTTTTGTTGCTAACACACAGTGCTAGCAGTCTGGTGTCATCCTATCGTAGATATTAGAGAATATTAATATTAATAAAGCCAGCGTTGTTCTCTGTGACACCTTGTTAGCCTGATGCCTTTCAGTGCTGCCTGAAAAAACAGACAAGACAAACTGGATTTCTACCTTTATTGATTAAAGATGCCGAGCATTGCACTGCATTTTGTAGTGAAAACGTCATACGGATTAATACAGTACCTATATATGAATATTGTTCAGTAATTGTCCTCATCATACTTCAAACTGCACTCAGGTTTATGGTTATTGTCCCTAATAATTGTAGAAACAAACGGATTTCAGTGTATTTGTACAACAAAGTGTCTGACAACACGAGAAATTACGTGTTTTTATTTATATGTCCCCTTAGATCAGTGACCCCCACCTTTACTGTTTTTCTATTTCTATTCTATGCACTATGAAATCCATTTAATTATTTTAGAAATTATATCCAAAAATCCACCTTTTCCATTTAGATTTTTCTGAATTCTTCCATTCTGGTCATGTTTATTAAAAAGTGCCAAAAAGTGTGTAATTATGGTGACTGAAATCAATCAAATAGATCCACATTTATGGTTATTCACAACTATTTTCACAAATCTAACAGTGCTGTGGTTCAAGCATTTCTCTGTCATATTTATAGAACTAAAACATTGCATGTGCAAAATGAAGAATCTCCTAATCGTACTTATTTTCATAATAATCAGGAGCTTTGTTCATTTTCCTTCCCAGACTCCAGAGAAAGAAATCCCTGACATGTCGGTGGTTTTATGCTCTCTTCCTGTGTTTTTCCCCTGACAGATTCTTCTTCTTGTTTCACTGTCAGATGTTCAGAAACATCTCTGACCCTCACACTAAGCTTTACTTTATAGCTATTCCAGTCAGTTTTCTTGCTATGGCAGGGAGCTTTAGTCTGTCTGCATGAAGAGGAGATAAGAGGTGACTTTAAAGAAGCTGCAGCCAAATCAGCGTTTCACTCTGTTTGTTGGTTCAATTCCAATGGATTAGAGAACGATTCTGTGTAGACTTCCTCTGCTGGGTTTAACAGTTGGAGCACTGCTGCCACCTACTGACTGGAGACCTGATCACAGTTAAAGTATGAAAAAAAGCTTCAGCCACTGGGAGGCGCCAGAGGCCCCCCCTGCCTACCTGCCTTAGGGGCTGCGTTTCCTGCCAGTGGACTCACGGAAAGACACCCACCGTTCTGGTTAAATTGGTTTATTCCAACAGTGGGTGGGGTTGTTGTTGGTTGGTTGGTGTTTGGTTGTAGTAATAGTTCATTAGTGTGTTTCTTACGTGCAGCTCTGTGGATTTGCTGTCTGTTTCGCTCCCTTCTTCGTTGCTTGCGTTTGCTATGTTGCCGCTTCCCGCCAACTTACACAACCCACCACAGAGACTCTGACAAACCATACACTGTAAAAAAAAATCTGTAAAGAAATGGTAAAAATACCTGCAGCTCATTACGCAGGACTTTGGCCGTTAATTAATAAATTGAATTTTTCCGTCAATTAAATGTCCATAAAATAACATAATTTTTACCTTTAATTAACAATAAATTATAGGCAGAATAACAGGAAATGTTCAGTTATCTAATAGTATATGTCTTGTGAAATGACGAGATATTTGCTGTTATTTTACTGGAGTTTTTATAGTGGAAAAACATGTATTTTTCTGTTATTAAATGGTGTATCCATAGTAAAATAAAACATTTTTGTTATCTAATTTCAGTTACCTACTTCAGGCAACTCCTGGGAAAAGGCAGGACATTATTATTTGTTAATTAATGATTTATTTATTGTTTAAAACACATTCAGTGTACAGCGTCAATGTAAAATCATTCAGTGGTCAGAGTCAATACAAAAACTAAAAAGTGTGTAACATGAGCGCTGTGGACCAGGAAACAGGAGCGGAGCCCTGGATCCAACTGGAAAAGAGAAGAAAATCATTTTAGTTCTAATCAAGCAGCTTCTTCTAAATATGAAGCAGAATATTTTTGGAATTGATGGATGGGGGAAGAGATGAGGGAGACAAAGAGGAGTGTGCAATGACCTTTAAATCTTCCAAGGATTCTGAGAGGAACCGAAGCAGTTTCTGGGGAACATGTTACTTCTTTGCACTCTTCTTTTCAGCCTTTGATCGTCTTTCAGGATTTATACCCAGCAGGCTCCTGTGGCAAACACAATATGTGTCATATGTCTCAGCATAACAACATGAGTACAGTACACAGTCTATATCCAGAAATCCTTCAGGTAAATGTAATACCTTTTTACCTACTTTTTACTTTTATGTATTTTAATGTTTTGTTATATTGAAAGATGCTTTCAAATAAAAATTATTATTATTCATTCATCAATATCGTGTTTACAAACAGCCACACATTACTTTCAAATCTGTGGGAAACACTGTAGTATGATAAAATGGTTATTATCAAAACATACCTCTGGATGAACTGCAGCTGCTTCCTTTGGGTTTTTCATGTTGAGCAGATAAAAAAGGCTAAACGTAACGCTTATCGCGATGAGAGGACAGCTGATGTTACTGTTTACAGTGACCTCATCCACAGACAGTTTGTATTTTCCTTCGTCTGTAAAATAGAACACAAAAATACAACACACATTTTATGTGCAAAAATCCATGTCACTTTAAGATGAACTGAAATGAAGAATGAAAAACATACAGTATCTCACAAAAAACAATTACACCCCTAACAATTCTGCTAATATTTCATTCCATCTTTACAAGTGATAATAATAATAATAATAATAATAATAATAATAATAATAATAATAATAATAATAGTTTTCTAATCAATTAACTATTTTACAAGTTTCTGGCTAGAAGCACAACCAACTGGGTTACACATAGATTTTCTCAGATCAGAGGAAAAACAAAAAATTTAATGTTTTCAAAAAACGAAAAAATTTTTCCTCCTAATTATTTAAAACTTCTTTAAATAAGTAGTTTAGATCAGTTCTGCCATTCAGCTAATTTTGCATTGGATATCAGGCAGAGAGGAGACAGACTGACATCTAAACATGTAGTGTTTGGGACTATAAATTTATCCTGTAACAGTAATATAGCATGTTTTAGTGAAGGATGAACATCTGAAGGTCAGCTGGAGCAGAGCTCTTAACCACTGGTATATTTATAGGACCACATATAGCCTCTCCATGCTAGCAGCTAAATGCCACCAGAAAGCTCTATATTGTGTATTTACAGTTTGGTTTTAAGTGCAGAACATTATTAAACATGCTTATATTGAGTGCATTGGTAGAAGATATGTAGTCAAAACGTATTCTTCTATTTCTTTAAAGTCTAATTTCCCACTAATATACAGTAACAAATGTCATTTGTCCGCACAAAGAACCATAATTATGAAATATAGGGTGAAGTAAACGGTGCACATGATATAATTTAGAGAAAATCGCAGGAAAAGTAAGAAAAAAGTCGTTAATTAGGCCTTTACCGCTAGGAATAAATGACGGTGCTGGGATATTTGAAACTATTGAGGGCTCCATGAACCACGTGACCGCGTGTCGGCGAGTTCAAAGTGTGTCGTGTGTCTCTCTACTCAATGGGCTCTGAATGTCACTATACACGTATCTTGATGAAGCGCGGGTCCAGTGAAAACATTTTCAACAAACGCAGATTTAAAAAAAATCATAAATAACACTTACTGAAGTCAGATGGACAGGCGCTCCTAAGGAGGAACAGAGAACCTTTAGTTTGTGTCCTGGTAGGAGATTTAAGCTCCGATGCGGCCGAGGAGGTGGTAAAATTAGGCGCGGGACAGACGGAAGTAGAGCTGAAAGCGAACCTCATCCATAAGCAGCTCCTGGAGCAAATGGTTAAACTCCCCGAACTCAGAACGCATCTGAATAATGGGCGCTGATGCACCGATGTCAACGTTGTCTAGCTTTATCTAGCAAATAAAGCCAAGCCACTCTCTAGTTACGATCCACCATAGTTCAGATTGTACGGTAACAGAGGAAGCCCCGCCTACGCGCTGTTTTTTCCTCAGAAGCAGCCTATGGAAGCCCAAAAGTACATACGCGTTGCCTGAAGCAGACCAACTGTGCGGTGTGAACACATCATAAGTCCATAGAATTGTTTAATAAGCCGAAAAAATCTGTTTTCTCTCCGTGGCGATCAATCTACATCAAGAAAAAGGCCACATATTTAATAGCACAGTAAACATTAATGTTCACTCAACACGGCCGTAAGCTACGGGAACTGTGTCGTCAAGGAAAACAAATGAAGCCATTAGCGACCTTGGGTTTCCTGAAAGGTGCTTTTAAATTATTATTCAGAACATCACAGTTCCCGCTCGCTCGTCCGCGCGCCCACACAAAATAACTTTTTTGTGAGCGTTAGCTCTAGCTAACCAACTGCTAGCTAAAGCAACATTTCTTATATGTTTACCGAGAAACTAGTTAGGCTAAATCAATTCAAATGTTTGGCGGCTACCTTGACATACCGGACTGAACGACACTGGGAGACCTGCAGTGACATGCAGTTGGATGCAGTTACAGAAAATACTAACAATAATACTGTAAAATAACAGATGATGACGTCGACCGTTGGGAGAGACAATTGTCAGGACAGCGAGCTTTCATATGAACTTGTACACAAAAGACTGTTTCTCATCTTAAAAACGACTCAATCAGCTATAACATTCTAGATTTTAAATAATAACAAAATCGAGTTTTTAAATGTTGCCATTACAGGCTAAAAATAGCCTAATGGGAAAGGTCAAAGGTAACGCATATTTTTTCTGTTCACAACTATCCTAGAAAATGTTTCAAACTTATTTCTTCCTACTATTGATAAACCTGTTGATTTAATATGGATTTTTTTTTTACACTACCATTATATAATTAATAAAACATCCTTACCTTAAGGTTGACGCTGGCGATGGACATCTGCCAAGAGGACGTTGGTCCAGAATGCAGATATTAAAATCCTTCAATGAACTTCGGGGTGTCAAATAACGGAAATAAACTTGTGAATCCTATATATGGAAAATATCCGTGGAAAATTAATTTACAGATTTTTCTTACAGTGTAGACTTTACATGCAATCTTGCCGCAACTGACGCTGGCATGTGGGGCAGTGTGAATGTCCCATAAGCCTTCTCTGCAGACCAACTGTATGATGTTTCCCCTCATCAACCAAAAAAAGACCAGCCAGAAGCCTCAGCTGCAGAATTGCATAACATCTCTTATGTTTATGCTGCAGATCCAGAAAAACTGCTTGTTTATTCTAATAAAGCGTAAAGAACAGTCCAGGAAATGAATCAAATTCATGTCTATGCTAACAAATGAAGCCAGAAAGCACAACTGCTTTAAGTTTTACATTTTTGTACATTTAAAACTGTATCCCTCTCCACTTCATCTGCCGTTGTTGCTGGGGGGAAAGGAAATCTCCCGTTCGGCCAACAATGCATTGTGGGATATGGAGGCCAGTGAAGAAAACTCTGGAACTGTTCTTCAAATTGGGGAAAGAATGACAGAATTGTGGGATACGTTTGAAGGCCTTCATCGCGGTGCGGTAACATAACGCTCCTTAATATTCAGGATTAGAAGCTGCAGCCTCTGAATTTTGTCCCCAGCCGTGGTGGAAAAACCTCATTACTGCCCCTAGTGTTCTAGAGCATTTCCGTTTGCATGTGTTTTCAGATTTGAAAGTGTTCTGAGGTTTGGATGTGTTTTGGAATTTGAGGCCACCGTAGATAACAGCTCTGAATGAGGCTAGTTGTCGTACTATAAAGTTCAGAACCAAACTCCAAAATATCAACGTTCAGGATCAGCGACTAGCTGCTGGTGACACTCCCACCTACAGGAGGAGCTGTACTCTAGGTTAATCCACACCTACAAGGATCAACCTCCAGGCGGTCTCCTATGGTTATCATTTTATTTTCCACCACCTTTTCATGTTCCCAGACGTTCTCAGATGTTTGTAGATGTTCTCAGAACCTGGAGGAGCATTTCTGCTCTTAGCTTCATAAACAACAGAGAACAATGTTTCCTGTTTCAAACCTTTATTGATTCAAAGCTGGTTGCAGGTCAGTCATGACAGCAGTTACAGAACCAGAACTTCTAGAACCTCCCCGGAACATGTCCCTCACATATTTCCACAAACAGTTAATGTTGAGTTAACCAGATCAATACATCTGTAGATTAACTATTGATTAATACGATGGATTTAATGCATGACTTTCTGTTGTCCATCAGTCTGCTCCTCCATGACTCCAGGGGGCACTGCAGACACTGAACCATTCTCCAGTTAGCGCTGGTTAGATCCACACTGAATCGTCTATGAGGCTGTTACACAAGCTGACTGCAGGGGGTGCTGCAGAGCCCTCAGTGGACACCCCACCACATGACCAGCACGGAGGCAAGCAGACCAATCAGAGAGCTGGTTGTGGATGAAGGGGCGGAGTTACACAGGTCAGTGTTGCAGCACTTGAAGGTGAAGCTGGACACCTGTAAATAATCAGGGTCAGAGGTCACATATTAAAATAAGTAGTAATCTACAGAGAGCGGGCCAGAACCAGAAGATCTAAACATGAACCAGGAACTGAACTGGTAGAACCAGGACCAGGGACTGGGATGCTATATCAGACCAATACAGAGACACTAATGCAGCTTTTATCACCAGTAGAATTGATTATTGTAATGCCCTGCTTTCTGGTCTTCCCAAAAAGACTACCTCAGGTTTACAGCTTCTACAAACTCAGCAGCTCGTGTCCTGATGAAGACCAGGAGGAAGGAGCTCATTACACCGATCTTAGAATCACTGCATTGGCTCCCCGTATGTTTAGGATCCATTTTAAGGTTCTTTTAATGGTTTTTAAGTGTCTTAATGGTCTTGGGCCTTCTTATCGTTCAGAAATGCTTTTACCGTATGAACCCTCGCGGTCTCTGCGCTCCTCTAGCAGCCGTCTCCTTATCATCCCCAAAGACTCATGATGAGGCGTCTTTCCATTATTATGTCCCTCATCTCTGGAACAGGCTGATAGAGAATCTCAGGAAACGTTCATGTTTTTAAGATTCACCTTTTTTAACTGAGATTTTAACTGATTATTTATTAATATATATTTAACTGCTCAGCATGTTTAACCTGATTGAATTTTTAGATTAGCTTTTAACTGTTAATTTATTAATCTGCTTTGCATTTTTATCGTGATTCTATCTTATAATTGTTTTATACTTTATACACTTTATATTTTATAAACTTTATATTTTAACCTATTTTAATCTTCCTCCCAGTGTTTCCTCTCTGGGGGCCCCCTGCATCGGGGGCGATTGTCGGCTGGGGCTGCCTGGGTGCCCCACAGGTAGCGCTTGGGTGGAGGTGGGGGTACCATCCTTCACCCTTCTGGGCGCCCTGGGTCGGTGCCTAGGCTGCTGCTGCTGATGGCTCCATGATGGCGTTCCCTGGCTCATCTGTGCTCAGCCCGCTGTTTTTGTAGCTTTTAAGTGTGTGTGTATATATGGCTGATTGGGTAGTTGTTTATGATGATTTTATTTTGGGTTTTTGTATGGGGAGTTGGGGGTTTTTGGGGTCATTTTAAATCTGTAAAGCACTTTGAAAAACTCTTTGAAAAGCGCTTTATAAATAAAGTTTGTTTGATATCCTGGATCAAGGACGGTCTTTGGACCCAGGAAGAAAGACCGTCCTTGGGGATCCTTGTTACAGGACTGAGCCGGTGGATTGAGGACGAGGTACTAGAATTGTAGACCCTGGATCAGGGAAGGATCTAGTTGAACCAGGACCAGAGACCAGGCCGGTATATCCTGGACTAAGGACCAAGACGTTGGACCCTGGACCAGGGATCGGGCCAGTGGATCCTGGAAAAGAGACCTTTTCACATTTTCCATGTGTTTTCCATGACATGCAAATTGGTCTATACTTTTTCAGGTTTTCCGGGCCTGGGAACCCCAACCAGTTACTGAGCTAGGGGATCCTGAACACGAGGAGAGACCGGTAGATCCTGGACCAAGGACCAAATGATTGGAAACTCGACCAAAGACTGTGCTAGGGGATCCTGAATTCTGGACTGGGCCGGTTCAAGCTTGACCAGGGAATGAGGTGTTGGATTTTGAGTCAAGGACTGGGCCGGTGTATCCTAGATTAAAGACTGAGATGGTGGATCAGGGACATGGGACTAAGCCGGTGGATTTTGAAGCAGGGACTAAGGTGGTGGACCCTGGACTGAAGACATGGGACTGAGTCTGTGGAACCAGGACCAGGGACTAAGTAGATACTGGCTCATTCTGATGGTTCCAGAACCAAACTGGTCAGATGATAGCCAGCACCGTTGTAGTGAAGCAGGGTTTGGTTGGTCCACTACAGAATTCAGTGTCTAAGTGACGAAGTAGATACCTGGGGGAACATCTGCGACAGGCGGTTCCTCTCACACTCAGAGTACTTGAGACACTTGCGGTAGGTCATCCCACCTGCAGAACATCAGAAACAACCAAGTATGACCCTCTGGGTCGACACCTGTGGACAGGTGGGACCTGTGGGGGACAGGCGGACCAAACGTACCTCTCTCGACGAGCGTCAGGCAGGCGTCGTCGTAGCTGCAGTCTTTCTTTTTGGTGCAGCTGGCGGTGTAGTCCTTACAGCTGAAGCAGCGGATAGCTGATCCTGAAATCACAACAGAACATTTGGACTTCATCAAGGGACAAATTCCTACTGATGCTTCATCAGAGGCTTAGCCTGAAGGCTTTAACCATGGTACAGGTCCAACCTCTCTGTCTATTTGGACTATAGAAAACTCACTAAAACCTTCCTGAATTCCTCTAAAAGTCCCAGGAAAGTTCTCTGAATGTTTATGGAATGGTTCTGAAAGGTTCCTAGTTTGACCAAGAGGATCCCAGGAGGTTCTGACGGTTCTTCTCAGGTTCTCTGTAGTATTGTTAATTTCTTCAACCATCATCATATGGAAGCAGAACAAACATGTGGGTCAGTCATCCTGAAGAACCTCAAGGTGTGAAATACCTGTACAGGTAACTGGCCTCTACTGAGCATGTGCAGAAGACTGTGTAGAGAAAATCCTGTTCAGACCTTTGGGATCTTTAACTATGCTGAACATGAACAAGTTTGTGTCTACATGGAATAAGGAAACAAAACCTGTCCTTCAGACCCTAACACCTCAGCCGAGCTGTCCTACAGTCAGAACCAAACATCATCAGTCTTATTAATGACCCAGTTAAAGGTCAAGTCAGAACCACAGTACTAGTACTATTAGACCTCAGTGCGGCGTTTGACACCGTTGATCATGATATATTACTGGAACCTCTAGAGAACTGGGTCGGACTCTCTGGTACAGAACTCAACTGGTTCAAATCCTACCTTAAGAACAGGAACTTCTTTGTGTCGATTAGCCAGTTCTCATCACTAAACACAGAAATCAAATGTGGGGTCCCCCAGGGCTCCATCCTAGGGCCCCTCCTATTTAGCATCTACATGCTCCCACTAAGACATATTATAAGAACTAAAACTGTAATCGGGCCTTAAAAGTTGGGCCCAAACCGACCCAAAAGAGTTCAGCCCGAGCCCAGAGAGAATATTTTGATTGACAGCTTATTAAAGCCTGAACCCGATTACAGCCCAGCATTATTCAAAAGTCACACCCCCGAGTATCTGCTAGAAAAAACTTGTTCCGGACAACGTGACCGGCAGGTTTTCAATTTACTGGACAAATGTTTGAAATTCTGGTCAAATAGGCCTGTTATCTGAAGCTTAAAATGATAAACGAATAAGAATAATATCAAGGCATGTTGATTTATTATCAACCAATAATATTAACTACCATAACTATGCTGATGACACTCAGCTTTATATCTCAATCTCACCAGGTGATGTTGAACCATCCAAATCCTCAATAAATGCATTGAACAAATTAACAGCTGGATGTCCCATAATTTCCTCCAACTGAACAAAAACAAAACTGAACTACTTCTCTTCGGACCCAAAAAGGATTAATTAAATATCAGTGCACGGCTTCAGTTGGTCCAACTAGAAACTAGCAACCGGGCCAGAAATCTAGGTGTAATAATGGACTCAGACCAGAACCTCCAGGGTCACATAAAGGTAATAACAAGGTCAGCTTTCTATCAGCTGAGGAACATTTCTAGGATTAAAGGAATGATGACACAAGGAGACCTAGAAAAACTCATCCATGCATTTATGATTACTGTAACAGTATCTTCACAGGTCTACCTAAAAAATCAATCAGACACCTGCAGCTGATCCAGAACGCTGCTGCTCGTGTTCTCACTAGAACCAGGAAAGTAGAACACATCAGCCCAGTTCTAAAGTCCTTCCTCTGGCTCCCTGTAGCTCAGAGAATAGACTTCTAAATACTCCTACTAGTTTATAAATCATTTAATGGTTTAGCACCAGAGTACATTAGAGATCTGCTATCATGGTACAAACCATCCAGATCAATCAGGTCCTCCAGCTCTAGTTTACTGATCGTCCCTAGAACCAGAACCAAACATGGAGAAGCAGCTTTTAGTTTCTATGCTCCTCATATCTGGAACAAACTACCAGGAGAAGCAAAGCTGCAGAAACACTGAACTTTTAAAGTCTAAAATTAAAACTTACCTATTTAGACTCACTTATGTGTAACTGATACGCCTTTTGCGTTTATTCTTTTTAATTACTGTTATTGCTTTTTCTTCTATTCATAATTTTACATAAATTTTCTTTTATGCTGCAATCACTAATTGTCTTAATTACTGCTGCTAAATGTTTTGTTTTATTCTTGTGTTTCATCAGGTTTCTTTTATATTCTCTGTTTTAATTTTCACATTTCTGTAATCATGTGAAGCACCTTGAATTGCCTAGTGTCGAAAGAGTGCTATAGAAATAAAATTGCCTTTCCTAATAACGACCCAATTAAAGGTTTGCAGTCAGAACCAAACACCAACGGTCTTAATAATGACTCAGTAAAGGGTCAGAACCAGACGTACCAAGTCCAACCAGAGAGGAGCAGACGAACAGGCAGATCACCAGGGAGGACTTCATCTTCACCTTGTTTCAGGTTACAGTCTCATCTGCAGACAGAAAGCGGGGTCAGGGGTCAGGCCATGGACTCCTGTGGACTCCTGTAGTGGACCTCTGTGTACTCACCCAGTAGCAGCAGCAGAACTGTTCTGATGAGGAGCAGAAACTGAGCCACTGTCCCTCACAGGCCCCGCCCACTGGGAGGAGCTTGTCTCAAAGACAACCATTCTTTCATTGCCCACCTCCCTGATGGTGGGACATGAGGACAGACTCAGCCTAACAGCACCAGCAGAGAGCGGGTCTGGATCAGCAGGTCTCAGAACCATCCAGAACCCAGATAGCAGGCCTATCTGGGACCAAACTGAGCCCACAGGTTCTGTTCTCTGTTCAGGTAGATGGTCTCTGTGCTAGAACAGGTCTGGATCCTAGGTTCCTCTGAACAACCTCTTGACCTGCTGCTCTGGATCTTTGGGACGCTGGTGCTGGCTGAGCTTTTCCTTGTTCTGTCCTCAGTTATGATCTACCAGAGCTGGACCAGGAGAACATCTCATTACCAGCTCATGGTAGCGCTCCGAATACAAGGAGGACTAAAGACCTCAGAAGAACTCCCAGACTTCTAGCAAAAAGGAGAACCTCCTCCAATGTTTAGAACCTCCTATAGCCTGTAGAACTTTGAGTGGTCCATAGAACCTCCTTCAATCTATAGAACCTCTTCTAGTCCATAGAACCCACTCCGGTCGGTAGAACCACGTTCAGCCCGTAGAATCTCCCGTAGAACCCCCTCCTTGGATCGTGGTTCTGTTGATGACCCAGTTAGAACCAAGCTTTAGTTGTTCCACAAACTTACTCCAGGCTACTTTGATGGTCCAATCAGTGACTACAGCCTCTCTACCTGTAGAACAATCACACATCATCATTCCTCCACCACCGTGCTCCAGTTGGTCTTGGGGGTTCTAATAATTGTGGATTTTATTGTCATTTTTGTGTTTTATTGTTACTTTAATGTGTTTCATTCTGATTACATTTCGTAATTGTTTTAGAGCGTTTTTTCTTCAATGTGTTTTAATATTATTAACACACGTTTTATTTCTATTTTAATTTGTTTTATTATTTTTTCTGTTGATTTTTTTATTATTTTAATGTATTTTAATTTTATTTTAATCTATTTTATTCATGTGTAGTATTATTTAATCTTTTTTATGAATATTTTAATGTGTTGTGGTATTCTTTAATGTATTTTATTTTATTATTTCTTTTGTATCATTTTAAATGTTTCCAATAATTAGTTTAATGTGTGTATTTTTTTATTCTTAGAATGTTTTACGTGTTTGATTCTGTTTTTCTTCATTAGACTTTGTTTTATTATTGTTTAAGTCTTTGTGTTTTATTATTTTAATCTTTTTTATCTCTAACGTACTTTTCCATTAAAGGGTTTAATAACATTTTTTATTAATCTTTCATGTTTTTTCTGTCATATGTTATTTTAATGTGATTTATTATCCCTGCATTGTTTTATTATGATGAAAATGTTTCTCCTTATCTTTCTAATGTATTTATTGTGTGCATGGTTCTGGTTCCAGCTGCTGTTCCTAGACCTGCGGCGGATCGTCGACGTCCTGGACGGTTCCATCTTCTGTTGGACGGGCGTCCCTCGGTCATGGTGTGTTGGAGAAGGTGGACGACGGCTCCGTCTGCAGCCGTTTAGCTCAGTCCAGATGCTGAAGGACTGCAGTGTCCTCTGCCTCCACCCCCCAGCGTAGGACAAGGAGCCTCATTGTGAGGACGAACAAAGAGAAGAGGAGGACAACGGCGTCCACTGTGTCTGCGGCGCTGCTACAGAGGACGCTTGTTCCCCCTCATCAAACATTTATTCTGCTGTCCACAGATAGGATGCTGCTGCATCCAATGGTCCTCCAGAGAAGAACAGGAAGAAGGTTCTGGAGATCTGCTGCTGAAGCTCCAGGAAACATGAGAATATGACCTCTGACCTTCAGGGCTAGAACCCCAGTGACCTTCTCAGGGTTGGTGTTGGCGCCCTCTGGTGGTCATAAGCCAGATTCTGCTAGTGCTTCCTGATGATCTGGACCAATCACAGCTGGCCGGGTCCAGGTTCTGACCAGAATTATTGGGATGAAACCAACAGAGAACCACCTGAGGTGGAACAGACGAGCTCCCAGTTTCTGATTGGTCGGTGCTACTGGCTGCTGATTGGTTGGCAGACAGCAGGTGAGAAACAGCATGAAATGTGACGCCTTCATTCATCATGGATGAGCAGCAGCTGCTTCAGTTCTGGTTCTGGTCAGGACCGTGTCAACAGTCTGCTTCAGTTCACTCCTGGTTCTGGTTGGGTCAGAATAACTGGGTTCTGACCCGGTTCTTCTTTCTAGAACCTCTCAGCTTCAGTAACATCCTGTAGAAGAAAAAGGATCCTGCTTCTGATCTGGACCGGATCGGAACTGAACCAGCAGGTTCTGCTGGACAGACTCCATCAGGACCAAGAATCCTGGACTGATTTCTGCAGAACCTTCATGGACCAGAGCAGCTCAGGTCAGTTCTGCTGTTCAGAACCAGCCAGGTCCAAATGGTGTTTCTGGAACCGATTCTTTAGTTTAGTTCACAGCTCAGACTAACTGTAAACCCTGATCCTTGTCTGCCAGGTGTATTTCTGTTGGTCACATGACCATCTCATTCATATCTGAACCGTATCAGACCGACCCAGTCAGTAGTTCCACTATAACAAGTTCTCCTCTTGTTTCCTGTCTGATGAACAGAACCCATGACTGAGGCCCGTCTGTCCATCTACAGAACCGCCATGAAGGTCCGATCTCTGCAGAGTCGCTGCCACAGTAAGCATCACTGGTTCCTCCTCTTCCTCCTGAACACATCAGTCCAGTTCACCTGAACCTAGACCAGTTCCTATAACCAGTAAAAGTGTTCATTCCCGGTCCAGTTCACCTGAACCTAGACCAGTTCCTATAACCAGTAAACGTGTTCATTCCCAGTCCAGTTTACCTGAACCTAGACCAGTTCCTATAACCAGTAAACGTGTTCATTCCCAGTCCGGTTCACCTGAACCTAGACCAGTTCCTATAACCAGTAAACGTGTTCATTCCCAGTCCAGTTCACCTAATCATGTTCAGTGAAACCAGCTTTGAGTTCACATCATCCTGAACAGGTGAGTTTTATGAAGGCCAGTTTTCTCATAATTTCATCATAATTGAACATGTTTAGTTTATCTTAAAAGAATCAGTTCACCTTCAGTGAATCACTTTTCAAGGTTACATTAGTCCACATAAATGGTAAATAGCCTGTAGTTGTATAGTGCTTTATGTAGCCAGACGACACCAAAGCGCTCCAACACACAATCATGACTCAGCAGCAGCTCCTCATTGAACACATTCAGTTTACAGAATCATAGATCAGTCTGACTAAAGAAGTTCATTGTAATGAATCGGTTAATATTTATAAAAGGTGAATGAATCTTTTCATATGAAAAAAATCTGATTATTTTAATAAATTACCTCATATGAATGAATTGGTTCATATTAACGAATTCACATTAATGAATCCGATCATATGACTAAATCATTCTTTTTGACAGATGATGGAATCAGTTGCTAGAGAATCGGTTCATGTTAAAGAATCAGTTCATGTAAATGCATCAGATCAGCCTAATGAATCATTCTTATCAATGACAGATGAAGGAATCAGTTCAGGTTAATGAATTTGTTTATATTAATCAGTTCATACAAATAAATATCTTCATAAGACTGATTCAGTTCATATGAATGAAACGGGAAATGCTGATCCTAAATGAGAAACTAGAAACCTGAGGATCTAAAGCACAGGTGTCAAAGTCAAGGTTTACGGTCCAAATCTGGCCCTCCGTAGCCATTTATGTGGCCCTCTAAACTCTACAAGAACTATTATGTTCTATTTATATGATCCTAAATACAATTTTATCATTCAAATCAGTATTTTTCTTAAATCCCATCTTTTTGAAAAGATGTTTAGTATTAGTTAATTTTAAGAAGTAATTGTTGAGACACGTAATAATATTTTAGCGGTTTGCTGAAGATAGTTTTATCGATACTTTCTACCACAGCCGGCCCTTTAAGGACATTCATTCAAGAATGAATAAAGGTTCAACTTAATGAATCAGTTCATTGAAAGGAATCAGTTCCAATGAATGAACTGTTTACATGGATAAATTGGTTCATGTTAATGAATCAGTTCATATGAATGAATGGTTTATATTTGTTCTCATTAATTAATCAGTTTATTCCAATGAATCAGTTCTAATATCCATTAATGACAGGTGAATGAATCGGTTCATATTATTGAATCGGTCTGATTTAATGAATCGGTTCATATGATATTGATATTCTCATAGCCTCAGACAATGGACTGGTGACCATTCTGGTCCTGTTAGATCTCAGTGCTGCCTTTGACACTGTTGACCACAATATTCTCATAGAAAGGCTTCAAAGTGTCGGTATAATAGGAACAGCACTAGGTTGGTTTAAATCTTATTTGTCTAACAGATTTCAGTTTGTTCAAGTAAACAATAGATCTTCCTCAACCTCAATAGTTACTTGCGGAGTACCACAGGGTTCAGTGCTTGGGCCGATTCTCTTTACTATATATATGCTTCCTATTGGTAAAATAATTAGGCAGCATGGGATAAAATTCCATAGTTACGCAGATGATACACAGCTATATCTATCCATAAATCCTGATGAATCCAATCAGTTAAGTAGACTACAGGCATGTCTGGAAGACATAAAAACTTGGATGACTCTAAACTTCTTGCTTCTAAATTCTGATAAAACAGAAGTTGTCGTCTTTGGACCAGAAGCTCTGAAAAAGAAACTACTTAGTCAGCCCCTTCACCTGGACGGCATTAAATTAGCCTCCAGTAATAAAGCAAAAAACCTCGGTGTCATTTTTGACCAAGATATGTCATTTAGAACTTACATTAAAGAAGTCTGTAGGATTTCCTTCTTTCACCTTAGGAATATTGCAAAAATTAGAACCATCCTGTCCTGTGTTGGCTCCTAGTTCCCATGCGATCGGCACTCGCTTCCGGAGAGTGTAGGGGCGCCAACATTTACCCCGGCGGGAAGTTTTCCAAAATAAAATCAGAGCTGAGAGACAGAGAGTGAAATAATGCACAGACACAGAATTTCTGTTTCACACTCATACACATCTGCAGATGGAGAACAGTCAGAACTGAGTTGATCTGAACTGAACTGTCGTGTACAGGGGTGTACCATTTTTATTAAAGAAGAACAAAGCACGTAGTCACATGTCTATTCTCCTCCCCCTAGATTTTATTACACCAAACGTTTATTCTCAAGGTTTCCTGAGTTATCGCTGTAACCATCCGGTCTGTTTATGACTGTCTACTCCCTACTCTGTTTCTTATCTCCGCATCCCACTTTTACAACGTGCAATAACCTTAGCCTAGAGTTTTACGACTTAAAAGCTTAACCCCATAAACCATACTTGACCAAACATTTCTTTACTATCATGCAAGCTAATAAAAACAGACTTTTACTTTCTGAATACTAACTAAAGATTATATAAACATATTCAATACGAGACTGTTATATAAAGTAGCCCTAAAAAAATATCAATCCCGACACCAGGAATGATGCTGAAAAACTAGTCCATGCCTTTGTTACTTCAAGGCTGGATTACTGTAACTGTCTATTATCAGGTAGTCCACAGAATACAATTAAAAGTCTTCAGTTAGTTCAAAATGCTGCTGCTAGGATTCTGATGAATATTAAAAGAAGAGATCACATTTCCCCTGTTTTAGCTTCTCTTCACTGGCTCCCAGTAAAATCTAGAATAGAATTCAAGATCCTCCTTCTGACATATAAAGCCCTTAATAATCTAGCTCCATCATACATAAGAGACCTGATTGTTCCATATGTTCCTAACAGAGACCTTCGCTCTCAGACTGCAGGTTTACTGGTAGTTCCTAGGATTTCTAAAAGTAGAATGGGTGGCAGATCTTTCAGCTATCAGGCTCCCCTCCTATGGAACCGGCTCCCAGGGTTGGTTCGTGAAGCAGACAATTTGTCTATCTTTAAAACTAGGCTAAAAACTTTCCTCTTTGACAAAGCTTACAGTTAGAGATATGTTTATAGGTAGTTAGAGTCAGGTCAGACAGGTAGATAGGAAGAGACAGGTTAATGTTAGTAGTCAGGCAGAGTGTCAAAAGTTAGGAAGAGATAGGAAGAGGTAGAGTAGCTAGGTAGAGATAGATTAATGTAAGCCAGGTAAAGATCCGGAGCCGGTCGCGGCTTACCGCCGCGGAAGAAATGCGCCCCACAGGGGCCAGCCAGCGCCGGAGAGAGGTCCCTCAAGGGGATCCTCCCGCACAGTGCGGCCGCCCATTACCTGCCGGGTTGAATCCCCCGGGCAGACTGTGCGGACCCCACCCGTTTATCTCTTAAACGTTTCTCGCCCTCTTCAACTCTGTCCTCTCAGTTCTGTCTATTTTTCCTTAAGATAGTTGTCGACTATCGGTCTCGTGCCGGTATTTAGCCTTAGATGGAGTTTACCACCCACTTTGGGCTGCATTCTCAAACAACCCGACTCCGAGAAGACCCCGGCATGACGGGGGCCGTTACCGGCCCTACACCGTCCACGGGTCATGAGGACTCAGACAGAGTGTTGGTAGCCAGGTCTCCTAGTAGCTAGGAGACAGGTTAATGTTAGTAGCTATGCTGCTTTAGGCTAGGCTGTTGGAGGACATTATTAGGGTCTGTTCCTACTTTCTCTCCTACTTCTCCCCAACTGCATGATGTGCTGTCAATTCAAGCACTAACCTGTTTTCTATTATAGTAGGTGCTCCGGATTAGCCCTGCTTGACGACCCTGACTAAGATGGCATTGCAGTGACGGAAAATTCTCCACGTCCTGCAACAAACTTCTGCATCAGTTCTATTGCTCTTTCTGTGTCTCTGTTATGTATTCTCCAAGCCACAGACGGTCGCGGCAGATAACCGCTTGTGCTGAGCCTGGTTCTGCCGGAGGTTTCTTCCTGTTAAAAGGGAGTTTTTCCTTCCCACTGTCGCTGCATGCTTGCTCAGTATGAGGGATTGCTGAGAATTCCACGACGCAATCTTCTGTGGTTCTGTAATTTCTACACTAAACATTGTATTGTAATAACTCTTTTTGTAAAGTGCCTTGAGATGACATCTGTTGTGAAATGGCGCTATATAAATAAACTGAATTGAATATGAATGAACCGTTTACCATGTGACTGCTTTTCGTTCCAGTGGACGTCGTCTTCATTGAACATATCACAGCAGCCTTCCAGGTGGTGGGCGGGACTAATCGTCATCAGGACGACAAGATGAACAGGGAGGAAGTGACCCGGGTTCTGAACAGGATGTTTGCCGGAGCGTCCCAGGAGCTTCCGGGTCATGTGACCGCAGCAGCCTCTGAGGAGACCAGCAGTCTGATGTTCAGGATGTTTGAGCGGTCCGTTTGGATCAATACCGGGTCCGGTTCTGGTTCCTAGACCACTTGGCTAATTTGGACCCTGCTGTGTATTTCAGAGATGGGAGGGGCCGGGTCTCGGCTCGGTCCATTCAGACCGCTCTGGTGGTTCTGTCTGCAGAAAGTGTCCTGGGAAAATACAGAAGTAAGTGAGGAACTCCAGGAGGACACAGGTGATACTGGATCAATGCAGGTGATACTGGATCAATACAGGTGATACTGGATCAATACAGGTGATACTGGATCAATACAGGTGATACTGGATCAATACAGGTGATACTGGATCAATACAGGTGATCCTGGATCAATGCAGGTGATCCTGGATCAACACAGGTGATCCTGGATCAACACAGGTGATCCTGGATCAATACAGGTGATACTGGATCAATACAGGTGATCCTGGATCAATGCAGGTGATCCTGGATCAACACAGGTGATCCTGGATCAATACAGGTGATACTGGATCAATGCAGGTGATACTGGATCAATGCAGGTGATACTGGATCAATACAGGTGATACTGGATCAATGCAGGTGATACTGGATCAATACAGGTGATACTGGATCAATACGGGTGATCCTGGATCAACACAGGTGATCCTGGATCAATACAGGTTATCCTGGATCAATGCAGGTGATCCTGGATCAATACAGGTGATCCTGGATCAATACGGGTGATACTGGATCAATACGGGTGATACTGGATCAATACGGGTGATCCTGGATCAATACGGGTGATCCTGGATCAATACGGGTGATCCTGGATCAATACAGGTGATCCTGGATCAATGCAGGTGATACTGGATCAATACAGGTGATACTGGATCAAGGGTGATCCTGGATCAATACAGGTGATACTGGATCAATACAGGTGATCCTGGATCAGTACAGGTGATCCTGGATCAATACGGGTGATCCTGGATCAATACGGGTGATCCTGGATCAATACGGGTGATCCTGGATCAATACGGGTGATCCTGGATCAATACGGGTGATCCTGGATCAATGCAGGTGATACTGGATCAATACAGGTGATACTGGATCAAGGGTGATCCTGGATCAATACAGGTGATACTGGATCAATACGGGTGATCCTGGATCAATACAGGTGATACTGGATCAATACAGGTGATCCTGGATCAATACAGGTGATCCTGGATCAATGCAGGTGATCCTGGATCAATACAGGGGATCCTGGATCAATACAGGTGATCCTGGATCAATACAGGTGATACTGGATCAAGGGTGATCCTGGATCAAGGGTGATCCTGGATCAATACGGGTGATACTGGATCAATACGGGTGATCCTGGATCAATACGGGTGATCCTGGATCAATACAGGTGATCCTGGATCAATGCGGGTGATACTGGATCAATACGGGTGATCCTGGATCAATACGGGTGATCCTGGATCAATACGGGTGATCCTGGATCAATGCGGGTGATACTGGATCAATACGGGTGATACTGGATCAATACGGGTGATCCTGGATCAATACGGGTGATCCTGGATCAATACGGGTGATCCTGGATCAATACAGGTGATCCTGGATCAATGCAGGTGATACTGGATCAATACAGGTGATACTGGATCAAGGGTGATCCTGGATCAATACAGGTGATACTGGATCAATACAGGTGATCCTGGATCAGTACAGGTGATCCTGGATCAATACGGGTGATCCTGGATCAATACGGGTGATACTGGATCAATACGGGTGATCCTGGATCAATACGGGTGATCCTGGATCAATACGGGTGATACTGGATCAATACGGGTGATACTGGATCAATACGGGTGATCCTGGATCAATACGGGTGATCCTGGATCAATACGGGTGATCCTGGATCAATACGGGTGATCCTGGATCAATACAGGTGATCCTGGATCAATACAGGTGATCCTGGATCAATACAGGTGATACTGGATCAATACGGGTGATCCTGGATCAATACAGGTGATCCTGGATCAATGCAGGTGATCCTGGATCAATACAGGTGATACTGGATCAATACAGGTGATACAGGTGATCCTGGATCAAGGGTGATCCTGGATCAATACAGGTGATCCTGGATCAATACGGGTGATCCTGGATCAATACGGGTGATCCTGGATCAATGCGGGTGATCCTGGATCAATGCAGGTGATACTGGATCAATGCAGGTGATCCTGGATCAATGCAGGTGATCCTGGATCAACGCAGGTGATCCTGGATCAACGCAGGTGATCCTGGATCAACGCAGGTGATCCTGGATCAATACAGGTGATCCTGGATCAATACAGGTGATCCTGGATCAATACAGGTGATCCTGGATCAATACGGGTGATCCTGGATCAATACAGGTGATCCTGGATCAATACAGGTGATCCTGGATCAATACAGGTGATCCTGGATCAATACAGGTGATCCTGGATCAAGGGTGATCCTGGATCAATACAGGTGATCCTGGATCAATACAGGTGATCCTGGATCAATGCAGGTGATACTGGATCAATACGGGTGATACTGGATCAATACGGGTGATCCTGGATCAATACAGGTGATCCTGGATCAATACGGGTGATACTGGATCAATACGGGTGATCCTGGATCAATACGGGTGATCCTGGATCAATACAGGTGATCCTGGATCAATACAGGTGATCCTGGATCAATACAGGTGATCCTGGATCAATACAGGTGATACTGGATCAAGGGTGATCCTGGATCAATACAGGTGATCCTGGATCAATACAGGTGATCCTGGATCAATACAGGTGATCCGGATCAATACGGGGTGATCCTGGATCAATACAGGTGATCTGGATCAATGCAGGTGATCCTGGATCAATACGGGTGATCCTGGATCAATGCAGGTGATCCTGGATCAATGCAGGTGATCCTGGATCAATGCAGGTGATCCTGGATCAAGCAGGTGATCCTGGATCAATGCAGGTGATCCTGGATCAATACAGGTGATCCTGGATCAATACAGGTGATCCTGGATCAATGCAGGTGATCCTGGATCAACGCAGGTGATCCTGGATCAACGCAGGTGATCCTGGATCAACGCAGGTGATCCTGGATCAATACAAGTGATCCTGGATCAATACAGGTGATCCTGGATCAATGCAGGTGATCCTGGATCAACGCAGGTGATCCTGGATCAACGCAGGTGATCCTGGATCAACGCAGGTGATCCTGGATCAACACAGGTGATCCTGGATCAATACGGTGATCCTGGATCAATGCAGGTGATCCTGGATCAAGCGGTGATCCTGGATCAACGCAGGTGATCCTGGATCAACGCAGGTGATCCTGGATCAACACAGGTGATCCTGGATCAATACAAGTGATCCTGGATCAATACAGGTGATCCTGGATCAATACGGGTGATACTGGATCAATACAGGTGATCCTGGATCAATACAGGTGATCCTGGATCAATACAGGTGATACTGGATCAATACGGGTGATACTGGATCAATACGGGTGATCCTGGATCAATACAGGTGATCCTGGATCAATACGGGTGATCCTGGATCAATACAGGTGATACTGGATCAAGGGTGATCCTGGATCAATACGGGTGATCCTGGATCAATACAGGTGATCCTGGATCAATGCAGGTGATACTGGATCAATACGGGTGATACTGGATCAATACGGGTGATCCTGGATCAATACAGGTGATCCTGGATCAATACGGGTGATACTGGATCAATACGGGTGATACTGGATCAATACGGGTGATCCTGGATCAATACAGGTGATCCTGGATCAATACAGGTGATCCTGGATCAATACAGGTGATCCTGGATCAATACAGGTGATACTGGATCAAGGGTGATCCTGGATCAATACAGGTGATCCTGGATCAATACAGGTGATCCTGGATCAAGGGTGATCCTGGATCAATACGGGTGATCCTGGATCAATACGGGTGATCCTGGATCAATACGGGTGATCCTGGATCAATGCAGGTGATCCTGGATCAATGCAGGTGATCCTGGATCAACGCAGGTGATCCTGGATCAATGCAGGTGATCCTGGATCAATGCAGGTGATCCTGGATCAACGCAGGTGATCCTGGATCAACGCGAGTTGATCCTGTATCACGTATTGATCCAGTATACGTGATCCTGGATCAACGTTGATCCAGGATCACCCGTATTGATCCAGGATCACCCGTATTGATCCTGGATCAACGCAGGTGATCCTGGATCAACGCAGGTGATCCTGGATCAACGCGGGTGATACTGGATCAACGCGGGTGATACTGGATCAACGCGGGTGATCCTGGATCAATGCGGGTGATCCTGGATCAATACGGGTGATCCTGGATCAATACGGGTGATCCTGGATCAATACGTGTGATCCTGGATCAATACGGGTGATACTGGATCAATACGGGTGATACTGGATCAATACGGGTGATCCTGGATCAATACAGGTGATCCTGGATCAATGCGGGTGATCCTGGATCAATACGGGTGATCCTGGATCAATGCAGGTGATCCTGGATCAATGCGGGTGATACTGGATCAATGCGGGTGATCCTGGATCAATGCGGGTGATCCTGGATCAATACGGGTGATCCTGGATCAATACGGGTGATCCTGGATCAATACGGGTGATCCTGGATCAATACGGGTGATCCTGGATCAATGCGGGTGATCCTGGATCAATACGGGTGATCCTGGATCAATACGGGTGATCCTGGATCAATACGGGTGATACTGGATCAATACGGGTGATACTGGATCAATACGGGTGATCCTGGATCAATGCGGGTGATCCTGGATCAATACGGGTGATCCTGGATCAATACGGGTGATCCTGGATCAATGCAGGTGATCCTGGATCAATGCAGGTGATCCTGGATCAATGCAGGTGATACTGGATCAATACGGGTGATCCTGGATCAATGCAGGTGATCCTGGATCAATGCAGGTGATACTGGATCAATACAGGTGATACTGGATCAATACAGGTGATCCACACATGTAATGGAATAAGCAGCGTCCTCCTGCCTTTCACAATAAAAGCTGGCTGGTCTCCTGCAGGTCTGGTTCGTCTGTCAGCAGACAGTTCAGGATTCGTCTCCAGGTCTGGACTCAGATCCGTGCTGCAGGACCTCAGTAAGGTAGATACATGTAAGACTACATTTCCCAGCATGCCCCTGTCGTTTAGCTGTCTAACAGAGTGTTCAGGTCCCTGCAGCGGTTCAGGAAGACGACGTATTCGGCAGCGTGGAGGCAGCAGTTAGCTCCTGTTTTAATGAGGTGAGGAACCACCAACACTCACCTGCAGGTGATCATCCTGAACCACCTGACTGCACCTGTCTGCAGGGAGGGGCTACTGCTGTCAGCCAATCACATCTCCTGTCCTGGTTAAAGAGTGAGCCTCCTCTGTTGCTATGGTTACCAACTCTCTACAGACTTTCTGTCAGTCAGAAGGTCAACCACGCTGTCCGCTGCCACACCTGTAACACCTTCCCCATCATAGGGCTCAGGTGAGTCAAGATCCTGACTCAGTCTCTGAGTAACTCAGGTGGGACAGAGTCCGGACCTGATTCGTGTCTGTGCTCAGGTATCGTTGCAAAAGGTGCGTCAACGTCCAGGTGTGTCAGAACTGCTTCCTGAAGGGTCAGCAGACCAGGAAGCACAAAACGCACCATCCAGTGGTCGAGTTCTGCACTCAGGTGAGCTCACACAGGTGGGAATCAGACAGGTAACGACAAAGAAACCAACCTCTGGTTCCGTTTTGTCTTTTATCAGCCCACCTGGAGGGAGTCTCTGTCCTCCTTGGCGCGTAATGCTCGTCATGCCCTGTTACCATGGCGATACACAAATAGGGAAGCTGATAGGATGCAGGTTCTGACATGGGCGGAGCCAGGAGAGACCCAAAACAGGTGAGAGAGCACCTGAAGCTAATAGTAGATGATTTTATTTTAAAACCTTCTGCTTTTAGAGCTCCGCCCTCCTCTGATGCATCGACCCGATTGGCTGACTCGGCTCACGCTTCCTCCTCTGAGGGAGACGTTTCCCATGATGCCTCGGTGCAGGCATCTCTTCCTCAGTCTTCATCCAAGTGTCTGCAGACAGATGAGGACGCGCCCACTCAGCAGGTGAGGACCTCACAGGTAGCTTTAGCTTGTTAGCATCATGTGGTGTAACGGCGTGTCTCGGCCTGCAGGGGGCGTCTCTGCTCACAGAAATCAGGGACCTGCAGAGAGACAAGTGGTGAGGCTGGAAACCATCACCGTCCCAGTATGGACCTCTGCTGGTCTCTAACTGGTTTACCTATGTCCCACAGGCTGCTGGAGCAGCAGCTGGGGGCGTGGCGCCTCACTGTCCAATCAGAGCAGGGCGTCCTGGAGGATAGGTGCTCTGAGATGGAGGTTACCATGGAAACGATGAGGCAGCAGAACGACCGGATGCAGGACATCTTCAGTCAGGTGACCCGCAGCTCTAACCGGCAGCTGGAGGTGAGGTGCATCATGGGAGTTGTAGTTTCTAAGCGGTTCTTCTGTGTCAGGCCCTGAGAACGATGGAGGCCGAGGAACACGCCAGCGACATGCAACACACAGACAGCGCTAGCGTCACGCCCACCTCCACCCAGGAGGAGGAGGAGCTAATGGATGACTGGGACCAGAACGAGCCTCAAACTCCATCTCCCACAATCCCACACTGTCCCGAGGAGGAACCTGATGAGATGCTACACCATCAGCCAATAGGACAGCAGAGGGAGCCAGAGGGGGCGGAGCTACAGACAGACGATGGAGAGGATCCTGGGATCCTGGAGGAACTGCTGCAGGAGACAGTGGACAGACTGAGGATGGAGATGGGCAGGAGGACAGAGGACACAGGTGAGACACAGACGAGGCAGAAACAGGTGAGATCAGATGATCACTGAGTCAGACATCTGTCTCAGGTGTTTCTGTTTATGTGTGTCCAGGTGTGAAGGTGAAGGCGGAGCTTGTGGAGGCAGCAGAGCAGGTGGGGGACTCTGTGTCTCTATTGGTGGATGCTATGAGGACAGACTGACCAGACGCCGATCTGAGAAAACCTTTTATTCAGGATGAATATTCAAACACACGAGTAGAAAAGGTAAAAACACCTGGAAACAGGTGAGGTCACATATGGAGACACAAAGCTGCCGACCAGTAAACAATGTTTTCACGTCTCCATGGCAACAATGTCTTTCATTCTGTACAAAAAGATTTTCAGTTGTTATAAAAACATTAACAAAATTAACATTTTTTATTGAGTTGTGAAATGGTTCACCTGCAAAAGGTTTGATCACACAGTGTTGCAGGTATAAACCTGTCCAGGTGAGCTGGGGCAGATTTATACCTGTCTAAACTTGTCCAGGTAACCTGTCCCACCCTCAGTCTGTCAGGTCCACACCTGACCAGGTGAGACGGGTCTAGAGGCTGAACAGGTGACATAACCCTAACCCCAAGCAGGGTCCATAACGAGTCCTTCCTGCTACCTGCCCCCCCGCTCATGGCCCCGCCCTCTTTGGCTCCTCCCTCTACGGGGAGGCTGAAGGGCGTGGCCTGATGAGATGAGGGCTTTCCTGTTGGATGCTGCTCGTCGGAGCCCCTCCCTCCTGGACTGAGGGGGCGGGACTTTAATCCTGGTCCTTCTTTGGGGAGGTGGGAGGCATGGCCTACCGCCACTTTCCCTTTGAGTCCTGTAGGCAGTTGTGGGCGGGGCCTTAGGAATCCTGCCCCGCCTCCTGACGGTCTCTGTACTAGAGTCTCCACTGAGCGCGCTCAACAGGGCGGCGTCACCATTAGGCCCCTCCCCATGCCGATGGTCTGTGTTAAGGTCTGGACTTAGACTCCGGAACAGCTGCCGGACGCACGGCGGCGGTACGCCAGAGAAGGCGGGGCCTCTGGGCCTCAGCAACCCTTGTGGAGGGTTTCTCAGGATCTGGTTGGTTCCAGGATCGTACAACTTAAGAGGAAGTCTTTTGTACTTGACCTTTAACTGCTGAAGGTCAACAGGGCGCCGCCTCCTTCTGCAGCGTTTGGGGGCGGAGCCTCCATTTGGTGCAGAGACAGCGCAGGTAGGAGAGCAGAGCAGGTAGACCAAAGAGGTGTGTGGCTGTACGGGGGTGACAATGCTGGAGTATGACGGAGGGAGAGAATGACACGGCTGAGCCTCAGGTGTCCTCTCATTGGCTGCCGGGAGGCTGGTGGGCGGAGCCTCTAAGGGCGGCTGATGGACAGTCGGAATAACCAATCGAAGAGTCTGAGTGCCGTGACTAACTTTAACCACCTGAGAGAACAAAACAAGGTGAGACGTTTGTTTCCAGGAGAGAAAAATCAAACACAACCTCATCCCGCTCACCTGACACCTGGACGCCAGTCTAAAACCCCGCCTCCTCTTCCTCATCCTCATACATGCAGAGTTATCTTCATCTCGCTCCACCAAGGTCAACACACCTGTCTGACGCCCTGCAACCTGGGTCTTAGTTACCTCCTTCCTCCTCCTACCATACCTGTGGGAAAAAGACCAGGTGAGATGATCACATCAGCTGAGATCACCTGACCTTAAAGATCACCTGACCTTAAGGTCCACCTGATCCTAACGATCACCTGATCCTAACGATCACCTGACCTTAAGGTCCACCTGATCCTAACAATCACCTGATCCTAACGATCACCTGATCCTAACGATCACCTGACCTTAAGGTCCACCTGATCCTAACGATCACCTGACCTTAACGATCACCTGATCCTAACGATCACCTGATCCTAACGATCACCTGACCTTAAGGTCCACCTGATCCTAACGATCACCTGATGGCTGCAGTTGATCTGCTGACATGACCTCTGTAGATGAGATGTTGACCATGCGGGTCACACACCTATACCTGAATCTCTCCTGCAGAGCAGGTAATCTGCCTGTGGACAGGTAAACAGGTGACCAGGTGAGGGCTGGTATTACCTGGCCAGAGACTCTGTGTCAAAGTAGCAGATGAATCTTCCCAGTCTGAACTGTTGGACTAGTCTGTCCACCCTCTCGTCGTCCTCCTGTTCGATCTGAGTCCAGGTCTTCCCCCTGAAGGATTCTGGGATATGTTCTGGGACAGGTAGGACCTCCTCTATAGGGAGGCTACAGAACCCGTGGTCCAGCTTGGCCCCTCCTCCCAGGAGAGCAGAGTCCAGCTGGTAGGAGTACACCTGGTCCTTTATGTCCACCTGGACGTCCATGAGACGGCCGAGGTCCCGCCCCTCCTTCTGGGACACCTGGACAGGTGCATCAGTGGGCGGTCCAGCTGCCTGAAAAACCACCTGCAGAGAGGAGTTAGAATTAGAGCTGAGAAAACCAGAACAACCCCTCCCCCTCTGTACGTACCTGTACAGGTGTGTCCCAGTCCTCACTCTGTGTTTCCATGGTGACAGGAAGGCTGAGATGGAGACTCTCTACCTCCTCCTGCTGGTGGTGAGGCGGAGGTATGCCGTAGCAGCACATCTGGATCACCTAAGGAGATCAGAGGAGCCAGGTGGATCAGCAGGTGGATCCGATCTGTATCTGATTAGTCGGTTAAGAAGCTGCCACCACCAACCTCTTCAATGGTCTGTTCCACGGGGTCAGAGTTCAGTGAGAACGCCTCGGCCTTCTGGACCTCCCTCCTTTCCCTCTGCCAACTCAGAAAGGGTCGTGGGGATGATGGGAACCTTGGCTCCTTGGGGACCGGGGGTCCTGGTCCTGAAGGAGCCAGAGGTTCTGCAGTAACCCGGGGCCTCTGGCAGGTACTGGGGTCCAGCTGGTCCTGGAGACTTGGGTCCCTGGGGGCCGGAGTGGAGGACGAAGACTCACTGGGTTTCCTCCTGTTTGTCTTCCTGTGGGCTTTTTTATGGACAGAGGGTGGAGCCTGATGCTGAGGGGGCGGGGCCTTGGGACAAGCAGGAATCAGACCTCCTTCATCCTGTTTAATATGACCAGTTCTTTCTTCTGATTGGCTATGGAAGCTGTAATCTGTCTCCTGATTGGCCGGCTGAGGAGATGCATCATCACAGCTGGGCAGGTGTTCTCTGGTACCTGCAGACTGACCGTCTACCTCAGAGGAACAGACATCATCAAGCTCCGCCTTTGGCAGCAGGGGGGCGGAGACAGAGGGCAGGTCAGCGTGGGATGGCCTGATGGACCCATAG
This sequence comes from Apricaphanius iberus, assembly GCA_028564705.1. NCBI lineage: Eukaryota > Metazoa > Chordata > Actinopteri > Cyprinodontiformes > Aphaniidae > Apricaphanius > Apricaphanius iberus. The sequence goes on from JAPXFQ010001415.1 coordinate 527,683, forward strand.
AGAGACAGGTTACCGATGGCAACAGGATGAAGACATCCAGGATAAACGACTGGGTCAAAACCAGAACATCCAGATTCATCCAGCCAGGGGGAACGGATGAGAGCGCGCTCAGACGCCCTCATCTAGACCCCAACGCCGATCACTGATTCACCATGGCAACCAGAGGGCTAAAGCCTAGTTTATGCTTCTCTGACCGCAAATTTGCCATCAGACGCTTTTCGTTTATGGTTCTCTGTTTTTCTCTCTCTGCTCTCCATTGTTTTTTCAGCGTTGCTCAAACAGGACAGCAGGGGGCGCTAACTTTTCATGGCGTATCCGCCGACTATCACAGCGCCATTTCAAGGTTTTTTTTAGGCTTCAATGGCCAAAGTTCTGATTAATCTGTAAAGCTTTTTACTAGAAGCTCATAGAATCGTCTAGAAACAATCTCAGCGTCTGATTGGTTGTTTCTCTGCACCTCCTGGTGTTCAGAATCACCTACAGACCATAATAGATAAATCATACTTCCATTATAAAGCATGTAGTGGCAAACACTGCATTAACTACTGATTACAGCGCCTATAGCGCCCCCTACTGGTGAAACTATACTTGTTATTGAAACTGACCAATCACAGGCAGACGCTCTACACTAAGATGGAGACGGATAGCTAGAAAATGGGGCTCTACTCCGTCGACGGATAACGGCGCTGCCCCAAAACGGAGAAGCATAAACTGGGCTTTATTCTGTCCCCATCCAGGCTTATAAGGACATAAAATACAGGATTAAAGAGACAGAAATCATCCCAACAGGGTGGCAAAGTATGGCTGAATATGTCAGAAGTGAACAATTAAACCCTCACCATCCGACTTAAACATCACAAATACAACCTAAATATAGTATATCGCTATAGTACTTTTTCAAAGACACTGCAGCAAAATCATATTAGAGAATATTCTGGTTTCGTCAGATACCAGTTCACACATTATTAATGTTTTAGCAGTGATCTAGTTCATACGCTTAATATTATTTTAGCTAATATTCATGCTTTATGCTACATTTATGAGACTGGTTATTTCTACTGAAAATATGCTTTTTATTGCCTATTCTTTTTACAGTCCTGATTTTCTGACAATGTGATGCTGATGTATTAAAAGTATAATTCTACCAAATGCTCCACATTTTCACATCATTATCATACAGCTGGGATCACATTAAGGGATTTCAGCTGAAGAAGAATCTTTCTTTTGTCAGGAAAAGAATCATGATGAAAAACCGAGGGCATCAACAAAACACCTTCTCGGAAATTTACTCTTGTAAATTTATGACATTATTCTACTAAATGTATGGATTTATCCTAGTAAATTTATGACTTTGTTCTCAAACAGTGTGGGGTTTCTTTTCCTCTGTAGCCCTAATATTCTGTCCTTTCATATATAGCCTTGTAGTCTATGGGAAACTGATGAATGAAACACATTTTTAAATGATGTGATAATAATTTGTATTGGGCAGTGGAATAATTCCTGGTATCAGTGATAACCGCTGAGATAAAGATAAAGATCAGGGTTAAGTAAATTCTGGTCTGGAGCAGGCTAGCTGTACAGAATATGTCGCCATGGTAACTGATACCATCACATAACCTACTGTCTGCTATTTTACTGCAACTAGATCAGGGATAAGTTTAGCCAGGATAACAAAGTTATCAAAGAGTGCGTTTGTTTTGCTGACCTGGCGTCGTCGTAGCGGTGCGGGTGGTGCTCCTGGACGTCCTGCAGGAAGCGCTCCAGCAGCGTCAGTCTGCTCTGGTTGCTCCCGGAGATCGGGGCGGAGCCTCTGGAGGACGTCTGTACTGAATCCAGGTGACTGAGGCTGGACAGGTGCTGTGTAGGACAAGGATGATGTCATCAGATGATTCTGTCTACCTGACACAGCTGTCAGGTGCTCCCGTACCTGGTCCAGGTTGGTGTAGAGGACTCTGCAGTATCCACAGTAACCCCGCCCACTGGATTCACACCTGGACGGGCCGGGCTCTGGCTCCGCCCACATCCTGTCACATAGAACAGCTTCACCTCACCTTTACTGTGCCCACTGTTTGTGAAGAGCACTGGGAGAGCAGACAGGTAGACTCACCTGCTGTGAGGCTCCTCCTCCTTTTGGTCACCTGACATGAGACCACAGGTTGGAGTCAGTTTGCTTCCTCAGGTACGTTTAATGTTTCAGGTTTTACCTTCATCAGTGGAGCGGGACATACTGACAGCACACCTGCACCACATACACACAGGTAATAACACACCTGTAGCTGGACAAAGCGCCGCCACGCCTCTAAAGGCCATGACTCACCCGGAGTCCACGCAGTCAGAGGGTCGGTCCAATCAGAGGACTCCATTCTGTAACCAATGGCAACGAGACAGGAGCTCTGTAGTCCATGAGCCTGATGGGGAAGCAGGGTTAGGGTTCACTGGTTGCTATAGTGATGCTGACAGCAGGTCACCCCCTGTCTGTTAACACCACTACCCACAATAACAGCGTTTCTATCAGGATCTGGGCTAATCTGGGAAAGTAGGCGGAGCTTATTTGGCTGGTTCTAAAAGTCAATCAGAGATAATTATTCATATTATCTGAGACAAGGTTAAACTAAAGCATCAGATTGTAACCATGGTAACACAATAAACAATGATTTAAAAATTACATTTTAACTCAAATCTTTGATTCGACTTAATTTTAATTTTCTAAAAAAGGTACAGTACATACCTTTTTATTAAAATGTATTTGATTTAAATATTTCTGCAACATTTTAATTGATAAAATAATTAGTTACAAAGAAACGGTAAAATAAAATCAAATGGAGCAATGGTAAATGGTAAATGGACTGAACTTATATAGCGCTTTTCTAGCCTTACTGACCACTCAAAGCGCTTTACATTGAAGCCGCATTCACCCATTCACCCTCACATTCATACACCGACACCCAACATGGCTCGGTAGGACAATGTAGAATTTGGGGGTTAAGTGCCTTGCCCAGGGGCACATCGACATGTGACTGGAGGAAGCTGGAATCGTTTCCAGCTTCAGTACATTTCATTACAATAAATGTAATGAAATGAAATGTTAACATCTGTAGTCTGTGGATGGGGGCCCTGGATGGGATTGGGGGGCCCCTCATTTCCACTGCATCCGCCCTGGAGCCGCTATAAGAAGCTAACGGAAAGTAATAATTACAGAAGTCAGACCAAAACTATTCATTACGTGGAACAGAAAAAAGTTTAATCATCCATGTTTTCTCTATCTGAAGACGCACACACCTACGCAGTTAAACGTTTTGATTTTATCTGTGTAAATTATGTATAAACTCGCAGTTATTTTAGGAAACGTATACATTAATGCGAGAAAAAATCTAGTCTATCATATATTTTTATGAACCGGATATTATTGGGCATCATGTTGATTGGCTGCTGACAAATAAAACCCTATTTTTTACCGGATGTCGGTCCGGCAGCCGCAGCAACACGCTCATGCATGCAGTGGTAATTATGGGTTAGCAACCGCTTAGTTTGGTTCTGCCTTGGACCGGCTCGGTCTGACCTGTAGGTGGAGCCTCTGCACATGCTCAGCTTTACCTCACCTGTGGTTCCTATGGCAACCAAAGCATGGCGGACCCATCAGATCCGCCCTAGTGGACCGTGCGGCAGAATATCACGGCTCATCAGGATCTCATTTCCATGGTAATATTTATTCTAGATAAGACACCTGTTCCAGGTAATATTTAATAGATATCTGTAACCCAATCAAAGCCCCGCTCTCCTCGCTGCTGACCAATTAGACCCCAGCTCCTCTCCTTTTAACCAATCCTCGTTTAATCGTCTGTATTAATAACCAATCAGTTCCCACCCCTTTTATTCACTAAAGCCTGTGTGTAGTCCTAACTAAAGTCTCGGTTCTGATGTCTAGCTCCGACCCGGGTCCTTTATAACCATGGTAACAGAGCTGCTGACGTGTCACGGCTTCCGGTTAGCTCAGTTGTTAGCCTGTTAGCTCCTTGGCGTAGCGGCAGGACGGAGGCTGAGCACGGCGCTCCACTGCAGTCAACGCGGCCTATAGAGACTCGTTCCCGGGCTGCTCTACCTGCGGCGGGTCGCTGGGTTCGGTGTAGCAGGTATTTGTCTTCTGTCGAACGGAACCCCGCTGCTGTTTAGGTTCCGGTCCGGTCTTCCTCTGCTCCATGCAAGGTAGCGCCCTGAACTCTGCTGCCACCAGCGCTCAGACTGGGGAACTGCAGCTTCTGTTACTGAACATGTAAAACACCTGACTGCCAGGTGTTTTACATTATGGTTCTAACTGTAAACTAAAAAAAAAAAAAATCAGAGGGACAACAGCAGGAGGTTCAGTGCCAAGTGCTCTTTATTCAACAGTTTAGATCTTATTGAAAGCTGCTACATCCATGGACTGGACGTGGTCCTCAAAGGCTGTGATCTTCTCCTCCAGGATGTCTGTGCCCACCTGCAACACAAAATGCTCTCGTCAGTCAGACAGACACACCTGGGCGGCCAGGAGCCCTCCAGCAGGTAACCTCACCTTGTCGTCTTCCACCACGCAGCTGATCTGCAGCTTCTTGATGCCGTAGCCCACTGGGACCAGCTTGGCTGCACAGATCAGACCAGATAGACCAGTTAGTACCCAACAGTAAACAGCTGCTCCGCTGTGGAGGAGGCCAGGCTCTGCAGCGGTCAGATCAGAGAGTGTCCATCAGTTTTCAGCCGAAAGATGGTGAGATGATCATCAGCTCTGCAGAGCAGCCTCGACGTTCCTCCACAGCTTAATCATCAAGTATACGCAGGTCTGCATGTGGACTGTTCATTTACACCCAAATATGGCTGTTTTAATTTAAATAAAAAAGTCCGGAAATTAATTTGTTGTTATCGTTTTCTATAACTTGGAGACTTTAAAGCATGGAGACATTATGGGATGTTTTTAAAGTTATGGACATTATTGTTGAAAGAAACAAAGTTCATGTTTTTTCCTAGCTTAGCTGCATGAAAAGCTTTCAGGTTTCCAGAGAACAGTTAACTGATAGCTGGGAGTCCTTTTTAAAGCTTCCCTGTGGAAACGGTGCCAACAACTGCTGTGAGTTCTGCACAAACATTCTGCAGAAGTTCAGGTAGAAAAATATAGTTACACCTCTGCTACCCGTTTGGTACTGTGGTAGTACTCTGTTGTAGCATCTACTGTGGTAGTACTGCGTAGTAGTACTGTGTGCGTCCCCTTACACTGTCCCCAGACCAGGCCGTCCATCTCTATGCTGCGGACACACTCCTCCAGCTTTGCCATGTCCGTCTCGTCGTCCCACGGCTTCACGTCCAATAGGAGCGAGGATTTGGCGATTAGGGCGGGCTCTAACACAAAGAGATACACACATATAAGTCAGTTGCCACGGTAACCCCGCCACACTGCTCTAATTGGAGGAGACTAGTCAGGTAAAACAGCTGTCCATCAGGCAGTCAGCCGAAAGATGGTGATTGGGTGTTCATCATGCAGAGTCATGTGACCAGGGTGGTTCCCTGTGATTGGTCGGTGTGTTAGAGGACGTACTCTTGGCCTTCTTGGCGGCGTACTCGGCCAGGCGCTGCTCCTTAATCTTGGCCGCCTCTGCGTCTTCCTGCCAGACAAAGATCAGGGCTTAACACTTAAAGCTCAGCTGTGACCTCATCGTGACATCACAGCGTCCTCACCTCCTCGTCAGAACCAAACAGGTCAATGTCGTCATCGTCGTTGTCTTTGGAGGCGGCGGGGGTGGAGCCAGAGGTGGTGTCGGTCACGCCCGCAGGGCCGTACTGCCCCAGAGGTTTCTTCACACCTGGTAGGCTGACAGACAGGTAGGAGGCGGGGTTAACTAGGTCACACCTGTACACTCTGACCTGATGATGATGATGAGGGGGGGACTCACCTGTTCTTCTGGCCCTGGTAGGACCGGATGTGGTTGTACCATCGCAGGGCGTGGCACAGCTCTGCTGGGGGCGGGGCAGACAGCACCTCAAACACAGCCACGTCCGCCTGAGACGGGACGAACCTGCAGGTGACACGGTTACCATGGTTTCAGCAGGGCCCAGATCCGAACCTGGAGAATGGATTACTTCAGAGACCAGAACCAATCTGGTCAGAATAAACTGGTGTGTTGGATCTCTGGTTCTGGGCTTAGAACTCAATCAGGAAGTTAGATTGTTCCAGTGGGTTCCTGCTCATAGTAAAAGAGACGAGTATTCTTATACTTTCTGGCCACTATTTTATGACTTTTTTCAAAAAGACAGCGTCAAGCTCAGCCTTTCAACACTAGTACATGCAGAAACTTATTTAAAAAAAAAGAAAGGGTCTTAAAAGATTAATTTCTAGTTTCCTTAATGGCATCAGCTGCTCCAAACAGTAGCTTATGTGGAACCGCTTTAAACGGCCAAAAATATTCTTATAAAAGGTTAAGATTTTATGGCTAAGGTGAAGTAGTTTGAGGTCCAGTACACCATCAGATACAATGCTCAATAATTTCTTCATGCTAGACTTTTCAGTTATCAGACCCCAAAATAAACCGAATTATTCAGAGAATGAACCAGAAGCTACGGCAGCTACTGCGCAGCCGCAGACGTGCTGTTAGCACCATGTGACCGCACAGTGCGCCACTTTTAACCCCAATAAAACCCGGAAACCTCATCTAAACCCTGAATTTCACCCCTCTGCCATCAGGTCTAACATATTTATATAAAGCCACGAACACTTCTGTCTCCATGTTGTTCTCATTCAGCCTCATTTACCGCCTAAACCGAAGCTAACCATTAGCCATGAGCTGAAACAAGATGGCGGCGGCCTCACCGGACCCTGCCGGAGGTTCTGCTGGTTCTAACAGACTCACCCTTCGATGTAGCTGCGGTCCGACAGAAAGTCGTTAAGGACCTTGAGTCCGGAGGCTGATTTCAGGTCACCGAAGCCCATGATGGCGCTGAAGAACCGAGGAGAAGACACAAGAAGCAGCCGGAGGAAGAAAGAAGGAGCAGGAGGAGGGAGGAGGATTTATAGCCGGACCTGACTCCTCCTCGGTGGGTTCTACTCCTCCTCCTCCTTCAGGGCTCCAGCAGGGTCCCCCATTAATTGGGATAACACCCAGTTATGGCAGGAGGTCCCACAATGAATCCATTTACTAGACACGCATGACGATGAAGAAATGATAACGTCACAAATAAATTTATAATAACACATAAAACCAACTAAAAATTTGGACGCCTCCAGGCCAGAGGAGGACCCCTGGGAAGTTAAAGCATGGGAAGTTAAGTGGAAGGAAGAACTGTCTGAGAGGGCTGTGAAGCACATATCGTTCAACAGAAAGGAGCAGATTACAGAGCATAGTTCAGAGACGACTGGGTTACATCAGGTGGAAACTAAAAAGCCTCTTAAATCTACATCAAAAAGTCAACCAAGAACACGGAACAATAATGTTTTTTTTAAACATCTGAATACATTCTCCAAACCCTGATTCATGGGGATTATTAAAGAAAGACATATGGTGGCCAGTAGGATAAACCACCAGGGCTGTGGCTGTTAGATGACCTTCAGAGGCCAGAAATGACTCTACAAGGTCATCCCATGGCCCTGCTAAAGCTGTGGTCCACATGATTCAGGGTTAATGCAATGAAACATCTGGACCTCTGATAGAATGGGTTCCTGTTAGGGGGAACCAGATGTTTTAATGAGGTGCTAATATAAATCTATCAGGACAAATATTCTGGATGTTTGTGGTACCAGATGATCTACTGGTTCTGGTCCCCTGGGTTATAGCAGGTCCAGCGTTGGAGCAGCCATCTATCAGGACTTCTTGCAGCTGATTTCCTTTCCAGCATGTACCAGGCCAAGCCAGCGTCTCTGATGGTTTATGGACCAATGGAGACATGTCTCCAGCATCTCTGATGGTTTATGGACCAATAGAGACATGTCTCCAGCATCTTTGATAGTTTATAGGCAAATGGAGACATGTATCCAGTGTCTCTGATGGCTTATGGACCAATGGAGACATGTCTCCAGCGTCTCTGATAGTTCATGGACCAATGGAGACATGTCTCCAGCATCTTTGATAGTTTATAGGCCAATGGAGACATGTATCCAGCGACTTTGATGGTTTCTGGACCAATGGAGACAAAGGGTGTCTTATGATTTATGACTCAATGGACAGATGTCTCCAGTGTGTCTTGTGGTTTATGTACCAATGGAGACATGTTTCCAGCGTGTCTTGTGGTTTATGGACCAATGGGGACATGTCTCCAGCGTCTCTGATGGCTTATGGACCAATAGAGACATGTCTCCAGCGTCTCTGATGGTTTCTGGACCAATGGGGACATGTCTCCAGCGTCTCTGATGGTTTATGGACCAATGGAGACATGTCTCCAGCGTCTCTGATGGTTTATTGACAAATGGAAACATGTCTCCAGCGTCTCTGATGGCTTATGGACCAATGGAGACATGTCCATAAGCCATGGACATTTATGGACCAATGGAGACATGTCTCCAGCGTCTCTGATGGTTTATGGACCAATGGAGACATTTGTCCAGCGTCTCTGATGGTTTATGGACCAATTGAGACATGTCTCCAGCGTCTCTGATGGTTTATGGACAAATGGAAACATGTCTCCAGCATCTCTGATGGCTTATGGACCAATGGAGACATGTCTCCAGCGTCTCTGATGGTTTATGGACCAATAGAGAAATGTCTCCAGCGTCTCTGATGTTTTATGGACTAATGGAGACATGTCTCCAGCGTCTCTGATGGTTTATGGACCAATGGAGACATTTGTCCAGCGTCTCTGATGGTTTATGGACCAATTGAGACATGTCTCCAGCGTCTCTGATGGTTTATGGACCAATGGTGACATGTATCCAGCGTCTCTGATGGTTTATGGACCAATGGTGACATGTATCCAGCGTCTCTGATGGTTTATGGAGCAATGGAGACATAGGGTGTCTTATGGTTTATGACTCAATGGACAGATGTCTCCAGCATCTCTGATGGTTTATGGACCAATTGAGACATGTCTCCAGCGTCTCTGATGGTTTATGGAGCAATGGAGACATAGGGTGTCTTATGGTTTATGACTCAATGGACAGATGTCTCCAGCGTCTCTGATGGTTTATGGACCAATAGAGACATGTCTCCAGCATCTCTGATGGCTTATGGACCAATGGAGACATTTCTCCAGCGTGTCTTGTGGTTTATGGACCAATTGAGACATGTCTCCATTGTCTCTGATGGCTTATGGACCAATAGAGACATGTTTCCATTGTCTCTGATGGCTTATGGACCAATAGAGACATGTCTCCAGCGTCTCTGATGGCTTATGGACCAATGGAGACATTTCTCCAGCGTGTCTTGTGGTTTATGGACCAATAGAGACATGTCTCCAGCGTCTCTGATGGTTTATGGACCAATAGACACATTTGTCCAGCGTCTCTGAATGTCCTCTAAGGAATAACCAGCTCTCTATGTAGTCAGCAGTATCTCTTTAACCACCTGATTTCCATGATTATCATCAACCTGATCCTCTCACCTGTCCTCACCTACTGCTGCCTATTATGCTGGGCGTGGCTTACCTGCTCTACAAAGAATGCAGTCAGACCTGCCAGCTGGTCACATGGGCTGTTAGGAGAGCTGTTATTGGCTGTCCATCAGAGAGGGTTCTGACACACCTGAGAGTTCCTCTGAGATCCGGTCAGACAGAAACTGGAGCAGCAGAGATGGGTCAGAGAAATTCCTCTTCTCCTCAGGTGAGTTCCTTCTCTTCCTTATTCTAGTTGATCATCGGCTACAGCTCCATCAGAACCAGAACCTTTACTGGTGCTGGCTGGAGACTTTCTGCTTCTATTGTCAAGGTTTACACTGAACTTAATCTTAAACACCTGGTCCGGATCAGATGGGTCCTGGAGCAGAACCAGGCTGATTAAACCCTGTTCTACTGGTTAAACTGGTTCTACCAGGGCCTGAATAGTAACCTGTGTGTTTGAGGTTGAGCTCTGAAGTCATTGACTCACCTAGCTGCCCGTCACGGTGGACTTCAGGCAGATGTGTTTCTTCAGCACCAGAACCGACTCCAACAAGCTGGTTTACCTGTGTCCAGGTGATCCTCGTAGGTCTGGACTCTGCAGGGAAGTCCACTTTGCTGGCCCGACTGCTTACAGGAGAGGTGAGTGTTCTTCCAGAACATTCTGAGATTGTGCGTCTGAACGCTCAGGGGTTCTCATGAGACTGAACATTATCAGACGGTGACCACGTCACCGACCGTTGGCTTCAATGTGGGAAATCTGGACATCGATAAGTCATCATGTCTAACTGTGTGGGACATCGGAGGACAGAAGAGCATGAGACCCAACTGGAAGTGAGTAAACACCTTTCCACCCTAATAACCGCCGGACCGAGCAAAGGAATAGTAGACACTGTGGGTTCTGCAGGCACTACCTGGACAATTGCAATGCGGTGGTGTTCGTGGTGGACAGCAGTGACGCAACTCGTATGCCAGAGGCCCAGAAGGCTCTGAAGAGCATCCTCAGTGACGAGAGACTGCGAGGAGTTCCCCTGATGGTTCTGGCCAACAAGAATGATCTGCCCAACACGATGTCTATACGGGAGGTAGGAACACTTCAGGTGGTGGGAACTGTAGAGGAACCCCATCCAGGTTATAGACAGAACTATGAAGCCAGATCAGTCCAACAGAGGTAAAATGTGTCCCGTTTAGTTTACTCTGGTTTACCTACGTCTCAGAGGAGAGTTTCGGTGTTCTGCTCAATGACTCTGCTGCCTTTTCCTCCGTGTGGGGTTCCACAGGGCTCTATCCCCGGCCCGCTGCTCCTTTCATTACACATTCGTCCTTTTGGTGCCGTTTTTTTTAGAAGACCCTTAATAACTACAGATAATTGTCAGCTTTATGTTTCCCTTAAACCCCAGGACTCTCTCCATTCACTAGTACATTGCTTAATCGGCAACAAGAACTGGTTCTCATCGAACTTTCTTCTGTTAAATGATGCTAAAACAGGTCATTCTTTTTAACACGCGCATAAACCATATCTCCTTTCTCATAACCCTGAATCTCTGGGTATAAAGATGGATGTGGCGCTGAGGATGGACTCTCAGATTAACCATCAGTATGTTTTTTTTTTTTTTTGGGGGGCTAAAGCCTATTTTAGAGGCGCCACTTAGAAAATGTTACATGCATTCATTATTGCTTGCCTCCAGCTTATTCAAAATGCAGCTGATTTTTGTCTGGTGTTGGGGGAATATGGCTCATTATTCCGGTTATAGCAGTCTTTCATTGGTTTCCTGTCCAGTTATGCTTCCAAGTTATTGAACAAATTACTGTTGCAGGTTAAACTGATTCCATCCAGACTCTTTTTATTTGTTTTATTCTTTAGCTTCTAATCCTGTCTAAACTTTTACGTCCCTAAATGTTTTACCTGCCTGTAGGATCCTGCATTGTGTCCTTTCTTCCCTTTTGGTAATTTCTTTTTATTTTAGTTATGTTTTTTGGACTCTGTGCTTTGCACTTTGCCTGGCCCTCATGGTGCCTTTTAAACGTGCTTTATAAATAAATGTGGTATTATTTAAATTTATTAAACCTTTTATTTTAAAACACAGCAGATGGACCTGCAGCTATTCCTCATACTGAGCAGCAGGTGGCACCAGTGGGAAGGTTGACATTGTGTTTAACATGAGGAGGAATCAGTTCATTCTTTCTATGATCAGTCTTATGACCTGGTAAGGGACAGTGAAACGGTGGAGCAGTGATTGTGTAAAGGTCTCAGGTTCAAATCCTAGCCTGGGCTTTTACTAAATGTTAGTTAGTATCTCCGGCTCCACCGTAACCCTACAAGACACCGGACATGGGGTAAAGTGCACTACAGCGAGGGACTATAGAAGAGCTGGGAACCATACATAAGGTGATATCTGTCCTGAGAAAAGGACCATAGAGGGAGTCAGAAGTGTCCAGGGGTAGGAACCATGTGAGGCTGAGGAAAGTACACAGAACCTAGATGTGAGGATGGGGGGCCTCATAGTGAATGCTACAAACTACATTGTTTAGTGGAACCATAAGGAGATAAGAGCCATGTTGAACCAAACCTTTATCCTGTAACCAGAATTTGACTCGACTAAAGAGAATTTGTTTCACATAGAAGATTCTGCTTTGACAAGTTGTATCAGAACAAATGGACCGCTTTCTATTTACAACCTTTATTAATGTCTAATCTTCTTCTGAGGTGTCCACCAAGTTGGAACTGGCCAGTTACAAAGACAGACTGTGGGAGATCCAGGGCTGCAGCGCCACCAAGGGGTATGGTCTGGAACAGGCCTTCAGATCAGTCAACAAGTTGATAAAGAAGAGCTGAGGGGACCAGGAAGAGGAGGTCCAGATGTGAAGGATGGGAGACTTTTTACCTCATGATTTTTATTTATACAGATGGTATCTAATAAAGGTTTTAGTGATTATTTAACTGTCTGGTCCTGCTGATTGGTTCCATTCTGCTCCAGTACAAGTTTCTGTCATCAGTAGGGGTATTGCCTGATCAGTCATCAATACGTCCGGTTCACTAAAACATCTCTACAGCTTCTTCCTCTGGGCTGCCGTTCCTATGTGAAGACTCTTGAGACCAAACCAGGACTGGACCAGCAGCAGGACCGGAACCAGGACCCAGAGTCCATTAAAGAAGACCAGGTAGAGCCAGAAGTAGAGCCAGTTGGATGTGTTCAGGTGAGGACTTCCCAGCAGCCAATCCGGACAGAAGGTCATCCATCCACCGTAGAGTTCGCACACGCTCAGAGTTATCTGCAGGAAGTGTCTGACATTTGTTTCATGGATCAGTACATGTCAACCAATGTGGGTCAGTGTGGTGCAGTATGGGTCCATATGGTTTAGTGTGGGTCATTATGGGTTCAGTACGGGTCAATGTGGTCAACGTGTGTATATGAAATATTTCAGGTTTGTTTGTAAACCAAGGAAGAAAAATATATTTAGCAGGTTTTAAAATGTAGGTTTGCAGCTCTGTCCATATGTACTTTAATATTATAGCCGTAGTACGTATAGTTGTGTGTGTTATACTTCAGCATACTCTGCAGTAATTACATTCTGTTTCTTGTAATAATACCTGGGTTGTTTGGGTAGTACATTTTGTTCTTCGTCAGTATTAATAAAACAGCTCAGTAGTATTACCTGCTGTACTTGTCGTAGAGTACTGCATGTATCAGCAGCAGAGCTAGCAGGGAGTCCAGGACCACGGTCAGGATCTCTACAGAGACGATATTTGGGTCAGAAACCAACCAGCGACTGTCCGCTTTACCGTACTCCTTCCCTACAGGTGAGACAGGTAGTGTAGGTGAGACAGATACTACATCCAGGGCAGACACCCTGAAGAAATGATCTTAAACCAAACAGGCAAAGATGAGGTACTAAATGCGTATTTAGATGTAAAACAGTACTATGAGAACTAAGAAGACCCTGGAGAGGGTAGTGGTACTTTAGAGTAGGATGATGTTGGAGACTGCTCTTCTATTGGCTACTTTAGACATTTTGAACAGGTTTAAGGGCCTTCTCACTGGTATGTCTAATAGTACCACACATAAACACAGAAGTACTAAAAAACAGCTGAAAACTCACAGAGTTCAGCGAGAGGACCTTCAGACGTCTGCACTGTCCCGACTAGAGACATGTAAACAAACGGACCCTCCTAAGGACATAAAGGACAGAATAACATGAGGCCTGCTCCAACCTTACATGGATGTTGAGACAACAGTCTAAATACAGCAATAATTCACGTAATCTTTGTAATATAATCAAAGAACCTTCAGGCCTAAATAACGGAGAAGCTGTCCCACTGCAAGCCACTCCTACCAACCATCATTTAAAGAAGTAAAACACAAAGACTGTTTAATATTTCTTTATCAGTCCAGGCTTTGACCTTTGTGTTGTAAACTACAAAGAGATTCAGAAAACAGTCCAAAATATCTGAAAAACTACACAGTGGGACCCTAAATGGCAGTTCAGAAACCTGTTAGGACAAAGACCTCCCCAGTCCAGTACCAAAGGCTTCTAAGATGGGGAGGAGGTACAAAAATGGATCCCAGGGACGGGACCAGATCATAGGTCGGTTAAGTGCTAATGGACAAGGGTCACCAGTGTCCAGATGAAAAGATTTCATTTTAGTGCTAACAGCAGAGAGTGGTTAAACAAAAAGAAACTCCTCCTACCAGCGTCAGGTGGACGATGACATCATAGAAGAGCCACAGGAGGACCCACCTGTCTGTGGGAGAGCTCCGCCCACCATACCTGTGTGTGAGGAGGGCAGCGGCCAACAGCTGGAGGCTACAACCCAACAGAGACAGCACTGAGACGAGAGAGAGACCAGGGGTAGCCTCAGAGTCCATGGTACTAGTACTACGAGCAGTACTACAATACTTCACAGGCACTATACCCACACAAGTATCAGTACTACACTGTGAGCTGCAGAAATACTTCAGTCTGTGCTCAGCCTCAGTTTAATAGTCTGATCTTGCTGTACAGAGACTCTGGACCCAACTCTGACCCAACCCACTCTCTCTGATTGGTCCTTCTGTTTGAGAACATCAAACTTTCTCTGCTATTGGCTGATGAACAGACCACCCCACTTCCTGCCTCTGAAGCAACCAAACCAGTCCCAATCAAATGATCAGATCACCAGCCGAACTCTGGAGATTCCGGTGTTTGATTCGGGTCTGAGCCCTGGACTAAAGTATAGAACCGGTTCATCTGTTCTTGTAGAACCAGACTCACAGGTTTTTACCCGTTTGTCAGAACCTTAAAAATTTTTTAAAAACTTTTTATGCATATCACACCTTAAACACAATATTGACCCCCAAACAGTTAATTTCATGATCAGAATTACGCAGTGCACTGTGTTAATCTATTATTGTATTTTATTTTATATACAATAATTTTCAATTCAATTCAGTTTATTTATATGGCGCCGTTTCACAACAGATGTCATCTCAAGGCACTTTACAAGAAGAGTTATTACAATACAATGTTTTAATGTAAGAATTAGAGAACCACAGAAGATTGCGTCGTGTAATTCTCAGCAATCCCTCATACTGAGCAAGCAGACAGCTTGAAGCGACAGTGGGAAGGAAAAACTGCCCTTTTAACAGGAAGAAACCTCCAGCAGAACCAGGCTCAGCACAAGCGGTCATCTTTCTTTTATTTAAATAAAACAATTGCACATTCAAAATACTAATTATAATAATAATTAAATAAATAAATAAAAAAATGAACTCAACATATTAAATACAATATAGATAGCTTACATAAAGTATTACATTTAAATACTCCACTGAAATGAAAAGTGTAAACAAGTGACGTTAACTTAAATACAATTGAAATACGGCACTGTGCAAAATAAGACATTAGTATCTTATCTATCTTCTCTTATCTATCTATCCTATATATCTTATCTATTAGTATCTTTAAGTAGGGACAAAAATACAACAAGGATTTGAATTTAAAAAATGAGAAGATGATCTTTAAAAGAGCTCTATTGGTATTTTGGGTCCTGCCTTAAATTACTTCAGGAATTTCACCAGCACCTCCTTAATCTTACATGACTTGCTACAGCTTTGCAAAGGCAAAGTGATCTGCGACATCATCATATGACAACCTCGGTACTTGGGCCACTGTCCGCGGTACAGTTCGGTACATGTTTTGTGCAGAAAAAGACTGCTTTTTAAAATCCCAAAACAAATATTTAATTTTTTTGGTTAGTGGGAACAAAATCAGAATGTCCCAGTTAATTTAATCCGCACATAGTTACAGGTTTGGGCGGGTCAAAGCCATGAGAATACAACATAAATGAGCTGTACGTCTCTCTGGGATTATTGTTCACACACCGGGGCCTCAGTAACAGAATGTTTTATGTATTTTATTGGTTCTTTAAACAAGAGCGCATCTGACCACACTGACACAGATGGCGGATAAATATTCTTCGTGTGCCCGCTGCTCAAAGGGCATTTGTGTGTTCATCAATGAATGGAGCGCAGCACATTTCCTCTTTGCTTCGCGCTCTGGCATACCGCAAAGAGGAGACGAACACAGCGCAACCCGGCGCCCCCGAATGCTGGAGCCCGTCCGGGCAGAAAGCGCTCAAGTCGGGAGAAATTTTAGCAGCGCCTCACACCAGGGCTGATTTCCGAAACAAGCGCAACCGAACCGTGTACATTTTTTTGCTCCTCACTGCTCCGTGATGCACGCATTGTGGAGAGGACGTTGTGTCTCTATGCCAACCAGCTGCTGGAGCGGGGAACAGCGAGCTGGTTGTTGCACCTGTGTCTGGGAGCGCGGCGCAGTTTGGTAACGTCGGGCCGGCAGTAACTAATTACCAGCACAAAATCAATGGCAGTACCGAAGTCCCGTGGTCCAGGAGGACGGATTGTCCCGTGCAGGGCATACCGAACGGTCCGGTACTTTACCCTGTACCGTTGGATTTCTACTATTTATAGATTATGTAACCATGTATGCTAATAGCTAATGGCATTATCAATCATCATCTTTCTGTAACATTAAAATAATATCATCAACATCATCTTTACTGTAACATTACCTTTGTCTATGTCACGTTTTTCCTCCTCTTCTTTTCTTTTCTTCCTCCCCTGGGCACCAGATCATTTGGGACGCTTTGACATATTAACTTTTTATATGCAATAAAAACGAAAACCGAATGGTGGGTAAAAAAAGTCTGATTGGTGGAGGTGGTGGTTTCCCATCCTGCTTTGTGGAGCCTCATGTTTTGCTCTGCACCGTGAGCTAAGGGTATGTGTGATGCCTTCAAGTCCGCACTGGTCATATTATAGTAGAACTCAACAGTTACAGTCAGTGCCTTGCAAAGCTGTAGACTGTGAACTGTAAATCATAACTGTGATACACTTGTTGCAATGTCAAGTACAATAACTGCGGAAAGTTCCTAACGCGTCTCTGGTGCCCCCTGGGTATGCGGCGCCCTTAGCATTTGCCTATACTGCCTGTGCCTCGGGCCGGCCCTGGTCAGCAGGGACACAGAAAGAGCAACAGAACTAATGCAGAAGTTGATAGCAGGGCGTGGGAGCCTGATAGCTGAAAGATCTGCCACCCATTCTACTTTTAGAAATCCTAGGAACTACCAGTAAACCTGCAGTCTGAGAGCGAAGGTCTCTGTTAGGAACATATGGAACAATCAGGTCTCTTATGTATGATGGAGCTAGATTATTAAGGGCTTTATATGTCAGAAGGAGGATCTTGAATTCTATTCTAGATTTTACTGGGAGCCAGTGAAGAGAAGCTAAAACAGGGGAAATGTGATCTCTTCTTTTAATATTCATCAGAATCCTAGCAGCAGCATTTTGAACTAACTGAAGACTTTTAATTGTATTCTGTGGACTACCTGATAATAGACAGTTACAGTAATCCAGCCTTGAAGTAACAAAGGCATGGACCAGTTTTTCAGCATCATTCCTGGACAGGATGGTTCTAATTTTTGCAATATTCCTCAGGTGAAAAAAGGAAATCCTAGAGACTTCTTTAATGTGAGATCTAAATGACATATCTTGGTCAAAAATAACACCGAGGTTTTTTGCTTTATTACTGGAGGCTAATTTAATGCCGTCCAGGTGAAGGGGCTGACTAAGTAGTTTCTTTTTCAGAGCTTCTGGTCCAAAGACGACAACTTCTGTTTTATCAGAATTCAGAAGCAAGAAGTTTAGAGTCATCCAAGTTTTTATGTCTTCCAGACATGCCTGTAGTCTACCTAACTGATTGGATTCATCAGGATTTATGGATAGATATAGCTGTGTATCATCTGCGTAACTATGGAATTTTATCCCATGCTGCCTAATTATTTTACCAATAGGAAGCATATATATAGTAAAGAGAATCGGCCCAAGCACTGAACCCTGTGGTACTCCGCAAGTAACTATTGAGGTTGAGGAAGATTTATCATTTAAAAAGTGGAAATCTCCTCAGAAAAGATAAGTTGGTCATCCATGTTTTACATTTTTCGTTTTTTTGGGCATGAATTTTGTTCCTTGTTTTGTACAACACTCAGTACAAAAAGTGAGCGACCAATGTCTGAGCAGCTTTGCAGAATGTTTATGAAAGAAGAAGACAGTATATTATAGGATTTGCAGTAAACACTTTACTGTACTGCAAATGAAATTGACTTACAGTAAAGAGGGGAAAAAAATCAGCATTTAGCTGTCATTCATTACTGTATTGCCAAATACAGAAAAAGAAAAAAGGAGCAGAAGAAATCACTGTAAAAGAGGATGGAAAAAAAAGCTAATCTTTTCAGTCGTCAGCATTGGGCCTCATATTTTCATTCAAGATCTCTCACTGTAAATATAGGTAATGTGATTGAAAGAAGCCCAGAACCTGAGCTGGATGAGATGGGAATCAGCTGTGATCAATGTAATCTTCAATCCATTAGTTCTGAACATGAGCTTTTAGGTTATGACAAACTGTGTGAAAGAGATTGAATATTCACCAGTTAACATCTACTGTTTTGGTCTTGATTGAGATTGCGGGTAAAAGGTGTTAAAACTAATTTTAAACATGTAAAATGTGTGTATTTTGTGTCAAAAGAATAATAATTGTGTTAATTGTATTGCCCACACAGGCTGATGTTGTGGTAACTGTGTGAAGATTGTTGAACAACGGTGGTTGTAAAAACGGTAAAGGACAAACATAAACCTAGACTCTTAATCTACCGCTTTGTTCTGGTTCCACAGAAATCGTTTGGATTATTGGACAAAGAAGATAATCATTAAACAGGGAAACTATTCCTCTGGTTCTAGCTTCATGTAGCTAGTTCCTTGTGACGCAGAACTTCTGAGGAAACCCAGATCAGAGACAGGAAACAGGAACTTCTTCATGAGCTATTTTATGAGCTGTGTTAAAAAAAAACGACTGAATCCAAGCACTGTTAAGGTGAAAGCTTAAGTTTATTTAGGTGTGTGGTACAGGGCGTGTCCTCTCTGACCTATAGCGGTCCAAACACATCTTTTATACCCAGGAACAGAAATATTAACAAGCCAGGCTGTGAGAACTGACCTCTCCACCCCTTACAGCTGCAGACATCGGTTCTAGCAGGCGGCCATCAGAGGGCAGAGCAGTTCATAAGCTTAACAGAAATAAGAACTTAGCATAAACCAGGACCTCAGACGGTCACAGACTTTAAAAGATGAGACCGTAAAATAATCTTTGGCAGAACATAGTTTCACTTTGTGTAACAAGAAAACCACATCAGAAGAGGCAGCTAGGTGAACGTCAGAACATTGCTTATTTAACCTTTCCATCATTCAGATTAATTTATTGCTAAGACGAGAAAACCACCAAGAAGAGCAGAGAACAAACGTTATTGTGAGGGAGAACATGAGGGAACTTAGGCCATAATATCAGCAGAACCACTGACTAACACAGAAACACTAAAAACTGGTGCATGGAACATCAGAAGGTCAATAAACAGAGGAGAACATTATGAATCAGAACCTCTGGGAATCATTAGGAGAACATCATCAGCAGAACACCTTGAGAGTACTTGGAACATCAGTGTAAGTCCTGGCAGGGCGCTGGAAGTTCAGCAGGACAACTGAACTGGAGAACTCCAGGAACATTAGAATGCTGAAGAAACCTTTTAGAGGAATGGCAAAACAAACCCTTTTGGAAAGTCAGAAGGTTTAAAGAGCCCTAGATGAGAAGGAGTGTGGTGATGCGAGAGCAGTGACTGAGACCTGATCAGAGGCATGAATTCAGAAAACCCAGGGAGGAACACTTCTGCCCAACAAAGAGCAGACTATCAGGACAAATTTAAAAGATGCTAAGGAAACTTAGGAAAATGATCATGAAGGAACCGTGTGGACCAACCTGAGGAAACCTTGAGTGACCATGGAACAGTAGACGTAACGTTTGACGTAGATGATCAATCATTGGATGGATTTTGACAAGATCATCTGCAGATTCAATGACTGCCTTTGGAGCAGTTTTCAACTTTAACACTGACTATGTTTATATGCAGCCAATAACCCTTTCAAAACCCGAATATTAGCAATAACCCGGTCATACACGGCCATGTTAATACCGGTAAAAACCTGAATATGATCCCTAGAGTACCCCTTTTCTACTTGAATATTAGGTCATGTTCACGCATATCCACATATCCACATCTAAAGGAACATTGATTTTTGTTCTGTGAATGTTCTAGTCACCAGGAATCTTGGTCTTTTAAGTAGAAGACCTTCTTGTATGCCTCCTTTGGTACAAAACAAAAACCTTCCTGCAGTACACCAGAAGTAAACAAGGAGTAGAGGTAAACATGGCACCACACTTTTGGAGCAAGGAGGAAACCATTTTTTTTCTCAGTGTGGTTAAAAACATAATTAGAATGTCTTTTGTTGACGGCAGATGTCTTAAGGTTGTCCGAACATCCAGAAGCTAACCATGCGTTGGCATTTACATGGGGATAATGCCTAATAATCACAAATTTCCCGTATACAGGCGTGACTCTCGCTGCTCGGCATGTAACTGGTTATTCCGAATGTTTCAGAAACCTGAATAGTGACCATAACCCGACTATAACCTGAATATATTCTGCTTGTAAACGTACCCATTGAATTATTTCCAGGGCCCCGTGTTCCCTTGTGCTCTCCCTGAAGGTTCCTGAACCTCCGTGGTTTTATGTTTAGGTTCCTGATCAGGGTGGATCCAAAGGTTCTCGTAAGAAGAACTCCAGATAATTTTCATCATGAAGGCTACAAACCTGAAATGCTGACATGCTGACAGAACATCATCTATTGCAAACTCCGACCTTTAGACCAAAAAGAACAGCTCAACATGTTCTGCCCTTATTTCTGGTAGTGGTCTGGATCTCTGAGAGGCTTGAGGATTATCTGAGCAGAAGGCTGGGGGAACTTTTAGGGACAATCTGATAGTTAATGTTTGAAGGAGCCTTTAAGGCAGTGGTCCCCAAATCCAGGCCTCAAGGGCTGGTGTCCTTCCTGTTTTAGCTGTATCTCTGCTCCAACACAGCGGATTCAAATTCTTCCTTAGCATAGCAAAGTTCTGCAGAGGTTCTGCTGAGTCATCATTTAATTCTGTGTTGAACCAGGCAAAGAACTAAAACCTGCAGGATTATGGCCCTGGAGGCCTGGGTTTAGCTATCCTTACTTTAAGGAATGAAACAGAAGAGCTTTTGGTTTGTTCAGACAGGAATCACTGAAGGGTTCCTTTAGGAGGGTCTGGACTCTGATTGGTCAGATCTAGTAACCCTCATGATGTCATAGACTGTTCAGGACTCCTCCTCCTTCTGCTCCTCTGCTCCTCCCTCCTGAGGGAGGGTGGAGGACAGAGCGTACTCCTCACTGAGTCCCTCAGAGAGCACAGACACATCAGCCTCCACCACCACTGAACCCTCCTTCACCTCCTTCACCTCCTCCCTGACACTCTCCACCACCTCAAACTCCTCCACATCCTCCTTCAGCTCCTCCCTGACTTCCACCAGAGCCTCCTCCTCCTTGAGGTCCTCCTGCTGGTCGGGAGGAGCCAGCTGGGCGTGGACCTCGGTGAATGGGACATCTGCCTCAGCGCTGCCTGGTGAGGAGAGCTGGAGGTCGGCCTCATTGGAGATGGACTCCCTGGTCTGCCCAGAAGCCTCAGGAGGCTGGGAGTCTGAGCTGCTGCGAGACTGAAGAACATCAGAAGAACATTATCTTCATACGGATGTGAAACCAGACTCTAAGAGCATATAATGGTCCAGGGAAGAAACCTCTGTACCTTCTTCATCCCAAAGGTCAGAGGGGACACCTTCAGGCTGGCAGTTTTCTGTTTGATCTTCTCCCGTTGTTCTGCAGAAACAATTTTTGTCCCGATCTTGTTCATCTTTTTCTCTATATTCTGTCTGGAGAACGCTTTTTTCAGACTGTCCACCTGCACAGATACAGAGACAGACGTTTACCTGTAAGTCAACAACAATCACCTCTATGTGGTTCTTACCTTCTTCAGGCTGGACCGCTTCAGTTTATCTGCTTTGGACTGGTCCATGCTGCTCAGATCCTGAGGCCAGGGCTCCTCTTCATCCATGTCGGCCTCCAGGCCAACGTCTTCATCAGACGACAGGTCGATGGTGTGGAAGCCCCCCTCCTGTTGACCGCCACTGACACCGGGGGCAGAAGGCTCGCCTTCCTCCAAGATCTCATCGCGGGGAAATGGTGGAGGTTCCTTCACAAAGACAGAGGTAGGGATCTCGTTTTCCTCCTGCAACAGAACACAGGACAACATCAGGACAAGGTTCTGGAAGGTTCTGGAACCTAAAGGAGAGCAGGTATGAAATGGATACAAGCAGCTGAAACAGGCTTTGGATGGATGGATGGATGAACAGATGGATGGATGAACAGATGGATGAACAGATGGATGGATGGATGGATGGATGGATGAACAGATGGATGGATGGACAGATGGATGAACAGATGGATGGATGGATGAACAGATGGATGGATGGATGGATGGATGAACAGATGGATGGATGGACAGATGGATGAACAGATGGATGGATGGATGAACAGATGGATGGATGGATGGATGGATGAACAGATGGATGGATGGACAGATGGATGAACAGATGGATGGATGGATGAACAGATGGATGGATGGATGGATGGATGAACAGATGGATGGATGGATGGATGGATGAACAGATGGATGGATGAACAAATGAATGGATGAACAGATGGATGGATGGACAGGTGGATGAACAGATGGATGGATGGATGAACAGATGGATGGATGGATGGATGGATGAACAGATGGATGAACAGATGGATGGACAGATGGGTGGATGGAGGGATGATCAGCCCTACTTCAGTCACCAGCAGGTTGTGTTTTTCAGCCCATAATAACCCCGTTACCATGACAACCACAGCCCTCTTTCCAGGTCAGCTCCTTCAGCAGCTCATGTCCAAATAAGGTGACAAACTTAAAACCAAAGAGCCCCGTAGGACCACGTTTCCCCAACCCTACCTGGAAGATGAGCACCTTGAAGTTGTTCCTGCTGATCAGGTGAGCGTGGTTTGCCTCCAGCCTCTTCACCTGGGCGCCCTGACGCTCCATCCTCTCCCGGACCTGAGGATGTCAGAGCAGAAACATGGGCCATCTGCGGATGGTTCTAGCTGTGGTTCTACCACACCAGGTGTTCCAGGTACGGCGGTGCGTTCACTGACCTCCTTCATGGTCACGGAAAGCTTGCGGCTTTTGTCCAGCAGCTTGCTGACCGTATTGGAGGTGTGGCTGTGGCTCTTAGACAGCCGGGTCATGTCTGCCTGGATCCCTCTGACCACGCCCTCCATCTGGACCTGGTGCATCTGGAACACAGCAACCAGAACCGGTACTGGGTCAGAACCCTAACACAAGATGAAACCTCGCACTGATGGTTGAAGAAGACCGGAACCAGTCCTGGGTCAGAACCGGTCCTGGGTCAGAACCCACGACACAAATCCTCGCACTGATGGCTGATGAAGACCCAGAACCGGTCCTGGGTCAGACCCAGTTCTACAGAAGGTTCCGCGGTCTGGTACTGGTAATTACACCTGGTGCCGTCTCACCCTGGCAGCCCGAACAGGAAGCAGCGCTCCACATTCCTGAGGCGTTCTATTGGGATCTCAGGGAGGGTGTGTCAGAACATGGAGGAACCTTTACCAGCCCCAGAACCTGACCCAGTCTGCTCCCTGGGTCCAGTTCTGAACCACTCACCTCCATCTTGTTCTGGTTGTCCTGCACGGCGTCTAGCATGTTGACCAGCTTGTCAAGCAGCGTCAGAACCGTGATGGCGTTGACGGGACCCTGAGCGAGCGTCTCCGGGTCGAACGCGGCCGGAGGAGATCCGGGGGAGGTCTGCTGCTCCCCCTGGATCTCCAGGTTCAGGTCCAGGTCCTGGATCTCCGCGGGGACCATCAGGTCCTGGCTCTGGTGGGATTCGGTGGTCACCATGTCGACGGAGGTAGGAGCATAGGTTCCTGCGGCGGAGAGAAAACACCCAGACTGAGCTTCGCCTGCAGTCTGAGAGCCGCGCTCTGATTGGCTGCTGGCAGGAAAACTTTCCAGAAAACTTCCTTCCCACTGTGGAAAAAGTCTACACCTTTAACCCCTGCCCTGCTGCTGAGAGACAGACTCACTGTGGACACAGGCACCGAGTACACAGCTGTCACCTCCAGAACACCCACAGACCCGACCTAGTGGGTCTGAACCAGAACCTGAACCAGAACCAGAACCGTCTGCAGCAATGAGGTTCACCACGGCTGCACCTAAAGGGTTAAACTCTCTCTCTGTCTTCAGCCTGCAGCTCAGTGTCTCTCACCCACACCCACGGGGGAGGGGCAAGTTACCGTGGAAACGGGGCAGGAGAGAGAGCCAGAGTGAGCCGGTGTCTCTCGCTCGCCCATGTTTGTCCGATGAAGTCATGTGGAAGAAAAGCTGCAGTTCTTCCTGCTATTGTGGAGAGGAAAACAGAGCCAGGGTAGGGTTCTACTGCATGGACCTGGTACCATACAGTGACCCGGTACCATACAGTGACCCAGTACAACACAGTGACCCAGTACAACACAGTGAACCAGTACCACACAGTGACCCGGTACCACAGATCCACAACTTTTTCTGTTGGGATTAAACAGAGCCAGGGTACGGTTCTACTGCATGGACCTGGTACCATACAGTGACCCGGTACCATACAGTGACCCAGTACAACACAGTGAACCAGTACCACACAGTGACCCGGTACCACAGATCCACAAATTTTTCTGTTGGGATTAAACAGAGCCAGGGTAGGGTTCTACTGCATGGACCCGGTTCCATACAGTGACCCGGTTCCACACAGTGACCCAGTACCATACAGTGACCCGGTATTATACAGTGACCCGGTTCCACACAGTGACCCGGTACCATACAGTGACCCGGTTCCACACAGTGACCCAGTACCATACAGTGACCCGGTTCCACACAGTGACCCAGTACCATACAGTGACCCGGTACCATACAGTGACCCGGTACCACACTGTGACCCGGTACCACAGATCCACAACTTTTTCTGTTGGGATTAAACAGAGCCAGGGTAAGGTTCTACTGCATGGACCCGGTACCATACAGTGACCCGGTACCATACAGTGACCCGGTACAACACAGTGACCCAGTACCACACAGTGACCCGGTTCCACACAGTGACCCGGTACCACAGATCCACAACTTTTTCTGTTGGGATTAAACAGAGCCAGGGTAGGGTTCTACTGCATGGACCCGGTTCCATACAGTGACCCGGTACCATAAAGTGACCCGGTACTATATAGTGACCCGGTTCCACACAGTGACCCGGTACCACAGATCCACACCTGGTAGGGTTCTACTGCATGGACCCGGTACCATACAGTGACCCGGTACCACACACTGACCTGGTACCACGCAGTGACCTGGTACCATACAGTGACCCGGTTCCACAGATCCACACCTGGTTCTGTTGGGATTAAACAGAACCAGGTTCTACTGCATAGCCTGACCCACACAGTTAGATACCCCTGCTGTAGGTAAACAGGCCTCACCACCAAATGTATTTTTTTCTTATTCAATGAGGTTTTATACGTTTTACTTTAGAATTATAGAACCTTTGAATACACTGCATCTGTTTTTAGTACTCCTTAGATTTTATGTGTCACAGTTTACAGGCCTCGTAAAAAGAGAGCACTCTTTATCCAAGAATTTTCACAGTTTTTTTCTGTTTTGCACAACTCCTACAAAAAGATAATTTTAGCTGGTGATATTAATCTACATATAGATAACTTTTTAGATTCTCTATCAACAGATTTTGTTAAATATTTTGAATTATACGGATTTTAGCCAGCATGTCATGCAGCTGACTCACAACAGAGGACACACTCTGGACTTGGTCATCATGTATGGCCTGTCCACCAGTGTGTGTTTTATAAAAACACAATTCTTATCCAATTAGAAACCTCTGTGAGAACGGTTAGGAAGCATCATCTAACCCCTGAAGTTGCTGCAGGTTTTCTTGAGGTTTTTCATAAGTTTCCTCCTATTCCTTAGCCCCCCTGGGATTTTATCGACAGTGATTTTAACAGAAGACTTCAGTCTGCTCAGGACCTGCTGGCTCCACTTAAAGTTAAACGCTCACACTCAAAACCTGCAGCTCCTTGGAGAAATGAAGATTAAAGGGGAACTGCAGGGCGGCAGAGAGAAAATGAAGAAAATATGAAACCACAATAAACCATCACTGATACACAACTTCTCAAATTATACAATAGTGCTGTAAGAAATTCAAGAAATGATTATTTTGCTAATGTCATATCAGACTGTAAAAAATAAAAATAAACAGATTTTTTTCACCATTTAACAAATCTTTAACCGTACTAATACTTTTCATAAACCCCCTCAAACACTCTCTGTGAGGAGTTTGCAGACTACTTCAGAGGGAAGGTAGATACCATCAGATGCAGACTACTTCAGAGGGAAGGTAGACACCATCAGATGCAGACTACTTCAGAGGGAAGGTAGATACCATCAGATGCAGACTACTTCAGAGGGAAGGTAGATACCATCAGATGCAGACTACTTCAGAGGGAAGGTATACACCATCAGATGCAGACTACTTCAGAGGGAAGGTAGATACCATCAGATGCAGACTACTTCAGAGGCAAGGTAGACACCATCAGATGCAGACTACTTCAGAGGCAAGGTAGACACCATCAGATGCAGACTACTTCAGAGGGAAGGTAGACACCATCAGATGCAGACTACTTCAGAGGCAAGGTAGACACCATCAGATGCAGACTACTTCAGAGGCAAGGTAGACACCATCAGATGCAGACTACTTCAGAGGGAAGGTAGATACCATCAGATGTAATATTTTATCCTCTCAAACTAACATGGTTTTAGAGGAAACACTGGACAGTTTTGTCCTGGTAGAAGCTGGGTAACATGTGTAGCGACGAAGTAATAGTGTTTAATCGACTGCGTCTGAAGTCTGGGTTCTTTATCTTCCTTTTTCCTGTTAAATCGAGAACCGTAAGAATTGCAGATACACGTTAATTCGCATGTAAACGTGGGAAATTCTGCCACCGAATTGCAGACTATTTTGCAGCACCACAGCACAAAAACGGCTCCAGCAAGGGACAAACACTTTTTCTTCAAATTTCTTTGTGCTATTGGTTGTCATACGGCTGTCTGTGATTTCCATCTTCAGAAGTAAAAACAAATAACTTTTGTAAATCCTGTGAAAGAGCTTTCCTTCTAGCTTTAAACAGAGTCTTTAAGTTTTAATAATCCTGACCTAATAGAGTGGATTTGTTAGGTCTCTATTTCCTGCTTTGAAAATAATGCGAATTGCTATTTTCTGCAAAATAATGGCATAATGTTGCTATATGTATTTCCCCATCATTCTACACAATAGTTTAATTAAGGTAAAATCAATAAACAATATAACATTTTTATTGTGTTGTACCGTAAACTGTATTTAACTTTATTCAAAGAACTTTAACTTTATTCAAAGAATCTTATTTTTTACATGCAATATATGACTTTTCACCACAATTTCTCATCTAAGGTGACTCCTAAAAATCGGATTTCATACACCTTCTCAATACCAACATTGTTTATGGATAAGCTGACTTCTTCCTTTTATTACCGAATATCATAAACTTTGTCTCATTCAAATTTAATTCAAAACTTTAAACACTTCATATTTGAGTTTCTTGAATCAACACCCCTGGTTGTTTCTGGTTACGTCATTACGTCAAGCGTAATTCGCTCCTTTTGTTGTGCGCTTGCTGTGTGTTCAATAAAGTTCCTTAAAAAAGTGTTCGGCGCATGCGCAGGAGAAAGCTTGGTTAGTAAACAGTCCTCCGTTGATTTATCGGTGTAATAAGTGTTAAAAGTGAGGGTCAGAGGTCAGAGGTCAGGTCAGGGTAAGGAGTTAGAGGTCTAATGTAAATATTACATTAGATTCTGGTTCTGAAAAGGTTCTGGTTCTGAGAAGGGAAGGCTTCCCGTCCTGGAGGCTCAGAGATCAGCTGACTCCCCGTCCACCTCCCTCCTCATACCGCGGTCCGGTTCTGGTCCGACGGCAGAACCGGCTCCTCTCTGCGGACCCAAACCTCCTCCTCAGCAACATGGCCTTCATCACCGCTAACTGGAACCCGCTGGGAGACGCCTTCTACCGGTCAGTACCCCACACACTTGGAGGGGAACACTGTGGAGCTGCTGGTTCCGACCCAGCTGCTAGTTCCAGAACAGTTGGCTAACGTTAGCTTCCACCACACAGCACACCTGTCCGCCTTCCCAGGTGAGTCTCAGTGTTGTCGGACTAGAGCCGAAGGACGCGACGGGGTTCTGGATTTCAGTTTCTGGGTTCAGTCCGATTCTGTTCATTACACAGAGAGCCGGTGTTACACCAGAATCCGTGACCCATCAGAATCTGTGACCCTAGTGGAGTGATTAAATTTTAATTTTATGCCCTTACCCAGAGTCCTTTCCCTAATCATAAATTCCTGACCTTCTAAAGCTAAATATGCCTAAACCTTTTCTAACGCTAAGATTGCCCAAACCTAAGCTAAGTGAAACAGTGTCCCCTAGGGTCACAGATTCTGATGGGTCACAGATTCTGATGGGTCACAGATTTTGATGTAACACCGGAAACCTTAATTTAGCTGAAATACTATCGGAAATGAACAGAATCTGGTTATCTGTGTATTATGATGGATGGTGAGCCGTCCTGATGTTCTGGAGGTTCTATTGACCCATTTGGGTTCTGTCTCTGCAGGAAGACAGAACTTTATGAGATGATGTGGAGCCTCCGGGACGGACTCCGTGATAGCCTTGTGGCAGCCGCCCCCTACGGAGGGCCGATAGGTGGGTTTCCTCATCTGTGAGGGAGGGTGTAGCTACTGGACCAGAACCACTACTGACTTTCTGGACCAGAACCACTACTGAGGTTCTGGACCAGAACTTGCCATTTATCATAAACCCGTCTCTCTCTGTGTCCCAGCTCTCCTCAGAGAACCTCTCAGAAGTTCTCCCAGCTCCCGTCCCCAGCTGGAGATTTACTCTGCGTCTGGGATCTCCATCACCAGCTTCCCTGTAAGGAGACGTGTCCATCACACCTGTCCTACCTTCACCTGCCTCTGCTCTGTCCCTCACCTGTCTCACCTGTCTCTCAGTGGAAGAGCGGTCCGGTGGTCCACCTGGGCTGGTCCGTCAACGATGAGCTGTTGTGTGTTCAGGAGGACGGGACAGTTCTGATATACGACCTGTTTGGGTCCTTCAAGAGACACTTCAGTATGGGACAGGTGAGTCCTGGACAGCAGCGGTTATCCTGGGTCAAAGGTCATAGGTGGACTTAAAAGCACAGGTTTGCTAATTTCCATTAATAATTACTAATAACTGCCCAAAAAGGGACATATTTTTCTTTAATCATATTTATTGGGGTTCAGAACCACTAAGTGTGATTTAGATCCAAGTTAGAATATTTTAAATAACTGGTTACACTAGAATAAAGACTCATTCTAAATGATTAATGAACCCTTTGTAACTTTATTACTGGATGATAAACACTATTATAGAGACACAATGAATTCATCTGAACTGTGCAGAAAAACTAAAACACTAAATCAGATTTTAGAGTTTTAGTGAAAATGCTGCAGATGAACATGAAGTATTTATACAGGAAGTATACAGATTTTTCATCATTACAACATAATAAATATAGTTTATAAATGATCTTTTCCTTCTCTTTTACTCATACAAAAACAAAAAACAGGCCTGGAATTAAAAACTAATAATGTCCAGCTGGTATTTTTTTATGTTTTAACTAATCAAAGGTCACTTGATTTTTTTACTGCATTATTTTACATTCTACTGTATAGTAAGCAGTGTAAAACCATTTGAAGTTAGGAACAAATAAACATTTTAGATTTTTAGTGAAACGTCAACTCTACTGATGAACATGAAGTACAGATTTTTATCATTAATGAATAATTCCAATAGTATAGAACATGGATCTCCAAATACAGGCCTCGAGGGCCACCATCCTGCATGTTTTAGATCCTTTCCTGGTTCAACACAGCAGAATCAAATGATGGCTGGTGAGCAGAACCTCTGCAGAACTTATCCATGCTGAGGAGCAAGTTGGAGCAGAATAACACCTAGCATTAACAGAGCAGCGGCCCCTGAGAGCCCTGGTATAGAACCTGCTATCTGATTTAGCAGGTGAACACCTGCAGACCCTCACAGCATCATCAGAACCAGCAGCTCATCTTCCTCTCCCAGCTCTTCCACAGCAGACCAGCTGCTCCTCATCACAAATTTATCTGAAAGTAGTGCTAAAAGGTAAAGTCATTCAGCTGCTCTCAAACCTGCACGATATTACACAGAAAATATACGGGAAGTTATCATGGAGACATGTATGCAGAGTATGGTCAACTGTAGAAAATGTTACGTCTGTACATTTACAACTTATACATACTGACAAGCTTCTAAAAATAAAATAAACACACTATGAGTATCAAGGCATCTGTAGGCGACATAAACTTCATCCATCCAGATATTCAGATCAAAACACATTATTCAATCAGTCAAAATGCCCTTTTTTCTCAATAAAATTGCAGCTCCACCTTCTCCTTCAAACTTAGAACCATCCAGGTTCTTCTGGTGGTTTAATAATCCAGGAAAGTCGTTTACGATCAGATTAATCTGTTTCTCATTCTTCTGTCCTCACTCTGCGTTGTTAGTGTGTGTGAGAGGGGGAGGAGTTATGCTAATTCAAAGTGTGCAGGCTTTTTCCTGGCTCATAATGAGGCAGAGGTGGTGCCATCCTGATCATGCACCAGCACATGCAAACATGCACCCTAACGTTTCATCACAATAAGCACTGACGGTATAAACAGGTGTTGAAAATCACATCTTTATTCAGCTAACAGTTGAAAGCCAAATGTTTACATGTTTCGTTTTTCAGATGACAGACATTAAAAATCCACATAAAGCACAAATATGTCAGATTTATACGTATCCGCCCCAGAAGAATATGTGCAACAAGAGTCCTGCAATAGAACGGGTTCCTGCAGCTAATCTGCTGGTTCAGGTGGACCAATCAAATCTCTCTCTGGGAGGCGCTGGATGCTGAGATAGTGAGAATAATCTGCATTCAGCGCAAAGATGGAGGGATTTTCAGAGTCTCTCCACACAATGGAAAGTGGGAGTCAACCAAAAATATTCTATTAATATTTTTCACCCGTCCACAGTAAAAAAAAAAATTCCCGCCAAACCCATGACATTTAGATTATGTATTTTTTCATCTTTAAACGGTACATGCAACATTGCAGAACGTTTTTGGAGCAGAAAGGAGTCTGTAAAAATCTGTAAAGTAGCATCTGTGCAGACAGAAAACATGACAGTGTGGGTTAGGGTTAGTAGAGAGGAGTATTTATTGTTGAAATACACATATTTATCTACTCTTTATATTTAATTAAATATATTTTCTCTTCCCCACTCCGCCAAGGCTGCCCTTTGTCATCGATCCTGTTCATGACGTTTATGGACAGGATTTCTAGGCGCGGCCAAGGTGTTGAGGTGCTGATCCGTTTTGGTGACCTCAGGTTCGGATCTCTGCTTTTCACAGATGATGTGGTCCTGTTGGCTTCATCTGAACGTGATCTACAGCTCTCGTTGGAGCGGTTTGCAGCCTAGTGAGAAGCGCCTGGGATGAGGATCAGCACCTCCAAATCAGAGACCATGGTCTTTAGCCAGAAAGGGTAGAGTGCCTTCTCCGGGTCGGGGATGAGGTCCTTCCTCAAGTGGAGGAGTTTAGGTATCTGTGGGTCTTGTTCATGAATGAGGGAAAAATGGAGCAGGAGATCGATGGACGGATTGGAAAGGCCAGAGGAGCCAGTTGAGGTAGCTCAGGCATCTGGTCAGTATGCCTCCTGGACGCCTCCCTGGTGAGGCTTTCTGGGCACGTCCCACCGGGAGGAGACCCAGGGGAAGACCCAGGACTCGCTGGAGGGACAATGTCTCCCAGCTGGCCTGGGAACGCCTCGGCATTCCTCCCGAGGAGTTGGCCCAAGTAGCCGGGGAGAGGGAAGTCTGGGTCTCCCTGCTTAGGCTGCTGCCCCCGCGACCCGACCCCAGATAAAGCGAAAGATGATGGATGGATGGATTTTCTCTTCCTGTTTCCCAGTGAATTAGACAGGAGGAAATCTCTCTATATTATCTCTATAATCTGTTTAGATCCATAAATGTGATCACATTTGTAATCTGCAGTACTTTATTTAGAAAACTTGCCTTTAGTTTCATAGACTGGATCGCTCACACATAAACTAGGAAACGATCATTTCAAGGTGCTCAGAGGCTGTTATGAACCAGGCGTCAGGTTTGGTGGAGACACACTCGTCATGAAAAGTGTCTTTTCCTGCATTCTGACCATGATTCTGACCCTCGCCAGTCCCTGCCTGCAGTTTTCACATCTTGTCCCAACCATGATGACCTTTTATCTGCTTGTTACGATAATTTGTCTGCTCTGTTTCACCTGGATTCCTGGGGTTAGTCCTGCACAGGTGAGCCAGTTACCTGACTGCTTTGTCTGAAACAGGAAGTGGTCCAGAGCCAGGTGTTGGAGGCCAAGGTGTTTCATTCTCCTTATGGAACAGGTGTTGCCATAGTAACGGGTTCGTCCCGCTTCACCTTGGCAACCAACATTGAGGACCTGAAGCTCCGCAGGCTACCTGAAGTCCCAGGTAAGGGGAGGTTCCTCTGTCTCCTACCTGTCCTCCTAGCTGTCCTCCACCTGGCTCCTGTGTCTCCTACCTGTCCTACTTGTCTCTGTCCCTTCAGGTCTCCAAGGGAAGCCGTCCTGCTGGGTGGTCCTCACTCAGGACAGACAGACCAAAGTCCTGGTGTCCAGTGTACCTGAACTCTACATCCTGGACAACACATCCTGCACTGCTGTGGTAAGACCTGTGCCTTTAAAACAGACAGGTGAGAGAGGAGAGCTCACCTGTCTGACTGCCTCCCTTGCGTCTCCAGTATCCTCCAGGTCTGAGTCCGCAGGCCGGCAGCATCGTCCACATGTCCATCTCCTTCAGCTACAAATACCTGGCTCTGTTCACCGACACGGGACACCTGTGGACCGGCTTCTCCAACCTACAGGTGAGCGGGCTGTTCTCACTGTGGGCGGAGCCACACCTATGTGGGGGTCTGACAGGTGATTCTGCTGTCTGCAGGAGAAACTTGGTGAAGTGGAAACCAAGCAGTCCGCCACGCCCAAACAGATGGTCTGGTAGGTTTACCCAGCTATCTGTTGACCTGTTGACCTTTGCACCTGTCCACAGGTGTAACAATAGCCTGTGGACAGGTGAAACGTTGACTAACTGTGGACAGGTTTGATGTTGACTACCTGTGGACAGGTGTAACTATAAACTGTGGAGAGGTGAGATGTTGATCACCTGTGGACAGGTGTAACTATAACCTGTCCACAGGTGACATGTCTTTTCCTGGCTGTGCGCTCACCTGTCCTGTATCTGTCCAGGTGCCGCAGACCGAGGTCCCAGCAGCCGTCCGTGGTGTTGATGTGGGACCGACTCCTCCTGGTGGTGGGAGTGTGTAACGACACCATCCAGTATCCTCCCCTGAACTCAGGCTGGTCCCAGTAGGGGTCCAGGTGTCTTTTATCCGCGGTGACTCTTTGCCCTGGGGCCACACTGGTCCCACTAGCAGACCATTTTCCTTTCAGTCGCTGTGAATCCTTGACCCTGAGCCCAGGTTCCCTCTGGAGGACCGGTCGGTGTTGGTGGGTGAACTGGACGGGGTTCGGATCATCGGCTCCAGCAGTCAGGAGCTGCTGCAGGAGGTTCCGCTGGTCTGCCAGGACATCTTTAAGATTGCCTCCATGGCTCCTGGGGCGCTGCTGCTGGAGGCCCACCGGGAGTACGAGGTATACTGGTCCCATTGGGAGGGAAGGTGGCGCCGTAGCTGTTCCAGACTCACCTTGTGATCCTCTGGTCCGAGCAGAAGTCCAGTCAGAAGGCGGACGAGTACCTGAGGGAGATCAAGGAGCAGAACGTCCTGGGAGACGCCGTCCGGCAGTGTGTGGAGGCGGCGGCTCACGAGTATGACCCTGACACCCAGAAGGCCCTGATGAGGGTGAGAACACCAGAACTACAGCTAGAACCCGGCCGGCCCGGATGGTGGGTATAACGTGTGTCCTCCACAGGCGGCGTCCTTCGGCAAGTGTTTCCTGATGGAGTTCAGTCCGGACATGTTTGTGACGACTTGCAGGGAGCTACGGGTGCTGAACGCCGTCAGGGAGAGTAGCGTGGGAATGCCGCTCACGCACACACAGTATCCTGTCCAGGTGCATCATGGGAGGGGAGTTCTAACCTGCTGCCAATGATATGAGCTTTAACCTTTGACCTCAGATTTAAACAGATGACTCTTCAGATCCTGATAGACAGGTGAGTGTCTGTCCCTAACCTGGACGGTGTCCAGGATGTGTCCTACCTCCATCTGTCCTGTTTTCTCTCAGGTTGGTCTACCGGCAGTTCTACCCGTTAGCCATCGAGATCTGTCGCTACCTGAAGATTCCCGATTACCAGGGGGTCAGCCGGGTCCTCAAGCACTGGGCCTCCTGCAAGGTAGCTCCTCCTCACCTGTCCCCACCTGCTCCGTCTCTGTCCGCCGTTCTCACCTGTGCCGGGTGTCTGTGGGCTTGTCCAGGTGCAGCAGAAGGACCTGACTGACGAGGCCATAGCTCGGGCCGTCTGTGCCAAGGTGGGAGACTCACCTGGAGTTTCGTACTCAGACATCGCAGCCAAAGCCTACGAATGTGGACGCACCGAGCTCGCCATCAAGGTACGCCGCTGTCCGACAGGAGGAACTACTCTGCTAAGTAGTACTTTCTGTAGTATTCCTGGTAGTAACCCATGAGCTGCTCTGCTAGGTAGTACTTTCTGTAGTATTCCTGGTAGTAACCCATGAGCCGCCCTGCTAGGTAGTACTTTCTGTAGTATTCCTGGTAGTAACCCATGAGCTGCTCTGCTAGGTAGTACTTTCTGTAGTATTCCTGGTAGTAACCCATGAGCTGCTCTGCTAGGTAGTACTTTCTGTAGTATTCCTAGTAGTAACCCATGAGCTGCTCTGCTAGTAGTACTTTCTGTAGTATTCCTAGTAGTAACCCATGAGCTGCTCTGCTAGGTAGTACTTTCTGTAGTATTCCTGGTAGTAACCCATCAGCTGCTCTGCTAGGTAGTACTTTCTGTAGTATTCATGGTAGTAACCCATGAGCTGCTCTGCTAGGTAGTACTTTCTGTAGTATTCCTAGTAGTAACCCATGAGCTGCTCTGCTAGGTAGTACTTTCTGTAGTATTCCTGGTAGTAACCCATGAGCTGCTCTGCTAGGTAGTACTTTCTGTAGTATTCCTAGTAGTAACCCATGAGCTGCTCTGCTAGGTAGTACTTTCTGTAGTATTCCTGGTAGTAACCCATGAGCTGCTCTGCTAGGTAGTACTTTCTGTAGTATTCCTGGTAGTAACCCATGAGCTGCTCTGCTAGGTAGTACTTTCTGTAGTATTCCTAGGAGTAACCCATGAGCTGCTCTGCTAGGTAGTACTTTCTGTAGTATTCCTGGTAGTAACCCATGAGCTGCTCTGCTAGGTAGTACTTTCTGTAGTATTCCTGGTAGTAACCCATGAGCTGCTCTGCTAGGTAGTACTTTCTGTAGTATTCCTAGTAGTAACCCATGAGCTGCTCTGCTAGGTAGTACTTTCTGTAGTATTCCTGGTAGTAACCCATGAGCTGCTCTGCTAGGTAGTACTTTCTGTAGTATTCCTGGTAGTAACCCATGAGCTGCTCTGCTAGGTAGTACTTTCTGTAGTATTCCTAGTAGTAACCCATGAGCTGCTCTGCTAGGTAGTACTTTCTGTAGTATTCCTGGTAGTAACCCATGAGCTGCTCTGCTAGGTAGTACTTTCTGTAGTATTCCTAGTAGTAACCCATGAGCTGCTCTGCTAGGTAGTACTTTCTGTAGTATTCCTGGTAGTAACCCATCAGCTGCTCTTCTAAGTAGTACTTTCTGTAGTATTCCTGGTAGTAACCCATGAGCTGCTCTTCTAAGTAGTACTTTCTGTAGTATTCCTGGTAGTAACCCATGAGCTGCTCTGCTAGGTAGTACTTTCTGTAGTATTCCTGGTAGTAACCCATGAGCTGCTCTGCTAGGTAGTACTTTCTGTAGTATTCCTAGTAGTAACCCAGGAGCTGCTCTTCTAAGTAGTACTTTCTGTAGTATTCCTGGTAGTAACCCATGAGCTGCTCTGCTAGGTAGTACTTTCTGTAGTATTCCTGGTAGTAACCCATGAGCTGCTCTGCTAGGTAGTACTTTCTGTAGTATTCCTAGTAGTAACCCATGAGCTGCTCTGCTAGGTAGTACTTTCTGTAGTATTCCTGGTAGTAACCCATGAGCTGCTCTGCTAGGTAGTACTTTCTGTAGTATTCCTGGTAGTAACCCATGAGCTGCTCTGCTAGGTAGTACTTTCTGTAGTATTCCTGGTAGTAACCCATGAGCTGCTCTGCTAGGTAGTACTTTCTGTAGTATTCCTGGTAGTAACCCATGAGCTGCTCTGCTAGGTAGTACTTTCTGTAGTATTCCTGGTAGTAACCCATGAGCGCCTGCTAGGTAGTACTTTCTGTAGTATTCCTGGTAGTAACCCATGAGCTGCTCTGCTAGGTAGTACTTTCTGTAGTATTCTAGTAGTAACCCATGAGCTGCTCTGCTAGGTAGTACTTTCTGTAGTATTCCTAGTAGTAAACCCATGAGCTGCTCTGCTAGGTAGTACTTTCTGTAGTATTCCTTGTAGTAACCCATGAGCGCTCTGCTAGTAGTACTTCTGTAGTATTCCTGTAGTAACCCATGAGTGCTCTGCTAGGTAGTACTTTCTGTAGTATTCCTAGTAGTAACCATGAGCTGCTCTGTAGTTATTTCTGTAGTATTCCTGGTAGTTAACCCATGAGCTGCTCTGCTAGGTATTACTTTCTGTAGTATTCCTAGTAGTAACCCATGAGCTGCTCTGCTAGGTAGTACTTTCTGTAGTATTCCTAGGTAGTAACCCATGAGCTGCTCTGCTAGGTAGTACTTTCTGTAGTATTCCTAGTAGTAACCCATGAGCTGCTCTGCTAGTAGTACTTTCTGTAGTATTCCTGGTAGTAACCCATGAGCTGCTCTGCTAGGTAGTACTTTCTGTAGTATTCCTAGTAGTAACCCAGGAGCTGCTCTTCTAAGTAGTACTTTCTGTAGTATTCCTGGTAGTAACCCATGGGCTGCTCTTCTAAGTAGTACTTTCTGTAGTATTCCTGGTAGTAACCCATGGGCTGCTCTTCTAAGTAGTACTTTCTGTAGTATTCCTGGTAGTAACCCATGGGCTGCTCTGCTAGGTAGTACTTTCTGTAGTATTCATGGTAGTAACCCATGAGCTGCTCTTCTAAGTAGTACTTTTTGTAGTATTCCTGGTAGTAACCCATGGGCTGCTCTTCTAAGTAGTACTTTCTGTAGTATTCCTGGTAGTAACCCATGGGCTGCTCTTCTAAGTAGTACTTTCTGTAGTATTCCTGGTAGTAACCCATGGGCTGCTCTGCTAGGTAGTACTTTCTGTAGTATTCCTAGTAGTAACCCATGGGCTGCTCTTCTAAGTAGTACTTTCTGTAGTATTCCTGGTAGGAACCCATGAGCTGCTCTGCTAGGTAGTACTTTCTGTAGTATTCCTAGTAGTAACCCATGGGCTGCTCTTCTAAGTAGTACTTTCTGTAGTATTCCTGGTAGTAACCCAGGTAGTAACCCATGGTACTGTCCTAGTAGATTGTCTTGATCCGCAGTGGGATATTATCTGGAGACTCCAGTGGTATTTTCTCTAGTAAGCCTGTGAATATTCTCATTCATCCAGGTCATGGTTATCTCAAGGAAATTTCAATCGAACGCATCTGGACTTGGTAATTTGTCCTGGAAGACGTTTCACCTCTTATCCAAGAGGCTTCATCAGTTCATGCTCGCCGCTGACCAGGCTGGGATTCTTGGTGTCCCTATTAATTTCTATGGGCT
The DNA here is from genome assembly GCA_028564705.1 of Apricaphanius iberus. NCBI lineage: Eukaryota > Metazoa > Chordata > Actinopteri > Cyprinodontiformes > Aphaniidae > Apricaphanius > Apricaphanius iberus. The sequence goes on from JAPXFQ010001415.1 coordinate 565,850, forward strand.
TTTTGTCCCAGCCTGGTCAGCGGCGAGCATGAACTGATGAAGCCTCTTGGATAAGAGGTGAAACGTCTTCCAGGACAAATGACCAAGTCCAGTTGCGTTCGATTGATATTTTCTCTAGTATTTCTCTAGAGAAAATACTCAGTAATATTTAGCTGGATATTTAATCTACTGCTGTAGTACCCAGCAGTTCTCTGTAGTATTTGTCTCAGTACCTTCCCTCGCGTATTTTAGCTTCTGGACTTTGAGGCCCGTTCTGGAGAGCAGGTTCCTCTGCTGCTGAAGATGAAGAGAAGCCAGCTGGCTCTCAGTAAAGCTGTGGAAAGCGGAGACACAGACCTGGGTGAGTCTTCAGGCTCCGCCCCTACCTGTCTGCCAGGTGAGTGCGTCGATCACTGAAGGTCTCTGTGTTTTGGCAGTTTACACGGTGGTGACGTACCTGAAGAACGAGATGAACCGAGGAGATTTCTTCATGACTCTGAGGAACCAGCCGGTGGCCCTCAGCCTCTACAGACAGGTGGGCACACCTGGACCTGCTCTGCTCTCTCTTACCTGTATTTAACCTCCATCTGGAGTCCAGCAGTCGTTAGCCTGATATGGTAATGAAAGTACATCTGTCTCTAAAAAGACACACCAGTAGGGGAGACCAGGACTGGGTGTCCCACTTTAGTTTAAATCACTCATCATCCAAACACTTTTCAATTTGTAGATGAATGAAAACCCAGAATCTCATTTTAAACTCTTCTATTTATTATTCATATTATTACGTATCAAACACATCGTTACAACCTGCGTCATGTTGGGCTTGGTGTCCCTATTAATTCCTATGGGCTTTTTGTTTTAAACATAACGTATAAATCGTTTTACTTTTTAAATTAAAATGACAAAACTGTAATTTAGTTTATAATTAAATAATGATCAATGTTGCTAATCATCAATCCCTTAAATTTAGCAAATTAATGTTTTTTTCTAGTTGTAAAGTGAAGGAACGTATACTGCTGATAAATATACAGGGTCTTATAAATTTGAAAATAATGCCTTAAAAAGACTTTAAAAGTCCTGCATTTTTATATGTGCGTTTTAAGATTTTTGCTGTATTTAAAGGGATTATGTGGAGTTTGAAAGTTCTGTACTCACCACTGCCCCCCTCAGGCCAAACGCGTAACTGGACAGAAAATCTTTAGCTAGCTAACACATTGCTTTAGCTCAAAACAAAGCATCCATCTTGGAGTTCTTTGATTTATTAATGTGTTTTTTTTTAAGCTAATAACTTACACACTTTTGATACGAAAAGAAACATGACTAATAACCTTAACCCATGAAAATGGCTAAATATAACCTCATCTCAGTGTTGTGTGTTATAATCAAAAGATGAATAATTTAGCAGATAAGCAAGACAAATGTTTAATATCAAAATCAAACCATAGTTCCCTCCAGTAGGGCTGTAAGAAGCGATGATATGTAACTGTAAATGATAAAGATGGTAACAGACATGTCACATAAATAACATTGACATAAACACAGTCAGTCCTATGCCCCTAGTGATTCCTGGTGGGGTTGAAAAACCTGTCGGTTGTTCTTAAATTACCCACCTGTGGTTTGTCCAGTTCTGCAAGCTGCAGGAGCCTCAGACCCTGAAAGACCTCTACAACCAGGATGACGACCATCAGGAGCTGGGAAACTTCTACGTCTCAGCCAGCTACAGAGAGAAGGTGAGCTGCCCACACCTAGACAGGTAAATCAGGCTTCCCACGCGTCCTGGAAAATGATGGACCAAATTCCAGTCATGGAAAACGCATGGAAAATGGAATAAAAGTAACTTTTTGGAAATGTTTCAGTTCTCCTGGAAAATATTTTTCCCTCCTCATAGATGAACTCAAACAGGTCAATTATTTTACACATGAATGTGTGTTTTTAGCTGCCTTCAATGGCCAATATTGGTCTATAGCTTGTCTGCTTTCATTTCTGCATCTAGCCTGTCCAGCGCCCCAACCAATCAGATTGCATATTCCCTTAGAACAGTTCTGTTTCCCAGTGTTTCCATCTGTCTTTGTTACTAGATTTAAAGATTTTTAAGATCCAAGTAAGGATTTATCTCTCCAAAGGACAAGAACTAGTCATTTTAATTCAGTTTATTTCTATAGCTCCAATTCACAACAAATATCATCTCAAGGCATTTTACAAGGAAAATCATTTCAATCCATCAGTTAAAAGTTTTCTTTGTAAGGAATCCCAGCAGATCGCGATGATCGGATCATGCAGACTCCAACCACAGCAATTCTTCAGCAATCCCTCATACTGAGCAAGCATGTAGCGACAGTGGAGAGGAAAAATTCCCCTTTAACAGGAAGAAACCTCCAGCAGAACCAGAACCAGAACCTGGATCAGTACAAGCGGTTATCTGCCATGACCGTCTGGGTGTCTGAGAGGACAGAGAAGAGACACAGAAAGAACAAAAGCACTGATGGAGGAGTACTTTATATATTAAAGAAAGTAAAACGTTGATAACAGGACATAGAGGATGCTTGGTGACTTTGAGCATCATCTGAACCGATGTTCCCCTTCCAGCAGGGGGCGCTGTAGCTGAGCAGGATTTAACAGGGAGCCAATGGAGAGAATCCAAAACAGGAGAAATGTGATCTCTCTTTTTAATATTCATCAGAACTCTTGCTGCAGCATTTTGGATCAACTGAAGGCTTTTGATTGCATTTTGTGGACTTCCTGATAATAAGGAATTACAGTAGTCCAGCCTTGAAGTAACAAATGCATGGACTAGTTTCTCTGCATCACTCCTGGACAGGAGGTTTCTAATTTTAGCAATATTCCTAAGGTGAAAGAAATAAATCCTAGAAACATGTTTAATATGACATTTAAATGTCATGTCTTGGTCAAAAATTATACAAAGGTTCTTTACATTATTAGCAGAGGCCAAATTAATGCCATCCAGATGAAGTGATTGATTTAGCAGTTTCCTTTTTAAAGGTTCTGGTCCAAAGACAACAACTTCTGTCTGTCTGAATTTAAAAGTAGAAAATTCAGAGTCATCCAGGTTTTTATGTCTTCCAGACATGCTTGTAATCTACCTAACTGATTGGATTCATCAGGTTTTATGGATAAATATAATTATGTATCATCAGCATAACTGTGGAAATTCATACCATGTTGTCTAATTATTTTACCAATTGGAAGCATATATATAGTAAAGAGAATCGGTCCAAGCACAGAACCCTGTGGTACTCCACAAGTAACTCTTGAGTGTGAAGAAGATTTATCATTGACATGAACAAATATGTGGATCACAAACATGAACTTCATACAGATAAGGGTGATCAAGGATAGGGATGGAAATGTACTCAAGAGTGTGATGGGAAGATGGAAAGAGTATTTTGAAGAGCTGATAAATGATGAAAATCAGAGAGAATGTAGAGAAGAAGAGGCGGCTGATGTGGATCAGGAAGTTCCTGAGATTAGTAAGGATGAAGTGAGGAAAGCTTTTAAGAGGATGAAGATGGTGAAGGCAGTTGATCCTGATGACATACCTGTGGAGGTTTGGAAGTGTTTAGGAGACGAGACAGAATACATTTGTGTAAATGAGAAAGACAGAAGTGGAACTGTGAAGTTACAGGGAGTGGAAGTATAGAAAGTAGAGGACTGTAAGTACTTAGAGTCAACGGTCCAAAGCAATGGAGAGTGTAGAAAAGAGGTGAAGAAGTGTGTGGAAGATGGTTAGAATAGGTGGAGAAATGTGTCAGGTGTGATAAAGGGGTTTCATCAAGAATGAAGAGAAAGGTGTAGAAGACATTAGTGAGACCAGAGATGTTGTACGATCTAGAGACAGAACCAATGAGGAAAAGACAGGAAGCAGAACTGGAGATACTGAGATTCTCTCTGAGTGATGAGGATGGATAGGATCAGGAATGTGTCCATCAGAGGGACAGATTACGGTAGATGTTTGGGGATAAAGTCAGACTGAGACGGTTTAGATATGATCAGAGGAGAGATGATGATTATATCGGTAGAAGGATGATGAGGATGGAGCCCCCAGGCAGGAGGCAGAGAGGAAGACCAGGAAGAAGATTTATGGATGAAGGAGGAGAAGAAGTTAGTTGGTGTGAGGGCAGAGGATGCAGAGGATAGGACTAAACGGAGACAGATGATTGGCTGTGGTGATCCATGGAGGGAAAAGCCCAAAGAGAAACAAAAATGCTACATAAACAGCAAACTAAAGAAATATTTTTCAGGCTGATTATGATTGTGGTTCTTGCTAGAGATATTATTTTAGTCATCTACCCTGAATCGGGTTTCTGGATGATGGGATTAACTTTAAATGATCAATAATCTTATAGTCAGATACATGGATTATATTACATTTCTCTAAATATTGGGATGTACAATATAAACTAGTATTTACTCCTTGTTTGTCCGAATATTTTACGAAGTAAATGGATTTTACATTTAAACACAATTATCTTAACAAGTGCTATGTCTGTTTCAACAATATAATTGAAAAAAAACCCAGAAATAATTTATTCAAAAACACATAACTCATCAGTTTATCCCATTATCTATACTAGATGTGTAATGTGCCTGGGTTCAAACAGATGTTATTAATTTAAAAGTTTGATAATGGGTTCTATTTTCTAACGTTAGTAACTTTTTGTGAACACCGTTTGGACTTTTAACTGATATCAGCAGGTAAAATATCAGAGAATAAATTCTGTTTTAGTTGTTTTAACTTGAGTCGTACTGAAGCAGCTGGGAAATGATTTCCAGTAAAGAGTGGGAACCCTGGTAATACAGGTGGAAAAACACCTGTCCTTTACCTGTTCTTCACCTGTCCTTCACCTGTTCTTTACCTGTCCTTCACCTGTCCTTTACCTGTCCTTCACCTGTTCTTCACCTGTCCTTTACCTGTCCTTCACCTGTCCTTTACCTGTCCTTCACCTGTTCTTCACCTGTCCTTCACCTGTCCTTCACCTGGTCTTCACCTGTCCTTTACCTGTCCTTCACCTGTCCTTTACCTGTTCTTTACCTGTCCTTTACCTGTCCTTCACCTGTTCTTCACCTGTTCTTCACCTGTCCTTTACCTGTCCTTTACCTGTCCTTCACCTGTCCTTCACCTGTCCTTTACCTGTCCTTCACCTGTTCTTCACCTGTCCTTCACCTGGTCTTCACCTGTCCTTTACCTGTCCTTCACCTGTCCTTTACCTGTTCTTTACCTGTCCTTTACCTGTCCTTCACCTGTTCTTCACCTGTTCTTCACCTGTCCTTTACCTGTCCTTCACCTGTCCTGTACCTGTCCTTTACCTGTCCTTCACCTGTCCTTCACCTGTCCTTTACCTGTCCTTTACCTGTCCTTCACCTGTCCTTCACCTGTTCTTCACCTGTCCTTCACCTGTCCTTCACCTGTCCTTCACCTGTTCTTCACCTGTCCTTCACCTGTCCTTTACCTGTCCTTCACCTGTCCTTCACCTGTTCTTCACCTGTCCTTCACCTGTCCTTTACCTGTTCTTCACCTGTCCTTTACCTGTTCTTCACCTGTTCTTCACCTGTCCTTCACCTGTCCTTTACCTGTTCTTCACCTGTTCTTCACCTGTCCTTCACCTGTCCTTCACCTGTCCTTCATCTGTCCTTTACCTGTCCTTTACCTGTCCTTCACCTTTCCTTTACCCGTTCTTCACCTGTCCTTTACCTGTCCTTCACCTGTCCTTTACCTGTCCTTGTTGCAGAGGTTGGAGAGCCGTCTGTCTCAGCTCCAGAGTGCTGTAGATGAGTACAACAAGACCAAGAACGACTTTGCTGCCAAGGTAAAACTCTCACCTGTCCACCAGGTGTGTTCACGCTGACCTCTGACCCCCCCCAACACACCTGTGGACCATCCGAAACGTGTTCTGATCTTTCAGGCCACAGAGGAGGAGATGCGACTCCTTCGTTTCCAAAGGAAGTTGGATGACGAGAAGGGGGCGGGGCTTCTGGGACTCTCCCTACAGGTAGGTCGCCACAAGGATATGCGGCCAATCAGACACCGGTTGGGGTTACTGAGTGATGTCACTTCCTGAGCAGGCAACCATGGAGGCTCTGATGTCGTTGGGTCTTCATAAGCAAGCAGAGCAGCTCTACAGAGACTTCAGAGTACCTGACAAAAGGTGAGTCCTTGTGATGTCACTTAGCGCTGAGCTCTGATTGGCTATCCTGACAATAACCGGGAACATATTCTGTCTCACCTGTCCAGGTACTGGTGGCTGAAGCTCAAGTCTCTGGCTGAGAAGGAGCAGTGGGAGGAGCTAGAGAAGTTCTCCAAGAGCAAGAAATCTCCTATTGGTTACCTGGTGAGAGCCCCGCCCCTTGCCCTCATTACCATCAACAGCAAACTGCATTTCCCATGATTCCTTGCTGCCTGTGTGTCCCTAGGCCTTCGTGGAGGTGTGCATGAAGAACAACAACAAGCATGAAGCCAAGAAGTACGTCATTAAGGTCACACCTGAGCAGAAGGTCAAAGCTCACCTGGCCGTGGGGTAAGACCACGCCCCTCTGACATCTTCATCAAACAGGAAGCCCCGCCCACTGATCACTCCTCTCCTCTCATCAGGGACCTGGAGGGGGCGGCGGACGCTGCCATTGAGCGCAGGAACGACTCAGAAATGGGGGCGGTCCTTTCCAGATGCTCCGCCTCCGATCGCCTGCTAATGGACAGGTTGAACCGAGCCCGGGTCACCGCTGCCAAGAAGTGATCAGAACCAGAACTTCCACCTGAGGACAAAGAGGACAGATGTTCTGGTTCTGTCCAACTAGAAGAACCGTTTCCAAACCCAGCCTGGTCAATAAATGTTTGTTTTAGAACTGTTCTGGTTCCTGTCCTGGTCCACATGCAGAACTGTGGCTCCATCCTTCTTTCCTCCACATATGATTAGATCAGTTCTCATGTCTTTCTGCAGATTCCCAGCTGGGTTCAGGTCTGGACTTTGACTAGGCCGTTCTAACCCATGAACAGCCTGGTTAGGATACAGATAAAGTGTTATAACCAGGTTGTAATGTGCAGCAGGGCAGATTTTTAAATGATTAAAGTATTAATATGTACAGAAAATGTTCATTTAAAGTGCTGATTGAAACATTGTAGAGTTTGTTGGGATCAGTTCTGGTTCTAAAGTCCAGCTGTAGAACTCCAGAACCTTCTGGTACATACAGGTGTGTGATCTGAGGAAACAGCGCCCCCTGTTGCTCCACAGTGATATGAATGAAGGTTGAATTTAAACAGAACCATACGGAACCGGACCTGTTCCCCCAGAATAAATCGGTCAGAACAGAGAGAATAGTTTATAGGAAACAAGTTATGAAAATAATTTCCAGACGGTGAGTTTGTTGAAGGAGAAACTGACAGCCTCCTATGAATATTATGTCAAATATAGTTTAGTTTGTTCAATGCTTGTATAATAAAACAGGTATGTATGGTTGGTGGTTCCGCCTCTAGTGGGTGGAGATGAAACACGTCCGGAACCGAACTGAAGTAAAACAGGATTAGTGTTTTCTGATTCCCAGTGTTCTGCTGGGTTCCGTAACTTCAGGTTCTGTTTTAAAGACGAACCGATGTTCCAGAACCGAGGTTGTTATTTAGTCCCAGTCTGAGTTCGGATAAGATCCAGTTGTTTGGTGGATCCGGGGGGCGGGGCGGGGCGGGGGCGGTACCGGGATCAGCAGATCCAACAGCAGCTGGGTTCGGACCGAGGTTCTGCAAAGAGGTAGGGGTTCGGCTGCAGGTAGGTTCTTTGCTTTGGTCTCAGGTTTTTTTAGGTGAAGAACGGACTCGGTTCTGCAGGTCTAGAACCGAACCGGTCAGGCAGACTGTAGAATGGGTTCTGGTCTGGTTCCGTTTCCAGTTCTGCTCCACAGTCAGACATGTGCAGAGTTTTATGATGCGTTCAGGTGCAGCTCCGATACGAGGACGGACAGAAAGTGTTCTGCTCCGATCCAGATCAGGTCAACATCAGCAGGTCCAGTTAGAATTAGAGTAGAAGAACTGAAGCCAGGATCGGGTCAGTACCAGAACCCTGGGGCTGGACCAGAGCAGGAGAAAGAGCCGAGTCAGGTTAGCTGTTAACTATTTAGAGCCTTTGTGTAGTAGGCTACTACTGTTGTTGTGGGGTTTTTTAAATCTGTAAAGCACTTTGAGAAACTGTGTTTGAAAAGCACTTTATAAATAAAGTTTTGATTTGATTGATTTTGATATATATAGGATATATATATATATATATATATATACACTACCGTTCAAAAGTTTGGGGTCACATTGAAATGTCCTTATTTTTGAAGGAAAAGCACTGTACTTTTCAATGAAGATAACTTTAAACTAGTCTTAACTTTAAAGAAACACACGCTATACATTGCTAATGTGGTAAATGACTATTCTAGCTGCAAATGTCTGGTTTTTGGTGCAATATCTACATAGGTGTATAGAGGCCCATTTCCAGCAACTATCACTCCAGTGTTCTAATGGTACAATGTGTTTGCTCATTGGCTCAGAAGGCTAATTGATGATTAGAAAACCCTTGTGCAATCATGTTCACACATCTGAAAACAGTTTAGCTCGGTACAGAAGCTACAAAACTGACCTTCCTTTGAGCAGATTGAGTTTCTGGAGCATCACATTTGTGGGGTCAATTAAACGCTCAAAATGGCCAGAAAAAGAGAACTTTCATCTGAAACTCGACAGTCTATTCTTGTTCTTAGAAATGAAGGCTATTCCATGCGAGAAATTGCTAAGAAATTGAAGATTTCCTACAACGGTGTGTACTACTCCCTTCAGAGGACAGCACAAACAGGCTCTAACCAGAGTAGAAAAAGAAGTGGGAGGCCGCGTTGCACAACTGAGCAAGAAGATAAGTACATTAGAGTCTCTAGTTTGAGAAACAGACGCCTCACAGGTCCCCAACTGGCATCTTCATTAAATAGTACCCGCTTTTTTAGGTAATGTGATGGTCTGGGGTTGCTTTGGTGCTGGTAAGGTGGGAGATTTGTACAGGGTAAAAGGGATTCTGAATAAGGAAGGCTATCACTCCATTTTGCAACGCCATGCCATACCCAGTGGACAGCGCTTGATTGGAGCCAATTTCATCCTACAACAGGACAATGACCCAAAACACACCTCGAAATTGTGCAAGAACTATTTAGAGAAGAAGCAGGCAGCTGGTATTCTATCGGTAATGGAGTGGCCAGCGCAGTCACCAGATTTGAACCCCGTTGAGCTGTTGTGGGAGCAGCTTGACCGTATGGTACGCAAGAAGTGCCCATCCAACCAATCCAAATTGTGGGAGCTGCTTCTAGAAGCGTGGGGTGCAATTTCTCCAGATTACCTCAACAAATTAACAGCTAGAATGCCAAAGGTCTGCAATGCTGTAATTGCTGCAAATGGAGGATTCTTTGATGAAAGCAAAGTTTGATGTAAAAACAATCTTATTTCAAATAAAAATCATTATTTCTAACCTTGTCAATGTCTTGACTCTATTTTTTATTCATTTCACAACGTATGGTGGTGAATAAGTGTGACTTTTCATGGAAAACACAAAATTGTTTGGGTGACCCCAAACTTTTGAACGGTAGTGTGTATATATATATATATATATATATATATATAGCCTATATATACAGTGTTGGGCAAGTTACAAAGAAATTGTAATATATTTCACATTACTAGTTACAATGTCAAAAATGTAATATGTTTGCATTACATATTACGGTCTTAAACATGTAACTGAGTTACACTACTTTAAGTTACTTTTGGCAAAATATCTTAAATATCTAACAAGACTTCTAACCACCATAACTTATCAATTTACATTTTACACAAGTGTCACCGCAAATACTGTATTTTTAACACTATTTTATTAAAATAAAGTCTCAAGTTCCTTTGCATGCCTTCTGTCTGTCTGACCTGTCTATAGAGGTTCTGGTTCAGGGTGGGATCACTCTGTTAACACTGACAGAACCTGCCAGAGGTCCACTTAAAGCCATTCAGAGTACGAAAAGATGTGTTGGAGAAAAAGCTGTTATATTTATGTTGTTTGTTAAATCTAATCAAAAGAAGGCGCTGAAAGTGTTCATCACAAAGATGGTTGACAAAGATGAGACTCCGATGTCTGAAGTCTTACAACAGATGGTAGGAAAACAGTGTGAATAATGTTTAAATGTACAGTCCATCTTTCTCTCAGTCGTCCTGATTCTCTGATGTTTTAGTTTGGAGCAACAGGACGTGGATCTTCTTCTATGGTATCCAACTTGATTTGGTCTGTTACATTAGTTGGCCAGAAAAACAATTTAAAACGCTTTTGTAACTTGAGTTACTGAAAGTGTAAGTAGTAATATATTGCTGTGTATTTTGTAAGCAATAAATTACATTACTCAGTTACTGAAAAAAGTAATCTATTCCTTTAACCCATTACTTTTGTAATGCATTACTCCCAACACTATGTATATATATATATATGTATATATATATATATATATATATACATATACATATATATACACATATATATATACATATATATATGTATATATACATATATATGTATATATATATGTATATACATATACATATATATATACATATATATATGTATATATACATATATATATGTATATATACATATATATATGTATATATATATATATATAATAGGCAGGTCGGGGAAAATGCTGTAAACAAAGAAAGCTTTCAGATAAGTATATTTTTTTTAATCAAAATGAGATACATGGAAAAATCTTAATCAAATCAATATTTGGTGTCTTTAACTTTTGCCTTCAAACCAGCATAAGTTCTTCTAGGAACCCTGGTACAAAGTCATGGATTTATTAGGAATATAGTCGGGTTTATGATCAACCAGTGTAGGAGCTCAGCAACAAGACAAGGTGGTTCTACTGGACCAGTACCAGGCAAACACCTCATAGCAGACTGGGGTTTCTACATGTTCTAGATCTGTAGAACAGGCAGATAGAAATGGCTAACATGGAGGATCATAGTCTGATGAATGACACATTTAGCTAATTATCCTCAGAAACCAGAATTTGTCCGTCAGTGGGACCAGCTCACTACTGGTAGAAACCAGTAGACCCAGTTAGACCCATTTACTGTCTGAAGAAGTCTGACCAGAAGTGGAAACAAGAGACTCAAGGATGGAAACTGGGTTGTAAAACTACGACAGCAGGTGTTTAATCAGCTTAAACATCCAGCCAGAGTCATGAAGAATTATCTTCAGAGTAAAGAAGAATCAGAAGTCCTGGAATGATCTCAGAATCATGGAGAGATTCTGGGATTACATGGAAAGTAGAAGATCTGGGTTTAGTTCTCCAACATGTCTGGATCAACCACCAGCTGCTAGTTGCTAGTGGAGGCAAAGTGGTCACAGCAAATGTTGATTTCATTTAGATGCATCTTTTGTTTATTCTGTATTTAGGAATGTAGTTTTCTGTCTATCTTCATGAAAATTGGTTTTTTGGGGTTTAGATTAGGTTGTATTGATGATGCATTTTGGGTAAAACTGGTAAAAAAGCTAATTTAGAATGACACATTTTAGATAAACTAGCACCCTCAGCAGTTCACTGCATTTTGTTGATTGATGAAAATAAATGATTAATTCTAACATTTCTGAAACTGTTCCTGTTGACACAGTACTGTAGTAGTGAAACTCATACTGTAGTTCTGTTATTCTTTGTAGTATTCTGCTGTGTACTTTGGCTTTCTGGTACGTAGTGTGACACCGCTGAGTAGTACATGTATACTGTAGTACGTGCGAAGTAGAAATGTGCGTACTGCTCCCAGAACTGCATAATCCGCCTGCATTGTATGGTTTCCATAGAAACGGTGTACTTGGTGCTTCCTGCTCACTGATTGGTCCCAGCTGACAGGTGAAGATGTCCTCAGTGAAGGTGGAGTCCGTGGTAAAGGAGCACGCTCTGATTGGTGAAGGGCCTGTGTGGGAGGAGTCAGATCAGACTTTGCTGTTTGTTGACATCGCCGGACAGAAAATCCACCGCTGGAACGCAGTGACCAATCAGATCCAATCTGTGAAGACAGGTAGGGGGTCTCCTGTCCCACCTGGGAGGGGTCTGTCACCTGGCTGTGTCTCACCGCTCCGCCTCCTTGTCCCCAGGTGATACTGTAGGATTTGCAGTGCCTCGCAGGTCCGGTGGGTATGTTGCAGGTGTGGGCTGCACCATCATGGCTGTTGATTGGACCAATCAGAAGTGGACGCCATTGGTCAGCGTGGAAGAGGACAAACCAGAGAACCGCCTGAACGACGGAAAGGTTGATCCAATGGGGCGGCTGGTAGCAGGTACAACACACCTGGAGACCTGTGTCCCTCCTCCCCCTGCCTTACCTGTCTATGCTAACACCTGGGTACACCTGTGTGATGTTTAATCTCAGGTACGATGAGGAGGGACGCTGAGACGGCTCAGGTGAAACCAGGATCTCTGTACTTGATGAACGCTGATCTGTCTGTCACCAAACTGCTGAGCCAGGTAGACTCACCTGTTGGCATCTCCTGTTTTTACCTGCTGTTTATCCATCTACCTGTTTCCTACCTGACAGGTGGACATCTCTAATGGGATGGACTGGACTCAGGATTTAAAAAGATTCTTCTATATCGACAGTTTGGCTAAGAGTGTTGATGCTTTCGACTACGACTCGTTCTCTGGAGAGCTTGGTAACACCTGTTATCACCTTGATAACCACATAGCACCTTCCTGTAACCATAGAAACCACTGGACTTTTACTAGGCAGTATCAGTGTACCTAGATGTAGTTACAGTACAGGGCTCTCATTTATAAAGCTGCTTAAGCACAAAACTGGTACTGAAAACTACGTAAGCAACTTTATACAACAAGTTTGGGATTTATAGAAAAAAGCGTGGCGGAAAAATGTGCATAACTTTAAGCTCATTAACAATCATGCTTTACGCACTTTTTGGATACAGAGACACTGACAGAGCAGGAGGACAGATACCAAAAATGATGAATTTAAGCCTCATTTTCAGACTTGTAGAGCGTTGCACGCACAGCTGAACACAACCAACACTCAAACGTCTCCCCTGTACCGACTATAGGAACTGAGAATAAAAACGAGAATCTGATTGGAAATCTGTTGCATTTAAGAATTATGTTCATATGTCTTCAGGTTTTATAGCAATTACACGCATTGGTGCATGTGTGAAGAACAAATATGCTGCAGCGTTATTCTGCGCAATGAATTCGCTGAAACTCATTAAAGATTATTTTTTATATCAGACACGCTGCTGCATCAAGGTTGTGTCACCTGCAGCTCTTCTGTTTATTTTTATGACCCCAAATCAATATTTTGCATGAATTATACTTTTTAAAAGTAGTTTTGAAGCGCACGTCTTCGCCAGGCTTTAAATATCTCGGAGCGCTTAAACTTATTACGCTCTAGTGTGATTTAGTTTAATTTGCTTTGATTCCAGTCCTACTGTCGCTACAAGAGATAATCATAGCCTATAATTGAAACTTTATATTCAATGGTCTTATTTGTTTCATCTCTTGTGCTGCTGCTTTTATTTTTTATTTTTTACTCTTGTCTTCTAAAACATGTGAAGCCTTTGGCTGAGTAAAGCTCCATATAGACCAACATTGATTGATTGAAATAAAACAGTTTTCTCTGCCTGCAGCTGTTTCTTTCTCCGCCCCTCGGTTGCCACGGTTACCCATGAAACACCCCATATTAGCCGTCCTAGGTGGATGCAGAATATTAACTAGACGCTTTGCATTGATCGTTTATGGCAGAAAGTGGGTGTGTAGTAGGCAGATATGATCCAGAAACAACTGAGAACATTTCTACCAAGAATCTGATTTATAAAGAGGAGATTACTTCCAGCTGTGCTACTCCAAGTTTGATGGATCAGAAACTTACTAGGCGTAAGAAAAAAAAGTTTCTGAGCTTACGTACGGTTTTAGTGAGGATTCTACACAAAGTTTTAGAAATGAGAGCCCAGAGCAGTAGTGTAACTGTGTACCTTACCTGTGTCACCTGGACTAACACCGGTTCTGTTCACTCTATCTGTTTTAGTTTATTTTCCAAACAACTAGTTTTTATATATGTTTGTGTGTTGCCTAGGTAACCGTCGGGTGGTATACCGCATGGCGGAGGGGGAGGGACTTCCTGACGGGATGACTCTTGATGCTAACGGTCGCCTTTGGGTGGCGTGTTACGACGGAGGACGAGTCATCAACATTGACCCTGTCACTGGTCAGTCTTACTAGTTTTGCTGGTTAGTTCTTGTTGTTCTCAGGGTTTGTCCTGTTGGTTCAGCTTTGTCTCCAGTCGTCTTCTCCATGACATTGACCTGTTTAGTGTAGCTAAGGCCATTAACATGAAGAGTCTGCTACACAGAGTAAACTGTTGGGTCTGTACAGAAAGGGACCAAGTATACAGCAGAGGTGGAAAGTAACCAATTCCATTTACTTGCGTTACTGTAATTGAGTAGGTTTTTCCCCCCCGTGTAATTTTACTTTCTGAAGTCATTTTTAAAATCTGTAATTTTACTTTTAAGTATTTTTTTAAAGTATTTACTTCACTACATTTTTTATTGAATAGAACAAATAAAATTGCCTTGCCTAGAAAATGTATAACTAATAAATGATTAGAATATTGCACCCAGAAATACTGCGATGCATTGTGGATATGAGAACTGGCACTAATAATGAGAATAGAAATTGAAAAAGCTGATATTTGTATGGATCGAACGAACAAAGAGAATAAAATTTATTTTTCATCAAGCCTGTATGTAGGCTGCTTATGCTGGCCAATTTGTTCTTTATTTAACATATTCTAATAACTGACAATAATCTAATTGAGAAATATAGTTTTGTCTTAAATGTCTTACATTTTGATGGTACCTGATAGTTTTGTCCTCTTTGGGTTGTGGTCGGAAAAAACATTATTAAGTGAAAATGATGAGTGAGATTCCTTTATTATATGGAGGTTATTTAATGTACTTGTTTGATCAAACAAGGAGGGACAGTATTAGAGTATTCGCAACAGCTGAACCTGCCTTTCACCAACTGACTGACCACTTTATAGATTCAGACCTTACTATTATCTACACCATATCAGTAAACATTTCTTCTCAGTGGAGTTGGTAGACTCCCAGGCGTCTTTGTCTGATAGGAGACGCTCAATCTTAGAACAGGTCAGGATGTTCAGTGCTCCCAGGGTCGTTTCCATGGCAATACAGGATGTAGGAATCCTAATATCAGTACATTTGACCTGACCTAATATTATACAGTGTCACACAATCAGACTATCAATATACCATGAAGAAATGGCACACAGTTCTCTTAGTATGTAAGAATAAACAGAACAGGCAATTATTAATATAAATGGGTCATTTGGGGAAACTAACAGCACTTGTGACTGTTTGTGTTCCCCGTTTTGATTTATACATTTCTATTTAACCTGCAATTACGCTTATAAACAAATTATGAAAAAGCTACTTTGAGATTGATGTCTCACCGTCTTTTTGCACCATTCAGGAGTGACAGCTGAAAAAAGTAACTAAGTAACTTTTACTCTGAGTACATTTTAGGTAAGCTAGTCCTTACTTTTTCTTGAGTAAATTTTTAGACTGGTAATTTTTCTTGTACTTGAGTAAAATTATATCACAATAGTGGTACTTTTACTTGAGTAAAATATTTTAGTACTCTTTCCACCTCTGGCATACAGCCATGAGGAACTGCATTGTTAGTGGTGAGAACTGCTGACCAGTACTGTCTGCAGTGATGATGTGAATGAGATGTGCTGACATATTGAGTGGATGTGAAGTTTGGGTCATTCAGGGCGATGTCGAACCTGACAGAGGTATCTAGTGAGTCCAGTTCAGTGTCCCCTGTGTCTTATTTAGCCTGGCAGCTACATAGAAGACGGTCCAGTTGATGAGGTTCTTCTGAAATGTACTGAGTTTAATCCAGACCAGAACTTCACCATGATGGTGTAAAGTCAAGGACGAAGGCTACAGACCAACCAGATGAACCTTTCACACCTTTACCATTTTATCTGTGTTGGCTAAACTCTCACACAAGAAATGGACAAGAGGACAAAGTTTCGATATCAGTACCCCCCCCATAAAACACTGTTAAGCTGTCAGTCTATGATAAAATCACACAGAACCGGATTGGTGCCTTCAGCACAGTGAAGCTTTGTTGAACACTGCTGACCTTGCATTAATTTAAGAGTTTTTATCTGTGGATCTTTGATCTCTTTATATTACTTTGTTGGCTTCATATCTGTTAGATTATCATAAGTAAATACCTGGAATCATAGTGACTAAGCAGGATTTGGACCTCTTGGTTCCCCTCAGCATTTAAACTGCACCTCTCTGACTCTGAATGAGGCTGGTTGGGGGTGGGAAGTATATGCAGTTAGTACAATCCCAGTTAGAATAGTCCATCAGCCAACTGGTTTGACTTCTCAGTGACGGTCTCAGCTTTAAAATGCATCTTTCTGAGGGAGAACAAAGGTTTCAGTGTGTTGTGAACTGGTGGACTGGTTAAACTGGCTGATTCTCCATGTTCCTTGTGAATGGCTGACCTCCTGTTGCCTCCTCCCAGGTCAGCGGCTGCAGACGCTCTCTCTGCCCGCCATGAAGACCACGTCCTGTTGCTTTGGGGGCCCAGACTACTCTGAGCTGTTTGTGACCTCAGCCAGCCTGGGGGTGGACCAATCAGAGCTCCAGAAGCAGCCCCAGGCTGGGAACACCTTCAGGGTGAGTACTCGGCCCCCTCTCCCTTCCTCTCTACCTATCACATACCTGCTTACAGTGACCTGCACGGCTGTGTGCTTGTGTCCAGGTGACAGGACTCGGGGTCAAAGGTCGACCATCCCACTCCTTCACTGGATGATCTGCAGCAGGCGGAATCTTCAGCTCTCCAATAAGGCCACTGATTAATGATGAATTCAGGATCAATAAATGATTCTAGGCTGATCACAGCAGAGCCTGTACTCTCTACTGTACCCTGGTAATAAAGGCAGACCTGAGCACTGTGGCATGCTGGGAGTTGTAGTTCCTGATTTTAAAAGATAACATCATGATGTAGAAGGGGTTTGTTTTATTTTCACACAAAGTGCAAAATAACAGCAACAACTAACACGGACTTACATAGAGAGCTACAGAACCTTCTAGAAAACGTCTGTACATGTAGAAAACTTTGTGCTCTGAACTTTTTTAAAGTTTAAACTTAAAATTGATAATAAAGAAGGCGGGTGTGGTTCTGGGTGGGGTTGTGAGAACTTATTAGTGTTTGAGGGTTGATGCTGCTGCCATGCTACAGGTACTACATGGTTCTATTAAGAGGGTCCAGGTACCACAGTGATCGAACAGAAGGGCCTGGGTACTCCTGGATTCAGTTTGTGTTTTTATAGTGTTATACGTGTGGATGATCATTAGAAACATGTGTTACTGTCCATTAAGGTCCGCTTGGCCCGACCCGGCCTGGTTGTGTTCCTGTTGCCATCTGGGGTGAGAATATGGGTGAGCAAAGTGGCCCAATAAATCTGTGATATTATTGGTAAGCACAACATGACTCGTAAACAAAAGTCTTCACCTCACTGGTTTTCCAGGGCAGATTCTTCTGTGTGAACAGCTCCAAAGCTAAGAAGTAAAAAGTAGGCATTGCTCCCACCTGTTGATTTTGGGTCAGTCGGGCTCAATTCTGTGATGTAACATCACAAGAACACTGCCAGGACAATCACAGGTAGGAATGAATGACTTCACTTTACCGGACCAATCAGTCCAGTAGTGGGTGTGTTGGGTCAGTTCTGCCCACTTCAGACGGAGCCAGAAGTAGTCTGAAAAAAGGTGTTGGCTTGGCACGGACAAAGGGACAAATTACAGAAGTGTTCTGGTCCTGTTGTGGCCTGCAGCACCCCCCTCAGTCCCACACTCAGAACTGCGCCTTCACCAGGGGTTGCAAGAAGGAACTTTGGGACCGTCAGAGCCAGAGCCGCTGATCTCTAGTGGCTTTGCCTGACTCTACTAGTGTCTCAGGTGTTCGGCTGCAGTCCTAAAATAATCTGAGGAGGAAAAAGGGAATCTTTAGGAATAAATGACCAGATAATCAGAGTTTGACTATGGTTGGGCTCAGAAGGCCTGGTTGACTTAAGTTTAGGCCCACTATCCTCCATGTTTTTAGTGTTTCCCTGCTGCTGCACGTGTCTTAAATGAACGGGAGATTACCGGCATTGTGCAGCAGTTGGAGGCATGCTACAGAAGGAATGCGATCAGGTAGGAAACCTCTATAACATGAGTGACAATGGCCGCTAATAGCCAGGGTTGGTGACCAGTGATTGAGTCACCAACCCTGGTAAGGACCACTCTGCTTCTAAACATGGAGCTAGTCTCTCTGGATCTGTAAGGCCAGTAAATACAGCAGAACATAGAAGAATACAATGTAGTGAAAGAGTTGAACCCTGTACAAGAGGACAAAGACCAAAGGAACCCAGAACAACTACAGAACCTCAGATCTGTTGATCCAAAGCAGAGCTCTGCTGTTAGATGGAGGTGAACCTGCTGAACCCAGAGCTGATGGGTTCAGTATCCATTTGTTAGCCCTGTTGGGATTGTAGAAGCACATTTCCGGTGTCGGTTCTGGTCCAGTACAAACCCAGCTAGTTTTGGGCCTATTAAGGGTTTGAGGATGGCAGCGTTTTGTTTTTTTAGCACCATGTTAAGAGGGTTGGTGTGTCTCAGCCCGGAGGTCAGAAGGTTCTGTGTGTGCCGCTGATGCTGAACCGGACCTTGGTCAGAATGTTACCAGCTTGTGTGGATTTGCATGCAGTAATGAGTCCTGATGTAAAGCACCAGAGGTCGGCAGCAGGTCTGGGTTCTTGGCCTGTGACCGGTAAACAAAAACAGGATGTGATCCATTCACATTAATCCATCAGAAATGTTCAAAGTGCTCATTGGTCCCATTGCTTCAGAGTGGGCGTGGTCAGCTCAGGCATCTCAGTAATGCTCCTCGGAGTGGGCGGAGTCACAGAAGAAGCGGGAGCTGCGTTTGGCCGACCGAGCGGTGAAAGGAACCGTCTTTAGTGCTAAAAGTGAGGAAATACATCAGGTGGTGAGCTTACAGGTAACAATAGCCTGGTTCCATGGTTACCTAGAATTCCTCTGTTACCTGTGATGATGTCCTCGATGGCGCCGTCCTTCCCTTCGTACACGTGGCGGCTGTCCTTCCCTTGTTTCCGTCTGAGCTCTGTGATCAGCTCCTGCCGCTTTCCTTTGTGGGATGGAGACTGGGGAAGGTGGAGGAGAAGGGTGGGGTCATGGAAGTCTAACACTTAAAGACCACAATGAAGTTCCCGATTTGATGTGTTACACTTCAGATTCCAGGCCTTCATTTATCAACCGTTGGGAGGTACTGTCATATATTCGATCCTAAGAATGAAATCTAGAATTTTCGTACGTACTTTGAAAAGTCTGATTTATTAAACACGCGGTGGCCAGCCGTACGCATATTCCTCTGCAATCATCTGTTGATAAATCCCATATGTCCATACCTAGGAGCCTTTAACTGTTCATTTACATACAGAAATGCCATCAAGTCACCATATTTGGTCACACCGCTTCCTCTGACAATGCATCAAGTCCTTGTGTGCTTTCTGAAAATAACGGTCAAAAAGGCAAAGAAAGGAATTTCAGTGACACCGAAACCAAGTTGAATCATAGGAGGGGCAAAAAAAAAAAAGTTATGAAAAGACTTTTTGAAAATGTTCATAGTTAACACATATTTATTTTAAAGCAGGTTGTTCTTGCCCTCTGTTATCGTTGGTTCTGATGCTTCACGTTCCCTGCAGCACGCAGCAGTTATATTCCTGCTGCAGACATAATAATCCTTTCATTTATTTTCTATGGAAGTCCTTAACTTCTTTGAACAAATTAAATCAGTTGAAGTCGTCCTGAACATTACGGTTGGTTCTACCAACTCAGGGGGAACCAGTAAAATGAAAGAACTGCCTGTGAGAAAGTAACAGAGGCAGTAAATGTGATGGGGACAGTAGAGACATTCCTGTTGGACATAAAGGAACAAAACGATTCCATAACAAATCCAATAAAACGTCTCTCAGCACAGAGCTGGGCCAGATCTCCTACTAGGGAGAGAACATATTATTGGGTAGCATCAGCAACCATAGACAACCTGCTGCGGGACCATCCACTTTCCACAGTACAGTTTGATAACCTTTGATTTATAAGATGAACAACATCCATTCAGCTGAAGAGCTTGATGAGGCAAGTTAAAAAAGAACATGGGGAGATCAGACCTCTGAAGCACCTCACACCCCCCACAGGTTGCGAGTGACAGGATTTCCTTTCATGATCACCTCCAAAACGAAATCATTTATTCCTTTGCAAATTCTAAATATTTCCTGAAAGTTTAATCCAAATCCATCCATAACTGTTGGAGTTATTTTGCTAAAAGTCAGACAGATGCCAACATGAGCATCTTGGTGGAGGAGATGAACTGATGAGAGAAATATTCTGTCAAACGGTTGCATTCCCCTGTTCTACCACTAGATGCCGTGCATGTGTACATACAGAACTGTTTTCACATTTAGGAACATTTTTACACACGAGTACGAAATGGTAAATACCACAGCCTGCATAAAATTGGTCCTACCCATGAAATGCACACAGATCTGTGCATTAGCACGGTTCATAAATGAGGGCCCTGGACTTTTTCTGATTAAGAACGTTCAAAATCTTAAAAACTACCAATTAAATCTAAACAACAGTCATTTTTTTAAAACAATAAGCAGCTGGAGCGACTTGATCCGTTAGCTGAGCTACAGATGATGGTAGATGCATCCGTAGTTAGTCAGAATATTTGATGGATGCTCAACATGCTGCTGTGGGGATTTAGTGGCCATTCATCATGCAGTAATACTGTAGAGTATTCGTACTTTCCTGAACTACTATACACCTGACGTAACAAAAGCTCATTCCATAATGAAGCTTTAGGATCATAGCCTAACAGGCTGACCTGGGTATGATCAGTCTCTCTGGACTGGTTTTAATGGAAAATTCAAGATTAGCCCAGTTAGGTTAAGGTTTGGCCTTTATGGCTGATCCATATCAGTCTGGGCCCAGCGACCAGCAGAACCTTGGATGCCATTACTACTATCTTTGCTTCTGTTTTCAGTACAACCAGTCCCAGTAGTGGGTTTTTCCCAGTCTGCCACAGTTCCTACATTACTTCATTACATTTGATCTAGAGTGCTGTGTTACTGTACTAGTGGTTTCACTGAGTATCAATGAAATGAACGGCAGGTGGTCTGGTGACGTAGTGGCCCAGTCATGGAAGCATTCCACAGAGATTAAAGCCTGCCGCACACAAACCCAATCTGCTTAGCTAATAGTCATTCCAGGCTGTTTGCGTTATCTGCTGAGCCCAAACATTCAAGTGACCAATCAAAATGCGTTCTCCGATCACATGATTCCAAGATGGCAGCCCCCTGTCCTTACCTCAAAAAAATGAATGAAACAGAGAGCGAGATGGATATCTAGGAAATGCTGCTACTCACTTTGTTGATGAGGCATTGATGCATCGTATAAACGGATATAATCAGGTCAAATTTCCACGAGTCTGTCTTCTAATGTAATTTTCTCCGTGGGCTGCCATTTTGGAATCATGTGATCGGAGAATGCGTTTAATTGGTCACTTGAATATTTGGGCTCAGCATATAGAGAATACAGCAAGTGTTTCACCTCGTGAGGTGAAAAATATCAAACCTGTTTGATTTTTGCCTCAGCGCCTCATGAGGCAGAAAACTCACCAAAAATTAGGCACACACAGTGAGCTACCTGCTGAGTAAACAGACTCAAATCACTGTTAGGTCAGGAGATTGGGATTGTGTGCAGCAGGCTTTAGAGAAGGATAGAGATGATTCCGTCTACATTGGGGTTTTTAAAATATCTATAATTAAAGTACATAACCTCCTCTTTGGGCATCTCTCTCTTCCTCTAACATGCCATTTCTGCCCACCGGCCAAGGTTCCAGAGCTTTCTATCAGATATCTTTGGTCTACTGTACAGACATAACAACAATAAGATGAGTCCTTCAGTTAGACCAGAGTAGGTGAAGCGTCCATAAGTCTTCTTCAACTTCAGTCTCTTCATTGAGTCCCAAGTATAATGCCGTATGCCCTGGATGCCTTTACTAATAATTACTAATCACTAAATAGAACTAATCTTGAAATAATTTCCCATATCTTGACCCCATGAGCGTAGCTGGGAATTGGAGACTCAGGTGTAAAAGTACTCTGAGTTTAAAGGCTGTAAGAGTTCAAGCCCATACCACTGTGTCATAGTGGAGTGGTTATATTTCATATTCTACCAGTCTGAGGTCTGTAATTTAACAGTGGAGTCTGGGGCGTGACAGAGAACTGATCCAGGACCAGGACTACCTGGTTCCATCAGGTGAACATCAGACACTATAGTTCATTTCTTTAGAGGAATGAGAGCTCCTCTCAGTCCTGGTTAATCAGGTACAGGTTTGACGGTAGGATCACAGACACAGAGAGGATCCAAACAGAACCTAAACATGGAAGGGTGCTATAAACTCCATGGATGATGCTGTTGGACCGTAAGCTGTAGAAGGTTGTCTCTCACTGTTGAATTGTTAGAAGTTCCTGTTGGACAGAATCCTGTGTATGAGCCAACTGCTCAGAAACTCGTTTATGTCAGTAGATGATTCACCTTGGTATCCTGCTCCTCCTGCTGCTCCTCCTGCTCCAGTTTCTCCAACAACATCTGCTCCTGGCGCCTTCTCTGCTCGTTCTCCTCCTCCGCCACCTACACATACACTTCCTGTTAGTTGAAGCTTCTACCATTTAGTATAAAATGTGGGAGAGGCTTTAGGTCAGCAGGCCACACCCACATCAGGGAGGTGGGGATTCATTGTCTCACTTACCCTGTAGGCTTTGATGAAGCGGACAAAGATGGGAAAGAAGACTGACGGTGGCATTGTTTTGGAGCTTTCTCCAAAGAACTTCACTGCATCTTCAAAGGCGTCCTGCAGTTCAACCACACAGTAAGACCACACTGCATGTCAGAAGGTCTGTTGTAACTGAACCAGCATAAATCATTAGCATTCCCTCGTTTCTACTGAGCAGTACGGGTTGGCATGGCCAGGTACGGTGTTTTATGCTCTGCTGTATTTTCTCCTGCACTTTCCAAAGTGTCTGCTGTTATTTTTCATGGGTTTATACATTCCTGCTTCATCTGTCTCCATTAGCCATGATTTTACCACCCCGGCTACCCCCACCATGTCTCTTCGTCCCACCCCAGACACAGTTTGTGCTACGTGGTAATTCACTCTCACTACACAAATAAATAGTGACACTTTCTTGGTTGACAAATGAACCTCTTGATCAGAGGATGAATATTTCTCTTTAGAATCTGAGTCATTATTTGAAGAAGTGCTTTATCAGCTGTGCACAAAACTCTTTTTCTTTGTCTATAACTCGCTGTGTTTATCTTCCGCCTGCAGAAACTACTGCCTCATCTCCCAGACCGGGGGCAAGTTTCCACATTTATCTTCTCCAAAACTTTCAATGGTAACACATCCACAACTGTAGCTTAGACCAGTGATTCCCAACCAGGGGGATGTGTACTCCACATAGTACGTAATCACATTACAGGGGTACTTTGAAACATTGGGTTGGGATGTGTTATGCTTAATGAATATCTAAAGAATAATAAACCCAGCAGAGGAACAGACTGGATAATACTCTGCTCCCATTTCTATCAACAGCTTATCAAAGAAAAAACAAAGTAAAACAGATACGGTTATATTTTTCAGGGTTTTGTTTAATGTCTTTTCCGGTTTATGTTGTAACAAAGGGAGGTTTATTTACTTTTTAAAATGTAATTACTATCTATTTTCATATATATATTTAACTTGATGTGAGACGTTTGAAGTGAAGTGAAAATAATAAAATGCTTGAGACATAAATGTTTGATGACTTTCATGATCTTCACATTATAATCAGTTCTGGAGAATCATCGACACATTTGACTAAAGCCTAGTTTTTGCGTCTCTGTTTTGACGGAGACAGATTGACACAACGCAACTACCGGTCAAAGCAAGGGCTCTACGTCACCTACGCAAGGACAGACGGAGTACAGCCCCATTTTTTTATCCGTCTCCATCAATGGAGAGCGTATGCATCTGATTCTGATTCACCAGAAAGGGGCTCTATATCGCTGTAATTGGTAGTTTATGCAGCGTTTGGCCACTACATGCTTTATATTGAAAGGATAATTGATCTATTTGGTTGTTTGGGCGATTTTGAACACAAAGAGGTGTAGAAACGCAACAAAAAGGCTGGGTTTGTTTCCATGGGTTTTTAGAGGATTCTATGAGCGGCACTTCTAGTTAAAATCTCTACAGCTTAATCAGAACTGACTTTCTGTCGTTCATTGCTCCTTGAGGAAGAAATACGTTCACAAGCCTAGAAAAAACTGAAACAACGCTGTGATAGCAGGCAGAGATGCCTCGAAAAGTTAGCGTCCCCTGCTTTCCTGTTCCAGCAACACTGAAAAAAACAATGGAGTGGAGAGGAAGAAAACAGAGAACCATAAACGAAAAAAGTCTCCGTCAATACGTCTGTGTCCGAGTTCAAATTTGCAGTGGGACAACTATAAACTAGCCTTAAGGGGGTAAGTGCTGTATGAGAAAATGGCTCTCAATGAATAAGATTGGGAACTGGGTTAAAGTTACAGAAGTCCACCATCTCTTGGTGTAAAGTCATAACTACATTTTGCCCATATTTGCAGCTGTAGCTTGTTAAAGTCATCAGTGTTGCTTGTCACAATTTTCTTCCTCTGGCGCCTAAAACGTTTAATCCTAACTTCTATCATAGCGTCATACTATTACTACTACAAATGGAACACACTATTATATGTTGTACTCATCTCAAGCAGACATATTTTTCTGTCCTCCAATCAAACAACTGCGTTGTGTGATGCCAGCAGCTCTACACTAACCGTACCATTGCCCAATGTACCTACAACCGAGGAATGGTGCTGTACGGTTGGTTGCATGGACTGCTTTTATAATGGAAACAGACAGAATGGTGTACTGAAATGCATGAACCTCAGATGTACTGGCTCTGTGGAAATAAGGCCAATGATTCCTTTTGTTTGTCCAGTCGTACCTGCGCGATGCGTGCGTCCTCCTGCAGTTTGTTGAGGCGGGACTCATTCCTGCTGATGAAGTCTTTGAGGGTGGCATTGTGGGACACGCTGAACTCTCTCCAGGTGAGCTCCATGCCGCGCTGCAGCTCCTTCACGTCACATAGGACGTTCTCCAGACTCACTAAGTAGCACAGGTGAAAGCAAAAAGGTGAGGTAGCCGTGGCCTTCAGTCTCTGCAAGGCTGTGATTGGCTGATGGACTCACCTGCAGCAGCTTTGTCCACGTAGTGCAGCTCGTTGTAAAAGAGAGTGACTCCAGGATATTTCTCGAGCACCACGTTGGAGATGTAATGAAGCAGTGTCTGCTTCCTATCCGTTGATTTTGTCTCCAGAAGCTGAAACCAAACAGTTGATCTCAGCTCAGTGTTCTCTTTGCAGACATAATGTAAAACAATTAGACCAACATGATCTGGGTTCACTGCTGCTTATTCTCTGAACCTGACTATCTGCGGTCTAGATCACCTGTTAGATCAGAGCCTGTTTTCTGTTGATACATACCAAGTACATGGGACGTTCTGGGGAATCTGCCACCGCTGTACAGAAGCAGATTCTCTAAACCCACTGGAGTGTCCCATCTCTGCCTCATCTCTCTTTGGATTTCCTGTTTGTCTTTAAATATCATTAACTTTTTTTTTAGCTGAAATAACTCTTGTTGGATAATTTCTTAGTAAGAGACAAACATGTGATGATGTTTGTGGTGTTTGGACATGATAGGACCTCTGAGGAGTGTCTCTATGTAGAGTGTGTTACCAGATCTAAACTCTGCAGCTTGAATCCGTACACAGCTCCTCTCTTACTGCTGTTCATGTAGTTCCCCAAAGCCAAGATTATCTAAAGGAGCAGAAACTGTTAATTCATAACAACTCAGGCGTACTGCAGGTTGCTTCTACAAAACCAGTCCAAGACAAAGACTGACCTCCAGAATCTTCTTCAGTTTCTGAGACGATTTTATTGAAACTGAAGCCGCAATTATGGCGTGGAGTTGCTGAGAAGAGGCACAGTCAATTAGGTTTACTTCTTCTCTCCAACACTTTTACTTTTATGTTTTCCTTACCGGAGTCAGCATCTGGATGTTGTCTGCAAAGTTTCCCATGAATGTCATGATGGTCATGCGCTGACTGAGCCTTTCGATCCGACTGAACTGCATCATGAACCGATCCTCATCACTCAGAGACTCCAGGGGTTTTCTGTCCCTCTCATATTGTCGTAGTAGCTTGACCTCGGCCTCCGTTGGAATAAAGCGCATCAGACATTCCACAAAGTCCACGGGAACCGTCCGGAGGTCAAACCTGCAGAAACAGTGTTAGTTTCTGAGTTTGTTCGGATTGGCAACAAAATCCTGACTTTATTTGATAGAGGTCCAAACTATCAGCCAATCAGAAGCCTTGCATAGCTGTCTGATGGCTTCACCTTTCAGAGGGCATCAACAGGCATTAGTGAACAGATTTAGCTTGGACTGTGATTGAACCTGGCCCTAGAACTATTCGAGACACTTTGTGTGAGGTTAGCTTCATGTGAGTGGTGCTAGTAAAGCATTTCATGTCGGTTATAGTACCATTGTGGTGTTCCTACATGTAAAATGGCACGGTAGACTACCTCTGAGGGTTTGACTGGTACCAGTAGTGGTTTTCTCTCTGATGAAAGTGATGTTTTGGAGCACCTACGTGTGAATGGCACGGCAGATGACCTCTGAGGCCTGGCCAGCTTTCCTTAAGGTGATGGCTAGGTTTTTGGCTCTGTTAGCCTCCAACAGAGAAACTTTGGATGGAGCCTTCTGTGGAAGCTTCTGCCTGGACATAGTTAGATCCACAGCTGGGCCCTGAGCCTTGGTCTTGAACAGCTCCTCAAACCCTTCCATGTCCAAGTCCTGGCAGACAGACGGATGAGTCAATCATAACTGAGAAGGTAGAAGATTTTCATTGATCTCAACCTCTGTGACCTCCAGCATTTGATCTCTTACCTGTAGAATGGACTCATCATCAATGTCATTGAACACTGTTCCGTTGATCTGACTGGGTTTGAGAGCGACCCAGTTCAACACTGGCATCCTGAACTTGGTCTGGATTGGTTTCTTGATCTTCACAGCTGCAGAGGACATGTATGGAGGCTTATGAGTGTAAGAGAGTTATAAAGATCAAAGTTTTATTGTCAGCTTGAGTTTTGGTCTTATGATTCTGTCTGCAGCTAAGAACCGTTTAGAAGGTTTTCTTAAACTAAAGCATTCCATCAGCTGCCTCTCTGGTTAAAGGGCATTAAGCCAAAGATTTCTATTGCTTGAGTTCCATGTCTCAGACTGCTAAAAGTATGGTGAGTTTAAAAGTAAATCATTTTTCCTAGTTTAAGCTTTTATTACTAAGTATGACGTTACAACACCCAAAATGTTTCCAGTTCTGGTTCTGTGGCAGTTCTAGCATCAAAACTAGGGTGAGATCAGGTTCATTGGGACACACAGCCCTTCTCTACTCCATCTCCCTCACACCGTACATTGCTAATACACTTAAGAATTAGGGGGGGAATCCTTTTTCAGACTCAACTGACCCTAACACACCTTCTACTTTTCTCTCCTACTACTCTCCAGATATATTTTTCCTAATGTTAATGCAATTGTTAACCCAGTTTTCTCTGTGTTTTTCTCCCCATAGAAGCTGTACCCGGTCTGGTACCCTGTTCAGCTATAATGCCCCCTGCTGGAAGGGGAGCATTGATCCAGATGATGCTCAAAGTCACCAAGCAACATTAGTTGTAGTTTATTGAAAATGCTAAGTTTCAATTTAGTTTTTATTTGTTTTAGTTTTAGTCTTCATTAAACATGTTGTGTACTGGGGCAAGACAAAAAAAGAGAAGAAATGTATAACAATATCTAAGAAAATTATTATGTTTTTTAAAAATGCATTGACATGGGCCAGATTAACAGCTATATAAATCAGGCAGATATAAGAGAAATATGGCAGAGTAATGTTCAAAGTTCTGTAAACACAACAACAGCACCTGTGTATTAGAAAACCCTAACAATTATGAAGGTTCTAAATTTCTATAAAACTGGAGCTTTCTATCAACGTTTGCTTAAATGACGCTAGGCGGACCGCAGCGACACAGACAGCTTGACTGACTTGTTGGAATAATGCAGTACAACCAGTAAAAACCACCAACAATTAGTAAAAACCACCAATAATCAATAAAAACCACCAACAACCAGTAAAAACCACCAACAATTAGTAAAAAACACCAACAATCAGTAAAAACCACCAACAATCAGTAAAAACCACCAATAATCAGTAAAAACCACCAACAATCAGTAAAAACCACCAATAATCAGTAAAAACCACCAACAACCAGTAAAAACTACCAATAATCAATAAAAACCACCAACAATTAGTAAAAAACACCAACAATCAGTAAAAACCACCAATAATCAGTAAAAACCACCAACAATCAGTAAAAACCACCAATAATCAGTAAAAACCACCAACAATCAGTAAAAACCACCAACAATCAGTAAAAACCACCAATAATCAGTAAAAACCACCAACAATCAGTAAAAACCACCAATAATCAGTAAAAACCACCAATAATCAATAAAACCCACCAACAATTAGTAAAAAACACCAACAATCAGTAAAAACCATCAATAATCAGTAAAAACCACCAATAATCAGTTAAAACCACCAACAACCAGTAAAAACCACCAACAACCAGTAAAAACCACCAACAATCAGTAAAAACACCAATAATCAGAAACTACAGAGGGATTATTTGTTCATTAACACAGCAGATAAACACACAACCTACACTAGCTACACAGCTTCAGTTTAACACCGGCTCCCGTTGCTATTGCTTGCAGTCGCAGTATTAGCTTGTTTGTTAGCCATAGCTCACCTGTTGCAAAGTTTTTGTTGCAGAATGTTTAATCATCGTTTCAATCGCTTCTTCTGATTATGGAAAGCCAAAGTGTTCAAAATTAATTAAATAAATAAAACATTATGAAATAAATATTGCAGTGAAATAAATATTTAATGAAATATATATATACTATACAAATGTATAATCTAAAATAAAAAAATATATGAAAAATATTACAAAAAATGGGCGTTGCATTTGAAATTATTTCAGTTTTTTCTAGTTTTCATTATTTAGTTAGTTTTCATTAACTATAATAACCCTGTACTAGGCCATTTCTATAAATGTCCAACATGCATTGGGGTCTCTTGTGTTCATCTTATTTTTTTTTACATCCTCACATATTTCTCAGAGTTCAGAACATTTACCATCTTTAAAGATACAATATGTAATTTTGACATTTTGTGGTCAAAATCACTCTCAGTCACTCACCTCTCCCCTCAATGAATTTCATGGAGAGTTGCCAGTTACTGATTGGCCAGAAGATACATGATGATGAGCGAAGACGGGTTTTATGCAGTACGATGATAAGTAGCTAAATAAATTTCACCGAACTATCCAGTTGATGGTAATTGAAAAAGCATCTTGAGTTACTTTTAGATTTTTACTTTTGGATTTAGAATTTTAGCAGATTTTACTACCAGCCTTGTTAGCTCAACGTTAGCCTTTAGCCTGGTCAGCATCAGATTACAAATGGCAGTGCACTGTTTAGTTTTGAAGACCTGCAGGCTCACATGTGATTTGCCCGGGAATCAGAAATCATACAGATATTGGTCAAAATTATATATAGGTAGATTGTTATGTGATTCATTTACAATAAAACTCTCCCATATAACACCTTCAAAGGTAATCTCTGAACTGTTTTAACTTCAGTTTAAATTCACAGAAGCTCCACGGATGGATGGAAAATGGGAAACTGAAAACTGGTTTCCAGTCATCAGTTGATGGAGGAATGCATCATGGTGTTAAAGGGGAATACAAAGATTAGAAAGAGCCAACGTACAGAACAACTTGAGAGGACCCTCTGGAAGCAGAATGAAGAAGAGAAATTACGTTAGTCTAAGAGTTGGTGAACGTTTCTAGTTATCATGGAGATGGGCTGGAAGATCTGTCCCACTGTTTTACCTGCAAGCCCAGAATTAAAGATGACTGTCGGTGACCCTCCTGACCCTGGGAGAGGCGGGGCCACAGGAGGAGGAGGTGGAGGCATGGGGACAGAGGAGAGCTCACTGGTCCTACAAGGTGGGGGAGGTGGAGGAGGAGGTGGAGGAGGAGCAGGAGGAGGAGGTGCAGGATATGGTCCATTGGATACTGAGGACAAAAATAAGAACTGTGTCAAGGCCTGGTAATATTTGTGTTCAGTTAGACGTTTCTCCATTCTTGGAGTTCCCAGCAGTAAACGAAAGATGGTTCTGATTGGTGGAGGTGTAACTGACCTGTGCTTGGCATCGGTGGTGGTGGTGGAGGTGGAGGGGGTGGGGCTGGCATGTCTGGAGCTCCACCCATCCCTGGTCCCACGCTATGATAAGCTACAGTCTCTGGGCTATAGAAATCAATAATCCGTCAGGAATCTGTGGGATTAAACTTTTCAGAGTCCGTTCCACGGTCTGTGTCTCTTACCTGGGGGACAGGGTAGGACAAGGTGGAGGTGAGGGGGAAGCAGAATCCGCTACACCACCATCTCCCTCTCCTCTCTGAGGCTGAGGAGCTCCAGGCCCTCCAGACTGCTGGGCTTCTTGAGCCTGGCGCTCTAGACGACTCTGCCGGCGGATCGTCTGGTCTTTCTCCCGAACTATCCGCCTTAGGGTGTGCACCTGAGTGTTGGCACTGGTGTACACCTCCTGCAAAGCAGAGAGATGAAGGTCATGTTGAGGAACAGTTGGAGAGGTGGAATGAACCTTGGTATTTAAAACCATGTCTGTCCGTGGAGATGGACCGGATGGTTTTCAGCTCTAACCCGTAGTTGGTCCAGTTCCTTGTTGGTCTGCATCAGCTGCTTCTCCAGTTCAACGATCTTCAACATGGCCTCATTCTCCACATCCAGCAGACGCTCTGACATCTGAAGACAGATACAGGAACTGAGTACCAAACATACCTTGGTACTGGAGACCATGCAATGCTCACCAAGCCCCTACTTGAGGATGAAAGCCTTAAGGTGTTTAATTTTAACATTTATATTGGTCTTCAGAAGCCATCGCACCACAACTAGGATGATTTTTTTCATTTTGAAACTATAATCTTAGAATTTGAGCATTTCTCTTGGTTCAGTGAAGGAGATGGAGGTCTGTTAACAGGCTCAAAGAAAATGCAACATGATCACATCTTTACCGTAGTGAGGTTCTCCTCCAGCTCCTCAACTCTCTCTAGAGCAGCAGTCTTTGTCTCAGCGTCCTCCAGCAGGGTCCCAACGTCAAACACATTGTCCAGGTATGCCTGGATCTGAACCTGCAATCTGTCGCTCTCTGTGTGCTTTAATCTCTGAGGGGGGACAGTTGAGGAAAATGTGACAGTTACCTGGTTGTTCTGGTCTCTGTGGTTCCAGTATATAATCCCATGAAAGCAGCATAACAATGCACCAAAAATCATGTGGATGGCTAGAGGCTGAACACATGACCACACTTGCTGATGGATTACCTCCAGGTGTTCTTCCAGGTTGAGTTTCGTGAAGTCATACTGCAGATGAACTCTGAAGTTCATGTCCTCCACTGAGTGAACCACAATGTTAATAAACTGCATGCAGGCCACCTAGGAAAAAACAGGTGTGCCATGAACCAGCTGAGCTGGATGTGGAGGATATGTCATACCAGGTAAGAGTAAATAATTACCAAGAAGTCAATGTTGTCATCTTCATTCTTGAAATGCTCCATCAGCTTCTCAAAACGCATTGACTCGTTGCACACCTGCAACAGATGAGCCGTTAACCATAGAATGGATATTTGGTGTTAGGCAGGTGTGTGCTGCTCTCGTTCTGAAAGTGTTTGCTGCTGTTTACCGTTTTAAAGTTGTCAAAGGCTGAAAGGATGATCTCATGTCCTCCTCTGACCAGACACACTGCTGCCAACAGCTCCAGAACCAGAGCCTTGGTCCTGGTGACGAGTCAGAACACCACAGACTGTTATGTGTTCAATCGGCTGTTTGAGCTTGTTTTTCATGAGTTAAGTACCTGGGGTTCCTGTTGTTCAGACTGAGAGCGATTTCGTTTACAGCATGAGGATGGGACATCACCATGTTGAAGCCGTACTGAAGAAGAGAAAGAGGGGTCAGTGTTGCCTCCCTGCATCCTAAGGGGAAGGCTGTTGGTGGGGTTTACTACCTGGTAGTTCATGATGGCTCTCAGACACATGACGCAAACATGAACATCGTCCTTCTTGCAGACGAGTCTCGAGTTCTTCAGGGTTCTACGACTTGGCAGTGTGTTGGAACGAGTCACCAGAGTCGAGCTGTGAAAACAAAGATCTCAAACTACCGAGTACCCCTGCAATATGAGTGTTTCACAGGGTATTTTCTTTTACCTGATGGAGTGTCGGGCCGAGCGAGAAACAGATGAGGATGGAGATGGGAGACTGCAGTCGCCATGGAGATCCTCTATAGACCGACTCCAAGGAGAGTCAATGGAACCCACCTCACTACCAGTGTCTGACTGCTCTCCATCAAACCTGAACAAATCAACCCACGTAAGACCGAAGAGCACGATTAAGCATCCATGATTCCTGTTTTACCATTCATACAAAATGGCTGGAGCCAGACCCTCCGTTACCAAGGAATCATCAAACTCAGAGCCCAACAGCAGCTGACAGAGTAGGGACAGATTATACTCACGTGACTGCGTATTGAGCGAAGGACAGATACTCAACAAGAACATCCAGACCTCGATTTTCCTCATTCAGAAACTCTCTGACCCACCTGAAGACAGAGAGAATAATGGAAGGAAGATGAGATAAATGGAGAAAAAGAGAAAGATGGAGAGTTGGGTAAGGGACAGTTAAGATGGATTAGAGGGAGAGTGACATGTTGAATGGACTAGAGGGAGGAAGATAAGGTGGACAGACAAAAGACATGTACCCAATGTGGTTTGTACGCAGAGAAATCTCAAGTTCTCTGAGCATTTGCGTTGACTCCTGAACTCTTCGTCTGAACTTCTGGAGTCAGAAAGAGAAACCTCAGAGAACATTCAGGGTCACAGCAAAAGGAAAAACATTCCAAACAACTCTTAGCTTGTTCTGTTTGACAGATTAGTAAACTTTCAACATATTCAAGCAGTACATCATTTGACTTGTAATCCTGACTGTGAAAATAAAATGGTTTCTGTCATGTCACCTTTCGTGTCACAGCTGGATCGAGGAAGCCTCTGAGTTTCTGAATGTAGGTATGAGGAGGGTTCTTCACCTGAAATCTCTCCTGTCAACACAGAAATTCACTGTGGGTTTGTATAGTCTTAGATTGGAAGTCTACAACATCCTGTCCATATTAAATCTTTCAATCTTAATCGGCCCTCATATTTCAATTTGAAGCTAACCAAACTACGAGTTGTAATGTAAAATATAGAAAACATTGGAACAAGATTAGTCCCCTTCAGTCATCATATACCACCAATTAACCCCGGAACAGCATTTCTATTGTGTGTTATATTGTATGCTTTAACCACAAGGCCTAGGTGTGAAATAATAACTTGGATATTACTTCAGTCGACTGTGTTATGTATGAAAAGAGAGGACCTACTTGATCACAGATCAGCTCCCACTTTTTCTCGTTGTCGTAGGAACGCAGCAGACGCACCTTGTCTGGGGGCAGGTTCATCGAATTCTGAAAAACAAAATGACTCCATGCTACAAAGGGTGCAAATTTCCGTATTCTAGCAGTACGAATACATCTGGGAAACTTCAGAACTTCAGAGACTAACATCCAAAAACAAGATCTGAATTTAAATAAACTCAAATGGGAAAGGATCAGTTTGTACTCAGCCTGTCTTCTGGTGAGTTTAAACAATTTCCATATAAACGTCCTCACAAGTTTACCAAAAATTCTACATCCACTAAAAGGTTTCTAACAGAATCCCCCCAAAAATCCTAAATTAAGTCATTTATTTTTTCACGTGAGGTCCGTTGAGGCAGAACATCTTATTCTTTTTTCTCTGCTGAAGGAGGAGCAGCCTCTATTGATCTCTTATAATCTATCGCCTTATTTTCTTTTTTCTTCTTCTCTTTTCTCACCTCCTTATTGCTTTTTTCTTTGTTTATATATCCACCCTCTGGAGTTTCAGCATTAGATCAGACTTCTTTTTAGATTTCTTTTTGAAGGACTGTGGGATAACTACAGGCCATTTTGCTCAACAGAGGACTTTGAAAAACTGATCCAGAGAATGAAGGGTAAGGAAAGGAAGATTTGGGGTGTCAAAGTGAGTATGGATGTAAACACTGGATATAGAAATGAGACAACTTTACTGATGATTGCTAATAGTGAAAAACGAACTGCTGCTCAAAAACAGATTTGCAGCACTTAGTTCCCCGAAGGACAACCCAGACCCAAGCACCAGCCAAGGTCACCGGTAGTAGTTCTCCATGAAGCAGACACACAAGAAAGTAAAAAATGTCCCACCAAATGTTCTAATTGTTCAATAAATGAATCAATCCATCCATCCATCCATCCATCCATCCATCCATCCATCCATCTTCAAAGGATTAATGGGGGACAAACAGTCATCCAGCAGTCATTGGGCGAGATGCGGGGTACACCCTGGACAAGTCTCCAGTCCATCGCAGGGCAACATAGAGACAGACAGGACAAACAACCATGCACACGCACGCTCACACCAGTTTAAAGAGACCAATTAACAATCTACTAACAGTCTAACAGTCAGGCTGGGATTCAAACCCAGGCCCTTTTTGCTGCAAGGAAAGAACACTGCCTCACAGTGCAGCCCGCTGGTTCAACAAATGGTATGTAAAATTTCTAAAGAGAAACAACACTAGTTTTATTAGATGAATCCATAAGAGGTGAAAGACATTTTTGGAAATATCCTGACAAGCAATATCTTAAAGTGTAAAATTTTGTTCTCCACACACGATCTATTGATGTAACCATAAAAACAACAAAAACACTGAAATTTTGAAACTTAACATACACATCTTTACCAATGGACCACTGCCCATAATAGTTGATAGAAGATTCAGAAGACTTCTTATGCTTCATAAATGGCTTAAAAACCCTGCACTGACATACCAATAAGATTGATCAAAAACTTTAAAACATACTGTGATGCAAAACATCTCTTCAGAAAGAATGACGGACATCTGAAAAAAGCCATACTGAGACTCCTGACCTCGAAAATGTTTTAATATCTCAATCAAAAAGCACTGGTTGCTTCATAATATTTGACGAAGCACCCAAGCAATGGCCATGGCACACAGCCTACGAAGATGACCAGAAAACAAACACTTTCTGCCTCCCCACCAGCTCAAAAAAGCATAGATGATGCCAACAGTATGTACAACAACAAGTTGAAACATGTAAGGGATAATGCCCGACGACGGTTGCTTCCGCGAAGTCCATACCATGGTCACTTACAAAAGAGGGACACACTTAATCAATTAATAATACTTTAATGTATTTTAGAGTTAAAATCGCGAGGTTTTTTATATAAGTCGAGAGCACTATTTAATATCTACCGTATACAAGTGTTGCCAAGGAACGTGGCCAGAGCGAGCCGACCGCAGCGATTTATCATTGAGGTGAAGTGAGATGATGGCTTTACCTTACGTTACGTGATACTAAATATGATTTCAGAAGGCCAGTGCACTACTTACCGCTTGTGTGTGTCCAGAGGATGATGCAAATAACGTTTAGACTCGGTTGCCATTTCAGCCAGCGCAATAATTTAGAACTGTCATCAGGCAATTTGACAGGACGCCTTTCCTAGGGGTACATTATCACTTTTTAATGTACACCCTCCAGCCAATCTGAATCGAGTATTCACCCATACCATGGTATGAACAGGAATAATCACAATGTTCTCCAGTTTCACCCTATTTGTCATCACCAAATTACTCTCTTTTTAAAACTTTGTTTGACCAACTGAATGCTGGGACACATATAAACACAACTCCAGATAAAGGACCCTGACAAAGCTTTATTTCAAATTTTATATAAACCCCAAAATGTGACTTTAACATTTACTACTTTCTGTAATATGTATCGACTATGACCACTAATGTTTGGGACCACTGATAACCCCCAAGATAGACAAGCAAAAACATTAAGTGACACTCTTCATAACTCGGCCTGACCCAACATGTCAAACAACCAACACACAATCAAATACAACTCTAGACTTAATAATTAGCAAAGGTTTAAATATCTCCAACATTTCAGTAATTGATTCTGCATTATCTGTCTGCATTTCCTTTAAAAATACCATCTCTGCTAAACTACCTACCCACAGTGAGACCACTGTAAATCCTTTAACTAATTCACTCTCCCACCTGCTTTTGGAAATCACAGTTTTCCTGAACAAAAGATGAGGCTGTAGTTGAAGGGGAGTTTTAAGAAATATTTAATAAGTGAATCGGAGAGAATTCTCATGCAGGAGCCCCAAGCTGGGCTCAAACCGTTCCACACCCTTTCAATACTGAAAACTCATCTGATGTAAAGTAACAATGTTATGATCCTCACTTACTCCGACACTGTGTTGATGTCTAGTCCCTGAAGGTTAACAAACCACTTCATACTCTAGCTAAAGGGAATGAGGTTAGAGGCCTTCTAATCAAATATCATCCTCACTGTTTAAACATCTGATGATCCTCTAGATGCCATATTCCCAAGATTTAAATGTTAGTATTAACTAACATGTAATTGATCAATTATTTGACATTACCTTGAAATATTTCCATCACACACATCGTCCCCACCCCCTTCATCCTCCAACACAAACAAAATAACCAAGCTAGTAGATAAATTTCCCTCTAAAGTTTCCGACATCACTGATACCATTGCTCCGACTAAAGTTAAAGTAGTCTCGGGTGGAAAGAAGTCTCCATGGACTTGGGATCCATTGGTACGTAGTAAACAAAGGAAATGTTGCCGAGCTGAGAGAAAATGAAGGAAAACTTGAGTCCAGTTCATTGTGAGATCTACAAAGATGGACTGAACCATTTAAGTTTGAAAAATGCAAGGGGATCGTTCTCTTCTGAAATCATTAACAGAAACATTAATAATGCGTAGACTTTATTTCCAACAGTTTGGAGTCTTATTAATCCTCCAGTGACAGTAGGCCCTAAACTACACTCCACTAGGACTTGCAATTAACTTTTTCTGCTCTTTTATTGAAAATATTCTGACAATTATAATGTCAACCCACCAACCCCTAACCCTCCACTGGTACTCCCATGTAAAAATGAGGAGAAAATGTTTGAATTCAATAAACTATACCAATCCCACCTTGATGAAATCATTAACCAATTAAGATCCTCCTCTTGCACCCTTGATGTCTTACTTACAGCTTTTCTAAAGAAAGTTTTCCTTGTCATTAAGTCTGATCTGATTCTAATGGTTAACTCATCCCTGAGGTGAGGTTTCTTCCCACAGGCTTTAAAACAGCAGGTATCCAATCCACTACTAAAGAAGGAAAACCTGAACATTAATGCAGAACTACAGGTCAATCTATAATCTTCCATTCATCAGCAAGATTATTAATAAAGCTGTTTCAGCAGTTAAATAGTTTCCTATCAATAACCAAACGCCTTGATATTTATCAGTCTGGTTTCTGTGCTCATCACAGCACTGAGACTGTCCTAGTCAAAGTTTTCAATGACATTCACATTAATACAGACTGTGGTGGAACCTCAGTGCTGGTTCTGTTGGACCCCAGTGCAGCGTTTGACACTGTTGATCATAAAATATTACTGAAACAACTGGAGAGCTGGGTCGGACTGTGGTGCAATACTTGGCCAGTTTGAGTCTTACATCAAGAACATGAATTTCTTTGTGTCAATAGGCAATTTCTCATCAAAATGAACAGAAATCACATGTTGGGTCCCTCGGGGCTCCATCCTGGGGCCTCTTGTGTTTAATATCTACATGCTCCCACTAACCAGGATTATAACATCTAATGCAGGCCCTGGGCATATAGACAGACTACAGTTTACCAAATCCAAGTCAGGTTCTACTGAGAGTATTTTAAATTTCATCTGTTTTATTTTATGAAGAGTGGAACAGCTCATCTCAAAGGATCTCCAAGTACCTTTGTTACTGATCCAATAATTTCTACTTCTTGAACAGAGCCATTGAAGGAGCTAGTGTTCCTACCAACTGTGTCTACTCTTTCAACTTTACATCCCATAGTTTTACTTCCCAGACAGGGACAATACTGAGCTAATGGTGCTATTAACTCAGTGACCTTTGACCCCATAGAAAGCTGTGCTGGACCAGTGTCTTCTGTAATCTTCGAGCCTGGTAGGTTGTTGCAGACAGATGCTGAAACTCGCTATGGTGGTGCTTCCTCTTCAGGCAGTTGTTCCTTTCCACTGTTGCCCTATGCTTGGTCAGGTAGAGTGGTTGCTGTAACATCAGCATAGACTGGGCTTCCTTGCGTAGGTAGCCACTGACCGGTTTTCATGCTAATCCTAATCTGACCATTTTGTGAAACATCAAGGATCAGATTTGAGATTTTAATCTGTCAACATGATTGGATCATATTGAGATGTTCTGTATAACTGAACATGAATCGGACGTTTTCTAAGGAACACAAGGTGATGTATTATGAAAAGGAATGAATAAACTGAATATCCAAAGCGCGTACTCCACACCGGCCCAGTAAACACTGTAAATCCCTGAGTCAACATTGACTTCCATCCATGTCCACATCCAGCTTTTCATCACTGTACAATCTATCAGACCCTCCATATCATGTTGTATCTGTGGGTCAACCATGGCTCACATGTTTACAGGCTCTGGCCCATATATCATCTGCTGTGAATTCTCATCATGCATGCATAATGTAACCATTATCTGCAGGTTGTTCCACTCACCAGGGCGATGGAGAACCTCTCCTCCAGTTCAGCCGGGTCAGGCATCGGCAGCCGAACCGGGGCAGCTCTGGACCGGATCACGGCCAGCTGGCTCTCCATGCTCTCTGTGTTCCCCATAACACACACACTCACACACACCCAGGGAGACAAGCGAACGCAGCGAACACACCCACCCTGGTAAACACACACTCAGACACACAGCGGCAGGAACATGTGGTCGGCCATGACTGACGGAGGTTGCTGAAGGCCGTACTCTGAGCCCAGGGATGTGGTCCAGTCTGTCTCCTTGTCTCTCTTCCTGTCTCTCCTCCCACGATCAAGATCCTCTCCTCTTCCTCCTCCTTCCTGTCTGTCTGCCTCTTTGTCTCCTGGAGCCAGCGATGCTGATGCTGCTGCTGCTGATGCTGATCCAGATGAAGCCGTGCTCTGCAGCCGTGTTGATGTGTCTTTGGGTGAAGTGTGTGTGTTTGTGTGGAAACGTGTGTCGCAGATGAGCCGGTTAATCCTCCCCCTCTCCTCCCCCACACCAAGAAAGAAAGAGAGTCGACCCCCCCCTCTTTGTGTCTCTCTCTCCCCCACAGCCGTGCTCTTTGTGGAGCTCCCTCCACCCTCCCTGTGCAGACAATGAACCTTCTGCTGCCACACGCCCCGCCCCCTAGCCCTCACACAGGGAGGGGGAGGAGGAGAATCTGACTCTGGATCAGCTGCTGCAGCTTTCATTCAGACATCAGTCAGACCAAAGGAACATGGCAGTTTGTAAACCAACTGTGAATTCTATGGGTGGGTACTGCAGAACGGCCTCCACCCTCACTCTGCCTCCACCATCCATCCACTTCTCTTCAGTTTGGGCTAAAGTCAGAACTGGATCAGTTCTGATCTCATTAAACCATCTGTAGACAGCAGCAGCACCATCCAGAGGTGGTGTAGTTGGACCTGACTGGTGTTGGAGGCTGCAACGCTTCATCATTACAGGGATTTATTGCAGGTTCAACTTAAACTCATCAAATTTAATCTGAGCTTCAGATAAATAAAAACCAGAGAAATAAAAACTGTTTTCAGTAACAAATCTGCATCATTTCATCTCGTGTGCCGTTGAACATCGCCCTCTGCTGGAAGCTTACAGAGATAACACAAAACTAAACCGCTCTCACTGTCCATTTTATTAGGAACAAGGGCGTGCTGCTGGTTGAGCCAGTCTGATGATCCTGTTGTGTGTCTGTGAGGAACAACATGATTTATTTTCAGCTCAATTTTCTCTAACATGCTGAATATAATAAATCATTTCAATTTTATTTATCTGTAATGTTGCTGCTCACTGCTGCCATTTATTTGATCTGAATATTGTTTTATAAAAACTACATATGACCCAAAGTCCCTGGTTTAAGATGTTTTCTCAGTTCCTGAATCATGAATTCAGCCACAGAAAAAAATCTATCGGTGGTGCTTAAAAATTATAAAACATTTGGAAATATACTGACATGCTTTTATGACACGTCCAGAGATGGGTATAGAGCACAAAAATGGTTCTCAATTAAGGGCAGTATTACTTCAACATATTTTTGTATTCATCCATCTTGTTCTGCTTATAATTCTTTCTGCAGTAGCTTAAGCAGGGAGACCCAGACTAACCCTCTCCCCATCCACTTGGGCCAGCTATTCCGGAGGAATCCCGAGTATTTCCCAGGTCAGCAGAGAGACATATAATCCCGCCAGCGAGTCCTGGGTCTTCCTCTGGGTCTCCTCCTGGTGGGACGTGCCCAGAACACCTCACCAGGGAGGCGTCCAGGAGGCATCCTGACCAGATGCCCGAGCCACCTTAACTGGCTCCTCTCGATGTGGAGGAGCAGCGGCTCTACTCTGAGCCCCCTCCAGATGACCTAGCTTCTCACCCTATCTCTAAGGGAGAGCCCAGCCACCCTACCGAGGAAACTCATTTCAGCCGCCTGGATCCGTGATCTCGTTCTTTCGGTCACCACCCAGCGTTTGTGACCATAGATGAGGGTAGGAACGTAGATCGACCGGTAAATCAAGAGCTTTGCCTTTCGGCTCAGCTCTCTCTTCACCATAATAGACCGGTACAGCGCTCGCATAACTGCAGACGCCTTACCAATCCGTCCATCGATCTCCCGCTTAATTTTTCCTTCATTCTTGATCAAGACCCCCAGATACGTAAACTCCTCCAGTTGAGGAAGGACCTCATCCCCGACCCGAAAAAGGCACCCTTTACATTACATATTTTTGTTCATATGAAAATTAAAAGTAGCCGTTTAAGTATCTACTGACTAACTGATAAGAACATCAGATCAGCTTTCTAGGCACTGATTTAAAAAATGTTTTATCAGACAGACAAAAACACAAAGTTATGTGCAAATTCTGGTATTTTTAAAGAATACAAAGAAATAATTAATACATATAGCCCAAATATAATTACAAAATAGCAAATCTAAAGTAGAGTAAACTATTTTAATCAAAATATTGATCATAAAACTTATTAAAGTAAGAAAACAAGTAAGGTATCTGTGTTAGAACAAGGTAAAGTGCTTCCAGTAGCAACATACAGTGATTACCATTTATTCAGTTAATCTCCAAAGCTCAGCAGCTAAAAGATTCATTAGAACAACAAATGTTTTGTACATTACGTCTCACTTTACGTAGCAGACTGGCTACAGCGAGGAACTGACAATTTAGTTTTGGGTGGTACCGGACTGGTCTGATGAGTCTGGGTTTTAGCTGCAACACAGATGGTCATAACTTGGTGGAGACAGAGTAAATGAATGGATCCATCAATAGTTCTGGAGGATTCTGGTTGTTTTATGGGCTGAGGGATATTTTCTTCAGTCATCTCAAACTGAACCAGTATATTCTGGCTAAAGAGCTGAAGTGGACTTCCCCTGCTGTTCACGACATCCCCTTTAACCACCTTTTATTTAAAGACTTTGTTACATATCTAAAGTCTCGCTCAGGGTTCTAGAACTGGTCCAGATTGTTTCAAACCCACAAGACATAAGCTGAATCCTGTCGAAGGTTTGAGTCTAATGTCTGTCTGCCATAGGTGTCAAGTCTCCTGTTTTGGCTCAGAAACTCCTGTATTATTATTATCATCCCATAAATCTACATAATTTTTATATCATTGATTAAAGTATCTGTCTCTTCAAACTGATTTGTTACTACACTTTCCACCTGCAGAATGGCAGTTCTTGTAAGGGTAGTACTGAGAGCACAAAAAACAAAGAGATATACATTGGATACATACACAGAATGGACCTGGGGCCTGTTGCACCAAAGTAGGATAAGGGATTGAGCCAGGATATCTGGGTTATCCTGGCTCAACTGATGCGTGATCCAGTTGGACAAAAACGAGATAGGGGCAGGATAGGTTACGGTATCAGTTACCATGGTGATATATTGTTTAGAGCTAGCCTGCTCCAGACCAGGCTGAGCTCCAGGATTTATTTAACCCTATGAAACCAGTAATTATTAATTAACTATATTTAAACATTTGTTTTATTCATTTGCATCTTTTTGCATAAATTATGATTTTAGGTGGTATTGCAGTTTCCCATACACCACAAGGCTATATATAAAATGACAGAATAATGACAGAATGATGAGAGTTGATAAAATGAGGTTCGTGGAGCATTTGGTGGAATTGTATTTTTAGTACATCAGCATCACATTGTCAGAAATATCAGGACTCCAAACTAAAGAATATTTAATAAAATGCATCTTTTTATCAGAAAGAACCAGTCTCATACATGTAAGACTTTCTTAGGGTTAGGGTTTGGGGAAGAAAAACGGTTCGGGATGA
This sequence comes from Apricaphanius iberus, assembly GCA_028564705.1. Classification (NCBI taxonomy): domain Eukaryota; kingdom Metazoa; phylum Chordata; class Actinopteri; order Cyprinodontiformes; family Aphaniidae; genus Apricaphanius; species Apricaphanius iberus. Next base: position 608,832 of record JAPXFQ010001415.1, read on the forward strand.
ACCGTGGTGCACGGGCCTAGCACACTGTTCGCTACACTGTCCCACATCCATCCATCCATCCATCCATCTTCTTAACCGCTTATCCAATTCAGGGTCACGGGGCAGCTGGAGCCTATCCCAGCAATTATCAGGCGTTAGGCAGGGTACACTCTGAACAGGACGCCAGTCTGTTGCAGGGCCAACACAGAGAGACAGACAACCATTCACACTCACATCCTAGGGACAATTTAGAGTGATCAATTCACCTATCACGCATGTTTTTGGACTGTGGGAGGAAGCCGGAGTACCCGGAGAGAACCCACGCATACACGGGGAGAACATGCAAACTCCATGCAGAAAGACCCTGGGCCGGGATACGAACCCACGACCTTCTTGCTGCAAGGCAACAGCGCTAACCACTGCGCCACCGTGCAGCCCTAACACTGTCCCACATCAACTGAAAAATAAAAAGATCAAAATGACTGTCTGGTCCTTCTCTTTCCCTACATTCAACTAATTGGAATTGTAGCTCTACTTAGCTTTAAATGTGCCGTTTTTGGCTTTGGTTGCCCCCCATGCACTTCTTGGTGACGCGTTTCGTCTCTTCTTGGACTTCATCAGGCCACGTGCATCCCCTCTTGACTGTGTCTTACCCTCTTCCCTTTCTCTGCAACAATGAATTTTGTTAGGCACCCCCTGAGCTTTCCAACATCCATCCGGTTCATCTGGTTTTAAATCAAATGAATTAATATTGTGTGTAATGCTGTTGTTTTTAACCTGTTTTTATCTGTAACTTAAATCATGAATTGTTTAACTTAAATCGACGAGGTTAAGGTTAGGGTTAAGATGGTAGGGTGGGGTAGGGTTAGGGGTTGTGAGAGATACTCTCTGTCCTACCCTGTGTGGAGTCGTCTGCGCCAGCCGACGACCCACGAGGGTCATGGGATGGGGGTGCCCGGAGGCTCGCAACAGAACGGAGGCAGTGCACTCTTCTCGAAGACCAAAAGTTTGGGATGTTGGCACCTTACCGCTAGATGTAGGTGTGTGTGGTGGTCGGGCTGTGTTGCCCGAGTGTTTATAAATCTTAAGTGTGTGTTAATGATAGAGTTCAGAAATGTGTTGGAGAAGAGGGCTCATTCTCTTCGATCCATTAATTGGATATGGAGTGTGTTTAGGGAAGATGGCGTAAGTAGTCAATTATCTTGGGATCAGGGCATACTGTTGATAATGTGTTGAGGTCAATTATTTTATGTCTCCTTTTCTTGTGGTTTTTTCAAGCTTAATTTTTTCATTTGTGGTGCTGTGTTCATGTCCTGTGTGCATGGGAGATCCTGAAATCTCTTGGTCATCTTTCTGTTCTATTCTTGTGTTCGTGTCTCATCTCGGGTTGGGAATTGTTTTAGTTGTGGGTGTTAAGTTTGTTAAATTAAGTTGGTTAGTTGTTAGTCTGTTGATAATGTGTTAAGGTCAGTTATTTTAAGTTTAGAGCCTAGTTTATTGATAATTTTTTAATATTGTGTTGGGATCACTTATTTTAAGATTAGAGTTTAATTCTTCGGTGATCTGATGGTGTTGTGTTATGGTTGATTCTTCTATGTGTAGAGTTTTTTGGTTTATTGCTAATCGGTTGATAATGTGTTGAGGTCAGTTATGTTAAGTTTAGAGTTTAATTTATTGGTAAGTTGATGGTGTTGTGTTGCTGGAAAATCTTTTAGCCTTATTAACGTCTTGTTGGATTTCTGGGCTGTCTGTCAGTTGTAGTTTTGGGAAGTTGTGTAAGATTTGCAAAATAGGTAGGATCCTTTTTTGTATGGATTTGTATGGATTGGTCAGAATTGTAAGTTTTAGGTGGGTGTTTTTGCTTTATCTTTTAAACAAAGTGTGTTTTATTTGTAGTTTTTGTTCAAAGTGTTTTTGGAGCTGTCAGTTTTTCTTCTTTTTATATTCCTTTTTCCAGTTCCTGTGTAATGGGAAGGGGGTGTGGCTTGTAACTGCTTTGTGAATAGTTTGTATGGATTGGTCGTGTTGGATGTAGCAGCTCTGTATCGGAGGGTTTAGATCCAACATCGCTAACCACTTTAGGCCGAGATTCTGGCTGGTTAGGTGTTGTGAGAGATACTCTCTGTCCTACCCTGTGTGGAGTCGTCTGCGCCAGCCGACGACCCACGAGGGTCATGGGATGGGGGTGCCCGGAGGCTCGCAACCGAACGGAGGCAGTGCACTCTTCTCGAAGACCAAAAGTTTGGGATGTTGGCACCTTACCGCTAGATGTAGGTGTGTGTGGTGGTCGGGCTGTGTTGCCCAAGTGTTTCTCAATCATAGGTTTTGTGTTCGTGTTGGATGTAGCAGCTCTGTATCGGAGGGTTTAGATCCAACATCGCTACCCACTTTAGGCCGAGATTCTGGCTGGTTAGGTGTTGTGAGAGATACTCTCTGTCCTAACCCTCTGTCTGGGATGTAGGGGCTAGGACGTGGGTTATGGCCCCGTCCTCCCTGGGGAGGACCGAGGTATGCACGGTCCTTCCCTCCTGGACCCCTCCCTCCCCGGTCCCAAGAAAACCAGTCATGGTCTTGCGATTGGGGTCGATAGGTTTTGGTCCGCATATGGGAGCGACCCCCCCTCCCATAACGAACCTGCTGCCACCCTCCATCAGCCATGATGGAGGGCTGGTAAGTTTTCAATTGTTTATTGTATATATAAAAAAAAAAAAAAAAAAAAAAAAATATAAATATAAAACCTTTTACAAACTAAAAATTCCTTCAAAAAAGGTTCAAAAATAAAGATCGTGTGCCGCTGTGGCAACGTTTCGACCTGTTGCGGTCTTCTTCAGGCCTGGGCACACTTAAAACAATGCAATCTGTCTGCTGTAAAAAGAACGACTGTCTCCGTCAAAGTGCGACAAAAGAATGAGCCTGGCCTGCAGGATCACCTCTTTTATAAGCTCTGGCTCCGCCCCTGCAGCTTCTGAAGTTTTAACAAAAAGAAAAAAGAAAATACCAGAGTCTAAAAAAATTAAACAAAAGGCTTATAAACCTGACCAATAATATTTTTTTATTTATTTTTATTTTTTTATTTTTTTATTTTTTTATTATTAACTAAAACAACACCATATGAAATCGAATAGACTAAATGCTGTATATTAAACATGAAATGAACTATTTGTATAAAAACTTATTTTAAAACTAAAGTATTTATTTATTTATTTATTACAAGTATCTATTTATTTATATATTTATTATAAAGTATTTATTCAAACTGTGTGTAAACTGTAAGAACTAATATATTAAAATGTACAAAACTTATATATAAATATTTACAATAAAATGTATCAAAACAACATAAATGGAGGTGAGGGAAGGGGATGGGACTAGGGTTAGGATAAGGGTTAGGGGTTAAGGGAACAAGAAATAAAAATTCTGACGCCGATTGCGGCAGAATTTCATGCACAGGCCATCTCTGCTCCTGTCCCACATGCCCCCATCTCTCTGTGTTCTGCATGGGCTGGAGGCCCCTTCATTCAGGGGATAGGTAAGGGGTTGTGATTTTAAATAAATAAATTATGAAATTTCGGAGGGATAAAAATTAATTAGAACTGGGTAGGGGTCCGAGCTTTTAGGGTTAGAGAAGAGGTCAAAAGATTAAGGTTAGAGCTTAGAGTTCAGGGTCAGGTTAAAAAGTAAGGGGGTAAAGGAGTATGGGGGTGAAAAATGGGTAAGGGGGTCAAGAAGTAAAAGATAGGTTTAAGGACCCCACCCAAAAAGAATAATAATAATAAAAGAATAGAAGAGAGCAGCAAAAGGCCAGAATTGGAGTAAAATAAAATTTTGATCCACCAAATTGTGGTTTTGGGTGCTGTCATCTCACATTAATATTAAAATTGTTTCTCATTTAACCCCCTGGGATATACAGTGCCCAATTTAGCAATCCAAACCCTCTCAGCTCTCCTCCTTTGAGGTGCAGTCCACCTAGGATTGGTCTGAATGACTGTTGCACTCACTGACCCCCAGCCATGAGATAAAAAATGTTTGACTAAGTGAGTGTGGGTCTGTTTCCCCTTTAATATATTGTGTCTGTGCTGGGTAAATCTGACCAGAAGCGTATTTCCAGTTTCTCCTACATACTGTTGTCCACACTTTGTGCAGGTTATTAAATATATGCAATTTTTGGAGCTTGGGTTACCTTTGCATAGGGACAAAAAAAACGTTTTTGTTACAAAAGCTTTGCAACCACTTGCGGTGCAGAAAAAATTGCCCGTGACCTCTGGTTCTAGGCTCGACCAAGGGTGGCACTTTGGCTTTAATCAGGTAATCCCTCAGATTCTTGTTTCTCCTGAATGCTCCGATGATCCTGTAATCTCTGAGTAAGTGAGTATTCTGAACAAACCTCTGAAAGTTGTTTCTGATGCCTCTCACCATCTGAAGGGTGGATGGAGAAAAGGTAGTCACAAATGGTAAGGGAGGAGACACATCAATAGGTTTTGTCTGCAGGAAAGATTTGAAGCACTGTCTTAAAAAAGAGCGAGGGTAACCTCTGCTGGACAATGCGCCAAACAGCGTCTTTGTGGCTGCTTTGAAATCAGATGGTTGAGTACAGATTCTATGAAATCTTAAAAGCTGGGATTTGATAAGACCTGCAAAGGTGTGTTTGGGGTGAAAAGATGATTTAAACAATAATGCATGAGTATCAGTGGGTTTGAAAAAAACTTTGATATCAAGTCTGTGAGTATTTGAGAAATGGGTCCCTTTGAATGTTGTCGTATCCAGAAAGTCGACAGAGGTTTGACTGAGAGTGGACTTTAATTTAATAGAGGGATTGTGACTATTGAGAGTCCTCAGAAACTCCTCAAAGTCCTGTTCAGAATACGACCATATTCCCCAAATGTCATCCAGAAATCTAAAAAATTGCTGGGGCTTATTATGACACTTCTCCAATGCTGTGGTCTCCCATTCCGCCATGAATATATTGGCATAAGATGGTGCAAACTTTTTGCCCATGGCGGTGCCCTTGATTTGTAGGAAAAATTCCCCATTAAACTGGAAGTCATTTCTGGTCAGATTTAGTTCCAGTAGTTGCAGTAATTCCTTCTCTGGTCTTTTTTTGTCAGGATATTTCCTGAAGATTCTTTTAACTGCTGCCATACCGTCCTGGATGTCTATGTTTGTGTACAAACTGTCAATATCAAGGCTAAAAAGGAAGGCATCCTGTGGGATTTCCAAATTTCTAATTTTATGAAGGAAATCAAATGTATCTTTAATGTAAGTGCTGTGTTTTGTAGATAGAGGGTTAAGAAAATAATCCAGGTATTCGGCTGTGTAGTACGTTTCGCTATCACAGTCCGATACGATGGGACGTCCCGGGGGAACCTCATATGGAATGCTCCACCGGGAGAGTTCCTTGTGTATCTTAGGCAGCAGATAAAACAATCTGGGTCTGGGTTCTGATGAATGAAGTAAATACTGTTTTTGTTTAAAATTAATGAATTTTTTCTGGTAGAGATTATCAATATTTTTTTCAACAAGTGGTAGAGTTTCTTTATAAATTGTTTTTTTAAGTTTAGAATAGTATTTTGGGTCATTAAGTTGTCTGTATCCCTCATTTAAATATTGGTTCCGGTCCATAAGAACCACTGCGCTTCCCTTGTCGGCTAGCTTGATTACAATTTCTTTATTTTCTGTTAGTTCTTTAAGAGCGTCAACTTCCTCAGTGGTTAAGTTCTGTTTAATTGGATAAAAATGAAAAGGGTTAGGGGTTAGGGTTAGGGGGTTAGGGTGGGTAGGATAAGGGGACTGATAGGGTTAGGGTTTGAAAATGAAATGAGTCCCTCCGAAGAGGAACCCATGGTGCACTCTCCACCCTACCGTTCGCTACAGTGCCCAAATCCAATTAATCCTTTCCTTCTTCTACCTTCCCTTACTTTCCATTAATTGGTGTTTGTCTGTCCCTTTTTGGTTTCGTTGTTTTTTGCACTTCGTACGACGTTTCGACTTTCTTTTTGTCTTCTTCAGGTACGTGCTTCTTTTCTTTCTTTGTCTTTGTTTCATTTCCCCTTAACAACGCCTTAATTTAGCTTCGGCACCCCCTTATCTGTTCTGTCCTTCCTTCTTGGGTTCTTCTTTCCTACTGAGTTTAGTTTTGTGTGTGGTCCATTATTTAGGTTGCTTATATTAGTTTAATTTGGTTTCAAAATGGGCGGTGGGTGGGATGGGGTTAGGGTTAGGATAAAAGTGGGGCTGGGGATAAATAAAAATGGCTAAGTAGCCTTTGATGGGCACTGCAACTACTAGGTAGGAGGACCTGGCGGGATAGGGTTTGAAAATGAAATGAGTCCCTCCGAAGAGGAACCCATGGTGCACTCTCCACCCTACCGTTCGCTACAGTGCCCAAATCCAATTAATCCTTTCCTTCTTCTACCTTCCCTTACTTTCCTTTAATTGGTGTTTGTCTGTCCCTTTTTGGTTTCGTTGTTTTTTGCACTTCGTACGACGTTTCGACTTTCTTTTTGTCTTCTTCAGGTACGTGCTTCTTTTCTTTCTTTGTCTTTGTTTCATTTCCCCTTAACAACGCCTTAATTTAGCTTCGGCACCCCCTTATCTGTTCTGTCCTTCCTTCTTGGGTTCTTCTTTCCTACTGAGTTTAGTTTTGTGTGTTGTCCATTATTTAGGTTGCTTATTTTAGTTTAATTTGGTTTCAAAATGGGCGGTGGGTGGGATGGGGATTTTGAAAGAAAAGTCCTGTCGCCAGAGGCGACAGAGCTTTTATGCACGGGCTCTCCTGCATACAGTCCACCGATGCCATTCTACCTCTCGTTCAGGCCTCTAGGAGTCACTGTCTCCAGTCTATGGATCCAGATCCTCTCAGCTCTCCTCCTCTGTGCTGTGGACCAATTTGGGTTGCACTGTAGCGCAGTGGCTGTCAGTGATTCCCATCCATGTTCCACAAAGTGTTGCACTAGGGGTACCTGAGTTTCCTTTTGATTCTGAATGTTATATCTATGTTGGGTGAAACGGGTCAGGATGCTGTTCTTTGTTTCACCCATATAGTAAATCAGGCAAATTTTGCATCTAATTAAATAGACACAATTTTTAGATTTTGGGTTTCCAGATTGGTCTGTTTGTTAAACTGTTTTGTCAAATTTGTTTTGTACCCAGTGCAGCTGTTTAAAGAAGTCACTTTGACCTTTGACCTTTGGTTCTTTCAGAGGTTTCACCTTGGCATGGACCAAAAAAATCCTTCAAATTTTTATTCCTTCTATAGGCCGCAATAATCCTGTAATTTGGTAGCAAAGATGTTTCAGATTGGAATTTGGAGAAGTTTTGTTTAACGTTATAAATAAGCCGTCCTGCTGAGGTGGAATAAGTCGTAATAAGAGGCAGCATGGGAGATGTGTTGGGAGGCCTGGACTCTAGAAAGGAGGCCCTACATTTCCTGAGGAATGATTTGGCATATCCTCTTTTGCAGAGAGCAGAAAACAGCACTCGGGTGGCCTCCTCAAAATCCGTCTGCTGGGTGCAGATTCTGTGGAATCTGAGGAGTTGAGATTTAATGAGGCCGGCGTAGGTGTGCTTAGGGTGGTAGCTAGTTTTAAAAAGAAGGGCGTGTGTATCTGTAGGTTTAAAGTAGACTTTAACGTCTAACTTGTGTGTGGTGCCGAATTGTGGGCCTTTAAATGTTGTGGTATCCAGGAAGTCCACAGCTTTAACGCTGGTAGTGGACTTCAATGTGATGGATGGGTTATGTGTGCTGAGGGTGTGTAGGAATGTCTGGAAATCCCCCTCCGAACCTCGGGTCAGTGGGTTCTGATCTCTGCGGTTCCCGTGGCCTATATGGTGTCTTTTGGAAATTATTGTGCCCTCTCGAAGCTTCTCCACGGACCACTGAGGCATATGAACGCAACTGCTCAACAGTGTAGTGATCTTCCAGGATCAAGAGTGTAGTATAACCCCAGTTCCTGGCATTTCCTTCTATCAAAGCCACTGTATTGCCAGTAGGAGAGGCTGGCTTGATCATAGAGGACAAGATGTCAACCATCCGGGTTATCATCTTTGGTTCAGATTTCCCCGGTTTTGGAGCAACATTCTGGAGGTGATGAACCATTTTTATAACGGTGTGCATTTTACGCACCATCCGTCCAAACCTCGGGTCAGTGGGTTCTGATCTCTGCGGTTCCCGTGGCCTATATGGTGTCTTTTGGAAATTATTGTGCCCTCTCGAAGCTTCTCCACGGACCACTGAGGCATATGAACGCAACTGCTGCCCCCGGTAGCGATCCTCCCTAAAGGGCGGCACAGGCCGGTTAGGGTGAAGGTTAGGGACCCTACCTCGAAAGAGGTTGGGTGGTGCACGGGCCTGCCCTCCAAGGAAGTCACCCCGGCGGCTACGGTCACGTTGTAAAGGGCGGTGACGCTTCCTCCCATAGCGAACCACCTGCCAATCATCCCCCATGTTGATAAGAGAAATGTGAAACGGGTTCGCCTTTGTTATACTAGAACAATATTTGTGTATAGTGTAGAAAAGCTATGAATTTGTATATATAATTAAAAGTGAAATAAACTTTTGTAAGCGTGAAATGAAATGAATTTTTAATGTTTAAAATGAAATTATTTTGAATGTGTAAAATGAAATGATTTTGAATGTGTAAAATGAAATTATTTTTTTTAAATGGGTAAAATGAAATTATTTTTATACTGCAAAATAAAACAAAAATGAAAATTGTCTAAAAAAAACAAAAAGGGGTTCGTTTTTAGAAAAACGTTTTATGAAAAGGTCATGCCACTGGCAACGTTTCGACCCAAACTGAGTCTTCCTCAGGCCTATGGGCACGTACCAAAAAGAATAACAAACAATGAGCTTAGTGTCGTCACTTTCCAGGAGCTGTTGCCTCTTTGAAAGTCAGAGCTAGAATGAGCTCTCTCCACTCCCTGTCCTTATATACTGTTGGAGGCTCCACCCCCTCAGAAAAGTCTGACTCTAGTTGTAATTCTGTGTTGGTTTTCTTTTGCTCTAATGGTTGCAAATATGCAAGTTGTGAAATGGGAAAGTTTTTAAATGGAAAAAGTTTTTGTTTAATATAAAATCACATTTTTAATGGAAGATAACTTTTTTAGTGTAAGATTATTTAAAAAAATAATAAAATAAGAGCTTATTTAATTGAAGATGAAATGCTAATACATATGAAGTTATTAATGTAAGATGAATTTTTAGGGTAAAATGAATTTTAAACAGATTACTTATGGACACATGTGAAATGAAGTGGTTTTACAGTATTGTAACATAACAGATGAATCCATGTATGTGTGAGGTTAGGGTTAGGCGCTAAAGTGTGAAGTTAAGGTGAGGAAAAAATACCAGGGTTAGGGATAAAAACCTGGGTTAAGATTAGGGTAAAGATTAAACAAGGTTAGGAATACCATTTTTGGGCTGGATAAAATTTACCAGAAGCTCTACGGTTAAGATTAGGCATTGACACCTAGTAGCTGGGTTAAAAAAAACTCTTTATTTTTGTATTTAGGATGAAGAATATTGATAGCAATCGTGAAAAGTACTCAGGACCTGTTATTAACCATATTCAGTCCTGTAGGCTCTTTTGTGCTCAACCAATAAATCCATTTTCTTTCCATGTTTTTCCTCTCATAGTCTGACCAGGAGGAATTGCTCTGTATCCCACCAACTCTGAGACTTCGCCAGCCATGTAAAATAAAATGGTTAACAATGAGAGTGTGAACTTTCTTCTTATTTTCAATATTGTATTTGTGCTGAATTAATCTTGTGGATATAGAGTTTCTGGTTTCACCTATGTATTGTTTACCACAAGTGTTACAGAAAATTAGATAAACACAATTAGATGTGTTTAAAGTGAATTTTTGGGAAACCTTAAAGATCCTTTTATTAACTGTATTTTTGACATATTCCAGGTTGACAAAATGTTTTGAAAAAATTCTTGGCTTGTCCCTTTGTTGTATCAATGGAAGCTTTGCCCTCACCAAATACTCTCTAAGATTTTTGTTATGCCTATATGCTGAGATAACCTGATGATTTGTAAGTACACCATGTTCCTCAATGATAATCCTAAAATTGTCCTTAACTTTTCTGTTTATTTTTATACTTCCTGATGAAAATGTAGTTATCAAAGGTATGATTTTTTTATGTTGTTTTGGTTTTGTGTCCTGATAGGTTTTAAAACAGTATTTTAGAAAGGTTCTAGAATAGCCCCTCCTCCTCAGGGTTGTAAATAATATTTTAACTGCTTCCATGAAATCTTCATTTTGGGTGCAAATTCTTTTAAATCTCATCAATTGGGATTTAACAATTCCCTTGTATGTGTGCCTGGGATGAAAACTATTTTTAAACAACAATGCATGTGTGTCCGTTTCCTTAAAGTGTACTTTAACATCCAGATTGTGATTAAAATGAAATAATTTGCCTTTGTATACCGTGGTGTCCAAATAATTTATTGAAAACTCTGCCAATGTATATTTTAGCTTAATAGAAGGATCATGAGTGTTTAAAGTTTCAATGATTTCCTGAAAATCCTGCTCCGAATAGGTCCAGATTCCAAAAATATCATCCAGGTATCGCAAATATTGAAAGGGTCTTTTCTTACATTTTTTTAACACCTTGTCCTCCCAATCGGCCATGAAAATATTTGCATATGCAGGTGCAAACTTTTTACCCATAGCGGTTCCCTTTATCTGTAAGTAGAACTCCCCATCAAATTCGAAATCATTTCGCATTAAATTAATTTCTAATAACTTAATTATTGCTTCATCAGGCCTTTGAGCACATGGGCAGAGAGAAAGAATATTTTTAACGGCCCGCAATCCTGCCCCAATATCAATGTTTGTATACAAACTATCCACATCAATTGTGAAGAAATATGACTTTATTGGGATCTTTAAGGATTTTACAATGCTAAGAAAATGGATTGTATCTTTGAGATAAGACGGATGTCTAACTGACAAGGGGTTCAGAAAAAAGTCTAAGAATTCTGCGGTTTTGAATAATAATGAAATTATTTTTATACTGCAAAATAAAACAAAAATGAAAATTGTCTAAAAAAAACAAAAAGGGGTTCGTTTGTAGGTTATAATCCGACCACAGATAAAAAGGTTAAAACATCAGTGAGTTTACAGCAGACAGAGACCATACAAATATAGCCTTATTAAGCACATAAATACCCTTAAAATGAGAACATGTGATGCTCTCTACACCTAAGTATGGATGAGTTATGAACAAAAATGTTAGGAGGCGGATAATCCAACGTTGCTGGTATTATAAATCGTGAAAAAATGTAAAAAGCTTCAAAAATTTAAATCATACAGATGCCATACACATATAGCCTTCTACAGCACATAAATACCTTTAGAATGAGAACATTTGATGATCTCTACACCTAAGTATGGATGAGTTATGAACAAAAATGTTAGGGGGCGGATCATCTGACGTTGCTGTAAAAATAAATCCTGAAAAAAGGTAAAAAGCTTCAAAGGTTTAAATCAGAGAGATACCATACACATATAGCCTTCTTCAGCACACAAATACCTTTAAAATGAGAACATGTGATGCTCTCTACACCTAAGTATGGATGAGTTATGAACAAAAATGTTAGGGGGCGGATCACCCAACATCTCCTCTCATAATCACCAACAGGCCAGTTCCTACAGTAGAGTCTTTCAGGTTCCTAGGATCCACCATCACACGGGACCTGAAGTGGACCTCCCACATTGACTCTATAAGGAAGAAGGCCCAGCAAAGGCTGTACTTTCTGCGTCAGCTCAGAAAGTTCAACCTGCCTCAGCAACTGCTGACCATATTCTACACAGCAATAGTCCAGTCTGTCCTGACCTCATCCATCTCTGTCTGGTTCGGATCCGCCACCAGGCAAGACAAGGACAGACTGCAGAGAACAGTCACGTCCTCAGAGAGGATCATATGTACTGATCTTCCCCATCGCATTGGAGGACGCTATCCGGGCCAGGGTCAGGAAGCGGGTCCATGAAAAATCACGCACTGACCCCCTCACAAGTATTTACCCTGGCCACAATCTGTTTAGGCTCCTCCCCTCAGAGCCGGCGTTAACAGAGCGCTGTACGCCCAAAACTACCTGACACAAGTAACAGTTTCTTCCCCCCCATGCTGTCGCTCGATGAACTCTGAATCTCACAGAGTGTGGAGTCCATTTCACATGAACAATAACCAAAAACTCTGCACTGCTGTATATACTTACTGTACATAACCCTGGTTTGGTGTATATATTATCCTTTATTTTTATTTGTATTTATTTTTATTTCCGTTTTAATTTCACTTATTTAAGTTCTGTATTGGAGAGAAAAGTTGCCGGAGTCATATTCCTTGTATGTGTCATACTTGGCCATTAAAGCTGATTCTGATTCTATATATATAGATATATATATATATATGTTCAGCATCAAAGATGGCTAATATGGGACACGGGTAACCATGGCAACCAAGAGTTGGATTAATACACAGCTGCAGGCATGCGGAGGCAGATAATTTTTTTTTATTTCAATCAATACATTTTGATCTATATAGAGCTTTACTCATCCAAAGGCTTCACATAAAAAGACAAAAATATAGTTACAAAAAATTTGTTATAAGACAAAAGTAGTATAAAGTTTCAATTATAGGCTATGATTACCTCTTGTAGCAACAGTAAGATTTGAATTAAAGCCAATTAAAACAATTAAAACTAAATCACACAAGAACATAAGTTTAAGCACTCCTAGATATTTAAAGCCTGGAGAAAAGGTGCGTTTCAAAACTACTTTTAAAAAGTACCATCCATGCAAAATATTGATTTGGGGTCATAAAACAAAATGGAAGAGCTGCAGGTGACATAGCATTTATGCAGCAGCATGTCTGACATAAAAAACGAATCTTCAATGTGTGCCAGCACATCCATTGTGCTGCATTATGCTGGGACGTTGTGGCATATTTGTTTTTCACACATGCACCAATACATGCAATTGCTATACGATCTGAAGACATATACATGAACATAATTCTTAAATGCAACATATTTTTAAGCAAATTCTTATTTGTATTACTCAAATACTCATTTTGTGCGTTGGTTGAGAAGTTTGTGTGTTGGTTGTGTTCGTCTGTGTGCAATGCTCTACAAGTCTGAAAATGTGACTTAATTTTTATATCACTCCTGCTGTGCTGTCAGTGCCTCTGTGTCCAAAAAGTTCATAAGCAAGATCCTTGGTGTGCTTAAAGTTGCGCACATTTTTCCAACATGTTTTTTTCTATTAATCCCAATCTTTGCATATAAAGTTACTGACGTAGTTTTCAGACCCCATTTTGTGTGTAAGCAAGTTTTATAAATGAGACCCCTGATCTATACAGGGATCGAGTTGGTAGAAATTACCAAAAAAAACTAGTTAGAAAAAAAAAACAACCAAAATGATCACATGAGGTTCCTGCTGCTGCTTACTGCTGGTGCTGCTCTCTGCAGGAGAGATCCCAGAATCTCTGAACCTCTTTCAGAAGCATGTTGTTCAACAATGAATCCAAAGAATTGGAACAGTGATCTGGAGATGAGCAACCATGTAGTGATGGGCAGAATAAATATGTTCATATTGGATCAGGCAACAGTTAGACACCGTCAGTTTTCATAACTGAAATCTGGGGAAATTATAAAAAGAGGATGTTTCTTAACTGAAGAATGGATCTTATGATGAAAAAAAAAAAGTTAAACTTTCAATTTACATAAAAAATCAGAACCTTAGAGAAGCCAAAGCATTCATTGGTTAGTTTTTGAAATTTTATATCAAACTCCAACTTCTGAGATCCTAAAGGTTCACATTTGATCTGTTTTGATTCATGTCTGTTTTCATTTTAGACACTTAACCCATTTATAATGGGATGCTTTACCAGCTGTGTATTGATTTGGAAGCGTTTCCTTATTCATACAAACAGCAGAGGGAGCTGTTGCTGGATACATTCTGACAATATTAATGTAATCTATATTAGTGAATGTTTAGAACTTTTTATGCAGTTAAATAAAAATGTTCATAGAAATATTGGTTATTCTGATGACCGAGATGAACGTTTTCTTAGGATGGTTAGTTTTTATTTTACATCTCCCTGAAAACAGCAGAGGGCGCTGTTGCTCAACATGTGGAACCATATTTATCTCAATTTAGTCAATAATTATTAAACACAGGTAAAAATAGTTTAGTTCACCACAGATAATATGTCTAACCTCGATGTAGCAAAGCCGTCTCCATGAAGACATTTCAGGTCATCTAGATGTTGATAGAAGATGAAACACAAAGTCACTGGTTGGCATTAAAGTTCTGTTATCCAAATGTTTGATCCATGTCCTTTCTCCATCCAGACCAGCTCAGGTCAAAGGTCACACTGCCAAACAGGAAGTGAAGGCTTCCACTTCCCTTTATAGGGCGGGGCCAGGCAGACTTCACTAACAGGATGAGGTGATATACTTTGAAATATCTTAATTATCTTCAAGACTACTAATCTAATCTTTTTACCATGATACATATCTGCTCCAGAGGCTTTTAGAGAAAAAATTAACTGGAAATTACACAAAAATATTCATAGATCACATGTTGTTTATTCAGAACTAGCCCAAGGCAAAAGCAAACTAAGACACTGCTTAGAACCCCTTTAAAATCAATGGCCTCCCATACAGGTTTACATTTAAACAGAGAATATAGTAGTAGTTTGACGCTTCCTTCCTAAAAGTGCCTAAAATAATCATGGTTTGAATTTTCTTGTACCATAGTTACAATTTAATGCTGCAAGTTTAATCTTTTTTAGCTCATTTTGTTCAATACAATTCTCTAAACAATGATTTATTTAAAAGCTCAGTCAGTTAAACATGTCCCCCTCTCCCAGATTAAACCAAATCTGTATTAAAATGCTGTTTATGGTGGTGTTCTTAACTGGAAGAGGGGATCAAACCAAATTCTGCTGAAGGCCCAATACAACCTTAGGCCAGCCCTGCCTCAGGATTTTTCCCAACCTGATTTGCTGAGCTTTAACATCTTTGAATCCTAACGGTGAGACATTTTTTGGACTCAGCTAAAGTCAAACCATTCCTGCATTGAACTTAATCTTTAATAAATGAGGCAGAGATTCCAGCTGTTCATCAATTTTGTTGGAAGTCAGAGAGCTGAAGCTCTGACTGCAGGCCATTTTATATGACATAATTTAGGGTTCACTAGTTTCTGACTGCCAGACATTAAAACATTCCATAATATTAAATTACCTTGTTGTCTCCGAACTGTTTGAACCAAGTGAAAGATGAAACACTTTCTGCAACAAACGGAAGTTCACCTGCTTTAGCTTTTATTGATGAAGATGCTGACGGTAACTTTGGATTTGGGAGATTAGAAAACATCCTTGACAGAAACCGTGTGATTCCTCAATGACTGCTTCCGGGGTTAGGAGAGATTTATGTAAGAAGATCCTTCAAGTCCAGATCTTTATTTTCTCATAAATGTGTAGTTTTCATGGTTTTTGACACCCTGTTGTGTTCAGGTGTGTATGTGTGTGTGTGGTGGGGAGAGGATAAGCCAAGGTATTAGGGGAAATAAACTATGAAGATGAACTAGAAGACAGAATAATTTTTATTATTATTGTTTTGATTAGACAAAAACTCAAGTAGAATATCAAGACAGTTCAATATAGTGAAAAGAAAATATTTGTATTTTCATTTTTGCCCAACTCCCCCAGTTATTTTAAAATTATACAGTATTCAGATCTAAAACATATATTTTTTGCAATCAACACATAATTAATTATTATTTTGAAGAATTTACAATTTCATTTTAAGGTTAAAATAACTAGCTAAATTTTTTTTAAACTAATCATCCCATTTAATCAATAACTTTTTAAAACATTGTGCTTTTTATTACAATTCTATTCCTATTAATTTAATAAACAACTGAAAAAAATAAAATATATTTAATTTATATATTTTCTACAAAAAATATATAATTTTTAGCAATGTAATGATTTTTTTAAATTATTTTATTAAAAAACATTTTATAAATATTTACAATGAATTTGAAGTTTTGCTGGTTTGAAGTCTAATTTAGATTTTTCCTTAAATTTGAAAAAGTCTGCAAGAAAACATTAGATGATGGATGTATATAAGGATTGTACCAAGTTACCCCTTTTATGGAAATCAAAATAGGGTCCTACTTTATTATATTTAAACTGACTGCACTACCTTTGTTATTGACATTTACTGTATTTACAGAGAGTAAGTTAAATATATTGCCTAAGCAAGATTTTGCACGTTATTGTTTGCATTTCGGCTTGAAGCAATCAAGCTGTACTGTTCTGTGTTCTAAGGTTGCATTACTTGGGATGAATACTAATAGAATCTGATTGTGATAATTCTTGCTTTTGCATGTCAAGGCAACCAAATATTGCTTTTTTTGTCAACAACACACGTGAATATTTACTGTGAAGATTAAAGGTATTGATGAAGCAGACACTTGATAGTGAATTTAATACACATTCGCCGTGGTTACAACTTCAAAGAGAAAAACAGTGAAAAGTTAGAACATATTCCATCAGTTTTCCCTGGCGATCATGAATTCCACTGTTGCACCCCACAATATAGCCACAACGTACCATGGTTGGTGGCCAATCATATTAGTAGATCATATTAGTAGATCTGTTGCCAGATCAAAACAAGCAACCAGGAATCTGATATTTGTAGTCCTCAGTTAAAGGGCTATGGGGTGCGAGTTTACTGTCTTAGCCTTTCTTAATCATAATAAAGTCACTCTCTTTACCTGAACTGAAGGTTGTTAGCTTGAGGATACTAAATGAAGATGCAATTGCCAGTTCCATCATAATGGGTATAGTGACAGCAGCAGGAAGTGGACTGGACTGTCTGGCAGGTGCTTCTGGAGGAGTTGCTGCATAAAACTGATATGCTGAGAGATATACACTTACAGGCACAGACTGAGATGCAGATGGCATACTGTAGGTTGCGGGAGTAGGAGAAACTGTACGCTGAACGGATGCACCTGGAGGGGTAGGATCATACAGTGGCGGAAGTGCAGCATATGCTGTATAATCTACAGGAGGGGGAGGTGGGGGCCAGTACTCCTCTGACTCTGTGGGCTGAGCTGAGACTGCTGTAGGAGGCAATGCAAAATGTATTCCATCTGAAACTGGATCTGTCCCTGGTGCTGAAAGAGGAACTGCAGCAACAGTTAGCGATGTTGGTTGAGCTACAGTGGGAACCAGAACTGTCCCTGGTGCTGAAAGAGGAGCCACAGCAGCAGGGAGCAATGTTGGTTGTGCTGCAGTCGGAACCGGAGCTGTCCCTGGTGCTGAAAGAGGAGCTTCAGCAGCAGGGAGAGATGTTTGTTGTGCTGCAGTGGGAACCAGAACTGTCCCTGGTGCTGAAAGAGGAGCCGCAGCAGCAGGGAGCGATGTCTGTTGTGGTGCAGTGGGAACCGGAACTGTCCTTGGTGATGTGCAGATCCCCTCCAACTGAGGGAGGCTGCTATACTGGGGTTATTGTGCAGTATAGCTGTAAGGATAACAGGGGGAGCTGAGG